>CM029376.1:10422036-11022036 GCA_017165825.1 Hepsetus odoe
GAGAGAGAGAGAGAGAGAGAGAGAGAGAGAGAGAGAGAGAGAGGAACGGTGACAGTGGCTGACTGAGTACATTTGGCAGGATTCAAAAATGCCTGTCTGGCTCAATGTTCAGATGCCTTTACTTCACACACATCATTTCCTGCACCAATATGTCTCACACCTTTAGAAATTAAATAGATTATATCTAAAGGGTTCCTCTCAAACAATTAAAGTTCCATTACCAAATTCACACAATTGGAAAAATTTGTGATCACTTGGCCTATCCTTCATCTGTTCAAAAGACAGTTTAAACTGGGGCGTTTGCATTACCATACTAGGAAAGGCTATTCTAAGAGTAACACAATATAATTAGAAATGAATAATAATTTTTAAATGTAAAAATTGTGATTTAAAACTGTGCTGTCTCCTTAATTCAAATGGGATTATGATCTGTAAAGCTTATCCACTTTCACGGCAGTAGATAAATTAACAAAATGATGATCAGAATCCCATTCTTACTCACAAGGCCATTCATAGTCATTAAACATACTTTAAAATTTGATTATTATTTCAGATTATATTATGTTTTGTTAACTGTTAAACCCAGTAAATGTGGAATCAGGATCATAGAAAGGGGTTTTGTTCTGGGTAATATGCAAAGTTGGCACTTAAATTGGATAAACAGAATATTTAATTAACAGAAACTATGCACTAAGAAATATTTAAACAGTGAATTATGATTGATCAACCAAAAGTGAAGTAATGAAGCTAGTCATTTTTGTATTGTGCATAAATAAATGCAACTTGATATGATTATGTTAGTTAAATTTAAAATATGTATACAAATTGTTAGATTTAAGGTATATCTAAATGTTTTCATTGTTACTGCCCTGCACAGATATCAAAAAAACATATTTAGTGACTGGATGCACCCAATGAGACTAAGCATTTAACCAAATAATATGAAGAAACCATTGTATTTGCTACCATCTGGTCTGTGTGATGCATCTGATGCGCCAAGGGACCCTGGCGGCTCATTGGTACCTGGAAGCAACTTGGGACTCCTCACTGATCCTGGAGTTTAAAACCAAACTAACTCTGTACTGTTAGTATACCCAAGGGGGTTGGGTAGCCGGTTGACCTTGGACCCTCAGAGGTTTTTTTTCTCCACATAGTGGAGTTTTTGGTTCCTCTCCTCCGTAGTCGTCCGGCTTAAACATCTATTACTGTAACCTGTTATCAATGTAAAGTGCCTTGGGGCAACTTTGTTGTAAAAGGCGCTATACAAGAATAAATTGAATTGAATTGAATTGAATTGTATTTGATAAAACAACCCAGTTTTTGTGTTCTACTTTAGGATTAACCGTTGCTTAACTTACTTACGTTTTTATGTAACTTAATGTTATGTAACTTAATATAACCAAACTTGTTCATCAACAAGCACATGTATTTGAACCCTACCTGCCAAAAACACCAAAAAATATCACATTGTGTAACCCAAAATATTTGAACAAATATGTGCATGTCAAAACCATAATTATTTTATCAGTTGATGAATAGGTTTGAGATATTTGGCTCAAGGCATCAGTTTAAAATTGATTTGTGGTGTAAACTGCAGAAACTATATCTCAGTGCACAAAAGAGTGACAACATCTAGTTGATAATTTTCATCACAGGAATTAAATCCCGTTGAAGAGCATCTGGAGTGTGCCTTTGAAGGGCATTGACTAGCTGTACATTGCAGAGAGCTTTAATCTTGTAATTGCTCATTAAAAATCAGGTCAGATTGGAAGATAATTTCATGCAAGCTTTGTTGCTTGATGATGCAAGTGAGGAAATTAATAAATAATTTGCATAGCTTTTGCATCTCATAAGTAGTTAGCTGACTTAAGTCTTTGATTATTTTGAATTAAAAGAAATACTTTTTTCACCTAATCTCCATCTGCTGCTCCACAGTCAATTTATGGCCACAAAAATGGAAAAACTCCAAAAATTGGCAGGTTTGGTTTTTCCTGGTTCTATTAGTATAGTTTGTTAGAGTGATGCCTGTTAAGCCCCAGAGAACACCAAGTTAGTAAGCAGGGATCCTAGAGCATATGACAAATCATTTTGTCACCGACCAAAGACATACACAGGATATACTTTCATCTTATATCTGTTCTTGTTTCAGAAGATATAAAACATATTTCTACAGTTTTTTCTGACATATTAATTTTATCATCTACATGAGATCTGAGCTTTATTATTTTCTGGATCGGTCTGGAGCAAGGTAACCAAACTTAAATCTCCTTGAATTCTGAACTCCTTTCACTAAGAACAGATGACCTTCTGACTAAAAAAAAGACCAATGGCTGCTGTCTTAAGTGAATTTTGAGAATGGCCCATGACAATTCACCTTGTGATATTTCACCATGTGAAATTGTCTCTCCTTTTTCTAAGTTTTTCATTTTCCTCTTTTCTTTTCAGTGTAAAACGCTGTCTGGAATATGTGACCACATCATCTCACTGTCTTCTGATTCGTTAGTGTCCCAGTCAGCCCACTTGGAGGTAGTGCACCTGACCAACATTATGCCCAGTGAAGGTCTGGTAAGTCAGAATTAATACTAATCACATTTAATCTCAAATGTTCCTCATGTTGCTTAAATCCCAGTCAGCATGACAACATTCTAAAAATATTGCACTAAATTGCAGTGTAGGGTATACTATAAGCCAAAAAAAAAGAGTATCCTCTACATTGGTAGATGTATGATAGGATAAATCATGCTTAATTCATGTACATGAAAAAACAAGGGATTTTCTATTTATGTCAATTTGTTTACACTTTTTAATGTCTGTCTGAATGCTAAACTAGAACTAAAATGTAACGCAATATCTCTGCTTGCTTTTTTCTGGAGCATGGTGACCACAGTCTTATATCTCCTCACTTCCATGTACTTAACGTTAATTAACAAGGGAAAAGGGTTTTGATTTCATGTTGACTTTAATAGAAAATGTCACTGCATTCTTCAAAAAAATGCAAGCATATTCCCTGTATGTGTAATTATTTTGGTGGGTCAGAATGGTATGACAGTGTCCATGACTTAAAAAATTAGTTGGAGGATGGGACAGTTTGAGCCTTACTCTAGGTCAAAAGATAGCTAGAAGCTAAATAAAATGTTCCATATAGACATGGGCTATGATAATATTATCAACTGTATCCCCTTTTAGTTTGGCAGCAAGAAAGCAATTTCTAGCAATTTCTAGCCAAGTGAACTTCATTGTTTTGTGTTTTATACTGTGCACCTTACTTATGTTTTGTGTAAAAATCTTTCATCTCTCCCTCTGTCCCGCCTCCTGTCAATGCAACCATCTTTAGGGGATGTACATCAAGTCAACATATGATGGACTTCATGTGATCACGGGCACCACAGAAAATGTAAGTGAATAGTCCTAAAGCAAAGGGAAGGCACCTCATGAAAGATTAAGCACAGACAGAGAAAGCAACACATGGGGCCAAGGGCACACCAGCTTTATCCCCATAGCCCCCCTTATCCAGTGCTGCGCTACATCCTCTCATTCGCACAACGTTTTTGTATTCCCTGATGTCTAGGTGAATTCAGCCTCTTATAAGGGCTTTATTATGGTAGACTTTACTTCAGTATCATGTCAGTTGAGGAAAAGGTGGTGAACTTTAAATTTTTAGTTGAGCTGCCATCTGCTATAATTCTGGCCTTCCAAGCAGAGAATTGGTGAATAAAAGTAATTAAAAGCAAAGCATCAGCAGAGAGGACAGTTGCTGTAGTAATGCAGCTGAAAAATATTGCACCAAAACATGCTAATGGGGGCGGTGGCATCTTAGTGGTTAGGGAGTTGGCCCCAGGATCAGAAGATTGTGGGTTTGCATCCCAGATCAGTAGGTTGCCCTGAGGTACCCTTCAGCAAGGTACCATCCCTGTCACTGCTCTCTTGGTGTTTTCAATAGCTGCCCCCTGCTGCATGTGTGTGTGTGTATGGGTAAAATGCAGAGGTCTAATTTCATTGTGGCTCACTGTGTGCTGTGTGTTTCACAATGACAAGAATAGTCACTTTCTCTTTCACCAATCATCATAGAAATATAAAATGAGCTGATAAGAGCTATAGAAATATTGATTAATGGAAATATTGATTTATATTGAATAATGATTATCTACATCAGGTTGTCATTTGATGACAGATTTGAATGATATTTGACTCCTCGACTGATGGTGAGGTAGTGTCAGGGTTATGACTGAAGTCTTAAAACATTAGGAGGTGAACATTAAAGATTTGATTAAAAAGGGGTTCACAAAAAATGTTTAACTGTCAAATCATATTAAATTGGCTTTAAATGTTCTTAAATGTTCTAGTCAATGCTAAAGATAAACTATAGGAGAAGATGATCTCTGAATATCTGAATAAACACAGAAAAAGCACTGATCTGTTACCATTTCCGGTTCATGTTAACAAGTGATTTTGGCTTATTAAAATAAATCAATAAATAAAAGATGTGTGTGTGTGTGTGTGTGTGTGTGTGTGTGTGTGTGTGTGTGTGTGTGTGTGTGTGTGTGTGTGAAAATTCCCTATAAAATGTATGTGATTCCTATAGCCTACATAGAAAGTGAATATCTATATATCTATTATTCTATGCATAGAATATCTTGTTTTGAGTCTAGCACCTTTACTGCTTCTTTCCCAAGGCCATTCAAGTAGACAATGATATCAAGTCTATTTCTGGGCTCTTCAAAGACAGACTTGCCTACAGCCAGTTCTCTGATACAGGGCTAAGTGGCCACATTGATGAACCATGACTGCTCCCTAGTCTGAGGTCATCTAGAGTGTCACATGGTCTACCATCCTTCTGTGGTCTGGTCTGGCAAATGGCCTTGTGGTTAGCTCACTGCCTATTTCCCCCATATTCAGCTTCTCTTAATAAACCCACATTAGCCAGATGGGGTCTACCAGGGACAGGTGCTGCCACACATCTTTGATTGGCTTGCACACAGCAGGCACAGTCAGGGAACAGTGCCAGCAATGTAAAGGTGTTGCTGCTGCCATGGAAGCATGCAAATCTTCCGTGGGTATTTTAATGGGCCTAGTGGGTGGGTGAGTAAGCACGTGTGTGTGTGTGTGTGTGTGTGTGTGTGTGTGTGTGTGTGTGTGTGTTTGTGTAAAGCCTGATGGCATCACTTGTGAGAGGAGACTGCAATAGAGAGCCTGGCACCATCACTGGCACCAATCATGAGTGAAAACTAGTTTCCCAGTTAGCAATGAGGCCCGATTTGCTTATGCTTTATGCTATTATCTTATGCTATGCCAAATGCCAATTCTATCATGAACAGTGAACTGTTAGCAAGTACAAATGCACAGATGTTTAACGTAATGAAAGGGTTTTTTTTCTTTTAAAGACCTCATTACTGCCCTTCATACATGTCCTGCATTAAAAACTTTTCTGCCTCTTCTGACTTCCTCATACAATACTACAACTCCTTGTATGAAGAAGTTGGGAGTGGCAGAGAAGTATTTTAGAGTGGTACATGATATGTGTGCGGGCATTGTGACAGTGGTGAGTTTTGCAGTAGGAGTGACTGATACATTTAAAGTACAGGTGGGATTACATCAACGCTCAGCGCTGAGCCCTTTTTTTTGCAATGATATTCTACAGGTTGACAGACAAGATCAGACAGGAGATGCCATTGACAGTGATATTTGCAAATGACATTGTGATCTGTAGTGAGAATAGGGAGCAGCTTGAGGAAACCCAGATCTGCTTTAGAGAGGAGAGGAAAGGAAGTCAGTAGGACTTAGACAGAGAGGACATTGGAGTGGTTAGGATGCAGGGAGTAGAGTAGAGTAGAGTAGAGTAGAGGTGGCGCAGGAGGAGTAGTTTAAATACTTGGGGTCAATATTTCAGAAGAATGGAGAGTGGAAGAGAGGTGAAGAATATAGTGTAGGCAGGATGGAATGAGTGGAGAAGAGTGGCAGGAGTGGTCTGTCACTGATAGATACCAGCAAGAGTGAAAGGGAAGGTTTATAGGCTGGTAGTGAGACCAGCTGTGTGATTCGTGATAGAGACTGTGGTGTTGACAAAAAGATAGACGGTGGAGCTGGAGTTGGGAGAGTTAAAAATGCTGATATTTGTGTTGGGAGTGACAAGGATGGATAGGTTTATGGATTAGTTTATTAGAGGGACACCTCAAGTTGGATGAATCAGAAACAAAGTCAGAGAGGCAACAGTGGAGAGGTGTGGAGTATATTGAGACAAGGATGTTGTGGATGGAGCTGCGAGGCAAGAGGAGAAGAGGAAGGCCATAGAAGAGTATACAGATGCAATGAGAGAGGACATGCAGGCAGTTGGTTTAAAGGAGGAAGATGCAGAGGACCAGAAAAAATGTAGATGGAATGATGGAATGATCCACTGTAACAACCCACAGTAATGGCATTACACAAAAGGAGAAGAAGTTGTTAAAGGAACATTTATAAGCTCATAAATTATGCTAATGCAGTGGACTGTAAGTATATAGCTATGCATAGAAAAATAATAGTATAAGCAGAATTAAAATGTCTTGATTGGTTGGCTGAATCAAGCGAGTGAGTCAGTTGAGTTCCTCCTAAACAGCTTGCAATGCCCTCCTCCCCGAGGCAGAAAGTCAGACATCAACCCCTTGCTGCTTCTTACAGCTGAGGCACTGCCTACTGTTGCTATGCAACCCTGTAGTTACCTGGGAGACAATACCCTGTGTTCTGGAGTAAAGGGGAGTGAGAGGTACTCAAGAGTTTCAGAAGTCGAGCAACTCACACTAGCGCGCACACACACACACACACACACACACACACACACACACACACACCACTTTAACCATTTTAATCAAATCAAAGCAGTTTTCATATCAGAAAGGATCTGTTTAATTTGTCAATTTATTAATTTGAAAGCCTGACTAGAAAAACTAAATACTGCCAAAGGTATAGTCTCCTCTTGTAGATATTGAGTTCAGAAGTTTTTTTCCACTCCTGTTTAAAATAAAAAAAAAACCAAACACATAGTCATTCAGATACTCTTGTCTTTTTATGACATTCTCAATTCCTGTATTATATAAATACTACAACACTACATTACTGGTAACAAACTGGAGGAAAACAGTTGTGCTCACAAGTTTGTGAATACTTTAGAATTAGCTAAACCAAAACATTTTCAGGCCTTTATTTATCATAAAAGAAGAAAATGTTCAAATATTACTTATCTGTGCTTAGCAAATATGTGAATCATTGCTTTTACTGTCCAATGACCCCTTTGTGCAGCAGTAAGTACTAAACACTTCTGTTAACTGTTGATCAGTCTTTCACAACTTGTGTGAGAAACTATTCATACATACAAAACAGCTTTATTCATGAAAGGGTTTCCTACATTAACTGCATGCTTTAGGTCCTGCCACAAAGTTCTTACTGGGTTTAGGCCAGAACTTGAATTGCCAATTTCAAACAATTAACTTTTTTTTCTATAACCATTTATTGGAAGAGCAACCTATCCACTGCATGAGACACTTTCTCAGAAGATTTGTTCTGCAGACAGATGACTTGACATATTTCTTCAGAATTTGCTATAATTCAGTTTTTATGTTCTGACAGCAAGCTGTCCTGGCCATGATGCAGCCTAACAAGCCCAAACATGGCCCTACCAACAACTTGTTCTCTGGAAAGGATAAGGTTATTATATTTTTGAATGTAGCACTTTCCTTTCTCCAACCATTACTTATCTACAAAAAGTATTTAGGACTCATCTATTCACAAAATATTTTTCAGTAACCCTCTGGTTGCCCATGTGAGCTTTTGCTTTAGCTGGGCTGCAGTGTTCTTTTTAGAGAGCATGTTTAATGGTTCTCAATGATGAACTCATGAACATTAGACATTAACCAATAGTAGCCAGTTAATATTGGGAGTACTTATCATGGCTGCCTAAAAAAAAAAAAACAAACAAAAAAACAAGGACTGTTCTGTAAACAGTAGTCTTCTCTGTTTCCCTACAGTCCCCTGCTGACCAGTGCAAAAAGATCCATGCTGGGGATGAGGTCATCCAGGTCAATCACCAAACTGTTGTGAGTATTATTGTTTTGCCTCTCTCTCTCTCTCTCTCTGCATATATATATATATATATATATATATATATATATATATATATATATATCTCATGGTTTAGCTTCAGTTTTTGAATTTCATTTAGAATTTCAGCTTTTTTTATATATATAAATTTCAGCTTAAATTGTTTGTATGTGATAAAATTAGAATGGAAAATGAATAGTTGCTTGGGGCAGGACCAGGATGGAAATTGGGCTAACACAGGAGTGGACTGGGGTGTGAAAATAGGTGCAGGACAAGAATAATGACAGAGATGAGGACTGGAAGAGGGGCACACAATGAAGGAGATCTTGGGATAAGAACAGAAACAGTATTGGGAACATAGAAGGTCACAGTGGCAGGGACAGCAGCATATTTTACAAAAGGATTCCATTGGTGACTAGGGGAACATAACTATGATGAAGCACCAATAGCTGGTAGTGACATAGGGCTGCCCCCATGAGCACAGGGGAGACAAAGGACCAAGAGTCAAGGGGCACTGGCACCAGACCTGGTGGGACAGGGGACACTGATGCTGGACCCAGCAGGACAGGGGACATTGGCACCAAACTCAATAGGACAGGGGACACTGGCACCAGACTGGGCGGGACAGAGGATAATTTTGCTGGACATGAGGAGCCCTCTACTGCTACTACCTCAGTGGTGGGCTGGTAGTGAAGTGTAATCTCAATTAAGAGAATGTAAGGTGGACAAGTTATGCACTGCACTCCAGAGAGGCAGCTTCATCACCACACGTGGCTATTGAGTACTCCTCCAGAGCCTGTTGCTTGGGGTGATCAGCTCACGCTGACGGCTCACAGAGACTAGCCTCTGCTAACAATACAGCATGGCTGGCGGAGCTTAAGGGACTGCAGGTGTTGGAGATTTAGGGGCTGTTGGAGGATGGTCTGACCATCTCCCTATTCAGCCTCTGTGCGAAAGAGGATCACTGGTATTTCTCCAGAACAGCCAAAAAGAAATGGGCAAGCTCAGTTAACCTTTGGTCGGTAGATAGCTTAAGTGCTAGCCAGAGCTGGTCAAAAATCATCCATCCTTCCTGTAGGTCTGCATTATCTCCTCTTCCCACCCAATGTATTATGACCCCTTTAAACAGCTTGTGAACCAGATCACAAGCTGTGTCTGTTTGTCCATGTCCATTTTATGGTTCTTATCCTATCACACTTTGCTGGATGGGACTGGACATAAATGTGGAGTCAGGATCATTTATATTTACGGCATTTTATCCAGAGCGACTTCCAGTTCCTAATTACAGGGACAGTCCCCCTGGATCAACTCTGTAATCAATGACTGGCTCAGACTGGCACCACCACTGGCTCAGAGACCCAGTGGTGGTGGTGCCAGAGGTGGGATTTGAACCTTGGAACTCTTGAGCCATAGGTCTGTAGGCAAGTACCCTACCACTAGACCACCACCACCCTCATGAAAATGATTATAGATACACTTGATTATAGATACACAATATATAAGCACACCCTATTAGCATAACCTAATACTGCTGACATTTGCCTACATACAAAAACTTTCTGAAGCATCATAATAGTTTATTTAATCATCTTATTGCTTGAAAATATAATATAGCTGATTGGCTCATCAAATGCAAATGGTAGCTGAGGCCTACTTGACCAGACCAATTACGTATAGAATACTCATTGCAAAATCAACAGTTAGAGTAATTCTTTATTGTGTCCAGCTTAAGTAATTAACTAAAATGTTTTCTTCATTCTTCTTTTTGTTACTGATAGCCACTAATTAATCAAAGATCAACATTGATTTCTGCTGAAGTTATAAGGAGTGTATATCAGTCTATGCTTAATTTTGAATAAACGGTCCCAGATAAGTGGCTTGGAAAATTAAAGAATTAATGAATGAATAAGGACAGCCAATCCAAATAGAGATCATTTACACATAATATTACACAGATCATGGCTGGAGACTACCAAGTGATGCTGCAATGAATCACCAGCAGCTGGTCATTCTGAAGTTCAAATGGGCTACTGCCCTCTTCCTGAACTCTAGAGCTCAGAGTGGCCCCTCATGGCATCTTTTTTGTGAGTAGCTATCGCTGACACCTCCTCTCTTCACCGAAGCCAAGGTCAGAGCGGAGCAGTGACTGTCATGGCCTGGAGTCAAATGAAACCCATTTACACAATTTGCTGTTGACAACTCCTGCATCCCATAGCCAAAGTGGCCCAAATGAAAAATGCAGATGATGAAAAATCTTTTTATTTTATTCTTTTTTTCTTGCACTCTTTTTTTCTTTTGCACTGTTTGGCTGCATTATTGTTATGAATTTGAAATAACACTCATTGTTTAATATATCAGCCTGTACTCAACACTACTGTACTCAAGTAGTGTTTGAATGGTTTAATTAATTTTACTTATATTCTTGATGTTAATATTTCCTGCTAACTACATATTACAAGACTGTCTATACTATACATTTAATGTACTGCTTTTATAACAAAAACTATGTTAAAATAAACTGATCTACCTGTGTCGTGGAGAAATGGAGTGTTAGCCTCCAGTTTTTTATGTTAGAAACCAAACAAAGTCAAAGAAATGTGGCAAACCACTTTAATGACACGTTCAAGCAATGTGCAGTGAGACCAGCTCCAATTTGCTTATCCCAACCTTGGACCTAAATACAATTCATACAATTGACTCCTCCTTGGACATTTACATTATTCCAGCCCATTGATGATTTTCCACTAATATTTCCTCTCATAGCCAAGACTGATACCTTTTGTTTTGGGGATGGTGGTGGTCTAGTGGTAGGGTACATGCCTGTGGACCTCTGGCTCAAGAGGTCCCAGGTTCAAAGGACCACTGGGTCCTTGAGCAAGACCCTTAACCCTGCATTGCTCCAGGGGGACTGTCCTTGTAATTAGGATGCGGAAGTTGCTCTGGATAAGAGCGCCTGCTAAATGCCGTAAATGTTTTCCACCTTTACCATCTTGCCACCAATTAACAAAAGTCTGGAAACTGTCACCCTATTATTGATGATCTGCTACTTCACTTTCCACCATTATTTCAATCATGGTTCTGTACAAATTTTTAAAATGAGGTTATAGTTTAAATTGTGTTTTTTTTTATTATGGTTGGTACGGCTTAGATGAACGATAATTTAATTAGTGCAACTGCACATGGTATTCCTGGTTGTCTTTTATCTTATAGGTTTAGATCTTGTTTTAACCATCCACTGGGAACTAAGTGGCCTAAGACATTGCCTTTTGTGTATAGGGATGCTTACTAGAGGGGTGTTTTTTACTATACCAGAAATGCTCAGCAACAGGCTTCAAATTTCAAACAATGAAAGTGTCACTCTGAAATTGTAACATACAATAAAAATTTATTGTGTTTTAACAGCAACTGCACCACAGTTAGTCTTATAAGCCAACATTTAAGGTACCTTGATCCCTCACTGTGGCCAAAAGCTTTATAGGGCATTTTACAGACAACCAAAACCAACCATAGAACACTATATTAGGGGTGAGAGGTTTACAACTAAAATAAATTGGTCGGCACGTTGAAATACATAGGAGAAATTAAAAATGTGCATCAAAGAAAACACTTAAATAACAATTAAAATATGCAATGCCATAAACTTTACTAGTGAGCGAATTGAGAGACAGTCTGAGGAGAGGGTTTGGGCAACAGGAAATGTTCCATATTGCACACTTCGTAGCAGTGTTCAAAACTTGCTACTTTATTGTACATAATATTGCACTAAGTGCACTTTCAGTTCTAAGATTTTTTTGTGATTTAGTATTGTCAATGATAATGTCACACTGCAAAGCTCTGGAAATTATCAGTTGTTCCTATCAGCATAATTAAAAGGTACACAATAAATTTCATTCATTATTATTTCTGGCAGGATTTTAGCATGATTTATTGTTTTAATGAACCAATGTGAATGTGAGCCAGGAAGATTCATCAATAAAGTGTAGAGCTGTATTTCCCAATTCCAATCCTATAGGGACCACTTGCACTGCGTAGCTTTGACTTTTCTTAATCCCATCATTAGCTAATGATCAAGCCCTTTTTAAGCTAAATGAGGTGAATTTGTGTAGGGAAAATGAAAAATTTTTTTGTGCAAGGTGGGCCTCCATAAATAGAGCTGGAAAATATCAATTCAGATGATCACCAGACATGAAGTGGGAACAAATATCATGCATTATGATTATGCATGATATGCATGCATTATGAAATCTGCTTAATTAGTTTCTATCATTCTGAATTCTGTTAAAAAATAATTTGATATTAAAATGTCTTTGCTCCTCTTTGATGAAATGTGCCTTTGTAGTCAGAATGACTGAGACATGCTCAAATCTAATGGTACAACATAGGAGCGTTTGGAGACTGTCAGGGCAGTTTTTGTCTGACACTCAGTTGGTCTGTGGTTTGAGTTGCCCCATCTGCCTTTATTCATGTGTGACATGTGCCTGGCAGAATTAGATAAGCAGCATATTTGGTGTGGGTAGCGGTGGTCCAGTGGTAGGGTACTTGCCAATGGACCTATGGCTCAAGAGGTGGCACTACCACCATTGGGTCCCTGAGCGAGACCCTTTACCCTGAATTGCTCTGGGGGGACTGTCCCTGTAATTAGGACATGGAAGTCGCTCTGAATAAGAGCATCTGCTAAATGCTGTAAATGTACATTTTTCAACATATTTGGCTGCCTTTTGTCTGTGGCATTGATTTAACTGTGAAATAGTTTTATCTCTACTATAATTAAAGTTAAAAATACTTTAGAAAATCTATTCATTTTTAAGCCTTTTTAATTTAGATAAATTTCATGTTGGGTAACAAATTGTTAAAATGTCAACTAAGTGATAGTTAAAGTTAAGTCTGCATAAATATTAAAACGTATCTGTGGAGCCAAATGGCCTAACATGCTACATTTTAAAAATGTAAAAATATTGCTATCTGCTATAAATATCTTCCTGGCCATTATGTCAAGTCAAGTCAAGTCAACTATATTTATAGAGCGCTTTATTTGAGCTGTTTTTCTTAAACCAGATTTTCAGGGGGGATTATAGATCTGTGAGTACAAAGTAATGTAATGTATTTGCATTACACTGAAAACAGACAAACTTCAGATATCTTCATCACACTATTTTAGATTTCAGGCTCAGTTATGTCTTTGGCTGATTAAAGTAAATTAATGCGTAAATTAATAGTAAGACACTACATGCCCAGTTGGAAATATGAAATATAATAACAAGTAATATGAAATTTAATAAAGTGCTAAATATTTTCATTGTCAACTATTCACATTTGCCGTTCTACCTGAAGTTTGACCCTGCAAGAATTTTTCTACATGGGGTTAAAAACTATTTTAGTGCAGAGAGTGAATGAAGTGAAATTAAGACAAAAACTTAAAGAGCAATAAATGAAGGCCAAAGAGAAGCCCAACCATGAGATTTAAACCTTTCCCAATATCACACATGACATGAAAAGTATGATCGTGAAGATTTTGGGCCCATTTTTCAAGTTCTATTGCAATGTTTGTTCCTGTTTAGGTGGGATGGCAGCTTAAGAACCTTGTTAATGCATTACGTGAGGATCCCAATGGTGTCATTCTTACTCTGAAGAAGAGACCACAGAACACATTGACTTCTACCCCTGCTCTGCTCAAGAATGTGCGTTGGAAGCCTCTTGCCCTCCAGGTAACTATTTCCTCCTCCCAAAGCCCTGCTCCTGTTAGTCCCTGTAGATGTTTGCAATGGTTGCTGTCATGTTCCTTGCTACACATTTCTCATAGAGCTTATCTGCTTGCATAGCATTTGAAAACAGTTAAAAGAATTACAGATAGCATAAGACTTTCTTGCCCTATTCCATGTTAGGCAACAATGGGAAACAAAAAGTTTAAGAAACTTACTGTAATAAGCCATAATATTAAAAACCCACCAGCCTCCATAACTTCAAAGCAATCAGTTGGATGTGCCGGACAAACTAGCCTGATCCATGGAGGCCAACATTTTTAGGATAGCTGCTAATGTCCTAATGCCAGATACCACACACACACACACACACACACACACACACACACACACACACACACACACACACACACACACATACACACACATACACACACACACACACATGTATCATAGCATGCCATTCAGCAAAAATATATTCTACTTATAATATTATGGTGTTTGCACATTTAATTTGTTTTAAAAGAACCAAACTCAATTCCATTTGAAGTGGAGCAAGGAGTGAGCGAAGTTGAAAGTGAACACTCTATTCCTGTCGTGGTACAATTTGTCTTTAATGTGATCTCTTGGCAAGAAGTGATCTGAGCGTTATATTAGCTTGAAAGTGGATTCAAAACTACAGGCCTTGTAATTGCTTCCAGGAGACAAGCTTCTAATCATTGGTTTTTCAGAGAGTCCATTGTAACAGCATGTGATCTGTTGCCGAGGGTGAAATGAAGAAGCTTTTTGTCTTCACAAGTTTAGTTCAGTTTAGTGAGTTTAGATGGGTTAAATGCAGAGAATGCATTTTGTTGTCGTTCACTGTGTGTTGTGCTGTGTTTCACAATGACAAATAGTCACTTTCACTTCAGTGCTTTGATGACATCGGCATTTCATACCATATATTCAGACCTCATTCCATAAAGTTTTCAGCCAGTGACTCTCTCTCTCTCTTTGTCTTTATATACACTGCAAAAAAAAAATTAAAGGAACACTTTTTAATCAAGGGCAGTGGTGGCCTAGTGGTTAGGGTGTTGGCTGCATGATTGGAGGAGCGGGGGTTCGAACCCCTTCCCAATAGGTTGCCCTGAGGTACCCTTAAGCAAGGTGCCATCCCTGTCACGCTCCTCGCTGTGATGGGCTGGCGACCTGTCCAGGGTGTGTCCCCTGTTCTGTGAGCTGGGATGGACTCCAGCACTCCCCCCGTGACCCTGTTTGGGACATGCTGTGGAAAATGACTGACTTTTTAATCAGAGTATAGTATCAAGACAGTTAAACTTCTGGGATATTGATCTGGTCAGTTAAGTTGCAGAGAGGGTTGTTAATCATTGTCGGCTGTTTGTTGTTAATGAAATTAACAACAGGTGCACTAAAAGGGCAAAAATGAGATGACCCCAAAAACAAGAATGGTTTTGCAGGTGGAGGCCACAGAGAATTTTTCCCTTCATTTTTTACTACTAGAGCCCTTACAAAGTGACCTCCAGAGGGCCACTGGCATGACTGTCTCTGACCAGACCATAAGAAACAGACTTCATGAGGGAGGCCTGAGGGCCCGACGTTCTCTAGTGACGTGCTTACTGCCTGGCACCGTGTAGCTCGACTGGCATTTGACCTAAATCCAATAGAACATCTTTGGGACATCAAGTTTAGGTCCATTTGATGCCACCAGGTCGCACCTCAGACTGTCCAGGAGCTCAATGATGCCCTGCTCAGGACAAGGACTTGGGGGCCATACAAACTACTGAGTATAATTTTGAGTTGCTACAATGACATTTCAGCAAATTGGACTGGCCTGCCGCATCAGGTCTTCCATTTAAATTTCTTGGTAACTTCGTAACTTGATAAGCCCTCTGTAAGTTGCTAAATTTCGTGTTCATCAAAAGATGTGACATCCTTTTGTTCCTAATGCATTACCCAATCTGAAGTTTTTTCAAAGTGTTCTTGTAATTTTTGAGCAATGTATATATATATGGGGAGAGAGAGAGAGAGAGAGAGAGAGAGAGAGAGAGAGAGTCACTGTAGCGGCAGAACAGAGATTGTGGTTGATTGTATCAGGGAGGCTTGGATAGCACGGCTGCTATTTTTAGAAATGCATTAGACTAATTCATTTTCATGTAACATGCTTGCATGCTTGCCTTGATGTCAGTGAGCTGCTTCTCTTGCTTTCTCCCTCGTTTGCTCCCTTGCTCACATATTCCATTTCTTCCACTAAAAATCCATGAGTGTATGGATTATTAAATGCCCTGTTTTCATGACATTTACATTTCAGTCTGTGCCTCCTCTCAGCTGAGAGAATCCTTAGAGAGACAAGCTTGCTGTTCAGTTTTGACTTTCAGTGGCTTCAAGGGCTTTTATTATGAATATTTGTGAAGAATTTCCTTATCTCCAGATCTGCTACCAATGTTCACATTTTTCTCCAAATTATAAACAATAATATGCCAGGACTGTTATGACTAGAGGTCTGCTTGTAAAATTTCCAAAAGCACTCAGGGTATATACATTTTTAAACAACAGCTTGCATGGAAGTGATAGAAGGTAGTGAGCTGTTCTGCCCTAGTTCCTATTCGTTTGTGCTGCATGTGGATCCACTCTATTGAATCACTGAATGATTCTCTGTAACTTTTTTGTCCAATTTTTGTGGAGCTTAATTGTTTAGATGAAAGGGAATTTTTACACAAACCAGAAATGGAGTCTAATTTCCCTCCCTTTTGTATTTTCTACATGTTAGTTGTTAAGATTAAAAGGACATTTTACACAATAATTTCAAATTGGATTTGAATGAATGTCAGTTGCTCCATGGTCCAGTTATGATGCTAACATGCCTATTGTATGCACTTGTTCAATGGTGGCCATGTGTGTGTGTGTGTATGGAAGCACCTTATCTGCTTAAGTTCCAATAAATACCTCCAAACTTCACCTGACACCTGCAACACCCTGCTCATCCAACATAATGATCATACTGCTGGAGATTCTCAAAGCTAAAAGTTTAAATATTTTATATAGCTAAGCAAGCCACCTGATTTAAATCCAATTATACTGCCATATGTTCCATATGTGCTGGCTATTTGGTGTCAGTTCTAGTTAAGTAAATTCTATAAATTTGTAAATGCCAGAAAAGTCAAATATGAAAAAAATGTCATTTTCACTTGGTCATAAAAAGTGGTTAAAATGTGGTTGTATAAAATACTGAGAATAGCATAAATGAACTTAAAAATACTGAAAAAATCCATCCAGTCTTTCTGTGATTTCTGTGAGAGTAGCGGTAGTTGGGAAAATGGATTTAGACCTACATAGTCATAAATAATATAAGTTATAAAACCTCAGTTTAACACTTTTATTAATTCTTAAATATTAAAACATTAAATATTTGTAAAATATTAGTTTCATGTCAAGTCACACTTTTTCAGTTTTACATCAGACATCTTTTCAGTGCAGCTGAATTCTTTGTGCACAGCTTAATTCTTTACTAGACATGGCAGTAACTAGTTTACCTGATAAATACAAGTTTAATTTATATTAATTCTTAATTTAATAAGAAGGCCTTCTGTTGGTGCATTAAGGAATAACACAACAGCTGCTTCAAGCTTAAATATTTAGAGGCTTATGATGGCTTGAAGGAATGTAGGATGTTGCTGCCAGGGTATATAAGAAGTAGGCCACAGAGCATTCCTAATCCTGAGTTGGATAACAGGGTACTATGTTATTCTATTGACAAGTATTTACTCATCTAGGAACCCCAGAAAGGTATCCAAATATTCAGATTTGGGATTTTAGCTTTTAGAATCCATTTTTTAGGATAAGTTAGAAAGCAGTTACTATTTGTACTCGCGGGCAGTGGTGGCCTAGTGGTTAGGGTGTTGGCCACATGATCGGAGGATCAGGGGTTCAGACCCCTACCCAATGGGTTGCCCTGAGGTACCCTTGAGCAAGGTGCTGTCCCGCTCCTCCCTGCGATGGGCTGGCGACCTGTCCAGGGTGCGTCCCCTGTCCTCGCCCTGTGTGCGCTAGGTTGGACACCAGCACTCCCCCGCGACCCTGTTTGGGACAAGCGGCAGAAAATGGATGGATGGATGGACTATTTGCACTCTGTGCTCACACTTGAAACCAGAATATTACTGCTCCAAAAATGTTTCCTGCTTATGAAGTTGCACCCTTTGATATTTTCTCCCATACCCTGCTTTTTTCCCATTTGGCAAAATACAAATAAAATAATGCATTGACTGTGAGTGATGCCACTTACTCCAGTCATACCTTCAACTGTGCACTCTTCATATTGTGTGTGATTTGTTTTCTTGATGAATAATTACTTACTCTAAAGTCTTGCTATTTTGAGGTTACATGTACTGATGTTCATTATTTATAACGTACTTTGATGGAGAGTAGCTGTGCTTTTTAGATGGAAACGAATCTCCAGTTAACCTTGAACAATCTTCATCTCATTTTACACTGCAGCTTATTAATGACTAAAGCTAATGGTATTGTGTCTCGGCAGCATCTATTTTAATAAATTGCACCTAATTGCACATTGTGTGCATGAACATATACAATGGCCCTGCTTAACTAACAGTCTTCAGGTGCAAAACAACACGAAAACCTAAAAACACTTGAAAAAATGTTCAAGCTGATCTGCTATTTGAGTTTTGAGAGAATTGTGTTTTGTTCTTTTTTTTGCTCTGTAAAATTTGGGGCATATTTCCAAATGGTGCAAAATAGTTTATGTTACATAAATGCTTGGCAAATATTTTCATGCCAGGGGACAGTGCTTGTTCCGAAACTATATAATAATATAATTAAATAAAATTCCTTAACAAATGCTGTATGAACAGTATTCTACCATCTTATAGACATAATATAGGGTTTCAGGAACTGCTGCTGTGTGTTTACAGTTAGAAATGACTCCATACATAGCTCTCCCTGTCACACTTACTTTCGTCTCTCTTTATCTGACTCTCCCTTAGCTGCACTGTGTAATCTTTCCGTCAAGGCCTGCACACCCCAGCAGAGCCATATAGCTCATGAAGAAAGCCAGACAGTAACCATTATTAGTAAATTACTATTTTCACTGAGTCATAATTCAGTAGAGCAGTTAGGACTTTTTTCTACACTCTCCTCTTCCAATCAGTATAGTCCTACCACTGACCTTACTGCTTAAAGTGTGACTTTGCAAAACTGCATGAAATCTTAAGGTTTATTAGTAACACTCTCATTAGCAAGTTACTGCTCTTGTATGAATCACTTGTAGGATTTGTTTTTTTTCTTCTGTAGACTCTCCTCCTGTTTGGAGCAAGCAGTTTAGCTGTGAAAAACAAGCACAAAAAAAAACCCCAAATAAAACAGTATGTTCACAGTAAGCTGTAAAACAGTGAGCTGTAAAACAAACCTTTTAGCACATCCAGATTATAAAGTAAGAGGTGTTGCCATGGGAACAGACATCCAGCACTGTCATTATAAGTAAACCTGCTAAAAGACTGCATTTTTAAAATTCTTTTTACCAGTGTTTGTAGACTGCCTGTGCAGGTGCAATCTCTAGTTAAATGGTGAAGAAAGAGGGCCTAAAAAAGGGCCTAAAACTGCTGTAGAGTAAATGTAATTACCTAAAAGGAAATTTCCTCCACTGCATACAAGAGGTACACTGACATCAACCAAGATTCTTTGTGCTATTTGAAACACTGACTGACAGCAAACAGACACAAACATACAGACAGTACGATAGATTTATCCTCATGTAGGAAACATGGCTTTCATTAGTTCTGCCACTACCTTAAGTAGTTCACTGATTGGGAAACACTGGGGGTTGCTATCTCTACATTGGCTACCGTTGAACATATTTCATGCATGTTACTTGGTTGCCAAGGATTTGCATGGTTGCTAAGGTAGAAGGACTTTTCCTCACCTCATCACATTGCAGAGGAATTCCAGGGTTCACCTTCTTTAGCAAGATATGTCAGTTTGCACATTAGGAAAGAAATGAAGCTTTGTCATGCCATTTTTGACAACTAACACAGGGCATAGATCAGCATGACCAGATCTGTGTCAGATTAAAACACAGCCAGGACAGTAGTTTGGTGATTTTCAACTTTTGGATTTAGTTGTTGGTGGAGTTGCTATTGATTAGCCCAAAGAGATTTGAGGTAATTCACTTTTAATGTCATTCAAACAGAAAAGGCAATGCATGCATAATCAGAGAATATCTCTGCTTTGTGGCATGTGCGTGTTTGAGTTTTTCTACACTCTTCATCTCTAAGTGTGCAGCTGCCCTTTATTTCAGCATGCCTGTATAAGCAGTACTTTCTTGTCAGCTCCACATGACGCACAGTGGTATGACTAACTCCTCACGCCAGTCAGTCACAGGGGTTCACAGCTGCTGTGGCCAGCTGCCTTTCAAACAAACCCACCTATTTCTTGGTTATCTTTGAGTCACCATAAAATGGTTATGAGACAAGAAAATGTGCAATAATTTTTGATCTCTCCACCTGCAGCCCATCCCCACCAGTCCTAATGGTGACCCTACCACACCAGCTAGCACCATGGGCATATCTTCAAAGATAGATGGATCAAATATGCAGGATGTTTTCATCCTGTCCCCAGTCTCAGGTCTCTACAGTACCAGGCAAGTCATTCTAGCAAACCAATAAGCTTCTAAGCAGAGTAAGCAGTGTCAAAAGCAGCATTTGTTTCTGAGGGCAAATGACTTTCATAATCTTATGCTACCATAAAAATACAGAAAATGTAAGAAAAAATACTATAGTTGTAAGGTTTCCACTTCTGATATGGTATTGTGTGTTCCTTATTTAAAACAGAGAGGAGTTGGGCATCATGTCTTGTGATGACATCAAGTATAGCATGAGCAAGATAAGTTCCAAGTGCTCAGAATCACTTAGTTACTATCTAGACCAAGAGAGTGGCAAATTTTACTCACTTATGGAAGGTGAAGGCATCCCAACTGGACCAGAGTATGACCGAGGCCGGTCAACAGGGGTACGTAGGAGAGACAAGACGCCAACTCATGGTAAGACCTGCTTTTTAAAACAATTGTGCCCATCTCCCTAATATTTTCATGCTATGCTACCATCAAGTAAGATGTCTGTCTGAACCTCATTTATTCCAAGTCAAACAAATCTGCCCTACAAGTTCTCCTGTAGAGTTGTAGGGCACTACTGAATCTGTATTGTACTTCAAATATGCCAGCCTAATAATTCAGTATCTGATTGACTATAGAAGGATGTTAACTGCTAAAAGATGCAATAATAATAACAACAACGGCAACAACAATAATAATAATTATTACTATTAGCAGTAGTACAGTACTGTGCAAAAGTTTTAGGCAGGTGGGAAAAAATGCTGTATACAAAGAATGCTTTCAAAAATGGAAGTGTTAATCATTTATTTTCATCAATCAACAAAATGTAGTGAATGAACAAAAGAGAAATCTAAATCAAATCAATATTTGGTGTGACCACCCTTTGCCTTCAAAACAGCATCAATTCTTCTAGGTACACTTGCACACAGTTTTTGAAGGAACTCGGCTGGTAGGTTGTTCCAAACATGACTGTGTTGATGATGTTGAGATCAGGGCTCTGTGGGGGCCAAAAGAATTGATGCTGGTTTGAAAGCAAAAGGTAGTAACACCAAATATTGATTTGATTTAGATTTTCTTTTGTTCGCTCACTTTGCATTTTGTAAAATGATAAAAATAATCAGTCATTATTTATATTTCTGAAAGCATTCTATGTTTACAGCATTTTTTCACACCTGCCTAAAACTTTTGCACAGTACTGTATGTCTTTATTTTATTTATTTTGAGTAGATCAAATATATCATTTCAAACAGGATTAGCTGACCATATATTTCTATTCAAAACTAAGAACAATGCATGTAATCTTCTGTAAATAAGTGACCAAAGCAATCAAAGCAATCAAAAGTCAAGAGCATAATTTATTTGACAATGGAATTAATCATGTTTCCTTTTTACTCATTATGCCCTTTGTCTGCAACTGTTTCTCAAGCACATTTAATGCTATGGATAGGAAAACAATTATGATAACCATGTTTCTGGAAGGGTTTTGCAGAGGATAAATAAATCTATACCTACACCAGCATAACTTCTTATCAATTTTACAAATACAAGACCAGATGTGCTGCACTTAGCTTGACTGGGCCTCCATCTTTGTTTTAGCATAAACAGTGAAGCTATCTGCTACTGGCAGATCAGTTTAATTCAGGGAGTGAAAAAGTCTGAACCTGGATTAAAAAAAACTGTCCACTATCTTCTGACTTTAAACAGACATGAATCATATTGACCACCATGCAGATAAAGCTTGTAGATCCCAAAAAACAGGCAAAGAAGTCTCTCCTACTAGAAGTGTGCCAGGCAACTGGAAAGCTTCCATGTTCTGTAACTTCTGAAACGAGGCGTGCTCTGTCAGTCTCATTCTGCAGACGTATGTGTGCTATGGCACAGCTTGTACCTTCACGCATCTTCTTGCACACACGTCTTCTCTTCACATGGTCCTCACCTTGTTTCACCTTATTGCACAAGCACTCCTGCCACTTTCTTAACATTTCCCTCTTTGCCCTCCCATTCTTGTCTTTCCGATTTGTAACTTTTCTTATAGATTCTTTGTCCATTCCTTCTTTGTTCCACAATGAACACCAGTATCCCTGAGCACACTTCACACCTTCCTGCTCTCAACCCATGCTATACCCCCCCACCCCCCACCCCCCAGGTTGACATGCTCATTGGACTTCTTTCCAGGTGATCTCAGGCCTGTGTCCATGCCCCCGGAGTACAACTGGATGGCCGAAAGCAAGGAGCCCAATATGTACAAGAGGGGCAGCCGAGGTGGGTTCTCCAACTGATGGCACCCACCTCTACTGCTCTGGTGGCCACAGACTTACCCCAGAAACCTTATTTTGCACACGACAGACAATTCTGATCCCACTCTATCAACACATACAACATATCAGTATATTTAGGTATAAATGAGATTCAGTAGACCACTTCCAGTTATGCATTGCTTTCTCTGTCTAGTTTATCATATTGCTTTGCCTCATTTACAGTTTAGAGAATTGGTGCATTTGAGGATTGACTGTCCTCTCCTCTCGCACAATTAGGGCATCCGTAATTGATAACATAATACAAAGATAACACATGATAATATTGTGTTCATCACAGTTTCACAAACAATGGTTAAGACATGCAAGCAACAAAAACAAATTTTTGTCAAAAATGAACCAAAATACATGCCATGCTGCCCACCTCTAAAAAAAATTAATTAAAAAAAAATACATGCGAAGTAGTATCACCATATGCCAATGATTGTATGAAACCAGTCAAAAACATTCTGAGCTGAGTTCATTGTTAATTTCTAAGCTTACTAAACTAATCTAATATAAGACAGTATTTTCATTGTCATATTTACATAATTCAAGACTTATTTATATATATTCAAGATTTATTGGCTGAGCTGAATATTTTTCTTAAATCTTAAATGTTCTTCACATTTTTCATCATCCACCATCCTATGGTTTCAGACAACCACAAATTCATTTTCACAATGGACTTCCTTTCAGCTTGTCGCAGACATTGGTTGAATTTTATTGCTTCTCTTATTCAACTGATACTAATTAGTCTAATAAACCTACTTTAGGTTTTTAATTTTGGTTTTTAATTTTCTTTCCTCAGCAACAGGTTCTTGAAAGCTCCGTAATTTTTCAGATGTTGAGCTTCTCACAGTGACAGAAACAAACTTCTCACTGACAGAAACAAAAGTAGAGCTAACGTTACATTGCCTACCCTTAAAGATTTTGATTTATTTAATGGTTTATGATTACCTACCTGCAGGGTTGTCCCATTGTTGACTTTCCATTTCTTTAAGCAAAAGGTTCACTCACCTAATTTTTTCAGAAATCTCTTGTTAATCTTTTTAGATTCAATTTATTCTTGTATAGCGCCTTTCACAACAGAGTTGCCCCAAAGCACTTTACATAGATGGTAGACATAGTTTATAGTCATGGTCTAAAAACTGAAGGCTAGAAGTTAAAGCCAGACGACTACGGAGGAGAGGAACCAAAAACTCCACACATGTGTGGAGAAAAAAAACCTCTGAGGGTCCAAGGTCGACTGGCTACCCAACCCCCTTGGGTATACTAGCAGTACAAGGTTAGTTCGGGTTTAACCCCAGGATCAGCACAGAGTCCTAAGCTGCTTCCCAGGCTCAGCAAGTCGAGTGCGTCCCCACGTACCGGTGAGCTGCCAGGATCCCTTGGCGCATCAGATGCACAGCACGGACCAGTTGGGAGTTCGGTATTGGACTCAGGCGATGACCACAGCGGACATGTGGGGAAAGAAATGGAATGGGGATGGTCAGTAATGAACAGGATCCAGTAGTGACAGACAGAAAGGAAGCAATATAGTGCAATGGCATGTATAGCAGCACCAGATTCTCACCAGATTCACGTGAGAAGGTTTACAAGGCAGCTGAGGTGTGTTTGGGCAATTGTGTGAATGAATAATTTATAGAGTGGGATGGAAGCAGCAGTAAGGTGCACAAATATAATTTTATATCTTCTTTTAAATTTGCTTTCAATTTCTAACTTTAAAAAATTGATTAAAAATGCAAAAATTGCTGGCTTTTTGAATAAAACAAAACTGATTTATGCACAGTAATCTTTTCTCTCGGTCACCTTTGAAACAGCTTGAGGTGACAAGACTCCCTTATGCCTTGTGCAATTTCCTTAGTGCTATCAAAAGTAGAAAAGTCATTAGTTGTATAACTTTGTTATTCCTGTATTCAAATTTGGGTTATTCTTCAGACCACCAATATATGGAGCAAGGTAGAAACCGGTGCAGTTTTCCCTAATACAGTCTTCTAGGCTTAGATAGAGCACATTTTTTTAATCTGTCCTAGCTACAAGCTAGTGCATTGGTTCTCAGTCACAGTCCTGCAATAGGACACACCTACTTCAAGTTAGAAAAAGTGTGTAATGAGGTAGTCAGTTAAATCATATATTTTGCTATATTTAATTTGGAACAAAATGGAAACATCAGGTTCATATCTCAATAATGCGAATCCCTCCACTTATTCCTTTTGCCCCCTGTTCCTCCACAGTGTGACTACATCTAAATTCATCTATTAATTCTTATTAGGAGCATCTCTCAGAGATACAATGAATAACATTAATATTAGTAGCCACAGGTAGGCCCATGTGGACAAAGATCTATTTCTAAGCCAGGTCTAATAAGCAGGACTGTTATATGCTCATTCTGTCACCTTTTGAAAAGACTAGTTGAAGTGTGAACAATTCTTGGCATCAATAAGTAACATTTAAAGCAAAACCCATTTAAATGCAAACATGGTTTGCAGATGCTAAAAGAAGTCTTAGGGTTATGACTAATTCATTCTCAAATTTATCTAAAAAAAATGATAAATTAAAGTAATAAAATAATGTAAATGAAATAAATAAATGGAAAGATTTGGGTAAGTATATTCATTCTTTTCTTGGCAAAATACCAACATATAAGGTGCATTTTTCTTCTGTACTGTAGATTCAGACACGTCTCTTCTTCGATACATGAGTGATGATAAGATCCTGGTCATCCAGGAGGACCCAGATGCACCTAGAGAATGCAAGCGGGACACCAGTCGCCGTTCACGCAAAAAGGGCAAGAATTCTAGCAGCCCCAGCTTTCCTATCAGCCCCTCTCTTCTGGCTTCCACTGTGCGACTGGATGTGGCAGTGCCTCCTGACAGCATGCCCTTCCCACTGCCTGAAAACAACACTGTGCCACTTTACCATGTGAGTAACGTGACACTCCTTTCTGTCCTCAGCCACTCTGTGCCACAGTTTTAAAAAGTGGAATTAATTTCAAAAAAGGCAACCTGATTCAAGCAATTCTAGTCTATGTATTAGAAATTAAAAACTTAATTATAAAGCCATAGATTAATAAACATTGATAATGGATGGCTCTGTTTAAGGATGTTTGGTGAGAAAGGTCAGGCAGGACAAGGGATGTTTGGCTGTGTTTGGTTTCTCCTTGCTTCCCTCACATGAACTGAGAAGTGTATTCTGTTGCTGTCCTGCATTGTTCATGACCCACAAATGCTCATGTCAGCAGGGGTTAGTGCAAGTCCAGCAGAGTGCCTAAAGCAGTGGTGCCCATCTGTTTTCTTTGTTCTGTTCCCCTCGAACCCTCTGCTCAAAAACATAACAGTGCAGTGTTTTCTCTATTAGACCATCATCATTGTTGTTCATTGTTGTTGTCATTGTCATTGTTGTCATTGTTGACACAGGGTTGTCACTTTCACTTTCATCATGACAGGAGCTACACAATCTGGACAGTTAAATCTTTTATAAAGCCACATGCAGATCTTGAGATTTCAATCAGAGGTGTAAATAACAGTCACACTCTCTTTCAGAGTCTTGCAATGGATAGATATGTGACAGAAGCTTAAAGCCTTGGTGTCAGCAGAGAAACAGACCTGGTGAGATCAATTATGTGAGGTAGAAAGTGAGATAGAAGGGAAGGGAAGAGAGAGAGAGAAACAAGAGGAAAGTCAGAAAATATCACATGTAGCACTCAGGACATAACAAGGCATAAGAAAGAGGCAGCCATTTGTAATGAAAGTTGTGTCAAGACGCATCCCTCTCACAGAAACCTATGACCACTCTACTTCAGTTAGAGGCCGAGGATCAGACTGAGGCAATAATAGACATGGACATGGGGATTGAACTGAGGTCTCTGTTTGATGGATGAGTCTTAGGAAATCCCACCTGCTGGCAAAGCAGGCAATTGCACAAGAAAGTTGTGCAGATATTATCCACTCTGTTCCTGCTTATGAGTTCTGCAAGTTTGGTAGAGAGTTACTGGAGCCAGAGTGATTTTCTTTCTGGTCATGGTTAGTATTCTTCAGCCCATGCAGGGCAGAGGTCCTTATCCCAGCTTTTGGTTTTACTTCTGAAAGCTTAAAAGATTTAATGCATTGTTTACCACACTTTCAAATAAAATGTTCCAGAACAGTACTTACTAACTAGCAGCCACATTTTGGTCATTTTTCTTTGCAGCAACAGAGAGCTGGTGACACACTGCGAGCAGAACCTGAGAGGTGAGGATTGATCTGTTTCTGTGTTTCCCATTTTAATTCCATCTTTCAGAATATTTAGACATTTGGGCAGCAACTCCCTAGGAAGTTGACCCCACATCAGAAGATTGTGGGTTCGATTCCCTTAGGTAGGTTGCCCTAAGTTACCCTTGAGCAAGGTACCGTCCCTGTCACTGCCCTCTCAATAGCTGCCAACTGCTGCACAGTGTTTGCATGGGTTAAATGCAGAGGTTCAATTTCGTTTTGGTTCTTGTGTGCTGTGCTGTGACTTCGCAATGACAAGGGTTGTCGCTTTCACTTTCATTTTCATTTGTGATGTGTGCAGGTATCCAGGATCTGGATTAGAAATTCAAGGAGGAACATCCATGAAGAAGGTAAGTTTTCCATGCTTTGGGTTTCATTTTTACTCAAGCTTGTATTTGTTCTTTTGTAATCTTTTCACGCTTCAAAAATAGAACCCATTTGAAATTGTCTATTAAAAAAGATTCACTCAATAATAAATGATACATTAATAATTTACTCCTCCTTTAGGCACTTTTCTGTCCTATGTCACTTGCTAGAATTTGCTGGCTTAACCTCAAAAATCAAGACTAACCGCAATCCACTTCCATTCAGTGGTATTTGTTTTGAAGTTGTATGATAACATGAATTGCAACTCATAGACTCTAACTCTACTAGAAGTTTCCAACAAGTTTTTTTTTTTCCCCCTCTTAACAGTCATTCCATTATACATCGTTAAGAACAAAAACCAAAAAACGAACTAAAGGTATGTTTGTAAATGAAACTTTGCAAATGAACAACATTAAAGATAATAAATGCAGTCATTTATTTTGAAAGATATTTTGGTCAAAATGTTTTATATTTAGGTTAAGAATTTTCTGTTGTACATTAGGTTCTCTTACCAGTGGCAGTCGTAGGAAAATCTCATGTAAGGACCTTGGACATGGTGACTGTGAAGGCTGGTTATGGAAGAAGAAAGACGCCAAAGGGTACTTCACTCAAAAGTGGAAGAAATACTGGTTTATTTTGAAGGATTCTTCTCTCTACTGGTACACAAACCAAAATGTAAGCCTAAGTCATTCTAATTCTGCACAAATGTGCCTTTAATGCAATATTTAAATTGAAAAAATAAAAACAAATCAAACAAAAAAAAAACTGAGTTGACATGCCTGCATGACATGATAAAACACAAGAAAATGTTAATGTAACTATTTTACACCCAAATATCCCTTGAATATTGTATTTAACACAAAATACACTGTCTTCTTTCTGTCACCTTAAATAGTTATTTAAATATCTGAATAGTGACATCTGGACTCGTTAGACAATTGCTTGATTACCTGTGCACATGTCTTAAATTGAAGAAGGATATGATATTTGAGTTGTTGTACAGTTCAAGGCAGTGCATGTACAACCTTGCATGTAAATGACAATGAGTCAGATAAAAACTCCCTCAACCCATACCTTTTCTCTCACTTATCGCCACATACTGCTAATGTCATGCTCTCAAAAACTCCCCTTTGCTAAAATAACCCCTTACAATTACATTTCATTGCCCACCTCCCTCCCTCTCTCCCTCCCTCTCTCCCTCCCGCTCTCTCTCTCTCACTCTCTCTCGTCTCTGTAGGACGAGAAAGCTGAGGGCTTCATCAGTTTGCCCGAGTTCCGAATTGACAGAGCAATCGAATGCAGGCGGAAATTGTGAGTGTCTTCCAGGTTTCCTTTGAACACTTTTTCTCAGTCCTTTTTAGCACATTCAGAATTTTACCATCTCTCCATCTCTCTAGGTAATATAAAGCAAACATTATTCTACTGATGTAAGGAAAGCGGAATTAATAAAGGGGGCCAGAGCAGGCATCCGTGCTAATGAAGACGAGCAATAAATAATTAGTGCTGGAGCTAGCTACCCCTCATGAGGCATGGCCACTCTTTACAGCTTCTGTCTCCTTGCCTAGCATGAACGAACGTGTCAAACTTCTTCACAGATCTTAATGTGGTATAACTGGTCAGATCACACTTCTCAGGCTGCATGTGCTGTAGGATAGACAGTCCTATGTTGCTTTATGAATCTTCTCCTCATTGTGGTTAACATATTTTCTGTTTCATTTTGTAGGTAAAAAAGTGGTTTAGTTGACACTGACATCTCATTCATTTGGTATAATAAATATTGTTTTAACATTGACTAACAAAGAAATGCACAAAAATGTACTCCACATGCAATTTGGCATTAAAATAACTAAAACATAAGCCCCTGTTGTTTTTAATTTTGTCATGAAGATTTTATAAACTTTTCTTTTAGTGATTTAATATACTTTCAGTCCATTTCCTCATTAAATGTAGGTTTATTTTTAATGCACAAACTTGTACTTGGAGGGAAAAATGAATTAACAGTAATACTCTTTTGCAAATCTGATGTTGCCAGTGATAGCTTCAAGATTTCTTCAGTAATAACTAAAAGAATTCTTGCAGCACTGTGGATAATCCAGTCCTCTTGCTAAACATTCCCCAAGGTAACAAGTTTCCAATTTCAAAATCCTCTATGCAGTAGTCCCTCGTTTTTTGCGGGGGTTAAGTTCCAAAACCTCCAGCGAAAGACAAAAATCTACGATACACAGAAGCCAGAGCAAAACAAGCTTTTTGTTCTAGTTTAAGCCCTAAATGATCCTCCTACACTCTTTAAACACATTCTAGACATAAAAAAAATCAAGAAAACATTTTAAAGCATATAAATACTTTCGTGAGGTGAATTTTGTGTAGAATTCATAGAAAGATAGTGAGCAGCCAATCACAACAAAGGTTAAATGAATAAGGCCATTCTGATTGGCCAGAGTCGTTCCTCCAGCCATATATTTTTTTGGCACCCTTACATTGTGTTTTCATAAACAAAACATGTTCTTTGTCTC
The DNA here is from genome assembly GCA_017165825.1 of Hepsetus odoe. NCBI lineage: Eukaryota > Metazoa > Chordata > Actinopteri > Characiformes > Hepsetidae > Hepsetus > Hepsetus odoe. The sequence continues at coordinate 10,451,851 of CM029376.1, forward strand.
TTGTGTAAATATGATACAGTATATCATATGTTATTAAAATCTTACTCCATTTTCATTAATTTATTAGATTTTGTAATTAGTACATTGTTTTTTTTTTATTAATAATGAAATACTTTTTATTTTGACCTAAAGATTCATAACAACAATTCACTGTAGGCTTTGCTAAAGCCGCAATATACTGGGGAAATCCGCGAAAAAATTGTTGTGTTCCTTATGAAAATCTGTTAATAGCTGGGGACGTGAAATGTGAAAAGCAATATAGTGGGGGATTACTGTACATTTAAGGGAGATCCAGGAAATTGGCTTGGCCATTTTAGCAACTTAAGTAGTCTTAAATGCTTAACATCTCACCAACATCACCAATCCAAAAAGGATTAATGGAGTGATAGAAACATGAAATACATTAACAAATTACTCTTAAACAAAATATGGATATTACTGGTGCAAAGATATTATTACAACTTAATTGCTTAATTGCTTTAATGAAAGTTTGAAAGAAAACTTTACCTTCATTTGCAAAATGATCTCCCTCTTCTCTTCCAGTGCCTTCAAAGCTTGCCACCCTAAAATAAAGAGTTTCTTCTTTGCCACAGACTGTTTGGAGGAAATGAACAGGTATGAATCTATTACAACCACTTAAACCAGAGGTCCCTTTTTAACAATGCAAAATAAAACATAACTAACATTTCTGATGATGCAGCGGTTAGATGGCAGTGAAACTATGGAGACACAATGTACACAAGATTAGTTTATTTTAGTTCACAGGTAAATTACATTATTTTAACATCATCATTGTGGGTGTACAGTCTGGTGTTGCCCAGTACATTGTTTCTCTTCATTTGGCCCATACACACAGTGCTGCAGGGCAGTTATACATCCAGCAGTGTTGGAGATGGTACCATAGGATAACCTACTGGTCCCTTGAATCTGCAATCCTGCAATCATGGAACATACACTACTAGGCCACTAACCAATAGGCAACTGCTTCCTCTGTGTCTGATTCCTAGCTGTGTGGCTTATGTTCTTTCTGTGTATTTTTGGCATGTTCTCTGTGTCTTTCTGCGTCTGTGTGGTTCTCTGTGTACTATTTTCCTCCCAGTGAGTACTGGGATAGGCTCCAGCTACCCCCACAACCATAGTCAAGTTAAGCAGTTAAGATAAAGGGTGGATTAATGTTTGTGTTAGATATTTTCAGACACGTTTAGAGTTTGGCATTATATCTGTAACAAAAAAGGTTTGTTGCTGTTTAATTTGGTGTCTGTGAAACCTGTCCGAACATTTTTGTTTTACATTAGCTCTCTGTTAGAAAGATGACAGCATATGACATAGACCAATAGATTCAGAATTACATTAAGCTATTAATTTTTCACTCATTTACTCATTTTCATAGCTGCTTGTCCTAATAAGGGTTGTGGGGGGTGCTGGAGACAAATACACACACACTCACACCTATGAGCAATTTTAACAAATCCAATTCCCCTGACGTGCATGTCCTTGGATTGTGGGAGCAATCCGGAGCTCCCAGGGGAAACCCACACAGACACAGGGAGAACATGCAGACTCCACACAGAAAGTACCTGTAATGGTGATGGAGTGTGGGAAGGAGCCAGGAGTCCAAAACATAGCTTTATTCTTCATATTACCAAAAACAAGATCCAATGACTGCAGTTCTGACCAAGACAAGACACAAGGAACTGCAGTCTGACTAAAACAAGTAACCTAGAATTACCCAAACCACCATTAACGTGAGGCTTCGCCTCATGAATGAACCACGCTCTCTTCTGACTCATTGGAGCTTAAATAGTCAGCCCCAGTGAAGCACACTTGTGCCTTCATGAGCTCAGGTGTGCTCAGTCAGAAGAGAGTGCTCTCTACTGCACCGAACCTGAAGCCCAACCGTGACAATACCCAGTCCACACTGCTCAGGAATTGAACCCAGGACTTGCTGTGAGGCGACAGCAATACCCACTGCATCACCATGTCGTCCCCTATTTATATTTCAATGGCATAAATCCATTTTTAAAAATACACATACAAACACATGCATGAACTAACAAATTAAGGTTACTTTCAAAAGTAAGCTTAAGTATGTAAAGTAAAATGTACTACAGTAGTGATTAGTATGCAGTGTATAGTTTAATGTTAAAAGAGATAAACCTTTGAACGTTAATCAATACATTTTTACACAGGTGTAATAAAGAATGATCTTAATAAGGGAAATTTTTGTACAAACACAATAGAAGAAAAAGATATACATTTTTAGGATGCTTATGTTTTTGGTCACAGATTACACATACACACACACATAAACACACAATTTTCTTCTCAGGTCCCATCTCTTCTACTCTGTACATAAAAAAGTTATGCATGTTCCTTTTTCTGTGCTACCAAAAGTATAAATGATTGAACTTGCATGGAGTGCACTTTGTTAGTTGCCTTGCTCCTATGTGAACCTAATGGTCCAGGCAGATCAACTGTACAGTTCAGTGACCTAGCAAATGACAGCTTGTTACAAGCAGCTCTTGAGATTATGGAATGTCATTTGCACTGAATATGGCACTTTATCTACTCCATTTCTGAACTTGATATCTCCACTTTTATAGTGTTCATGTTTGACATGCGTGAAACCATCCCAAGAAAACATTATGCATATAATCCAATTCACCTAGTTAAAGAAAAACAGGTTTTGCCACATGAATGATGCTGTGATATATAGTAACTGGTGTAATTAAACAAGTCAGTTTATTTTAGAATTGTGGCAATGCCACGTATTTACACTTTTTCCTAAATATCTTCTGTTTGATCAAGATTTTTTTTCTATTCTCAGATGCATTTTAGTGCACTGAGGTCTCACATGGAAAGAATACCAGCCCAGCTCTCATTAATTAAAAACACATGTAGCATTGTGGAGTTTAATCATACATCCCCATCCTGTTCTTGTTTCTGGTTAACGATATTAGTTGAGTTATCCATATCAGAGCCACATATCCGTTTTTTTCCTTCACAGATGACAGATGCAATTGCCAGAGTGTTTTTAATCAGGAAAAGCTAGTAGAAAACTGTGTAAGTGATCAGATTTATATGTAGACTCTCGAAAAGACCTAAGAAAGTGTGACCCTGACATCACACAAATTATATAAAACTCACAGTTAATGCTTAAGCCCTAGCAGCCAAAAAATGTTTTTCATGCTAACTATGGCTTAACAAAAATGATTAATTCCTTACTGTAACGGTGGCGGGGTGTGGGAAGGACTTCAGTGCAGAGCCAGGAGTTCGGATCATAGTTTTATTCATTATATTAACCCAAACAAGACACAAGGAACTGCAGTCTAAAACAAGTTAGCAAGAATTACCAAAACCACCCTTAACGTGGGGGCAGTGGTGTCCTAGTGGTTAGAGCGTTGGCCTCATGATCGGAAGATCAGGGGTTCGAACCCCTTCCCAATAGGTTGCCCTGAGGTACCCTTGAGCAAGGTGCCGTCCCTGTCACGATCCTGCCTGCGATGGGCTGGCGACCTGTCCAGGGTGTGTCCCCCGTCCTTCGCCCTGTGTGAGCTGGGATGGACTCCAGCACTCCCCTGTGACCCTGTTTGGGATAAGCGGCAGAATATGACTGACTGACCATTAACGTGAGGCTTCCCCTCTTGAATGAACTGCGCTCTGTTCTAACTCATCGGGGCTTAAATAGCAGCCCAAATGAAGCACGCCTGTGCCTCGGTCTTTACTGTTACTAGCACATAGGCTCGTACTGAGCTGAGCCTCTGGGGGGAGGCCAAGAACAAAAAACCTACATAAAACAATGCAGCACATGGCCAGATCCACAAAACAAAACTGACTTTAACCCCAGCTGCCACGTCCAGGGCAGTGGTGAGGGGTATCCCAAAGTCTCAGTCCATTGTGGGACCCCATGGTCATAAGGGCAGCCTCTCCCACTTTTGCTGATGACAATCTCCAGAGGGGCACCAAATTTCTGATAGTTCTTAGCAAACCATTTCACCATAGGCATACACTTACTCAATTAATGCTCTTGTCCTGTCCCCTTGCCTGCAAAGCAAGGACTATCCATCTCCTGCTTGGATGTCAGACAAATTATCTTGTCCCTTTCTGCCCTGTGTCTCTCTACCCCATATACCTGCAGGATTGATCTCATGGTGTCCAGGTTCTCAGAAAAATAGTCACTTCTTAGCTTCCTTTCCCTATTCAAACGGGCAAAATGGTGCGCAAAGTTGAGTGAGGTATTGATGGGGTGGAAAGGCTCAAGTTCAATGTTGATTTTCCTCTCTTTGCTCTCCTTGTCTGTCAGACTGTTCCATCACTGCTTCGGGTGCTCCTTAAGGTTTCCTTAAGGTTCAAAGAGGAAGAGTCTTTCACACAGTTTGAGCTCGGCATCAAACCCCTGTCATCCTTGCTCTTCATGTCTTCCGTCTCAGAATCGGAGGTGCAGAATTTGTTGTTCACTTTCTCGAAGCACACTTCCTTGCTGATGTTATTTTTTGGCTCCTTCTTCCTCTTCTTCTTGACCTTGTTCTTGTCTTTCTGCTGCTTGGAGCCCAGTGTAGCAGAGTCCCTGCTCTACTGCGAGAAATTCCACACTGACTTCTCAACCGGTTACCCTGTTCTGAGTCTGCTGAATTGTGAAGGAAAACAGAAGGTAGGGTGTCTCTGATTGTGCTCTGAGCACCCTTCTCAGAGCTCTCACATGGCTGCTCAGCTGCTGGAATCTTTACCTGCCTCTCCTTCTCCATCAGACTGTTCCTCAGCTGCTCCTCTTTGAAGCTCTCCACCAGGGTCCCAGCATGCACTGGGGTCTGCTGAGTGAGTCGAGATTTTTAGATCTTCCATTCAGCTTCAATGCCTCTGACAAGCTCTTGCAGCTCTGTGTGCTTACTGGCCTCTCTCTGGGCTTTTTCCAGTTCAGCCTGCAGAGCGGCACTGTTGTCCTGCACCTGCTTTAGCTCTGTTCTGGTCCTATTCAGCTGTTCTTTCATAGTGGCCACTTTAGTCTCCAGCATCTCCTGTTCCTCTGTTCTCTTCAGCCATTCCCTATGGACAGCAATCACAGCTTGCAGTTCCTTCCTCAGGACCTCTCTCTCTTGCATGAGTTTACTGAGTTTCTCCTTGAAGCTCACCATTGTCTTGAGCTAGAGCCTTTCTTTCCATTTCCATGGTTTCGATTTTTACTCTGACAAAGAGACAAGAGTCCTTTGATCTCCTCAAGTGGAGAAAGCAGATTGGTGATCTTTTCCTCGTGTTTCAGTCTTTTGTTTGTTGCTGAGGTGATTGCCTGCAAAGCAGAGGCCTCGCTTTCTGTCAGCTGTTGGTTGAGCCTTGTCAGCAAATCCTTCTGCTGAGTGATCTAAATGTTCATGCAGCTGATCTGTTCATCTCTTTGGTGAATGTCCGTGAGAAGTGCACTGTGCTTCACATTGGCTGTCTGAGTTTTTCTGATACAGCCCTCTCCTGGGTTCTCCTGGGTACTGCCCAAGGTGTCAGTTAACCAAACTACCTGTTCACCTAGGTCCTTACAGACTTCTTCATATTCTAGGTACCCATCCTGCTTTTCCTCAAGTTCCCTATTTACAGTTCTTCCTAAAGGGAATGTACCTTAGACTGGTAGCTGGTGATTCATGACATGGAGAGAGACATTGTCATCTTCCAATCTCTTACACTTTGCATTCAAATTTTGTGATCCTTGGTGGTGAGCTCAGCCTCCATTTCCTGGAGCTGTTTGGCAAATACAATTTTGGCCTGTCTTTCCTTGCCCAGAACAGACAGCCATACATTCTCAGATTCCTGAAGCGTTCCAATCTTTGAACTTGCAACGTCAGTTCACTGATTCTTCCATCATTCCCACTAACCTGGAGCTGCTCCTTCTCTGCCTCCTTCCTGACAGATGGGTTAGTGGTACTGGGTTTGGGGATCGACTCCTTGATGCTGCTTTCCATGCTGCAAAGGGCCTTCCTGGTCAATTTCCCTCGTTAAACGGCACAGGGGGCATTTTCTGCCGTCTTCTCGCGTTGAATGGCACAGGGCGCATCTACTACCAATGTACCACTGTGATGCACGCAGGGCGCGTTCACCGCTGTCTGCCCGCTGTGATTCAGATGTCAGACGTCAGACGTTGGTCGAGCTCCCTGGCTGTGGCCGCCGGCGTCCATTGCACCCACTCCTCACCCTCCAGTCGCTCACGGAGGTCCGTAGAAGCAACGCACGCCGACACCCTCATCTCCCAGGAGCGCGCTCTACTGTGCCCAAAACCAACCTCACCAATGACACTTACAAACTCCAAAAAAATCTAGTCACACAAAATCATGTGTAGAATCAAACAAAATTTTCACTGAAGAGAGTGAAAATGCATTTATAGCCACTTGTTCTGTGAAAGTTAGCTAAATGCTAAAATGATTAAGATGTTTCCTTACTAAAATTAGCTTATGACACCTAAAAATAGCAGTGGACACAACACTCTGGACCTGTTGATACATTTAAATGAACCTCATCCACCTCATCATTCATGCTGAGGTCATATGTGATTCATGAGGGTTGTCATTACATTTGTGACACAGATATCCAGAACGAATCAAAGTTTCACTTTGGGTTGGCCAACAGAATATCCCACAAGATGGGTTTATTTCTGGCCATGCCCTCATTATCATGTTCTCCTGAGACCTTGAGATCAACTTGTGAACTCATTTGAACTCAATCTGCTCTCATTTCAGGCAGGTGGATTTTGAGCCTTTTTTAAGAACCATAGCCAGAAAATTCAGGATGACTGAATGTATCAAATAACTTCTCCTTACTGCCAGTACAGGAATGTAGGGCAGGGTAGGGGTTAAATTTACAGGGATGTCAGCTCAGATAGAATGATATCTCTCCCAGTCACCCATACTCCATTTACCCTTTAACCTGACTCCACGCCAATGCTGCCAGTCTTAGACTGGCCTCGGGTTTGTAGAGATGAATGAAAAATGGGTGCTGATTATCAATTCAGGCAACAGAAGTGAAAAGCCATTTCCCCATCGTCTTATTGAAAGGAATGCTCCAATTGTGATAATTTATTCAGAAACATTAGAGGAAATGGAGGGGGTGGGGATGGCAGTAGGGAGGGATGGCGCTTAAATCTTAAATTTTTTTTGAAAGATCTCTCACCACACAAATTTAAATAACATTAGGGTACTTTGGGCTGAAATGTATTTGATTGTCTTATAGGTATTAAAGATAATAACTGTTTAGGAAAAATGTACTCTCTTTGCAACTGATCTTGTTACTGGCTATATCTCAAAAGTCCCAACTAGAGTGCTTGTTGTCAAGGCTGATAGGAGTAGGGTAACATATGCATAATATGCATATGCAAGATATGCATCCATTATAAGCCAACCAAATGTTTAAATTTGTATAACTAAGCATGAAAATGATCATATTAAAATGGTCACCTGCACAGTGATAAACCAAATAAAAGTAGGTCTCACCTAATATTCAATATGGTAGTAATGTAGTGCTAAACTAATTTTAATATGTTATTTAAGGTTTTTAATAATGGGGGCAGTATTAACCCCACCAGCTGTATTCAAGTCTTACAGATCAGTTTTTAGACCTTCATATTGCCTTATTTTCTTATCCTTTAATACCTATCATGAGTTTCTACACTTGACACTTCAAGGGCACTAGGTTAAAATAAAATTCTTTGTTTCAAATATGTAACCTGAATTTACAATTGTAAGAATTAGTACAATATAGTAAGTTGAAGAGTTCAGCTCTCTTCTCCCTTTCAGATGGATGAACAGGCTGGGGCTGGCAGCTATTGGTTACACACCCGATGACAAAGTAACACGGCCAGATGAGGGTAAGGCCAGAATTAGACCCTTCAGACACCGGGCTGTTGTAGTTGAGATTGTTCTTTGTGAGGGTATGTGAAAAGTGCTTTTTTAAACTGCCTTCTCTTTCAGATTACTGGAGTGAAAGTGATCAGGATGATATTGATGGCTCCATGACTTTAAAGCAGGAGGGACCTTCTTCGCTTTGTGACACCTACCATCGGACACCCTCGGTATTTTCTGCAAAAACAAATTCACACTCCTACAAAATACAGAAGCACACACATAAATTGATTTCCCCCCAACTTGGTTATGCTCTGCTGTGTCCAAGCTCAGTAGAATATTAATTGAACATAGCTGACAAACTTAGACAAACTTGGGCAGTGATATTTTAAACTTGAATAAACCATCAGAGCATGGTTAAGAGCTTCAACATGCAAGAAATTTTGAAATAGCCCATTTTACTTGTATTTATACAATACCTGTTTTGTGGAGTAATATCTTCAGTGACAAATTCAACCAGTAGATGGCGACAAGTCATTTTTGAGCCTGTAATGGCCTTGCGTAAAGAGGCTGGGTAAGACTTTCTCTTAAATTAAATCCAGCCTCAATATAAAGATGTATTGCTTAGTCATTTTAAAAAAGCAGTGATTCTGCAAGCCATTTTAAGGACATTGGAGTCAAGTCATAGGGGCTTCAGTCCTGAAGAAGTTAGCATTTTACCTGCAGTGGGCAAAATATCAGCAGATACAAGTCTAAAGTGTTTACTACCATAGTTGAATTGAAGGACTTAACCTTGTTTCACTGAAGGCAATTATAAAACAGCCAAGCCAAGTTCAAATACATAGTACATGAATACATTGCCAAAAGCAGGACTCTTGTATTCTGTTTCACACAATTTAAACAGAGAAATATTAATGAAAAAATTAGGAACTGTGGGAATATTGGCAGTCCAGCAAATTAATTATTTAAACGTTGTGTCTCATAAATGGGTGTGCCTTTTTGGTGAGTAAACTGGCCTAGGGCTTCATTTCTAAATAACTGACATTATGTATACATCTATTTTCCCTATATGATCTACATGTTGTTGTTTCAAGGATCCCTGAGAATATTTTAGTCTGTTAGTTGAATTCATAATATTAGCATAAGATATAATTGAATCTAGATGGCTGGGGCCCTCTAGGACCCGAGCTTTAAACCCCTGTTCCAAAATTTTTATTTTTCGTGTGATGCCTCCCTTCTGCCCTTGTCCTTCTACACTCCCCTTAATATCCTGTGCACATTATCCTGCCTTTGTTTCCTGTACTTCTCTCCTGTCCTACCCTGCCTTTGCTTCCTTCCTGCCCTCAGGTTCACAAGCTCCACTGCTCTGAGCCACTGGCTGCTCCACTGCCGCGCTCACAGAGCTCTGTGAACCTGATGCGCTCCACTCCCTCCCCTCTTCTCCCACAGGTAAACTCATCCAGCCCCTTTCCTGAGCCCAAGCATGGGCGACACTTCTCCAGTGAATCCACCTACTCCCACTCCTCAGCTGAAGACTCCAGGGCTGGGGAGGGTGGAGGTGGAGGCTCCAGCAGCACCCACTCTTCAGGTTGCCGCTCTAGCTATCGTGAGCGCCGCTCCTGGCAGGACCTGATTGAGACACCACTGACCAGCTCTGGCCTGCACTTCCTACAGACCGTTCCAACGGGGGAGGAACATAGTTATGATGGTGGACCTGGAGGGTGGCAGCCCCTTTCCCCTGAACGCAGGCGACAGGCCACTCTGCCCGTGAGGAGGCATCATGTGGACCGTGATGGGCCTTTTCCATTGGTGGGCAGTAAGGAAAGGGGACATCAGGTACACCATCGAGCACACAAGCAGCGTAGTCAGAGCCTGCCACGCAACCGAGAAGTGAGGACCAGGAGCCTGCTGCAAGGTCACAGGGAAGAGAAAAGCGAAGACGAGGAGGTGTTGCCTGTTAGGCATAGTGAGGACAGCAAGGAAGGTGAGTGCTGAAACAAGGATTTGTAAAACTAAAGCACTAATGTTTTTAAAACAATGGGTTGCAAAGTGAAGTGAATAGAAATTAGAGAATACACCCAAACCCAAATATACACAAACAATCCAAAATAATAAAAAGTCAGAATAAGTTTGGAATCAATTTAATTTTTTTTGCACTTTTCGAGCTGTCCCAACTTTTTCTGATTTGGGGTTGGAATTTTAGCTTAAATTTAACTGCTATGCAATAATGATTTAATCATATTTTCTGGTTTATTATAGATGTAACTGCACAGTGCAATATTTAAAAGCAGGCTTTCCCAAAATAAGACCTTGGGGCTCTATCAGTAAACATGTTTTCTCTGTATTAATTTGGTTGAATTCAAACAGCTAGGGAAATTAAATGAGTTAATCTCATAAATTACTACAGTGTTCTCTAATGGTATCTGGAGAATACTATTGTGAGAATTGCATTTTACCTGAAGGGGAGGAAGACTATGATTTTGTCAGGATAAACATGCCCGTAAACATGGCCACTGGTGGGTCGGATCTATTGTGATCTCACACCTTTGAATACATTCATTATATGATAGTGTTTTAAATCAGGTATATTAATGTTCTTGGGTCTGCGACAACACCTGCTGAGTATAGATTTTTTGGAGACATGTAATGTAGGTTGATTTGCTGGTTGATTTGCTGTATTTCTTATATCCAGCAAGTGAGAGGTTTGATGGAAAGGATATAGATGGATTGGAGGAGCTTTATCAAACTCTTGAGCAGGCCAACCTCTCTGCCTTGGGTGACATCCGGCCTACTACAAAGCAGGAGCTACGTCGCTCCTTCCTTAAGCGCTGCAGTGACCCCATCATGAACGACAAACTGCACCATATCCGTATCCTCAACAGCACACTGAAGGTGGATCACCTGTCATTTATTCATTGATTATAACTGAAGCACTTTTTGCCAGATGTCATCTAAATTTTTTAAGCTACAAACGTTAATTTTTACAGTTAAGACTAAAGAAGACTAAACCTGAAGACTAAACCTGCTTACAGTGCAAACTTAATATATTCTGACCAAGTCTTTTACAAAAAGGCCAAAGCATTACAATTAAATATATTGGCTCAGTGTGTGGGAAAATACAAAATGTACTGCTTCATGCTCCTGCTTTAGAGGGAGAGCAATGCAAAACTTAGGAGGATCTTGGTGATATCACATGTGCCACTGGCTAAAGTTTGAGCAAACACTGAGCAGCAAATTTTTTTAACTGATCAGTTAAACAGAAACATGAATCTCTAGTATTTACTAAATGTTTAGCAAAATAATAACTCAGTTAAAACTCTCAAGATCAGATTTACATAATTAAATGACAGTGCAGAATATGCTGTGATGTAATGTTATCATTTTACAAACTCTATTTTCATAACTGGGAAATGTCTTGATGGAAAAGAACTTAATGTATTGACACCACTACTTCTTCATCACTGAACTTAAATTTTCTGTGCTGTTAGGGGCTTGTTTACTTAACTGTGCCTTTTTACCCCGGTGCCTCATGAGAACATATTGTGGTAATTATTTTCTGACAACCCCTAGTATTTTGCTTATGGCGATGTGGAGTAATGTCCGAGACACCTTGATAACATAAATATCATATCTCTCTCAGGCAAAGGAGGATGAGCTGGCCATTATCAACCAGCTCCTGGAGGACCCTTGTCTCACCTCAAAGAAATTCCGTGAGTGGAAACAGTGGCACCAAGAGCTTTTCCTGGACATTTGCGAGTTTAGCTCAGGCAACAATGGGGCAGCTGATCTTTCCCCACTGGCAGCTTCTCTCATGACACACACACATTCCTTCATCGAGACCCACGTGTGAGACAAAAGCCCAAATGGAGTCTGGATGTGCTCCACTGCTGCTTCAGTTCTTTTTCCATCCTTCTTTGATTCCTGCTTTCTCCCATGACACCCATGAATCAAGTTACCAACCAACCACTGTAACGTGTGTATATACAGGGAGGAGGGCAAGCAGAATTGATGCTTGATATAAATACTCTATTGAGTGACAGCAGCCCTTGCAGGGTGCCTACTGCATGCAAGAGAAAGTATTTTTCCTTCAGTTGAATGACCTAAACTAGAAAGTTATGAAGAAAATTCTTTTTACTACTTTACTGATTTTGATTACTTTTGATTAGATTAGCTTTTCCTTTGCTGTCTTGCAGTGCGTTACTGGAGGAAAGTAGCAGCAATATAGAGGGGACAGATTCCACCACAACACTGTACTTTCATACTAAACTTTGCACCCAGAATGCTCAGATAACTGTTCTCTTCATATTATCCTTACTGCTGAATATGACTATTAGAAATGCAATTTGAAGAGTGAAGAAATGTTTGCAATTATGACATGCATTAACAGGAGTGACCTAAGCATTTGTCTTTCCAGACATGAGTTAATTACTGGAGTTAATTCACAGGAGTTAATTCCATGAAGGTGAAAGTGCACCTTATGATGGCAACACCTTATAACAGAAAAAGACTTTCATGTTTGCTTATAAGTAGCCACTGTTTTAAACTGTGAACTATTCTTGTGAATGCAATCTTTTGATTCTGTGTGTACAGAATCACCTAAGACATTTTTGCTAGAAAAGCATAGAAAACTAAGCTCCCTGGACAAAAAAAAAAAACTTTCACATGCATAATTTCTTCTCTGATAATTATGTATCCCCATGCGGGACAGGACCAACCCTGTCAGGCAAGGATTACATCAGCCTCTTGAAATTTCTATCCAGTTTACCCTACTGTTCCACCATCTTTGGGCTTCATTTTCAAGTAACACTGACACTCATGGAAAAGAAAGTGAATAAACCTCTGGCTAAAATGTGCCCTAGTTTATGTATTAGAAAAGAAACAATGCATGCAGAATTTTTTGTCCATTGAGCTTTTGTAAAAATAGATATATACATTATTACAGTACATTGCTTGAATGGTTACTTGTTGCTTAAAAGGTATAGTTGGAAAATCCCATCCTGGAATTAGACTGATTGACTGATTTCTGGAGTTAATTGGTAATTCCAGGTGGTATAATTTATATGCTTTGTTCGTTTGGTATGGGTTTGTCATTTCAGTCAGATGTTGTGCTTCAGTTATACATACAAACATATACAAGCACATTATTGGGAGGGTATGAAATTATGCCTATATGTAAAGATGCACTACAAAGAATGCACTTTCTGTCACTGCATCACAGGGTCAAACTTGACAGTTAAAGAATCAGACAGACAATGGGGGCTTAAGTACTGATCGAAATATATAGTCTATCAGAAGTATTTTTAGAGATTATCAGTCAAAATCATGCCATGGATTTAAAAAACTAAATTTTGTTTTTACTGTATATGCCAAATTGTCCTAATAACCCAATGAAATGTCCAACTAGGTTTACTGAGAGGTATGTCACACAAATATAACAAGAAATAGATGTGAACCTGAGAGATCATCCCGTCCTCGCCCTGTGTGCGCTGGGTTGGACACCAGCACTCCCCCGCGACCCCATTTGGGACAAGCGGCGGATATTGGATTGGATATTGGAGAGATCACATCTGCAGGTGAATGCCTATAATATTAAGAATTGTGGTTTTTAAAAGTATTTGAGACTGGCACATAAATTAACATATTTTTAAAATTGTATTCTGGTAATGAGAAAAATAGGCCGTACTTAATGCCTGTGGACTGGATCAGTTACAAAGAGCACAAAAGAGTTTTATCATTCACTGAGTGCTGAATCCAGTGGGAATTGCCAGTGTTAATACAATGCATGTGTGCTGAAATCAAAATAAAATCAGTATCCTAGCTGATGGTTTGAAGCCAAAAATTACTATTATGGGGACTAGGCAAATTATTTTTTCAGATGGCAAGCAGTGAAACCGAGCAAGATGAAACCAAAATATGTACATATCTCCACATACACTGCAACAATGTAAATGACATAATCTGCTGTACACATGGCCTTGTTTTACTGTTGTATGAATCTTACTGGTTTAGGAAACATTACAGACTTTGGTCTGATGTAGCAGCACATTAAGCATCACAATGTGAATTGTACATTTTCTTTTACTCCTTCAAAAGTACAACATGAGTAGGCCAAGGACTCATATCTTTACTTTGTTCATTACATATTCAACCAGTAAGTTCTTCTTTGTTCTAACATTACACTTAAAGCAAAGAATGTTGGGGAAAATGGTAATCAAAATCCAATCTAAGCAGGCCAAGAGCATTGCAATGACTGATGAAGGAGGAGTCGGGAAAAACATACTAACTGTAGCTTTAAAACAGTGTGTTTTCACTGTGAGATGCCAAAGTGACTGCATTGTTACAAGCCTTTAAATAACAAAATCCCTTATCAAGGGAGATTTGCATTACTAACTGGCCATTATCATAAACAATTATACTCCATAAAGCAAAACCACATCTTTTTTTCATTTTTGTTTTTACATTAAAATAGTTTATGAAAGAATACTGTATTCCCAAACAATAATGCATTGCCCTGCACTGACTACACATTTGCATCTTTTTTGTTCAACATACATTTGCATTGAATACTTTTTGGTATGGTATTTTAAGGTTCTGTTGTCTTTCTTTTATGCCATATTTATTTATTGGTCAATCTTCTAAGATCAGTCAGATGGGACTCCACTGTGTGTTTTTAAAGGAGTGTACACCTCATAGTACATTGCACAGGTGTGTAAGATGTAAGTTGCACTGCGACATTAAAAAAAGGAACATATTGCTCTTTTTCAAGAATATTACTACTAGCCAACTGTTATTCTGTACAATATATTATGAAGAGAGGATATAAAAAAAACAAATTACATTTATTCTTCCTAAAGTAGCCTTTTTGTTTCATATATACAAATATATATTAACAGAAATTCAGATTGTAAACTTCAGTTGTAACTTTGACTTCAATAAATAAATTCACTGCACTATGAAATATGGACTGTTTGATGTCTTTGTGATTAGCCAGTATTTTATGTATTTTAGTATTTTATGTTGCTCTGCTATTTTTGTTTATTCCAGCCTAAAAAATTCTATAAACCTTCATATTATGACATATAGTGGATTGTGATATTAGACTTTTGCCAAACAGTTTTACAATGATTAAGCCTAATAATGAACAGTGGCCTCCACAATTAATGGAACCTCTGCTTAAGATGTGTTCTTAGGCTTCTAATAAATTTTTTTTTCCCAAAAAAATTTAGGCTCACAACACAAAAGTGAAAAATCCAACCTTTAATTGAAGAACATTTATTAATTGGGAAAAAAGACATTAAGAAATATATTTCATATATGAAATCATGCATGCCACAGTTATTGTTATTTATTCTGTTTTTCTGTGTCTGGAAAAAAAAAAATAAAATTGACTACAGTCAGAAAAGTGGGGCAGCGGTGGCCTAGTGGTTAGGGCGTTGGCCACATGATCAGAGGTTCAGGGGTTCGATCCCCTTCCCAGTGGGTTGCCCTGAGGTACCCTTGAGCAAGGTGCTGTCCCCGTGTCACTCCTCCCTGCGATAGCTTGCCGACCTGGCCAGGGGTGTGTCCCTGTCCTTCGCTCTGTGTGAGCTGGGTTGGACTCCAGCACCCCCCCCCCCCTCAACCCTGTTTGGGACAAGCGGCAGAAAATGACTGACTGACACTCAGAAAATAAATTTACTTGTAGAGCTAGGATTAAAAAGCAGGAAATTACTTTTATGGACCAGAAAAGTCAGAAAGCACAATGGTTGATTAAAAACAAATGTAGTGTAATCATTAGTTGCTGCTCTCTTAATAATAACTTGTTTAAAGTGAAAGTGACAACCCTTGTCATTGCAAGGTCACAGCACAGCAAGCATGAACCACAACGAAATTGGACCTCTGCTTTTAACCCATGCACACAAACACCATGCAGCAGTAGGCAGCTATTGAAAGCGCCTGGGGAGCAGTGACGGGGACGGTACCTTGCTCAGGGGTACCTCAGGGCAACCTACTTGTGAGGGAATCGAACCCACAATCTTCTGATGCGGGGCCAACGCCCTAACCACTAGGCCACCACTCCCCCTAAACTGGTTTAGAAAAAAATCCATAAAAACTTGGTAATTGGAAATTGGTGATTGGTGAGGATGTTAATGAGTGTGTAGGTAATGTTGGTATGGTGTCAAGGAGAGGAATGCAGGTCAGATGGTTGTGGAGTTTGCTAAAAGGATCGAAATAGCTTTGGTAAATTGATTATTTTAAGAAGAGAGAGGAACACAGTTTAACAAGAGTAGAGGAAGATGCACACATGATTTTATTGTAAGTGGGAGGGTCATTCTAAAGAAGAATAAGGCTGTATTAACAGAAGAGAGCATAGCTAAGAGCAGTTAGGAAGAGGTATAAGAAAGGAAAGGCTGTTGGTCCAGATGACTTTGGAGGCCTGCAGATATTAAAGAGAGATAGCAATGGAGTTTCTAAACTAATCTGTTTAATGCAATCTTGGAAAGTGCGAGAATGCTTGAAGAATGGAGAATTAAGTGTACTGGTACTGATTTTTAAGAATAACAGTGATGTGCAAAGCTGCAGTTACTACAGAGGGACAAAGATGATTTGCATTTACATTTACGGCATTTAGCAGATGCTCTTATCCAGAGCGACTTACAACAGTGCTTTGTTTCCACATTAGATTATCATCATCTTGGTAACTAGCTCAGATCAGCAACTGCTGATTAGCTATTACAACCTAAGTAACAAACTAAGTGCCCCCTACATACTTTTCTTTTCTTTTTTTTTTTTTTTTGACAGGAAAGAGAGAGTAGAGGTTTAAGGAAAAGAAGGAGCAGAGGTAGGAGAGTAGATGGTCTGGGAGGATTACTCCCTGATCAAGCATACACACTGGCCAGATATGTCCAGTGCCCAGGGAGCAGTGATGGGGACAGTATCTTCCTCAAGGGTAATTCAGGGCAACCTACTGGTCTGGGATTCAAACCCATGACCTTTCAATCCTCATGGATTGGTCCCTAATCACTAAACCACTGCTGCCCTGTTGTGGATTAGTATGAGGAAGTCAGGAGAGGCAGAGAAGTATGTCAGAGTGGTACATGATATGTATGAAGATGGTGCGACAGTGGTGAGTTATCTTGCAGTAGAAGTGACAGAAAGAAGGGAGCAGCTTGAGAAGACCCTGGAGGGGCGAAGATATGCTTTGCCTAAGGTACCATGCTCAAGGTTACCTCTAAGGCAACCTACTAGTATATGTATGAATTTGCAGGGGTCAGCACAACCGGAGAACAGTGGCTGAGCCTCACTCTTGGTGAACCACCTTTCTGATCATGGCATTTCACCTGCCAGGTAAATATTAAAGGGCCAGCATGGCTGCAGGACCTCGCACAATCTGTTTTTAGAAATGTTCTCACCATCAACTTATTGAAGACTGGATTCAGGTGAGCTCCTGACTATTCTGGAGGGAGATATTTCTAAAATGCTTTTTAGGGCAGAAACTGGAGCAATTTATATGGGTAATATATATGGGATTGATCTGGAATATTTATGAGCTGGGCCAAACCAGGAAGTCAAGGCCTTTCTTATATGGTTCCCATGAGGGCATGGATTCTGGGTAACAATCTAATAGTGATTTCTTGCTATCTTATAATGATGTCAGGACAAAATTCTGACTTTTGATATTCAATCATAACATGCTTTAGGGTCTCTTGCATGCTAGCCAAGCTTCTTGTTATTTTCTATCATGTCTATAGCAGTAGGTACTTAATTGCCAAAGAGGGATGAGAAAAACTGAGTTGCGAAAACTTAATTATGGTAGCCAGCAGTGGCCTAGTGCTTAGTGGACCAGTAGGTTAATCTGAGTCCCCCTTGAGCAAGTGACCGTCCCCATTACTGCTCCCCAGGTGCTGGAGGTTGTATTTCATTGTGGTTCAATGTGTATTTGAGCTGTGTGTTTAAAATGAGAAATAGGCACTTCACTTCACTTAATCCAACGTCATTAAGATGTCATCCTCTTATCTGTCTGTATTATAAGCGTTAAGTGAACAGCTAGCTGATTTTTTTTTAATTTAATTTAATTTAATTTAATTAATTAATTAATTAATTTATTTATTTATTTCAGATGTCTACAGATGGCAGGATTTAGTATATTTGTGTTTTGCCTTTTCCCTCCTTTCTGGGATGTGCTTCCATTCCGTGGCAGTAGAGGGCGCTAATACATTTTAAGATGGTTTGTCAGCCACAAATAAACTCAAAAGAAGAAGAAAGTAAACAGCGCTTCGGTGGCTGAGGTGTTATGTCGTTCAAGGTGAGAAATATTTTGCAAAAAATAACGGCATAGCAGCATTAATAAGAGTCATTACATAAGTGATCCCGATAAAAATGGCCCTCCAGCTCATGCACAAGAAGTAAAAGCAGCACACAGGCTAGATTGCTAAGTTGCTAATTTATTTAGCTTGTGATTGCTTTTACCTTTCTTCCTAAATAATTTGTAGTTGACTATCCTGTGCAATGTCCTTAAAGCAGTGTTAGGAAGCTCCCAGGGTCGAAGATCTTTTTACTTACATACGGAAAATAAACCAACAGTTGCAGGCTTTCCTTTTGAAATGCAAAACTTTTCTCTTCTGCAACCAGTAGCCTATTTTACAGGCATCTGTGATCTTTTCCACAGGTTGTTAAAGTGGTGGCTGTCCCAGTAGTTCTGGGATTTGCGTCGATCCGGGTGTATGCCATGAGTGAGGCAAAAAAGGAACATCTGCTCTTCCCTCAAGAGGTAACAATACAGCTCCTATTGCCTGTCTGTTACTGGAGGACGAATCAACAGGCCGCTTTATCAGAAACATCATTCTTGTGTTTGTTCTTACGTATGAATTCTAGTCCTTAACTGTGGACCTTTAGGGTTTTCCTGACAAAGTGACCAATCAATGTGTGACTTTTTTCAGTGTATCTTTTTGTCTTATTTAATTTCTCTACATCTTATCAATGTTTGTTCTTTTCACATAAACTCACAGCTCTCAATCTACTCAGCCGAGCTACAGGGGAAGCTTCATTATGTGGAGGAAAAGCCTGGGGCACTCCAGAGTGGTTTTGGTAGCATCAGGGGAGGTCTGCAGTCTTATGCACAGAACATAAAAGTATGAACTAGGGTCATTTTGAACACACAAACCTACTTCAAAAGAACTGCTAATAGTTCTTCAACTAAAGGTCAGATAAATCTTGCATGTCAAATAATATTGGCACGACTGTTTTCAGAAACATTTTTTTTTCCTTTGGTCAATTACTGATGTATAAGCTTTGCAAAATTGCTATTGACTAGTTTTTTGGGCTTTCTGAATGTTGTATAATGGATATAGATATGCTGTTGGTGAAATTTTGTACAGAAGAAAAAGTCATTCCTGAAGATGTTTTGTTAATATGTTTCTGACTTTTCGTTGTATTTAGAGTGCTTTTGTGTCAGCTAAAGCGACAGCAGTGAACCTGTACCATGGTGGAGAAGGTAAGACGCATATGGACTGGTTATTTATATGCTGTATGATTTCTTTCAACATGTATAAACTTTTTAATTTTATGTAATATGTGTTATTTCACAGATATCTACCACTTCTTGAAAGATCCTCCTTCTGAATTTGTCTCTAGGGTGGCTGTAATCACTGTGTCTGGCCTGGGTGGTGTGATTCTTGCAAGACAAGGTAATTGACAATATCCCAGTCATTCACAGAATTTGTTCATTATTAATTATTAATGTTGAAAGTTATCTAGGGGTCTGTGATAGATTATATCTTTACAGATATTGTATTTTCTTTGAAAAATATAATCTGCAGTATAACATTTTGATTAGACATGCTTTTTTCTTGGGATCAGGGTCACGCTTAAAGAAAGTGATGCTTCCTCTGAGTTTGGCTACAGCAGGATTTGCTGTGTGTTACCCTGTTCAGACCATATCCATCCTGAAGGTGTAGATGCTTGACTAATGTTTTGTTTATTTAGCCATTCAGCAGTAGGTAATGGTCAAGATCTTTTTAGTATAATTTGGATTTTTTTATTAATCATTTAGGTGAGTGGAAAAAAGATCTATGCAGCATCTTGGTGGACAAGCTCAACTGTAGCTGCACTGTGGAAATCACCAGTAGCTGTGCCAGCTGGCTCAGAGGTACAAAAGTATATATGTTTCACTTTCTATTAGTGGTTTTTACATTGAAAAATTGGTTTTTAAATAGTGACCTATTATATCTGCGTATATAATTTGCAATCTAGCAATGAGCCAAATCAGTTCTGAAAATCTGCATTTTTATTGTACTACAGTTTACAGAGCATTGAGCTTTTGAGGTGGTTTTATCACATTACACTACACCAACGAACTACTGCATATTTAGTACACAAACTAATGCTGTTGTGAAAACAGCATTTCTAACCCATTGCTCCACTTCCTGTCATCACTTCAGTTTTAATATACAAAGCTCTCTGTTAACATGGGTTCTGATTCACTGACTGACTCAGTCTTGATTAACAGGCTAAAGATGCACTGGGACTTTCATTGCAATGACTCAGGTAGCACCACCTCTCACAAGAAAAAGTTTGGGCCAATCAAGGTTGATTTTTGTTGTTTACCTGCAATTAAATCATTTTCATTCCCAGAAATAAATAGAAACAAGATTAGACCTTGATATGTGAACATTTCTTAATCAAGAATAGATTTTTTAATGAATATGAATATCTAATGCTTAATATCTAACTTTTTTGTGTGACTACGTATTCACAGCCTTTGCTGAATACTTTGTTGAAGCACCTTTGGCAGTAATTACAGCCTCAAGACTTTGAGTATGATACTACAAGCTTGGTACACCTTTTTTTTTGCGCAGTTTCTCTTCTTGATGTCTGCAGAGATCGGGTTTAAGTCTGGGCTCTGGCTGGGCCACTCAAGGACATTCAGAGTTGTCTTGAAGCCACTCCTTTATTATCTTGACTGTGTACTTAGGGTTGTTGTTCTGTTGAAAGATGAACCTTTGTCCCAGTTTAAGGTCCAGGGCACTCTTGAGCAGGTTATCATCAAGAATGTCTCTGTACATTGCTGCATTCATCTTGTCCTTGACCCTGACTAGTCTCCAAGATCCTGCTGCCAAAAAAACATCATGATTCATATCATGATTCTACCACCACCATGTTTCACTGTAAGGGTGGTATTGGCCATGTGATGAGCAGTGCCTGTTCCTCCAGCCTGTGCCAGTTCCTCCAGACATTGTGCTTGGCATTCGGGTCAGAGAATTCCAACTTTTGTTTCATCAGATCAAAGAATTCGATTTCTGATGTTCTGAGAGGCCTTCAGGGGCCAAAGTCTGAAACCAGTCTGATAGGTGTTGCATAAATGTTGTCCTGGAAGGTTATCTCCCACAGAGCAATGCTGGAGCTCTGTCAGAGTGACCATTGGGTTCTTGGTCACCACCCAGACAGAGGCCTTTCTGTCTCGATTGCTCAGATTGACAGCCAGCTCTAGGAAGAGTCCTGATGGTTCCAAACTTCCTCCATTTAATGGAGGTCACTGTGCTTATTGTACATTCAGTCATTGTGCATTCAATGCTGCAGCAGTTTTTCTGTAGCCTTCCCCAGGTCTTTGCCTCTATACAAGCCTGTCTCTGAGGTCTAAAGACAATTCCTTGGACTTCATGGCTTGGTTTGTGCTCTGACATGCATTGTCAACTATGGGACCTTACATAGAAAGGTGTGTGCCTTTCCAAATCATGTCCAAGCAGCTGAATTTACCACAGGTGGACTCCAATCAAGTTGTAGAAACTTCTGAAGGAGGATCAGTGCAAACAAGATGCACCTGAGCTCACTTTTGGGCATCATTGCAAAGGCTGGAAATACTTGTGTTATTTTTTTTATTTTATTTTATTTTTAATAAGTTTGCAAAAGTTGGAAGCAAACTTTTTTTCACGTTGTCATTATGGAGTATTGTGTGTAGAATTTCTAGGTAAAAAATGAATTTCATCCATTTTGGAACAAGGCTGTAAAATAGCAAAGTGGAGCTTTGTGAATACTTTCTGGATGCATTGCATTACAGGTTTCATCTGAAACTGTGGCCAAGGCTTTGACATCTCAGACTATGCCAACAGATGAATTAGAGACTACAGAAAAAGAGGAGGGATCCCAAGAGGTTCCTCCCCCAACTGTGCCCAATTCGACTCCCATGTCTGAAGCACAAACTGCATCTGTCCCTCTTTCAGTCTCTGTCCTCACACAAGCCTATGAGACAGAACATACAGTTTCCTCCACAGAGGATGAACTTCTATTGGTGACTGATGAGGGAGAAATATCGCCAGCTTATTGCCAAACTATTCATAGCAAACCAGAGACATCATGTTTACAAACCACAAAAGAAAATGGAGCATCCACAGGTAACTGTTTAAAGCCATTCTCTGAAAGCATAAAAATCAAATGAGGATCTGTGTGACGAAAATATTTTACACTTTTGTCAAGCGTCACATAACATGGAGTGCAATAGTAGTAATATCTATGCAAAAAGGATAAAGGGTATGGGCCCTTTTCACTTTTCAGAGTTCAGTTAATGTGTATTTTACAACTGCTCTGAGAATGTGCTAGCAAACCTGAAGTTATTCATTTTAGAATTATCTGGCATTTTAGCTGTGTGCTAAATGTTTTTATTAAAAAGAAAATAACATTTCCTGACGTTTTGACATTGCTAAATGTCTTAATTTTCTCTTTGTTGCAGAGAGACAGCACCGCGGAATAGATCTTAAGCTGATGGACTTTGGTCAGTCTCACCCAGAGGACGCTGACCTTTATAGCACTCGCAGTTGAAGAGTTTAAGAAGGAGAGAAGAAATTCTTTCATCCACTCATCTCTCAGACATGCTTCACATACTTGCAACAGATATAATTTATTTAAAGTTCAGTTTTAGTAATGCAGGAATATGCATCTGGTAGTTTACCAGATGATGCAAATGTTCAAATTGCACTAAATTGGATGAAAATATATGTTGGAATGAATTACGTATTTGTGTACAAAACTACAAATCACAGTGATGTGCCTGGTGTATTCACAAGGATTCTCATGTTACTTGGGTTTGTGCAGGTAAATGATAAGTCATGCCATATAATTACAGTGTGCCAAATATTTGGTTTTGCCTTGAGGAGAGGGCAACTAAACATTTATAGGAATTCCTTAAACTTGTTAATGCCAAAATAAAAAAACAATGTTTAGTGTGACTGCATTGTTTTAAAATAGTGACAAAAACTCATAAATCTGATTTTCTTACATTTGCCTTTCAAAGGTTGTAAAGTCAACTTAAAAAGACTGAAATTTAATGTTTGCAAAGAGAATGCCTTTTGAAGTTGAACTATAAATGACTAGGGCTAGAATTAGTCCAAGAAAAAAAAATTGGATCTAATGCGAAATTGTTTTGAAGGCAAATTTGGGAAACCCAAACATTTTGTACTGATCAAGTCCGAATGTATTCCACCAACTTCAATGCCATATCAAAATGTGGCATGAACAAAGTAAAGGTAGTGTTTTAACTGACCTTAATTATGAATACCTTTTAGAAAATGTGTAAAAATGCTATTCAGGAAAGTAAAAAAAATAGTGCAATGGGGAATTAATTTCTGGCTACAAGGTAATATGGAAAAAGCTGATTAGTTGGTGGGGTTATGCTATAGAGTGACCAAAATAAATAAATATTCAAAACCATGATTGTATCATGACATGTTTATTTCACTCAATAAGTCAGAGTAGAAATGGTAATATTTCCAGGTTTGATGTGGAATGTTTTGCCTGTTGTGTTTACTTGCTTATCCAATAGCAGCCTACTTTGACAAACAGGGGCATTTATGCATAATAACAACTATCAGAATAAACTAGATGCACTTAAATCAAGAGACCTGTCTCAGGGGACAAGTTCAACTTGCCAGATGCAAAAACAAAAAAAAAAGTAAATCTCAACACATTGTTGTCACAGTAAGGTCAGCAAGCTCTAATGAGTGTTTAACCGCTTCCTGTCAGGCTGGTGAAAAAAATGTGCATGGAAGTGGGTACACATTTCTTCAAGACAAATCATGAGTCCTAACAATTTCAATCAGTGGTTGTGGAATGAATGTGTTATGCTTTGTTTTTCACTTCATGACATGGAAAGATTATAGACTGAAATCCCAAAATATTGAATCAATTTAATGTCATGAGAACAGCGCAGTGGTGTTATGAATACCCATGTTGTCCCAATACAGCAGAAATAACAGTTTATAGCAGCCCATTGCATTGGCTGCTTTGATCCTTGATGAGGTATGAGTGTACTGTCTCTACAGCAAAGCTAAATTGCATATGATTCCAGCTTCAAATATGGCAAGACCGTCAGAGGCCAAGAATAATAACGAGTGGGATTAATGAAGTTGAAAAAAAAATATTAACCAATAATACTATCTCACCTCATATTTCTTTCATCCTTTTGCAATCCCAAATAAATCTACTTGATTCATTGCTTGATTCATCAAGTCTAAAAATGAAGACAAAAAAACATTTGGTAATATTATCAGATATTGTGATCAGATTGTTGAATATTATTTTATTCAATATTTGACTCAAAATCCTGTTAAAGGACTAATTATGCTCTCTGTGAAATAAGATACGCAGGTGGTGCAATGTACTGACAATATCTGCCTTGCACTCAGAAAAAAATGAGCTTGTAAGGACTTTTAATAAATACTGCTACATTACTCAGTCCTGCATAAAGTATTTAGTCAAACATGTCTATCCCCCCTGTTCTCTGCACATACTGACTTTTTGCTCCTTTAAATTTTGTGCTACAACCATCACATCTACTTAAAAAAATCAATCAATAATTAAAAGCTTCTGAGAAGTATAAATACAAAAATAGGTTTTTTAAAATACATAGTTTTCCTTTTTTTAGTATTAATAAAGTGATCATCTCTGCTCTTGCCACTGGGTAGCCAACTTCTTCTTTTTCTTTCAGCTGCTCCCGTTTAGGGGTCGCCACAGCGGATCAACCGTCTCCATTTGTTCCGGTCCTCTGCATCTTCCTGCTTCAAACTGACCACCTGCATGTCCTTTCCAACCCATACAACAGAGCTGGTCTCACTACTGTCTTGTAAACCTTCCCTTTTACTCTAGCTGGTACGCGTCTGCCTCAAATCAATCCAGCCACTCTTCTCCACCCATTCCAACCTGCCTGCACTCTCTTCTTTACCTCTCTTCCACACTCGCCATTCCTCTGAACTGTTGATCCCAAGTATTTAAGCTCCTCCACCTTTGTTACCTCCACTCCCTGAATCCTAACCACTCCACATTCCTCCCTTTCATTCACACTCATGTATTCTGTCTTTGCCCTACTTTCATTCCTCTCCTCTCTAGAGCTTATCTCTATTTTTCCAGGTTCTCCTCAAGCTGCTCCCTACTCTCACTGCAGATCACAATATCATCAGCGGAGACTCCTGTCTAACTTCGTCTGTCAACCTGTCCATTACTATTACAGACAAGAATGGGCTCAGTGCTGATCCTTGATGTAATCCAACCTTAAATGCATCCCTCACTCCCACTGCAGATCTCACCACTGTTACACTGCCATCATACATATACTGAACTACTCTCACATACTTCTCTGTAACACCAGACGTTCTCATACAAAACCACAACTCCTCTCTAGGCACCCTGTCATATGCTTTCTCCGAGTCCACAAAGGCACAATGCAGCTCCTTCTGACCTTCTCTGTACTTCTCCATCAACACCCTCAGAGCAAACATTGCATCCATAGTGCTCTTTCTCGGCATAAAACCATACTGCTGTTCACTAATCCTCACTTCTTTTCTTAACCTAGCTTCCACTACTCTTTCCCATAACTTCATGGTGTGGTTGATCAACTTTATCCCTCTATAGTTACTACAGCTCTGTGCATCACCCTTATTCTTGAAGATGGTACCAGTACACTTCGTCTTCACTCCTCAGGCATCTTCTAACTTTCCGGGATTGTGTTAAACAATCTGGCCAGACACTCAACTGCCATCTCCCCAAAACATTTCCATGCTTCCACTGGTCTTCTTAGTTCCACCACCAGGTTTCCTTATCCTCCTTCTTCCTTCCAGATGTCACACCAAATATATTTCTAGCTGTCTGCCTTATCACTTCTGCATTTTCTGGCAATCCGGTGCAGCTGTTCAACACCTCTCCCAGTGCCCGTGTTAACTCCTGCCCAAATGCTACCTTTGCAGTCCTCCTCCTTCAGCTTCCACCACTTGGATTCTTGACCTTCCTCACTTTCCTCCTCTCTGAGACTCTCCAAGGTCATCCACACCACCATCCTGTGCTGTTTAGTTACACTCTCCCCATATCACTACTTTGCAGTCTCCACCCTTTCAGACTCAGACCCTCCTGCAAAGGATATAATCCACCTGTTAGCATCTTCCTCCACTCTTATACGTCACCCTGTGTGCTCCTCCTCTCTTAAAGGCCAAGTATTAACTACAGCCATTTCCTCCTTTTGCAAAATTTACAACCATCTGACCTTCTTCAGCATTCTCTCTCCTTGACACCATGCTCACCCACCACCTCCTGCTATCACCTCTGTTCTCACCAACATGACCATTAAAATCTGCACCAGTCATCACTCTCTCCCTTGGGTACTCTCTCTGTCACTTCATCTAACTCACCTAATTTTTCTTCTTCCATCTCACAACCAACTCAGATACAAGCACTAACAACATGAATTATCACACCTTCAACTTCCAGCTTCAAACTCATCACCCTGACACCCTCTTCACCTGCAGAACACTCTACACATACTCTTCCTTCAGGATAACACCTACCCATTCTCCTTCTATCCACACCATGATAGAACAGTTTAAACCCTCCTCCAATACACCTGTGCTTACTACCCTTCCATCTAGTCTCTTGCACACACAAAATGTCAACCTTTCTTCTCTCCATCATATCAGCTAATTCTCTACCTTTACCAGTCATGCTGCCAACATTCAAAGTCCCTACCTCACTTCCACTCTCCTCCCCTTCTTTCTCTCCTTCTCCATCTCATTTGGCCAACAGTAGTCCAATTTCCACCAGCACCCTCTAGGCTAACAGTACTGGTGGCAGCCGTTGTTAACCCGGCCTTGACCGATCCGGGTATGGAAGTTTTACACCGATGCCGTTCCTGGACGAGTCTCTCTGCATTTACCCGGCCTGGGACCGCATGAAGAAATACACTGGCTTGTGCACTTTAGTGGCTGGGTTAATGATGAACAACTTAATGGTCATTATTTCTACTGTTTCTACTGTTATTTTTTGCATTTTTTCCATATTTACTTGTTTAGTAATTCTCACTTACAATGTATTTCTTCATTATTACCTTAAATGTACTTCAATAGTTCGAAAAAGGAGCAGCAAAAAAAATCCCTTTGTTAATATGTTTATATCTTACAAAGATATGTCAGAACTTGGGGAGTTCTGTTTCTGTTTTATTCTCAGTAGAGGGCGCTCTGTTCTGACGGAGCACACCTGAGCTCATATGAGGTTTTAGCTCAAGCCAATGATGAGCTTCGAGTAGAAGTCAGTGGACTCATGCAGGAGCTGAAGCAGGTGCAAGGCAACACGCCACTGCAGGCAGAACTGAAAAAGCCAGGAGGGAGACCAGAACCCACTGAGCTGCAAGACCCACCCAGAGAGTATGGTCAAGGAGGGCAGGTAATGCACAGTTTTGTATGTTTGATTATGGACAAAAAACTCAGTATTCGCTGTGTTTGAGAACCTGACCTATGAGATTCACCCTGCAGGTACCTAGGCAGAGGCAATTTCCATAACACTAGGTCTCTCTGAAATCACCGCATTGATTACTGATCTGCAACATGGGCAGAGAAAGCCCTGGTGGAGATCCTGTCCACAGATGCTTCAGTTGGAGAAATGAACATAAACTTGTATCAACAGAGAGTGACCAAGAAATTAAGTTTCAGGATTATTTCCTCCACATTCCCAAGTAGCACGAGAGGAGGCTTAGTAATTATTCAGAATCACCTTGACTCCTCTGCTGTCCTACTGGCCACCAGACGAAGACTTCTCAGTGAACCTGTTCAGAACATACCTGTACATATTGGGTTGGAACTGACACTGTATATGTTCCTTCCGCACAGTCAAAGTTACATAACCAGGCAACCGCATCAAGGAATTTGACTCCCAGTCTTGTTCATCATAAGCAACTTCCATCCATTACCTCATGCATCATCTCTGGAATAGACTGCCCTCTGAGCTCCTTCCCTTGTTTTAGTGAAGTCAGTAAGTAAAGTCACAGAAATTGAGTCTAGTTCCTCAGAGGTACTCAAGCACCCCTTTGACTCCAGCCTTTCAGAGAATGATCCAGAGGAGGAGGCTCCAGAGGCTTTGTGGAGCTACTGGTGATGACAATCCAGCAGCCCAACCTGATGTGCCTTTGGAGGACCCACAGATACCAGAGGCTTCGGAATTAGTCTCAGAGGAGAGGAGTAACCCAGGTTGCCAAATGTAAGGTCAGTAAAAGCAAAGCACAAGTTATCCTGCCTTTCAGAGAGGGAAGCCCACAGTTACCCAGGCCTCCCAAAAGTCAACAGTACCAGAGGAGAGCAACAGCATTTACTACAGCAGTGGAGGGATACCTTTCCTTTATTGCAGCCAGTGCACCCAAAGAGTCTTCACACCAGCTGTTCTTCCCCCAAACCTCTTGCTAAACGCCCCTGTGAATGTCATCCCCATTGGCACAACACTACAACACTTGTACGAAGCAGACGAAAAATTCCACACCTCAGATTATGAAATGATAGTCATGGAGAGCGAGAAGGAAAGAGACCGGAGGCGGAGCACGCACTGGGTAAAAGGCTCTCGAGCCAATCAGACGAGTCCTCCAGAGGCCCCAAATGGAGTCAGAGAGACGGGTGACAGAGGAAACACGGGACAGCAGAAAAGCACCAAAAAGATGTACGGCTAAACACAAATACCAAAGGGACTTGGTTACAAAGATATGGACTGAAACTCTGGGGTACCCCTCTCCGCCGCCAACAGTCCGAGACATGACTGGCTGGTCTGGGTCCCCCTTCCTGCACAACTGTTTATTGATTTGGAGAATATGGACCTGACCAGGTACCCCATTAAAGGGGCTATGTTTTGTTTTCTTTGTTCCGGCTTGTCTCCCCTCCAGGTTCCGGCACTGGAGAAGCGCCCCCAGTGTTGCGCCCTTGAGAGGGGGGGTGATGTCAGGACTTGGGGTGTTCTGTTTCTGTTTTATTGTCAGTAGAGGGCTCTCTGTTCTGACGGAGCACACCTGAGCTCATATTACACAGGTGTGCTACACTGAGGCTGACTACTTAAGCCTCAATGAGTCAGAACGTCACTTTACTTCTGCTATTGTTACGGGTGGTTTTGTGTCTGATGTATTCCAGTTTCGTGTCTGGATTTTGGTTCTAGTTTTGTTCTTGGTCCAGTTTCGTGTCTGGTTCCATGTTTCTGTTCAATAAAAGTACCTCAAGAATCTCTGGCTCAGCTATGATGTCCTTCCCGCTCCCCGCCACCGTGACAAGATATTAGACCTTGTTGCAGTATTTATTATTCACTCTATTTAGAGCATTGTGCAAAAGTTTTAGGCAGGTGAATAGCCTGAAACAAAGAATGCTTTCAGAAATATAAATAATGATTGTTTATTTTTATGTCAATTTACAAAATGCAAAGTGTGTACCAGCAGGGGTTTCCAACAAATCAATATTTGATGTTATTTTACCTTTTGCCTTTCAAACCAGCCTCAATTCCTTTTGGTACACCTGAACGAAGTCAAGGATTTTGTAGGATTATAATCAGTGTATGATCAACCAGTTTTACCAAACAGGTGCTAATGATCATCAATGTCACATGGAGGTTGAAACACACAGTCATGTTTGGAACAAAACCTACCAGCCAAGTTCCTTCAAAAACTGTGTGCAAGTGTACCTAGAAGAATTGATGCTGTTTTGAAGGCAAAGGGTGGTCACACCAAATACTGATTTGATTTAGATTTCTCTTTTGTTCATTCACTGCATTTTGTTGACTGATGAAAATAAATGATTAACACTTCTATTTTTGAAAGCATTCTTTGTTTACAGCATTTTTTCACACCTGCCAAAAACTTTTGCACAGCACTGTATAAGGGAAGTTTTGCATTGCCCAGTGACTTCTGCTTTCCCATATTTGTTGGAAACTAAGAGGATGATGTTGCCATAGCTACCAAAGCTATTTCTGTTGTTCTGCTTGTGAATTAACATTTCTCTGAAAATCCTTTCAATGAAATCTGAAGCTTTGATTGGCAGTACATGTAGTTCTAAAAAAACAATGTGTAATTTATACAGAGCATCAGCTGAAATAACCACTGAAATTTCACTTCAGCACTGAAAATAGTATTCAGCTAGACTAGATTCCTTAATACTGGTCCTGTTGTCCCATAACACTGCACATTTTGAATTGTACTGTTGGGGGACAACAGGAACAGGATTAAAAATTATTACACACACTCCTTAAACATTAGGGGCACTTACTTGTTAGCTTTATAATGACAGGTGCAAATCCATTAGTTATGTAACAAAAATCCTTAGTATTAAAAACTGAATAATACATGTTTAGTCTGAAAGGGTTAAACCAAACACTAGGGGATGCATTGGGCCAGTGTATTCTTTCGTACCGGTTCCAAGCCCGGGCAAATGGGGCAGGTTACATCAGGAATGGCATCCGGTGTAAACCTTTGCCAAGTCAATATGCGGACAACGATACAGAATCTACAATCGGATCTGGTCGAGGCCCGGGTTAACAATGACCATCGCCACCAGTGCTGTTAGCCTACAGGGTGCTGGTGGAAATGGACTACTGTTGGCCAAAGGAGAAGAAGAAGAGGAGGAAGGCACAGTCCAGAGGGAGAAGGGAGAGAAAGAAGGAGAGGAGAGGAAGTGAGGGTAGGGATCAGAAATGCTGGCAGCATGACTGCGGTGGGTTGCAGAGAATTAGCTGATATGATGGAGAGAAGGAAGGTTGACATTTTGTGTGTGCAAGACATCAGATGGAAGGGTAGTAAGGCCAGGTGTATTGGAGGAGGTTTAAACCACCCTATCATGGTGTGGATAGAAGGAGGGAATGGAGTAGGTGTTATCCTGAAGGAAGAGTATGTGGAGAGTGTTTTGAAGTGAAGAGGGTGTCAGGGAGGGTGATGAGTTTGAAGCTGAAGGAAGTGTGATAATGAATGTTGTTAGTGCTTATGCTCCACAAGTTGGTTGTAAGATGAAAGAGAAGGAAAAATTCTGGAGTGAGTTAGATGAAGTGATAGAGAGTGTACCAGGAGAGAGAGTGATGATTGGTGCAGATTTTAATGGTCATGTTGGTGAAGTAATGAGCATGAGGAGGTGATGGGTAGGCATGGTGTCAAGGAGAGGAATGCTGAAGGTCAGATGGTTGTAGATTTTGCAAAAAGGATGGAAATGGCTGTAGTTGATACTTATTTTAAGAGGGAGGAGCAGGGTGACATAAGAGGGAGGAAGATGCTCACAGGTATTTATATTCTTTGCAGGAGGGTCAGTTTAAAAGAGACTGGGGAGACTGCAAGTGAGTGACAGGGGAGAGTGTAGCTAAACAGCATAGGATGGTGGTTCGTAGGATGACCTTGGAGGTCAAGAAGAGGAGAAAAGTGAGGGCAGAGTCGAGGATCAAGTGGTGGAAGCTGAAGGAGGAGGACTGTAAGGTGGAATTCAGGCAGAAGTTAACACGGGCACTGGGAGGTGTTGAAGACCTACCGGATTGCTGGGAAACTACTGCAGAAGTGATAAGGCAGACGACCTAGAAATGTACTTGGTGTGACATCTGGAAAGAAGAAAGAGGATAAGGAAACCTGGTGGTGGTCCAGAAGTCCAGGAGTGTATTCCAAGAAGAGGGAGGCAAGAAGACATGCAAGGCTGGGCAGAAAGACAGCTGAAGTAGACAGGTGTACAAGGAGATGAACCGCAGGGCGAAGAAAGCAGTGGTGATGGCCAAAGACATGTAAGCCAGAATTAAGTAGAAGGACAAAGAGGAGAAAGGGGATTCACTGGACACAGACAGAGAGACAGATCTGGGAAAGATGTGCCACAGGTCAGGGCGATTAAAGATAGAAATGGTAACAGTATCTACAGGTGAACAGAGCGTGTTGAGCAGATGGAAGGAATACTTTGAGGAGCTGATGAATGAAGCAAAAATGAGAGCAAAAGAAGAAGATTGATGGATGTGAGAAGAGTTAACTATGGAAGTGCACAAATAAACAAGATGGAAGTAAGGGCAGCTGAAGGAAGAGGATGAAGACGAAAGGCTGCTTGACCGGATGACATACCAGTGGAAGCATGGAGATGTTTAGGGGAGATGGCAGTTGAGTTTCTGACCAGATTATTTAACACAATCTTGGCAAGTGAGAAGATGCCTGAGGAGTGGAGACGAAGTACTGGTACCGATCTTCAAGAATAAGGGTGATGCACAGAGCTGTAGTAACTATAGAGGGATAAAGTTGATCAGCCACACCATGAAGTTATGGGAAAGAGTAGTGGAAGCTCGGTTAAGAAAAGAGGTGAGGATCAGTGAACAGCAGTATGGTTTTATGCCGAGAAAGTGCACCACAGATGCAATGTTTGCTCGAGGGTGTTGATGGAGAAGTACAGAGAAGGTCAGAAGGAGCTGCATTGTGCCTTTGTGGATTTGGAGAAAGCATATGACAGGGTGCCTAGAGAGGAGTTGTGGTTTTGTATGAGGAAGTCTGGTGCTACAGAGAAGTATGTGAGAGTAGTTCAGGATATGTATGATGACAGTGTAACAGTGGTGAGATCTGCAGTGGGAGGACGGATGCATTTAAGGTAGATGTTGGATTACATCAAGGATCAGCACTGAGCCCATTCTTGTTTGGTAACAGGAATGGCAGTTGACAGACGAGGTTAGACAGGAGCCCTGTGGACTATGATAAATGGTTGATGATATTGTGATCTGTAGTGAGAGTAGGAGCAGCTTCTGAGGAGAACCTGGGAGATGGAGATATGCTTTTCTGAGAGGAGAGGAATGAAAGGAGTAGGGCAAAGACAGAATACATGAGTGGAATGAAAGGAGGAAAGTGGCGTGTTAGATGTGCAGTGGGAGTGGAGGTAACAAAGGTGGAGGAGTTTAAATACTTGGGATCAACAGTTCAGTGTAATGGCTAGTGTGGAAGAGAGGTGAAGAAGAGAGTGCAGGCTGGTTGGAATGGGTGGAGAAGAGTGGCTGGAGTGATTTGTACAGATGCATCAGCCAGAGTAAAAGGGAAGGTTTACAGGACACTAGTGAGACCAGCTATGTTGTATGGGTTGGAGACAGTGGCACTGACGGAAAGGCAGGAGGCGGAGCTGGAGGTGTCGGAGTTAAAGATGCTGAGATTTGCTTTGGGACGAGGATTAAAAAGGATTATATTAGAGGGACACCAGGTTAGATGCCTTGGAGACAAGGTTAGAGAAGTAAGGTTGCGTTGGTTTGGACATGTGCAGAGAAGAGATGAGGAATTTATTGGAAGGAGGATGTTGAAGATGGAGCTGCCAGTAAAGAGGAGAAGAGGAAGACCAAAGAGGAGGTTTATGGATGTAGGGAGAGAGACATGCAGGTTGTTGGTCAGAAGCAGGAAGATGCAGAGGACAGGAAGAAATGGAGACAGTTGATCCGCTGTGGCGACCTAAACGGGAGCAGCTGAAAGAAGAGAAGAAAGAAACTGAAAGGGTTAAATATTTGACAGAATTATTATGTAATTGGTAGTCCTACAGGGATTTCAATACAAGCAGGTGTTCAATACAATATTCTCTGGTGAGATCAGGTGAGATCTCTTAGATCTCTGGTGAATCCTATACCATGCAAATTTGCTCTGCCTGGGCAGGTAGGATGAGTAGCCATCTCTTTGGAGGATCCTTCACACAGTCCTCCAAATTAATGTGATATTTTTCAGATACTTCCTGACTCATTGAAGTTTTTTGTTTTTGCTGTGTTTCACCTAATAATTTCTTTTCCTCATCAGCTTCGTATACAATACCCACAACAAATGGCTCCACAACAAGGACTACCCATAGAAGAAGTATGCAACTCAATTGTTGTTGAGTTTGTCAAGTGGCAACTGTCGTTACATATGATGCAAATACGTAAGTAAATTACATTTAATATTTTAAGTTAATTGCTAAAAATATGTTTTTCTTTTTATAATATTGTGCATAGAATGACTAGTTATATAAAAAAAACTAAATCCATTTTTTGAACAGTAAATTTATCCAAAATTTCTCAAACATGTTGCAATCTGTTGATCATAAAGTTCCATTTTATTTTATATCCCTACATGAACTTATTAATTTAGTAATTTCAGGTAATAAAGTACTTTACTGTTCAGACTTTAATTTTGTGTACTGTAAAGCTGATGTTGTTGAATTCACTCTTGCATTCAATCTGTTCAGTTCAATGGTCAAGTACAGCCAACATCTCGTTATGTACATGCAAGGGATGGAACTGACTGTGAGCACTGCACACGTTTGAACATGTAAAGGATATACTCAAAATTAAGGTTCCTGAAGCAATGATTGTACCAGAAACCAGGTTCATGTCTAGCTTTCAATATTTGAGCAAAATGATAACCAAAGAGTTCCATGGAATTATAATTCTGTTCAGCTTGTTGGGTAATTGAAGCTCTTGAAGGAATCCCTAGGAGTACTATTAACACCTATACTTGATATCATGAATGCATCCTTGACCTCAGGTGTAGTCCCCAATCAGTTTAAAACAGCAGTGGTTAGTCCACAGCTTAAAAACTCAACTTGGACCCTCTGCTCACCAAGTAATTATAGACCTATCTCTAATGTCCCATTTCTCTCTAAGATTCTAGAAAATCTAGTTGCGAGACAACTGCAGTCATATCTAGACACTCATAACCTCTTAGATAAATTCCAATCAGGCTTCCGGCTTGGCCACAGCACAGAAACTGCTCTAACTAGAGTGGTAAATGATATAATGGTCTCAAGTGATGCAGGAAACACACTGTTCTTGTTCTGTTAGATCTTAGTGCTGCGCTTGACAATGTGGACTACTCCATTTTAGTAAATAGACTTTACTCCACTGTTGGCATTAGCGAACAGCCCTTAAATGGTTCAACTCTCATTCACAAACTGCATTACTTCATCCAAATGGATGACTATGGCACCCCCTCACCTATGTCACTAGTTAATTATGGAGTCCCACAAGGGTCGATGTTAGGCCCAGTGCTCTTCTCCCTCTACATGCTCCCACTAAGCACTATTATACGGAAGCATAATGTTGTTACCACTTTGGCCGCTTGATGACACTCAGCTATACTTATCTGTTAAATCATGTGAGCAAAGCATCAACCGCACTTTAATTGAAGGCTCAGTGATATTGTGGGATTGATGAATAACAACTTCCTCTCACTAAACCCGAAAACTGAGCTGCTCTTGTTTTGTAGTAGCCGATGTAGACAGGCCAACTCATTTCTCGTGATATCCGGATGCAGGGTTGAAGTTTTCAGTTAGTAGTCTGGCACGTAACCTTGGTGTTATTTTCGATTCAAATCTTTCATTTTATCCCCATGTTAATGCAATTGCGAAGACATGCTTCCTGCAACTTCGACATTGCCAACTACGGCGCTTTCTGGGCTCGGAATGGAAGACACGGCGTAAAAGTAGTACATGCATTTGTATACAGTAGATTAGATTACTGTAATGCTCATTTTCTGGAAGCTCAGGGCACATTAAGCACCCTACAGCGCATTCAGAACACAGCCGCTAGGATTGTTAGCAGGAGCAGGAAGTATGACCACATAACTCCCATACTCTCCTCGCTTCACTGGCTTCCTGTTAGGTCCAGGGCTGACTTCAAGGTCCTCCTTTTAACCTACAAGGCACTTAAAGGTCTTGCCCCAATATACCCAACCAAACTACTTAATACCTACACACCTAATCGCCCACCCTAGATCCTGGTGAACAAGATCTCTAATTGTCCTCGTGATAACAAATGTATAGGAGCACGAACAGTTACAGGGCCCCTAGATTGTGGAATCGCTTGCCTAAGCTACGACGGGATGCCGAATCAGTCTCAGTCTTTAAATCACGGCTGAAGACTTACTTTTTAGTTTAGCCACTCCGCACCAATCACTCATAGTGCACCATTACTAATGTCGCTGGTGCTGCTGTACATGCCATCAAACTGTTGTTTCATTTCTGTGTCTGTCACTACTGGATCCTGCTCACTACTGAACCCCTCATTCCATTTCTCTCCCCACATGTCGGGGGGGCCCGCTGTGGTCATCACCTGAGGAAGTATGACCACATAACTCCCATACTCTCCTCGCTTCACTGGCTTCCTGTTAGGTCCAGGGCTGACTTCAAGGTCCTCCTCTTAACCTACAAGGCACTTAAAGGTCTTGCCCCAATATACCTAACCGAACTACTTAATACCTACACACCTAATCGCCCACTTAGATCCTAGAATAAAGATCTCCTAATTGTCCCTCGCATAAATAAATGTATAGGAGCACGAGCTTTCAGTTACAGGGCCCCTAGATTGTGGAACAGCTTGCCTGCTTACGTACGGGATGCCAATCAGTCTCAGTCTTTAAATCACGGCTGAAGACTTACTTTTTAGTTTAGCTTACCCGCACCAAATCACCATAGTGCACCATTACTAAATGCCGCTGGTGCTGCTGTACATGCCATCAAACTGTTGTTTCATTTCCGTGTCTGTCACTACTGATCCTGCTCAATACTACTGAACCCTCATTCCATTTCTCTCCCCACATGTCCTGGGCCCGCTATGGTCATCACCTGAGTCCAATGCCGAGCTACCATCTGGTCTGTGTGATGCATCTGATGCGCCTAGGGACCCTGGCGGCTCATCGGTACCTGGAAGAAACTTGGGACTCCTCACTGATCCTGGAGTTTAAAACCAAACTAAGTTTTTTACTGTTAGTATACCCAAGGGAGTTGGGTAGCTGGTTGACCCTGGGCCCCCAGAGGTTTTTTTTCTCCACACAGTGGAGTTTTTGGTTCCTCTTCCTCAGAGTCGGCCCAGTTTTAACATCTATTACTGTAAACTGTTCCATCATCTAATACCAATGTAAAGTGCCTTGGGGCAACTTTGTTGTGTGCTACGCTTATACAAGAATAAATTGAATTGAATTGAATTGAATGAACAATAGGCAGCCTTTTTTACACGGGCAAGCTTTATGCACCGTCATGCCATGTTCCCTCTGTGACCTTAATATATCAAGTGCTGACCAAAATAATTTCTTTCACTATAATTTTTTCTATTCTTATATCCTGAATTTTTTTCTCTCATTCTATTGTTGGAAATACTTTAAAATTATTCAGTGCACCAGTCTTATCTGTACTTTCAGTCATTAATGATCAGTCTTGAGTTAAAATCAGACACTTGGAGGTAAGTTTCATTAAGCTTCCAAAGAAGAAATAAAACTACTGAAGGTAATCTGCTCTTAAATGTATGAGTTCACTCTCTCCTCCCACAGTTTGTGCAACAGCTGCAAATTGGTGGTGGTCTAGTGGTAGAGTACTTGCCTATAGACCTATTGGTCAAGAGGTCCCAGGTTCGAATCCCACCTTTTATTTATTTGTAACACATGTAAGCAGTTTTACATCACAGTCAAATAATAATAAGAGTTACTATGACTTTCATTTTAGTTTCAGTTTCATCTACTGTTTATTTAGAGATTACTATGAGTCCTACTATTATTATTATTATTATTATTATTATTATTATTATTAACAAATAACAACAACAATAATACAATTAATTAATTAATTAACTTATTTATTAAATTTGTTTATTTTGCATTGGAAAAGTCTCTGTAACACTGTAGCCTGGGTATTAGTAATTTGACTTACATATTATTTTTTAAAAATTCTTTATATTTTTTCAAAGAACATCACTCTTAGTCTGTGAAGCTGCACCAAACCTCCATCATGACTGGATTGTTTATTTCAATATGTCACTGGACAACATAACGCTTGAGGAATATGCCCTTCCATCAATATGCCAGACAAGTCTTGCAGTCCAGCATCAGAATATTCTAATCCCCAGCATCTATAAAATAATTTTTGCCCTGGGTGTTGTTGGAAGAGGACTTGTGGCATTTGTCCTTTGTCAGACATCTAGCCATAAGACAGGGCCAACACTTGCATTCTCAATCTTGCTATGTCCTCGACCTGCTCTTCCTGCACAGTCTTCCTTTCTGGGCAATCTACTACTTTTTAGATTATGACTGGATTTTTGGCCAGCTAATGTGTAATTATGACTACTCACCCTCAATTTGTATGCTAGCATCTTCTTCATCACCTGTATGAGCATGGACCGCTACATAGCAAGTGTACATCCGCTTATGTCCCAGAGATGCAGAAACCTATGCAGAGCCAGAGTGGTTAGTTTCCTAGTCTGGTTCACTGCAGGACTGGCTGCTGTCCCAACCACAATGTTTAGAGATGCACTTCATATTGGCAATGTGACTGCTTGTGTTATCCATTTTCAAAGCCCCAGGTGGTTTGTGGCTTGGCTTTGATGAAGACCATTGGGGCTTTCTGTTGCCTTGCCATCATCAGCTGCTATTGCAGCATTGGAAGATCTTTTAATGGCTTCTGGCCTGACAACAACAGCAGCAACCTGGACAGAAAGCAAAGATGGTGTGTCATGAACCTGGTCTCTTCTTCTGCTGGCTCCCTTCTATACACTCACCTTTCTCTTAGATGTGCTTGTCAGCCTTAAAGTTCTGATGTCTGCAAGGTAAGACTATCAACCTTGGGCTGCCCTTCACTATTTGCCTTGGTTTCTCCAACAGCTCAATCAACCCTTTCCTTTACTGCTTTGTAGGCAACCATTTCCACTAACAATTAGAGACCTAAACTCAAGCATGTTCTTCAAAATGTGTCTCAGAAGCAGGATCCTTCAGTACCAGACTCAAAGGCTCTTTTTCTAGTGCTAAGTGACATTAAAGATTTGGCACCTCCAGAGAATGGTA
Organism: Hepsetus odoe; assembly: GCA_017165825.1. Taxonomy (NCBI): domain Eukaryota; kingdom Metazoa; phylum Chordata; class Actinopteri; order Characiformes; family Hepsetidae; genus Hepsetus; species Hepsetus odoe. Next base: position 10,490,689 of record CM029376.1, read on the forward strand.
TAATGTTAATTCCACAGACTTAAAAGATTCCACAGACTTAAAAGAGTGAATGTCATTCATATGCTGATGGCATGATATCTTTTATCAACTTTCCAATAGCATGACCAACAATGTTTTTTTTTTACCAAAAATATGTATATAACAGCTTTATATATGCTATGTTATCAGATTTAGAATAATGGAAAAGACAACATGAGCTGTGAACTTTGTGATATTGTATTTGTGTAGTAATATCGTGGAAGTTATTAGGACTTCAGTGGAGTTAGATACATAAATATCTGTATGTATCTGTGTGTGTACTGTCTTTTGTATACATACTCAAGAAACAAAGGAAGATGGTATTTTTCTGCAAATTCTAGTAGTGCACAGTTTCTATACAAATGCTGAGTCTGAAAAAAATAAAAATTACACATAAAACGAAAAACAACTGACCAGGCCACATTTTATATTCCACATGTTTGTATTGTTTTTTCCCCCATATGTTAAATTCAGGAAATAAACAGCAATTGTACAAAGTGTCGTCTCAGAAAATGTCTTCTTGTTAATACCTTACAAAATATTTAACCTTGGTGCCCAAACGTTTGCATGTTTCTGTATGAATACTCATGTGTAACAATTCTGGATATAGACTGACAATGAAGTATGACGTGAAAATATGCATTCTTGAAATAGATTTAGTATTAATAATTGCACACCATTAACATTTCTTGTGGAAAGCCCAATATGTACTATTGTATATCCTTTTATATTACTAATGATGTATTTGAAATTATATTGCTTTTAATACAGTTTTTATGTTTGCTTGTTAGTTCTTTTATTATTTTTATTTCATTTAATTGCATGTTTGTCATTTGATTTAATTGCAGTGGAAGCTGCTGTTGAAGTGGTTGATTGAAGTGGAAGTTTGATTACAGCAAGAATTACAGCAAGAATTAAGCAGATGATGGATATTTCAGGGCCAGCCTCTTTGCACTCCAGTTTCAGTACATTTACAGTTTCATAATGAATGAAGTTGTTACACAAACTAAGACAATGTCACTGAAGCCTTATTCACTGATGGAATCTGTACAGAAAATAGTTGTATTGTAACTGTTCTATGTTACATTGTTATGAAAAATGTGTTAAAAAATCGCATTCACATTTATATCATAAACGAAAGAGCACTGAAAAAGGAGCTGAAAATACACCCCTTTAAAAAGTTCGGTCAAGGACCGCTTGTCAGTTTATAACCACTAGATGGAGACATTCTATAATATTTGTTTGAGTCATGTACATCTATCAGAATCAGTAAAACGTTAAAGATCCCTAGGAAAATCGTGTAAACTAACCAGATCTAATCAGACATAAAAAAAAATTCAATTACTTTCATTTTTGTCAGGTTCCAGTGCTGTTACATTTTTGTGTAAGAAGCATTTGACTGCAAGAGAGGAGATTCTTTTAGCTGATCTTTGGTTTAATGGATTTCTGTGAGCTGTGAAGCTTGGGAAAGGCTTAACCAGCCATGCCAATGGCATTAAAGGTGTATGCACACAGCTTGCTAGCCATAAACATCATTAAAAGCGAGCAGATACACAGTAATCATCATTACTGACATGGAGCGTGGGCCTGCAACCAACTGGATCCAACTAAACACCACAAAAACGGCTCTGAAATCGAGGCATTTGCTTGAGCCATTTTCCCTCAGCCTGTCAGCTCAGTGTCATTTGAATCACCTTTTAAATGAGCTTTAATATGTGTAACTATTGTGTTTGCATGAGGTGTGTTAGCATATAAACAAGAGAAGGAAAACTGTAACCTCTTCATTAGCATAATAAATAGAGAACATCTTCCCCATTCCTTAAAGATGTTTTCTATTAGACTGTCTTAAAACCAGAGGTTTTATATATATATATATATACATATATATATATATATATATATATATATATATATATATATATATATATATATATATATATATATATATATACACACACACACATATACACATAACACATATACAGATACACCTAACTAGCTCCTCGACTGAGCTGGAGAGACTGTGTTATAGCTTGTGCATGGTAATGTGCCTTCAGCACCATGGTTGGGAAACACTGCATTAGAGCAATAAAAATTCTTAATTCTTGTTAAATGCTGCTCTTTTAATTAGAAACCAAAGACATAGCAATGACATCTGATAATTGCACCTGGTAATTTAATAATAAGCAGTTTCAAATAATGAGGATAATAGTTTGATATTCATGCCCATACATCAAAAACAGGGGTGGTAGTGGTCCAGTGGTAGGGTTCTTGCCTATGGACCAATGGCTCAAGAGTCCTAGCTTCGAATCTCACCTCTAGCACTACCACCACTGGGTCCCTGAGCAAGACCCTTAACCCTGAGTTGCTCCAGGGGGGACTGTCCCTGTAATTAGGACATGGAAGTCGCTCTAGATAAGAGAGCATCTGCTAAAATGCCATAAATGTAAAAAGGAAAAAGGTTTGTTGGTATGCATTGTTTGTTGTGATAAACAATCTCCTTCAAACATACTGGAAAAGCAGGGATAATTTATTAGTTTTTACTGAACACTGAAGACACTGATATACATTGAAATCAATAAATATGAGATAAGAGATCATTAAGAGATCAAGAGAGGAATTTTGTGTCTCAGCACTAATTGTTTTAAGTGAGCAAAGGTACTGGAACATGAGAAATTGACAGGTTTGCTGCACTACAGGTGTGTACTGTTATTTATTGTTTTAATTATGGTACTGGAAGCTTATTAGTGTGAATAATGTGTTGCCATAATGTGGGACGCTGCCTAATGTGGGACACCTAAGCTCAAGTACACACAGGTGCTAGTCAAGAGTGAAATTCACTAAACTAATGGTAAGCACAAGTTGCATGCTAGAGAAAATCAGATTTGAAATGTCTGGTCATAATTATGGAAGCACCTGTGTGAAGACCAACATAAGTTTTAGACATTTCAATATCAAAGGTATATATTTATCTTATAAAACAGACCTACTAGTTTTGTATGTTAAATGAAAAAGTATTATAAAGTACAATTCTCTAAAATAAGGAAATGTGTGTGAGGCATGATTGTGCAGCAATTGCTTTAAATGGTTATTTTCTATAGTCTTAGTTTTCTTTTATGCTTATTTTATATATTTATGTTTTATATATTTATATTTATATTTATGGATGTGTGAACTATTATCAATAAATTGTGTAGGCTTTATTAGGCTTTATTAAATGTTTATGTGGGGTTTTTTTTTGTGACTGTATGAATGTGAAGGGAGTAAATATGTCTTTTTAAAGCCAGGGATAATGTTAAAAGTAAATAATTAGTGTAACATAAACAAAGGTTATCATTTTCACTTTTCAGTTCATGGCACTTATTTGTCTTTGAGAGATATATTATAGGCTACTTAATTTTTTTGTAACTAGTGCAACAAAATGTCCAATGCTGATTTTCCAATATCCAGGCCTTTACATTTTGTGACTGCATTAAACCTATAATTGGCCAGACAGCTAAGCATGTAATTGCACAGCCTTGAGGGTTACTGAAATGAAAAGTTGTTACATAATTTAAAATGAGGACATGAGGTTTAAAATGAGGTTGACCGTCTTACTTGTCACTAAGAGTACTGATGTGTCTACAGTTCCTTTAGTAAGTGTGATATCTGCATTTTTTGCATTTTGTTTTTTTTTTTATTTGATTAGGTCATCCTGTGGATTTTAGAATGGTATGGCATGTAGATTCAATGTATTTTCATATCAGAATATATAAGACTGAAATACACAAAATGTTCGGTAGATTGCAAATATTTAACCTTTCATTAATGCTACTTTAAATATAATCTGATATTATAATATATTTGGTAAATGTAAAAATGTTTCACATTTTTTTCTAAAAGTCATAAGGTCACCAGGTTCAAACCTGTGGTACTACATGCACAAGTGTTATCTCATCTTAATCTGTAAACCCTGTTGCCTTTGCAGCAAATCCTAAAATTGTTGCAAGCGTGCATTGTTTGCACAGAGTGACAGTGCAAAACTGTGCATAGCTTTATCTCAAATCATACTCTCACAAAGTGTTCAACTGACATTTTCCACACCTTCAAATCATTCTTGCGGAAAATGTTTCTTTTTGTGTCTTTGAAGTGATTTCCTGCTTCTTTCATCATTTCCTGTTCACAACAAACATTGTCATGTGGCGAAGCTGAGTGATAGAGAGAAGGTGCGATGGAAGCGCTGCCTGTTTATCACGGGGCCATCAGCCGCGAGACATGCGAGAGGCGTCTATGGGAGGCCGGCAAAGATGGCAGCTACTTAATCCGTGACAGCGAGAGCGTACCAGGAGCTTACTGTCTCTGCGTTCTGTAAGTTCAGTGTGCAGAAACACCTGCACCTTTCTTTTTAATTCAAATTTCTAATCTCCTTTTAATTCCAAACATAAAAAACCCCAAAAAGCCCACACTTCTTATTTTAGTACAAACCCTAGTCTTTAGTATCCACCTGGAAAGATTTGAAAGAATTTAATTATTCTATAAACCTAGTCCCGGACACTGCTGGGCCAATGCTGTATCAAAATTTGAAAAATCCATTTTAGTTTCAGTAGAGACTTAATTGCTAGGAAACTGGCATGTTAAAGTTTAACGATTTAAACTTTAAACAAATTACAATTTGGACAAGTTTTCAAACGCAGTTAACCATAATTCTAGACTAAAATAATTTTTTTACTGGTTATTCTCAGTAAGACCATTTCTTGGCTTAATTCATTTCAGAGCAATAGGCCCTTAGTGAGTACTGAAAGTGATTTGTAAATATGAAAGTTATAATGAACATTGTCAGTTAGTAACAGAAGTAGATGAACTGTAGTAAGATTTATATTTCTCTTGAAGGATCTTTGTGTTTAAGGGTAGCTCAATTAAGTAATGGAAAGGTGAGCATCTGAAAATTACCCCACTTACAAGCCACTTAGGCTTTTACAATAATTATAATTTACCTTACATTTAAGGGGCCTTTAGTCAGATTTTGTTTCAGGCCAAACTTTGCAATGGCTTGTTACAATGTGAGTTCTGTGCTTTTTTGATTTGAGTGTGATTTGGCCCTGTGACATTAAATTGACAGGTGCAACGGCTATGTGTACACTTACCGGCTCCAGCAGAACAATGGAGGCTCCTGGGCGGCAGAGGTGAGACTTTGGTCCAGTCTAAAGCTTTCTTGTAAATCTCTCATGTCCATCGAGCACTGACCCGTTAGTGAAGTGAAATTACTTTACGGATTCATGGCTCGCTGACTTGGTTTGAGACTCATACCCTGCATTGTAGCTTTGTAGCCTGTAGTTAAGCCCTTCACAGTAAATGTAAAGATTTTCTTACTGCCAGTGGCAATAATTTGCACAGTCCTTTATTTCATCATATTTTAAAGACCACCACTGACAACCTGAAAATCTAAAGTACTACATTAAAACATAAAAACCCTCTTAGCTGCCATTTTTACTGTCAAACAAAAAGACTTTATGTAATTCATTATCTTAATTGCTTAAAATCATCAGTTGACATTTCATGGAGAATGGTGAGCAAAACAGATGCATTTCTACACATTGACTTTTCTGTAAATGTGAACAGTTAATAGTTAATATCTATAGAAATTCTGAATTATATTGTGGAAATGTCTTTCTAACTTGCAAAATTCTAAATTGTAAAATGCTAATAGTTTCACTCTGAATATATTTTATGAAGTTAGTAATTAAACTTGCATTTTAATGATGAACCTTCTTTGGTCAGGGAATACTATCAGGACTGCTTGTTTCCACCTTGTGAATAAGCCAGAAAACTTGTTAAGCTTGTTATAAATTACTTCATCAATCATATTTGTGTAAAATGATGGATCTTTTCTACTTCACCTAAAATAATTAACATGAAATGTTTTAAATGTTAAATGTTTAAAAGAAATATGATAGTAATAAATTATAGTATGCTATGATAGTATTAATATAAATTGTTAATAGATGCATAAGTAACAATGATGATAAACTGCAGCAGTAGCAGTGTTAGGAGTAAAAGAACAATCTTGAACATTATGCATGTAAATGTCATAGTTTATTTTATATAATTGATATGTAGTCAGGTTTCATTTCACCCAAGCAGCTAATTTGTGTTTAAACCACAAAAAAGAAAAAAGTCATGAAGCTCAACCCCCTATCAGTATCAAGACCTCGCTTGAGAAAACCACAGTTTCCACGAGGCATGCTGACCTATACTTTTTGGGTGGTCATAGTTTACACCTAGCCCACATGGTTAAAATACCACAATGTTCTGCACTCATTAAATATATTTCTTTAAAACTAAACAAACTAAAAAAAATAAAGATATTAAAGACAACTAGACAATAAAAAAGTTGTTATACTCTAGACAGAGCTTTCAAGGCAATTTTTTCAGTTGCTTTTGCAGTTAGCAGAATGAGTGTGCAATTTGAGAGTTTTTTTTTCTTTATGGTGAGCAGTAAGGTTGATGGGTTTAAAGATGAATAAGCTGAAGCAATGCTTTGTTATCGTCATGCAGACAGCTCCTGGTCAACAGAAACGCTTATTCCGGAAAGTGAAGAATTTGATAAGTGCCTTTGAGAAGCCGGACCAAGGCATTGCCATTCCACTGCTCTACCCAGTGAGCGTTCAGAATCAACAAAGTGGCCCCAACATGTCCCAGACAGAGCCCTCAGGCTAATAAAAAGATGCAGTACGTGCCCCGTTAATTATGGATCTTTTTTTTTTAATGTGATTATCAAAACTACTGACTTCAGTCATGTTATGATTTTTCTTCTGCCCCACTCTTAATACTAGCTGGCAATAGCTATAGACGATCTGTATAAACTTGACTTACTTTTTTAAGTTTGCCTTTGTGTATCTGCCATGCAGTTTGCTAGTGTTTCAGTTGCAAGCAGTTTAAGAGCATTCAATCACAAAACTAAAATTGAAAAAAATATATATCTATGTTACAGTTGTACAGAAATGTGCTGTTGGAAATATTAGAGTGTATAATTTCTTTATTATTAGGTGCCTATTTTAACTGTACATTCAAAAAAAAAAGAAAAATCATGAATGTGCACACTGCCTGTAATTCACTTCTTTCATTAGGTGGTCACTATTTACCACCTCTTCCCGTCAGGGCAGTTTTTAACACTGTGAAGTTGATCAAAAAACCAAATTTCACACATTTTACTAACTTTGGTTTATTTGTGAAATTTTGAGGGATAAACCACACTTTTAACATAAATGAACACAAAAAAGAGCAGCTCAGTCTTCTGCTGAGTGTACTAAAACATCATAAAAAAATCTAGTTTGTGATGGATAGTTTATGAGCAGATAAATGTAGATATGTATAGAGAACAGAGAAAATATTATTCAGTTAACCTGTTTTTCTGTGTGGCTGTTGTAAACCTTGCTTTTGCTAGCATTTTTCTGATCATTGTGATCTAGTCTTAAAACAAAGAGCATCTAGGTTTTGGTTGCAGTTTAACAAATGTAGAAGAAAAAACACAACCAAAAGCCTTCCATTGGGCAGCAGCCAAGAGCATGCATTCAAATATCTCAATGCTGGCATACAGGATCATGCATCAATCTGCACAGCGCCCAGACAACCAATTACAGGAAGAGCACTTTGTTCCTAGCAACGCGATCTCAATATTCCAAACAATGTGTTGATGTCTGGAATGAAATCAGTCTTATCACATGGAATCAGAAAAGGTCCATTTACAGTGATTTCGTAGTCTCATGGATATTTATGGCTTCTGACATTTACTTTGAGACTTCAGCGACTACAGCAGCCATAGGCCAAGAAAGAGCACAGTTCAAAAGCACAGCAGTAACTAACTGACTGTGGTGGTGAACAGAGACTAAGCCACAGCAGACTAACAAGTTATTTCATTAAATAACCATTTCATATATATATATATATATATATATATATATATATATATATATATAGAGTACTGTGCAAGTTTTAGGCAGGTGTGAAAAAATGCTGTAAACAAAGAATGTTTTAAAAAATGGAAAAGTTAATCATTTTTTTCCATCAATCAATAAAATGCAGTGAATGAACAAAAGGGAAATCTAAATCAAATCAATATTTGTGCTCACCTGGTCTTCAAAACAGCATCAATTTTTCTAGGTACACTTGCAATATGCTTGAAGAATTGGCTGGTAGGTTGTTCCAAACATGACTGTGTTTCAACCTACATGTGACATTGATGATCATTAGCACCTGTTTGGTAAAATTGTTTGATCATACACCCTATATATATATATAAATAAATGGTTATTTAATGAAATAACTGTAAATGGAGAACAACAGCTTTAGTTCACTACTGTTCTGACTTTTGCTCCATGATTAAGGGTAACAGAAATTATAACGTAATTAAATTAATTAAAAAAAAAATTTTAATCAAACGGTTGCAGTCTTCTAACAAACTGTGCTTGTGTATGGAAGCAATACTTTTCCTAACTGTTCTGTTGCCTTTGAATCAATACAAGGATTTCCTTTCTACTCTGCAAATGTAATGCTGTGCTTCTGTAAAAACTTGCGAATTTTGTTATTGACTACTTTATATTTCACATTAAGTGAATTCTTCCAAGCATCTTTGAGAGCTTTTAACTATTCTTAAAAGAATATAGTTATACTGTGATTTGGCTTTTGTTACCTAGATAAAGTTCAGTCCTCTTCAAGTTAAGGATCACTGTGGTCTGGATGCTTTTTGAAAATGTAAATAAAAAAAAATCACCAAAGAAAATATTTATTGCTGATTTGTTTTTCAGCATCAGCAGCAATGTCAAATAATTGTTTCTGCTCTGGCCCAAATCATCACATTTTTAAATTTGTTCATGGGTTTTATCATTTTGACCTTAGGGGAAGCTGTGGCCTAGTGGTTAGGGATTAGTTCTAGGGATTGAAGGTCATTGGTCTAATCCCAGACCAGCAGGTTGCCCTGAGGTACCCTTGAGCAAGGCACTATTCTCACGACTTTAAAAAGCTGCATCTGCTGCATGTATGTGTGTATTGGTGAAATGCAGAGGAAGCATTAGGTTGTGTCTCACTGTGTGCTATGTTTCACAGTGACAAATATTCACTTTACGTTATGTGTACTATGTCAAAAAAAATGGACACAGTTTTGACAGCTTCCGTTTTTTTACAGATCTGGGGTGTACATTTGTGTACCCTTGCTGATTTGTAAAATAAATACCCAAAAGCAATTATGCACAACAGCCATTGCATCAGCAATACAAAAAAATGAAATGGTAAAACGACTATATTTCATCGCTCTATAATAGTTTGACATGTTTTGGGAAAAATGTGTGATGATGCAGGTTGCATGAGGCTTAATTAATTGTAATACTTTTTCAGTTGGTTGTCAGCTATGTTATGTTCATAGACTTTCTGAACAACTAAAGCAGATAAAATATTTGATTTGCAATATTAAGATCACAGGGTATTTTTCATCAAGATTGTGAGCACTTTCTGCATGTGACAGCTGTGTTTTGAAACTTCCTTTACTTTATATGTCCCAGTACCAGACTGTAATCAAACCAGTGTAATGCTCTTTGTCAACACGTCAGAAGGCACATTTTATCTTAGGCTCTAATTGTATCAACAGATAAGGGCCCAATTAGCACAAAGTACTCCAAATTAGCTGTTGTTTCTGCATCTGCTACTCTCAGAGTCAAACACGAAACATGAACGTGGACCTAAATGTTAAAATCTAAGGATGCTGTCAGTCAAAGACAAGCTTAGGGTAACTGATGTAGCTTTCAAGACCACATGAAAGAGCTTTCAGTTTGGTACTCGTCTTGACATCTGCATGGTGAAGGTGGGCTGTTTTCGTCTGCATGTCCTTTTGTCAGCCTACATCTTCTGCAGTGATTCATTTTACCTGGATATAGATCTTTTCTTCAGTAAAAATGAACACAGCCCACGTGACCTTCGGGTGACTTTCACCGTCAATTGAAATCTCAGAAGTGCCTGGGTGGAGTTTCCCTTAGGCAATAATGTGCTAAGTGCAACATCAGATCACAAGTATAACATTGGCAAGGTGGTTCCCAAAAGCACTGAATTGTTCCACCATCATCTTCACAGCCTTAGATGCTCCTGATGTAAAATACCCCTTTAGCATGAAACTCTGTCCTCTTTCATCAAGTTACAATATGTGTCACACCCTCTGTTAGCAGTAAATACTAGCTTGCATGATCAAGGGTAAATGAGAAGTTAAATAATAAAGAATACAGCTGTAGTATTGTACACATATCTTTAATGAGCTCCTTATACTCAGGGCAGATAATTTCATAGCATGTATAATTCCTTGAAAAAAATGCTATCTGCAACTACTCATAAATGATCTTAACACTTCATTATGGATGACAACATATTTAAAATCATTAGCACTTCTATTTTTTAATGCATTTGTTGGTGTACATTGTTTTGAGCATATATACACATCGCTCTAAGGACTGCAGTTTTAAACATAATCTGAGTATTCATTAGGTCTTTCCCATTTTCATGTTCCAAGAACATGTACAGCTCATTTTTTCCTTATGATTGATTGACAAGGCCTCTCTTGCACAAAATGTAAACTATATCATGTTGAGGTGTACTATTTAGTGCGAACAACCAATATGAAAACGGCTCCTCTTTTACATTGGTACAAGAATGATACGATACCAGCTCTATGACACTGTTTCATTTCATCCCCACAGGTTCATAAAGTTAAGAAACAATACCAAGTTCCTGGAGGAGGGAAAAAAAGATTTCCCTCCATAGAAAAAGCTAAGCCACAGCAAAAAAAAAAGAAAGAAAAAAAAGCTTGTGCTGCTTTAGAAACTCCACCTGGAATGATAATAAAATACCATCATTTTGTCACAATTAAAGGCAGATGGGACTTGCTCTCCTGATCTATTGTTTTTTTTTTTTTTTTTTAAATAATTGTAGAAATCAATCTAGAAACAGGCAGTCTTTGGTGAAGGGGCCAGCAGTTGAGGGCTTGACCAGTGTTACCTCCGACCTATTTCGCTTTGTCTCATGAAGTGAATATTGTTGGCGCTGTCCGCCAGCTCCAGGTACTGCTCCACGGACAGGACGAAATAGCCATCATAGCCAGCCACCTTCCCGCTGGAGAGCAGCTGCTGCCTCTCGGCCTCTGTCCATGGCCGGCTGCCTTCCTCTCCATCTAGCAGCCGGCCCTGCTCACGTGCCCACGCTTGCTCCACAGCCCGCTGCCTGGCCAGCTCTAACACATGCTCCTTGGTTTCCTCAGCTGACGCACCATAGCGCACATTCAGGCACAGTGCCCCTTGCTGCAGCTGGATGTCGGCCAGGCGCCTGGTCCTGCCCCAGCCGACGAGGTCATTTGCGTATTGTAACATTGACGCCATTTTCTAGTATTCGCCCACCACCACCACTGCTCATTACAGCCAGATCCTCCTCAAGTGGCCCTAGCTTAACAAAGTGATGGGTGTCTCGGCCATTCACAGTGAAGTGAAGACCTGTTAAGTACACAGCACCGTGCAAAATGGCTGCCATTCGACGGCTATCCTCGCTGGCCACACCAATGACATCTGCTGTGGCAACTCCATTTTTGACTGCGAATTTGATACCTTTGCCGAAGATGGACGAAATGGTGGAGAACCTTGGAGCATGATCCAAACACTGCTGCAGGCGTCCAATGGGGGGAGTCATAGGAAGCCTCTCGAGGGAGATGAAGGATCGGAGTTGCTTCTGGAGTTCACACTGAATACCCAGAACCACCTGTGTGAACAAGATTGAGATAACAGCATAGAAAATTCAAAACGCCAAATTCTCCCATATTGCCACAAACACATGAATCCCAAACTCAATTAGTGTAACAAAATATTTTATCTCAGGCTATATAGCAGAATGTTACATGACTAGTACATAACTATTTAACTGTTTTTATATTGAATTACCCGTTTATGAGGATCACATGCCTTGTAGCATGAACAGCAAACATATAGGTTCCTGACTGTAGACCATCTATTGCTGCACTATTTGTGAGCCTCCATTTATCTTTACTTTTTAGTCCTGTCTGCACTTGTCTTGTGTTCTGTGTAATGTTAGTTGTAGATGAAAATGACAACAAAAACCCACTTTGACTTGAATTAGCAGAAAGGATCATTGAGAACCAATGATGATCAGGACTTCTCTGACAGATCTTCTAAGATACTGAATGCATTACTACCGGTTTGAGACTGTCTGCCAGTCAAAAATTTCCCATCAACAGCAGTTCTCTGGTCAAAAATCAATCACTGATGAAAGGCTATAGGACCACAAAAATTGACTCGGGCCAAAAACTCAATACAATCAATACACTCAGTAGTGTTCGTAGATGGGAACAGATAAAAAGTCCATAGAAATTAAGTTCCCAAGTCTTAGTCTTACAGTATATTTCTGACAACCATTATTCACAATTTAGTGTCTTATTTTCTGTGCTCAAGCATGTCATTCAGTTCACAAAGGACATGGTATTTAGCTGTTTATACAGGCTGCAGAGAAAGCATAGAATTGTGAGGTGCTTGTGCACTATAGAGTTGTAGCAGAAGAAAGCACAGATAGCGCTATAGCTATTTTTACCACTCAAGACACCAATATTTGTTATTTGAAGATAAGTTCTGAAAACATAACAATTCTACACCACAGAGATCTGTTTTCACTGTTAACAAATTGAAAGTCAGTACAAAGAACATTAAAGATTTGGAGCATGATTTATGAAACCAACTATTCTTCCACTAAAGATTTATCTGTGAATTTTAAGAGCTGATTTATAGATTTATAGCTGTAAACTTCCTTCAGAGTTTAAGGACATCCATATCCAAACTACATTTTTAATCAGGATTTTTTTAATGTTCTAAGAGGAATATTTAAGGGCTGAAATCAGACAAAGCTCTCCTAGCTTTTCTCTTACACTAACTACGCGTACTATGACAAGCATGCTCTAGTGGAATAGCTACTTGCTTAATTTCTGGAATATTTCTTTCAGACAGGCTCTCTCAGTATCGGTATTGTATGACTTCAATTGCATAACTCCCATACATATACAGTCATGTGAAAAAGTTAGGACACCATATGAAAGCCTGTGTGTTTGTGTAACATTCTTTGACATATGGATATTTAATCTGAGTTTTAACAATACTGGGAAATGCAAATAATAATTAAACAATAAAAACTGAAGAAAAGACTTTTCAAAATCTACTTTAAAATGTAAAATTTACAAAATGTTAAAATTATGACACCCCACCTTTATTCTCAATTAAAATGGCTCAAATCACACACTTGTGTAGTTCATCAGGTGCACATGATTAGAACATTGTTATTCAGTATTTTGAAGGTTTGCCCTATTTAAACCTCAGATATTTAGTTTGTTGTACTCCTGACTGTTGAGGTGAGAGTGAACACCATCATAAAGAGCTGCCAAAGGCCTTCAGAAAGAAAATTGTAGCAGCTTAAAAGTCTGGTAAGGGATGTAGAAAGATCTCAAAAGAATTTGCAATCAGCCATTCTACTGTCCGGAAAATAGTCTAAAAGTGGAGGACTTCCAAAACAACTTCCAACATGCCCAGGCCTGGCTGTCCAAGCAAGTTCACCCTGAGAGCAGACCCCAAAATGTTAAAAGGAGTCTCTAAAAACCCAAAAATGTCATCACGGGGCTGGCTCTTGTTACTGTCAATGTGTAAGTGCATGTCTCTACAATCAGAAAGAGATTATCAAGGCCAGACTGGCCTTTATCAATGCCAGACTGAAGTTTGCCAGAGAGAATGTAGACAAAGACCAGGACTTCTGGAATAATGTTCTTTGAACAGATGAGTCTAAAATTTAATTATCTGGACATCAGAACAGAGGACATGTCTGGCATAAATCAAATATTCTAGGAAAAGAACCCATAGCAACTATGAAAAATGGAGGGGGAAGTTTCATGGTTTGGAAACGCTTTGCTGCAGCAGGATCTGGCTCACCATCATAGAATCCACCATGAATTCCATGAAATACCGTGTATCAAAGGGTGCTTGAGGAACATGTGAGACCATCTGTAAAGACACTAAAGCTGAAGTGGCCCTAGACCCTGCAATACGACAATGACCCAAAACATACCAGTAAATCTGCCAAAGACTGGCGGAAAACTAAGAAATGGAGAGTCCTGGAGTAGCTGAGTCAAAGCCCAGATCTTAATCCCATTGAGATGCTGTGGGGTGACTTGAAATGGGCAGTATGTGCAAGAAACCCCACATACATCTCCCAGCTTAAAGAATTCTGCATTGGAGTGGGGCAAACTTTCCTCAGACTGATGTCAGAGACTTGTAGATGCTACAAGAAGCGTCTCACTGCTGTTAATTTCAGCCAAAGGGGGTAACACTAGCTATTAGGGGGTTGGGTGTCCTATATTTTTCCTCAGTTAGAATAAACGTTTTTGCGGATTTCTTATGTTTAATGAATAAATCAAGGTTGATTTTTGTTGTTTAGCTGCAATTAAATCACTTTCTTTCAAAAGAGATAAATAAAAACAAGATTAGACATCGATATGTGAACAGTCCTTAATCAACAACTGAATATTTAATGGGGCATCCATTTTTTTTTACATGACTGTACATAAAATTTATACACGCACACACACACACACACACACACACACACACACACACACACACACACACAAATTAATTCCAAAAATGCTTACTTTACTGGAGTCCCAGTCCTGGGTCGGGCTTGGGCCTTCATCATCTCGTAAGTTTGTTCCATTCAGCCATACATCAGGTTTAGGAAACCAGGGATAATGTTGTGTAGTTCGAATCCAAACAGCTGAACTGAAGCTGATGTCTGCTCATATATAGGGCAAAGATGGGACTTTAAAAATCAAACAAAAAACTGTTTTCAACAAAGTATCAGCCTCAGCTTTCTATAAAAGTACAAAAGTTTTCTTTTCAGGATACGAAAACTAATTGAATAATACAAATATAAATATTATATATATATATATATATATATATATATATATATATATATATATATATATATTCACTCATGTCAGTACTCCTGTCTGTAGTTTCATAACGTGCACTTTATGGGGAATTCTGTATTGTTTGACGCACTCCCCATGAACCAAAGCATTGAAACAATGGCTTATCTTAGCACTCGGCTATGATTTCTTCTGTTATCCAATCAATAATTAGATGAGAAAGCTTTGGACAAGTTTTATTAAGACACTGCAATATCAAACTTTTTGTTCTAATTTAAAGCTTATTACCCAAAAACCTAAGCGCAGTTTACTCAACTTCAGGTATAACAGACTCTGGGAAGCTTGCAATGATATAAATATAAATTATTATGCACTTTTAAGAGTGTATGTGGTATAAGATCTTGACGTGTTCTTCAAAAGTTCTTTTACCTGTAGTGAATTGTGTTACTTCCTCAATGTTCCCCACTGGACAATTTTTCTTAAATGCATAAAGATTAAAAGGCTTTGGGCTGGCACTGAGTTCAGCCCACAAGTTATAATTGGGTGTAGTCCATCTGCCAGCCACCACATCATAGTCTCTTCGTCCAAAATGTATCAGCTTTGTCAATGGGTCATAAAGCCCACCATGGAAACCAACAATCAGTTGGAAGGATGGGTTGGAGTCTTGGTAAATGTCTCCATAAGGAGTGTAAAGGATCTCTTTGACAATTTTCCCTCGGCTACTGAAAATGGCTCTTGGGGTGCCAGTGTTATCACAAGCAACATAGTATTCCTCTCCACTGCTGAGCTCCATGGCAATGATATGGCCTTGCAGGTCATAATAGAGGGAGGTAATTTCAGAGCTGCTATGGTTATACATATGTGTGATTCTGGTTGGATTGGAAAGATCAGCATAGAAAAATTGCAAGTGCTGGCCACTGTTGGACTTTCTAGCCACACGCCTACTCAGGCCGTCATAGAAGTACTGCACACTCTCTTCAGTGACCTTGTTGTAGACCCTTGCAAGGAGTCCATTGGAGTTGTATTCAAACATTTCATTGCCCCTCATACGAAGAAAGCCATCTTCATCCATTTTGTATTGAATCTCGCCCAGTCTGGTGATGCGATCACGTAGGTCATAGCGCAGAGGAGTTAGCCTGGCACTGGTGCCATGGCTGAGAAGATTGATGTTGCCATTAAGGTCATAGCTGTAGCGCCACTGAGGACGGTCATTCATAAGTACGGTCTGAAGCTGACTGTCAGCATCATATTCATACGAGTATCGTGTGATGTTGCTTTCCACTCCAATCCGGATGTCACAAATGACAGTGCGACCCATGTTGTCATACTGAACTGTCATCCAATAGGCGATTGACTTGAGAATCTCATATTGGATCTCAACAACCTGCCCATAAGCATTGAATATCTTAGTGTGCTTCATGGCATGGGTGGTGATGACTTGATTGAGATCATAGTTGATTACGCTGAACTTTCCAAACTGCTCAATGCGGCCAGATACATCCACATAACGGTAAAGATCAATTGGAAGAGGTGTTTCATTTATCATGGCCTGCATGCTTGTTACACGGAAATTGTTGTAGCTGTAGTCAAATCTAGCATTCACTAGACCTTCTTCACTGAATCGGAAGATCTGACGGCCAACAAGAGGACCTGAAAATATGTAAAGAAAAAAAAAAGTTTAAAAAAAGTTTTGTTACTTACATACCTGTTGAACAGACATACTAATGATGTGCAATCTTGCATCCCTGTCAGTTATTATGTTAAGTAATAACTTTACAATGTCCATCATTAAATAAAGACTTTTCATTTTGGTAAACCTGTAGTCTTCAGTTGATCAGTGAGAACTGTACAGAAATGGAAGAATAATAATTATGGAAAAAAACAACATGGCTTTTAAATACAGAACATTAACCATAAGGCACAGGTTCTTAATTTACATGGAAGTGATTATAATTTCCTTTATATTAAAATCCAAGATTTCCACTGAAATTGATCTGATTAGCTGGAATCCAACAGGAAATCAAAAGTAATGCTTGAAATAGCAAAATGGAATCTGCTCTAGCTGCTGGATAAAAGCTACAGTCATGTGAGAAAATTAGGACACCCTATTAAATATTCAGTTCTTGATTAAGAAATGTTCACATATCGGAAGTGATTTAATTACAGGTAATCAACAAAATTTCACATTGATTCATTCATTAAACAAAAGATATCAACAAAAATATGTATTCTAACAGAAAAATGTAAAAATAAAAAATTGCTAGTGTTTCCTTCTTTGGCTGAAATAGTGAGATGCTTCTTGTAGCATCTACAAGTCTCTGACATCGGTATGAAGAAAGTTTGCCCCACTCCTTAATGCAGAATTCTTTAAGCTGTGAGGTATTTGAGGGGTTTCTTGCATGTACAGCCTGTTTCAAGTCACCCCACAGCATCTCAGTGGGACGAGGATCTGGGCTTTGACTCAGCTACTCCATTTCTCTCTCTCCATTTCTTAGTTTTCCGCCAGTCTTTGGCAGATTTACTGGCATGTTTTGGGTCATTGTCGTATTGCAGGGCCCAGTACCACTTCAGCTTTAATGTTCTTATAGATGGTCTCATATGTTTCTCAAGCAACCTCTGATACAAATTAGAATTCATGGTGGTATGTTCTATGATGGTAAGCTGGCCAGGTCCTGCTGCAGCAAAGCATTTCCAAACCATGACACTTCCACCTCCATGCTTCATAGCTGATATGCATTCTTATCCTGGAATGCTGTATTTGGTTTACGCCACACATGTCCTCTGTTCTGGTGTCCAAATAATTCAATTTTAAATTCATCTGTCCAAAGAACATTATTCAAGACGTTTTGGTCTTTGTCTACGTTCTCTTTGGCAAACTTCAGTCTAGCCTTGGTGTTTCTCTTAGAGAGCAAAGGTTTCCTCCTTGCACACCACCCATGCAAGTTAAAGTTGTGTAATCTCTGACCAATGTAAAGTGCCTTGGGGCAACTGTGTTGTAAAAGGCACTATACAAGAATAAATTGAATTGAATTGAATTGTAGAGGTATGCACTTTAACATCAGCAATAGCAATAGCCTACTGTAGGTCACGTGATGACGTTTTAGGGTTTTTGGAGACTTCAGGACATCAGGAGCACTAAACTCCTGAGGTTTAAATAGGGCAAACCTGCTTCAAAATGAGTAGCAATGTTCTAATCATGTGCACCTGATGCGCTACACCTGTGTGATTTGAGCCATTTTAATTTAGAATAAAAGTGGGGGTTTCCTAATTTAAACCAGAAATAGCATTTTTGTAGAATTACATTTTATAGAAGATTTTGAAGTCTACTCTTCAGTCAGCTTTAATTGTTTAGTTTATATATATATTTATATATAGTTAATATTACTTGAATTTCCCAGTATTGAGATTAAATATCCATATGTCCAAGAATGTTGAATGTCCAAGAACACATAGGCCTTCACAGGGTGTCTTCAAATTTTCACATGACTGTATATGGGCAGAGAGGTTCATTTCCAAGCTCTGTTAATCTGCATGACTGATTCTATCTCTCTACCCTCCCTCCTTTATTGTTTGCCTTCATCTGCCCCTATTGCTTATTTGAGCCCACAATTAGCATTATCACTGCTTTCAAAAGACCCATTTTATTTAAGTGAAATGAGATCAGTTAAATGGAAGGTTAAATCCAATTGATTCACAGGACAAAATGATAAACCAGTTGGCTGGTGTGCAGGGGCACAGAGATTAGTAGCACCTGACTGAGAGGAAAGTATTGTAATGGGGTTTTATAGGACTCCAGGCTAACTCCAGAATTGTTTACTGATGCCACAAACTAAACCTTTAGGGACCTACAGTTCATCACAAAATGAACTCTTTTTCATTCATATCCCACTCTTAATCAGGTTAGATAGTCAGTAAAAATGAGTCTCATGTTTCTGATGAAGCTATTACAGATATGGACCCTTAAATTGTAATTACATGTGAATTGTTTTCTACAGTTTGCTTTAATGAACACATAAAATTAACCAAGATACAGTTGACAAGGTCCTGTTAATAACTGGATATTATAGACACTGGTTACCAAATGCAGGAATGCAATACAAAAAGGTCATGGTTTTCAAAGAGCTAGATAATTAGCACACAATTTAACATACTAAAGCAATGGTAGGAAGTGTAAAATTTCTCAGAGGCTGCAGGTGATTTCCAACTCTGTGGCCAAAATATTGCCAAATGTTGTTTGTTTACTGCTTCACTTCAGTTTTTTATTATATAAATAAAAAATGATGGCCTGTGGTTGCCATTAGTTCCACACCTTGGCAGCGGAAGAAGTGAATATAATAAATACTGTGTGTGGTCCTGGTCCATGAACACTCACATTAAAAAGGCACTTATGTGTAAAACAAAAGAAGAGTAGTCTCCTGATGCTCACTATATACATACTGACACTGAGCATGAAGGCAGAGACTAAAGAGAATGCCTACCAGTTTGTCTGTATCTGATAGTGCAGACAAAGCCTTCATGCATGAGGTGGATGGTTTTAATCATGCCTGAGGAGTCATCGTAAGTGAAGGTAACAAGTGTAGTGTCATAGATGATCTCAGAGAGGCGGGCTTGTTTGGTGTACTTGTAAAGTACTCGACGACCTGTTCCCAGGTAGAGCATCTGCAGAAGACGCTGGTCACGAGCAAAGTCCTGGATGACGGAAGCCATGCTGTCTGGAGGGTTATAGATATTTCTGTAGTAGCCCACTGACAGCATGGACTGCAGACTGTGACGCACCATGCTGGGCATGGTCACAGCCAACAGCCGGTCTGTCTGATCGTACTCAAAGATGTATCTGCGCTGGCTGTGCAATAATACCATTATAGACTATGGGCAAAAAAAAAAAAAAAAAAAACACAGAAAAAAGTTTCAGGACAAGAAATGGAAGACACACATTGCAAACAGTACACAGATTTAAAATCATTAAAAAGTAAATAATGGCATTAAACATAAGCCTTTAAGATCCAAGTCGAATAATGAACACCTAGACTTATATTTATATTTCTCCCTCTTTCACTGAGACATTGTGCTTTTGTCAAATGATCTATGTCCTCTTTTTTTAACAAAAAGTGTTTTAAACACCAGTTATTAAACACAAATGTAAAATGCATTATTTGGCCAAAGGTATGTGGAGTTAAGGTGTTTTAGCCCTATGCACTAAAATGCGTTAATATGTCCTGTCCTGTTGTATAATTAACTCACTCCATAATGATGGTTTGACTGGTGTGCTGTATCACAGCTTCAATGACATGCACAGTACCCAGGCTACAACTAAAGCCTTTTTTATGAACTCTGATGTTGCTTGCGATTTAGTCTTGTTGTCTAATTAAGTGACCGGCCTCATGGATGCTATTTAAATTTAATAGGCCCAAACACCCACAAACAAACTCCAAAAAATGTGAAAAGCCCTTCCAGAGTGTGCAAGTCAGGTGTCCAGAATTAATATAATGAGCAGCAGAAAAAAACAAAAAACGAAAAAAACAAAAAAAAACAATGCTAAACCCTCAAATTCTCTAAAAATCTAAATAACATCCATTTACTTTTAACTAACATCTGATGTGGTCTAATGGGCAAACAAAAGCAATGTCTTGAATACTTTAATGAAATCCAAAAATCCTAAAAAGGCAATTGCTATAGTTTCAGGATATTTGAAGTGTGATGATATTCTTGTTTATTTAACACTTATTCCCATCTGAAGTAGCAGAAGTACTGCAATTCTTCTACAATGGCTATTTGGCTACATCTAAAAGTTACTTTGTACTCTTTGGCTGTATTTTCTATAATGCTTTAGCAAGGTATTTGTTTAGACATCTGCTACAGCACACATACATTTTGATAATTCCCATATTTAGCAGATATAATAAAGGGAAAAAAATTTCATTTTATAGGTTTTCATATGTTTTCATTCTAAAACAATGAAGATGATTCATAATAAATTCATAAATAATTATCTTTAATATGAAAAAACAATAGTAGATATTTCCATTATAGTTTCTCTGCTGAACCATGTGCTCTAACAGTAATAGATTAATATAATCTCAATAATGTTGAGAAATAAATCGAATTAAATACCTTCTCCACGAATGAATAGCTCCAGATCTTGCCATTGACCCATGCTCTGGACACCACCCTCCCATTGTCATATTCCAGTCTTTCAGACCAATTTCCACGCTGGATGTTGGTAACTAGGCCTGCTGCCGAGTAGGTAACATTGACCTCATTGTATTTGCTACTGGGGGACCACAAAATTGGCCGACCCAGTTGATCATACAAAATCCTTAGTGTAAATTTGCGGTGGTCATCATAAATCTTTCCCATGCGCGTGGCCTGGTCAAAGTCTATGGACAGTAGATTTCTGTTATGAGCCTATTGATGAACAAAAAACAAAAAGGTAAGAGGTGGAATCAGAGAAATCTTGTTTGACCCATTTAAAGACACTGATTATGCCTAAACTCTTAGCAAAAATAATTATATTGGCTAAAGGTAATAGCAAAATACCATAATATGATTATCATGGAAATTGATCAAAATAATCACGTTACATCACAACATCCTGTTAGCAAATTGTGGCTTTAGAAATTATTCAGACTACATTCATTGTTTTGAATTTTGTCATGTTGCAGCCTGATGCTGCAATCATTTAAATTCTCCAAGCTTACATGGAGTTTGCAAAAAAGCACCTGAAGAACTGTCAGACTGTGAGGAACAAGATTTTCTGATTTGGTGAAACCAAGAAGGTTCACCTTCTAACAAAAGAATGACCTAAAGCACATAGTGAAGACAACACAGGAGTGGCTTAAAGACAACTCTGTGAATGTCCTAGAGTGGCCCAGCCATAGCGCTGACTTGAACCCTATTAACCATCTTTGGAGAGATCTGAAAATGGCTGTCCAATGACAGTTCCCTTCCAACCTGACTGAGCTTAAAAGGATATGCAAAGAATAAAGGCAGAAAATCCTGCAATCCAGGTGTGCAAAGCTTGTTGCATCATACCCAAAAATAATTTGCAATTGTCACAAACACGTGCATTATGAGGCCTTGTTAAGTGCATTTAGTGTAGTATAGAAAGTGGAACACTGAATAAAAACTTACATTTAGAGCATTTTTTACTATTTTTTTTTACCATTTACTATTTTCGACCATTTTATTTACTACTTATAATTATTGTTCATTGTAAAAATAATTAAAATAATTTTATATGTTCTACAGCCTTTACAGTATAATGAAATATATAAGACTAATTAGTACCAAAAATGTTTAACAACAGTAGATCCATTTTTAGTACTATACTTAAAAATATTTAAATTTTCTCTTGGATTAGATCTAATCCTTCTCCAGAGAACATCCAAATGAATTTAAAGCAATTAACTAAATAAAACATAGTTAATAATTAAAGATTGATTAAATAAATTAAAAGAAAGGAGAAACAAAGTTTTATATATTGGCATCAACATTTATTTTTTTCCAAATGTCTAGCATCATTCTTTCCATCGAACACAAGTGGAACTAACTGACATTTGACACTTTGTTATTTTCTTTTTCCATTATATCAAACACAATCAATGCCAGAAACCTGTGACATCCTTGATGACTTTTGACACATTTATTACAGCGAGGCTGAGAGGTTTAATGTTTAAGTAATTTAAATAAATTATTTAAACCTTGTGACTTGGAAGAAACTTTAGCCAGACTTGATGAGCCTCTTGTAGCTCTATTTCCCTCTGTATGATCTGTGGTTCATAATGTGAAGCATGCATTGATGAGGAGGCAGGAAGGGAGAAAGTTTCACACAAATGACCCCTTGGGGGGGTTGTAGGCAACTGAAAATGCGTACCCGTAGCCTGCGCTCATAGGCAGTGTGGTTGCTCTTGGCCTGCTCCCGCCTCTGCCTCCATTCAATCAGGTTAGGGCTGTGCTCACTGGGCAGTGTGATGTTGCATTTGCTGACCGCTGGGTTGACCACTCCAGCCAACACGTGTGGCTCTGTGCCAAGGGCCACGTCCATACCGCTGGCAAAGGTCACATGGAAAGAGCCATCGGAGCTCACGCGGTAAATGCTCTGCGCATGGTCTGCAAGAACGAGTGGTTAATGTGTGAAAACCTGTGGCTTAGCACACAATGGCACTTACAATGCATGCACAAAGCAAATGGCTTATGTGATACGTTTGTCTGTAAATCGTAGATAGTCTTTTCTTTGTCACTTTGACTTCCTCTTTGTCAAAACAGACAAATTAACACATTGTCAAACTTGAAAGAGAAACTGCTGAAAACCTGTTGGCAGCCAAGGCAACAACTGTTTCCTGTTTATGCCTGTTTTATTGGGGGGGGGGGGGTCTACTTTTTCACACCTCTGCAAAATCTTCTCATAGCCTGAAACATGAACAATTTGGCAAAGTACTGTACTTTTTTCATTTGAATGGCAAAACGGTTTGTGTGCATATGTTACAAATGCATATATAAAATAAGTGATAAACAATATGACTGTTATTCTGATTTATTCTGGTTTAGCATGATCATGTTCACATTGTACCCCAGACCTTTACATCTTATCAAAACCACTACCCCAAAACTTACTAAAGTCAAGCCATGGGATTATTTAAACCTTTTGCAAATGACATGTCCAAAATCAGTGATGAGGATTTTGAAGCTCTATGTCTCACAGAAACCTGGATTAAACTTGATGAGTTTATCACATTAAATGAAACCACCCCTATATGTTACAGTTATGCACAGAATGACGCTTAAATGGCGGGGGGTGGGGGGGTATAGAGGTTATACAGAAAAACGCCATAGTTTTCAATCTGAGAACAGGTTTAAACTTCTCTTCTTTTGAAACCCTTTTCCTGAATATAATTAACTGAAACATGAAAAAGACAGGCTTTTCACTTACCATAAATAGGCCACCAGGACCCTACTCACAGTTCCTAAAGGAGCTCAGTGATTTTCTAGTAAGCCTAGCAGTATGCAAAAATAAGGTAATAATCATTGACTTTAATATGCTGAAAAAGAACAAGGCTCACTGAAATCAGCATTTACATCTGTCCTTAATACTATGGGTTTCATCCAGAATGTAATGGCCCACTCTTTACCATAACCATACTTTAGACCTAATCCTTACACTAGGTGTTCAGGTGGACAACATAGGCATTGTTCCCCAGTAAACGTTGATCTCAGGTCACTACCTTATCACATATGAGATTCATAAGCTAAAATTTTTGTACATCACTCCATGATCATGGGGTGCGGTGGCCTAGTGGTTAGGGTGTTGATCGGAGGTTCCGATCCTCCGATCATGCGGCCATCAAACCCCTTCCCAATAGGTTGCACTGAGGTACCCTTGAGATGGGCTGGTGACCTGTCCAGGGTGTGTCCATGTCCTTCCCCCTGTGTGAGCTGGGATGGACTCCAGCTCTCCCCCGCAACCCCGACTGGGACAAGCAGCAGAAAATGACTGACTGACCCCATGATCATGTTAGCCATACAATAACATCTTTAGTTTTATTGAAAACCTTCCAGACTTACCAACACTTATTAGTTCACCATCAGGCCAGAATAGCGGGATAATCTAACTGAATGCTTAGAGAACACATTTTGCTCCACATTAGATAATGCAGCACCATTTAAATGCAAAAGAATTAGACATAAAAAGCTTGAAAAAGAAGCTCTAAAGCAAAAGGGACATAAACTAGAATGCAAATGGCAGCTCACAAAATTAGAATTCTTTCACTCTGCTTGAAAAGAGAGCTTATAAGAGATTATAAGAGGGCACGTACATTATCTACACTAATAGAATCCAATAAAATCCTAGATTTCTATTCAACACAATATCTACACTTACAAAGAATCATGAAGGAGCTGCAAGTCAGACACCTGCAATGTACAATAGTGAAAAATATATGGATTTCTTTAGCAAAAAGATTGAAATCATTCGACAAGAAAAACAAAACCAAACACCAAACCCACCATGTCTGCAAACTGAGATATTGATCAAAACCTAATAGAGAGGTTAGTTTACTTTAATCCAGTTCTGCAGATTGACCTCATTTCAGATGTTTAATCTTCCAAATCTTCTGCTTGCATCCTTGATTCAGTCCCTACCAGATTACTTAAAGAGGTCATGCCAGTAATAATCACACCTTTATTAGAAATAGTAAACTCATCTCTCAACCTGTTTATTAGAAATAATAAATTAGTTTCTCAACCAGAATTAGAAAACCTGCTTGGAATAACAGGAACAGCTCTTTTATTGCTTTAATTCATACTTGACCAACTGTTATTTGTAATTTGTAAAAATGTAAATGGTGAAATGTCAGTTTGTATAAAAGTTAGTTATGGAGTCCCACAAGGCTCTTAGGTCTCCTACTTTTCATATTAAGTGAAAATTACTATTCTTGTCATTGCGAGTACACAGCCCAGCACACAGTGAACCACAACGAAATTGGACATCTGCATTTAACCCAATCTTCCAATCCTGTGGCCAACTCCCTAACCACTAGGCCATCACTGCCCCATATTAAACATGCTCCATCTGGGTTCAGTTATCCGGAAACATGGAATCAGCCTTCACTGTTACACTGATGACACACAATTATATATTTCAGCTAAACCAGATGACAAACTCAAATAAAAATAAAAAATGAGGGTTGTGTAAGAGAAATAAAGAGTGGATGTTACTCAGTTTTCTTATGCTAAATTTTGAAAAGACAGAATTACAGTTAATCCTATTCCAAAAAAAAAGCCTGTCAAAAGCCTGGGCATTACAACTGACTATTTATTAATATTTCTCAATACACAATACATATAAATATTACTATAATAGTGTCACACGTGGGGTGTTTTGGGCACGCTAGAGGGCGCTCTCTATCACACAAGGTATTTGTCACAGGAGGTGTTATGTGTACGCTAGAGGGCGCTCTGTTCTGGGTTGACTGGGGTTGACTATTTAAGCCCCGATGAGTCAGAACAGAGCGCGGCTCATTAGGTAGGTTAAGCCTATGTGTAACGGGTGGTTTTTGTGTCTGTATCTTAGTGTCTAGAACCTGGTATATGTAACTTGGTCCATGTTCCTTAGTGTCTAGGGTTAGACTGCAGTTCCCCAGTTCTAGGGTTTCATGTTTAGAACTGCAGTCCCCCTTCCTTGTTTGTGTAAGTGTGACCAATAAACGTATGTTCCTAACTCCTGGCTTTGAACTGGCGCCCATCCGGTACCCCGCCACCGTTACAGAAATGAGCCGCCAAAACCGGGACGCCAGGAGCCGAGAGGAGGGTCTGGAGGAGATAGAGCGAGCACTGGAGGTCCTGATTGAGGATCTCCGAGCAGCGCTGCCATCTTGGCAGCTGGGGCAATGCGAGCGGAGCGGTGAAGTGCAAAGAGTAACCGCCACGGAGATGCTCCATCAGCGAAGGTGGTGCCAAACCAGGAAGCTACGGTAAGGAAGGCTCTCTGCACAGTTAATAGAGACGTTTTGATAGAGAAGTCTCCCGGCTCAACTGAGCCATTTCAGGCAGGAGTATTAACTGCAAGAGTTCAGGAGTTAGAACACGATCTACAGGAATCTCCAAAGGTCTGGCTGTCTGTTCTGGGCGCAGAGAGACAAAACAAAAACATGGTAGTCGAGCAGCTCCAGGAAATGGAGGCGGAGCTTCTCACCAAGCAGCAAGAAATCCGTACACAAAGACTGAATCTGGCCACCTTGCAAACGAAGTGTAAAAAATTAGAGGAGGACAACGCATCTCTTCAGGCCGTGACACACCAGCTGCAGGTGAGTCACCAATCTCAAATACGTTCCCTACAGGAGGAGAGGGCTTCAGTAAAGGGGGAACTTCAGGAGAAGCAGGCTAGGCACCCTGATTTTGAGAACACAACCAGAGTGAGAAGCAGCAACAAAGTAGAAAAAGACACTTCCGGCATCCGGTAACCGGGGAGGTCGACCAGGAGGGCCCTTTGCAGCAGCGAGAGGGGTAACATGGAGTCGACCCCCAAGCCCAGCACTACGAACCAGTCTGCTGCACCGAGGAAGAGGAAAGCTCGGGCACAGAGGAAAATCGAGCATGAGGCTGCAGTAACCCTTCAGGCGCAGGTAAGTAAACACATAAACAGAAAGTACTACCTGAGGCTACGATGGGCAGCCAAGACTGTTCAGCGATATTATAGAGCTAACCAGAGTATGAGGCAAGAAATGAGGTCTTTGAAGGAGAAAAAAGGGGCTGTCATTGTTCTACAAGCTGCCTTCCGAGGGATGAAGACCAGACAGACTCTGAAACTGAAGCACCAGGCTGCCACGATTATACAAAGGGCTTACAGGGCACACTGTGCTCGGGCACGATACTCATACATCAAACAGACTGTTGTTGCAATCCAGCTGAGGTATCGTTCCACACGTGAAGCCAGAAAACAGAGAGAGGAGTTTTTGACATTGCGCTCCGCTGCAATGTTCCTGCAAGCCTGCTTCAGAGGTCAGAGGGTCAGAAAGGCTGTGATCCTGCACCATCAGGCCGCTTCCCTGATTCAGGCTGCGTTCAGAAGACACAGGGAGGTAACAAAGTACCAGGCCATAAGGAGGTCAGCCATCTTCATTCAAAGATATTTTAGGTCCTACATCAGGGGCAAAAGCGAACATGAAAGATTTCAGGTGTTGAGAAAGTCAGCGATACGCATCCAGGCAGCTTTTAGAGGTTATTTAGTGCGAAAAAATGTTAATGCTATGAACAAAGCTGCTGTCATCATTCAGGCTGCTGGGAGAGTGCACCAGCGGGGATCTGTCTTCAAGAGGCCGCGCTGGACAACAGGTGGTCGTCAGAGGAGGTTAGGAAGGTGGAGACCGGGACTTCAACAGGGACAGAGGTGTCAAAGGTGTAAACATGCTGCGATGTGCTTGCAGAAGTCAGTCAGAGAGGAGCCGGTGAGGGATCGGGTCGTGTGGCACAGAGAGGTGAGGACAATCCAGTCCCACCTCGGAGGTGAGCAGATCAGCTGCAGTAATGTTCGGTTTGCTGAACAGGAGGAGTTGCTGACGGGACTCTACCAGCAGCTGACCGAAAGAGCCTCCATGCCACAGGTGAACGCCACGGTCTCGAAGGACCGGAGGAAGGGAAAAGAGGAGACTTTTTTTTGGTGCAGGACCACAACATCGTTCTGCAGGCTGACCTGAGAGAGGCCCGTTATGAGGCCAGCAAGCTCACCGAGCTTGAAAACCAGGTCAGAGGTATGGAAGGTAAATTGAACCTCATCGAATCTCTACTCACTTCTCCGACACCAGTGCCTGCTGGAACCCAGAGGGCAAAAGCCGAAACAGAGCATCCGGAACAGTCCAGAACAGTCCAGCGGAGAAACGGGTGACGATTGCAGAGAGGGAGCAGCTGCCTTCAGGCCCCCTAGCATCGGTTCGCCCCCGCAATTCAGCAAACCCAGAACAAGGTGACATTTGGAGGAAGCCAAGGAGAACTCCTCAGAATGAAACCAGAAGCTGGGACACTGCGTCGCCGGGCCCCAAGCGACCAGGAAGTATGACCCAGACAAGGAAAAGGGCAAAAGACACCAGCACGAATCAGTTCAGGGAGACGGACAAGAACTTCGGCACCAGAGATTCGGGGAGAAGCGACGTGCGGTACACGACTGACAGGGGTTGTAAACAGAGTTTAGACTCATTGAAAAAGACTTCCTCGGTGAACCCTGTAACGTCTCTGTGTAGCTCCCTTTCAGGTCCTGTCGAGTCCAGGCGTTCCGTGGAGTCAGGCAAAGCCTCCAGGGACTTTAGAGCCGAGTTCAGGCACCGGGCAAAAAGGTGGATGGAACTGCTGGGATTCCCCTCACCACGACCAGCTGCCTGACATGACTGGTCGGAAGTCCTTTAGGTGTTTTTTTTTCGTTGTGGACCTGACCATGTGTCCCCACAAGGGACTTCTGTGTTATGTAGTCTTGTTGTTTTGGCCTCCCCCCTGGGTTTCGGCTATGTTCTAGCGCTTCGGGAGCCGCGCCTTTGGGGGGGGGTTCTGTCACACGTGGGGTGTTTTGGGCACGCTAGAGGGCGCTCTGTTCTGACTAAGCACACCTGAGCCCCTGCAGGCAGGTGTGCATCATTGGGGTTGACTATTTAAGCCCCGATGAGTCAGAACAAAGCGCGGCTCATTAGGTAGGTTAAGCCTATGCGTAACGGGTGGTTTTTGTGTCTGTATCTTAGTGTCTAGAACCTGGTATATGTAACTTGGTCCATGTTCCTTAGTGTCTAGGGTTAGACTGCAGTTCCCCAGTTCTAGGGTTTCATGTTTAGAACTGCAGTCCCCCTTCCTTGTTTGTGTAAGTGTGACCAATAAACGTATGTTCCCAACTCCTGGCTTTGAACTGGCGCCCATCCGGTACCCCGCCACCGTCACAAATAGCTTTGTCTTCATCTTAAAAACATTACAGTAATGCCCTGCTGTAAGGATGTTCTAGCCTCCACTCAAAAAGCCTCCACTCAATTTCAATTAGTCCAGAGCACAGCATCTAGAGTCCTCATTAGATCAAAAAATTTGATCACATTAGTCTGATATTATGTGATAATAATAATAATCATCACTTTTATTTATATAGCACCTTTCTCAAACCCAGGGTCACTTTACAGAGCAGAAGACTTCACTGGCTTCCTTTCAACTATAAAATTTTACTACTTACTCAGACACACTCTCAGTTCAGGCTAAAAACCTACTTGTTTAGTCAGGCTTTTAGTAATTAATCTTCCTTTTAGTTAAAAGGTGCAGATCTAGAGGCTGGCATTCGGACATGTTCACTCAAGTTTGTTGACAGTGGTGCGGGGAGACGCCAGTGCCTCAGGTTACTCTCGTGTTTGTAAAACCCTTGGCTCTGTCTTTTCTAGTTAGGCTTTAATAATGAGTTCTGCCAGAATCACAGTACTGCGCTGTATAAATTCTCTCTCTCTCTCTCTCTCTCTCTCTCTCTCTCTCTCTCTCTCTCTCTCTCTGTTTGAGATGAACAGCCTATGCATTTCCCAATAGGAAAGGCCTCCCAGCCAAGTCCATCAAATTCCCTGAGGGTTTCCTGAACTCCATATCAGCTAGTCCACCGAGTCAACAAACCAATCATCATCAGGTTCCTCCCCCCACCTGAACTCCAGATCAGCTACATCATACTGGATCATCTGCATGAGCTGCTGCCACTAACTAAGAACAGAACCACCCCCATAAGCTAATTGATCTTCCAGTTACAGACTCTAATGGACTCTTTTATAGTAACTCATACTTTACCAGAACTCATTGCTAAATCAATTCATTTATAAAATGGACTTTCTCTGTCTTTTTCTTCTTTATTATTTATTGTCAGCAAAAAACTGCTGTTAAGATAGTTCAGTGTTCTAATGTTGGAAAAACATTAGCATTCTAACAAAGTTGTTTCATTTAAACCCAGCAGGAACCCTACGCTCAGAACCCAAAGTCAACATGCCCCAGCTGAGAGACATACCTTGACGGAATGTAAAAATGGTGTCAGAAGAGGAAAAGTTGGTGACCGTTACAAAGTTCTCTGAGTTGGAGCTGTCTACTTCCACCCGCACCGACTTCTCCATGTTGCCGTGGAAACTGCTGACTTCTCCAGTTGGGAAGGTGACATTCATGATGTGTCCTTCACTGTTGTACCTATACAGACAGGAGTGTTATGAGAGGCACAGAAGCACAGATCTGATTTATCTGACATAAAAGGGCAACTGAGATCTTTCATCATAGGCTCTGGACACTCACTGAAGGGTCATTTTTAGTAAAAGATGTATTTTGCTGAGCTGTGGGGCTCAATTACCTTTGATCACTTTAAAGATATCTAAATGTGACTTTTGAGACCACTGTCAAGTCATAATTCAAGAAACAAATGGCCCCAATGTCATAAAAAGCTAAAGGTTGTGAAGGGGCTGGGGTGGGTGGCTTGTAATATAATGGAGTCTTAGTACAGTTGAAGAAACCACAAGATGGCACTGAGTTCACACCAAAGCTGACTTACTCTGAAGAGGGGAGCTGAAATATTCTGTCAGTGGCAATGATTACAATAATGCTTTTTGAACAATATACATGCTATTTAATGAATATGCTGGTAAGAGGAAGCCTCCAACTGTAAGAACTAAATGAAAAAAGAGAACGGTTGCAAAACCATTCTGTTTTCTACATTATGCTGGGGAACACTTTATCCATGCACTCAATGACTGTTTTAAGAGCTATAACACAAAATAAATTGAAAAGAGTTATATAAAAACAGAAGACTTACTCATACACTGTGGTCCAAGCATTCTCATCACTCTTCGTTGCTAGGAGACCAGTGCTGCCATGGTAAGTGAGCTGGGCAATGTCATGGCCTTGGACAGAGACCCTCTTAAGGACTTGGCTGTTGCTGACAGTGAGCCAATGTACCTGGCCTCTTGGTGCCACCAGCCAGAGCGGCATGCCATTGGCATCCCTTCTCACATGCACTGCATTGCCATCACTTCCCACCGCTGAGCTTAGCTGTCCTTCAGCAGTGTAGCTGAAGTTGTACAGGGAGTCTCCTGTGATAAGGTGTTTTGTGTAAAGATGTGTGCCATTCAGGTTAAACAGGTATATTTCTTGGTCCACCAAAGAAGCAATTTCATAGAGGCCAGCAGAATTAGGCTGAGGCCGGTTGGCACTCATGGCACGAATCCGGATGTTGCCCAGGTCAGCGATGTACAGTGTTCCATTAGGTGCTACAGCAAGTGAGGAGGGTGCTTCCAAACGAGCATCACGGGCATAACCACCATCACCTTTAGAGATGAAACAGGAGAGTCCAGATTATCAAAACAGATGCATGTTTTGTCTCCCTGTGCAAGGCTTTAGATGTTTTCCCCTCCCTTATCTAAGCTCCTACACAGAGTGGGGAAAGTTATTAATTTATAGCTGGTTGGATGGAAATTTTTATTCATAAAAAAGCCTGCTTGGTGTGGGCGCAGTTTCAAGAGTGCTTAGTGGCAGGATCGAGGGATGTTTTGATGGGTGTGTGCTGACAGCAGGCTAGTGGTTTTGGAGCCAATGGGGAAGGAGGCCATCCTCGAGGGACTGCAGTGTGACGGACAGAATGTGTTTGTGCACAGAAGGGAAATGGCAGATGAAAGCCTCTGAAGAGAGTAATCATCTGCTACCAGCATGACATGATAGGAAAAATGCTAAATACCCAGGGTGAAACAGTTACTGTTCCACCCTGTTGGTCTAGGGAATATCCAGGACATTAAAGACATTTTAAATATTATTTTTGTTATACTTGCAACAACATCTGGCATAATCTTAATTCATTGTTGTTGCCCAACTTGATTTTTAACAGTTCCTACTTGCAGATAATTTCAAACTCTGTTTTACCATCAAATACATCAAGGAACAGCCATTGGAGTAATTTCTGTGCCTAGTACATATTGTATCCTTGACTCTTAGGACATTTACAAAGACCCATTAAGGCAAACAAAAAAAGATTGTAATAATCTGAAGCCTCAGTTGCAATAGTTTCTGATGCACAATTCACATCAAAACCGTATAGCAGAAGACTACATTTGGACCCTTGGAGGTGGAACGGATGTTAATGAAGACTGCCATTAAAATTAATTCACCCTATAGACAAAAAATTAATGTAGCAATTCACTAACTGTGAATGAATAACAGATTGGAGGAAGATTTCATTTAGGACAAAGACATCATGCTGACCATTATGTTCTTAAATGTTTTTTCAGCTCTCTAAAAAACACTTATCCATTATTTATCATTCTGTCCTGAGAGACAACCCTGAACTTGAGTGAATAATAAATCAAATATTTTTCTTTAAACTTCAAATATATAGTCAGGCACCTCAGGTCCTATATAAGAAAAGAAAAAGAAAAAAAAGAGATTGACTATCGGTAGTATTTTATTTGAACCAAA
This sequence comes from Hepsetus odoe, assembly GCA_017165825.1. Lineage (NCBI taxonomy): Eukaryota > Metazoa > Chordata > Actinopteri > Characiformes > Hepsetidae > Hepsetus > Hepsetus odoe. The sequence continues at coordinate 10,523,627 of CM029376.1, forward strand.
CTCAGTTTTTATTTTACTTTATTTTATTTATTTGCTAACAATTCAAATGTTAATCAAATGTAAATGTTAATTAAATTCTCACTATGATGGATGTGGGATGGATTGCAATTGAAAACATCAAATCTATTTTAGTATTTTAAAAGCAAAAATAACTTAGGCCTTTTGGTGCACAAGACCATACAGTACTTATGTTATTAATCTGATAAATCTTTAAAAATTATCAGCTAGCTGTCCACTCACCAGAGAAGCAGTCACAGTTAGGATCAATCTTGCAGTCACAGTCAGTGGGGGCACCAGCTACTATAGAAATTTCTCCATTTGTGGTGACCTGCTGGATGCGGTTGATTTTTCGTTCGTCCGTCTCTGCGATATAAAGTAGACCCTGATGGGACACAGCAATGGCCTTGGCCGCCTCCAGTGTAGAGTGTACTGCTGATTTGCTGAGTAAGAAGTGGTCGAGGCCTGGGACTTGGCAGTGGATGGGACGCCCAGCTACTATGCGAACCTCAAGGCTTTCAGACACCTGTAGCACAATATTGTTGTCTAGGATGTAGAGCGAGTTATCCATAGGATTGATGGCCAAATCTGTTGGCCATTCCAGACGCACCTGCATCCAAAACACAATACATTTTTAGAATCCCAAGGATCATCAACATTTTAGACCAATTGATATGACTTCAAGTAGATATTTTCTTCTTTACCAGCTCCAAAAGTTTTGTACTTGGTGCTGAAATGGTTAGAACTGTAATACAGCTTCTTACATTTGCAAGTAAATGTCAGTCAACAGAATCAAACCTTTCCTCTGCTTGCCCAACACTGCCTATAATGTACACTCAAATTCGTTCCCCAGAGCCAAATGTCAAGTGATAACAGTGATCATGGCCAGTTCAAATTATAGCCTTGTGTCATCAAAGACAGGTAGAGGTTGCATTTGTGCGAGATCAGGATCAGCGCAGGTAAGTGCGATGTCTCTGACATGACTGAAGCCTGCTTATTGAAAGACTGACAAACTCCATGGGTGAATTAGTAAATATATAGAATATGTTAAATTGCACTGTCAGGAATGCTCAGATGCAGAGGTTTCTTTGTCAGAATTTTATTATAATTGCGCAAAATTCATTAGGGCAAAGCTAGGCTCCCAATTGTGCTATGCCAAAGAAAAGTGTATAATCTATGCTTGCGCAGACAGCTATTGATCATATCCTGCTCTTTAAAACTCATCATAGAAAGGGTGCCCCAGCTTGCCAGGCACTCAGATTTGTGCTTTTCCTTGCTCTGGACAATTCCCTGTCAATGTTGTATGGGTCTCACAAGGGCTCATGGTGAGAGAGCCTTAACAGAAAAGGTACCAACTAAAGAAAAGGGAATTAATTCAGAGTCATTCTGATGTCACTTTCTGTAAACACCCTTGTGGATGAGTACAAAAATGACATATAACATATAGGTCTGCTCAACCATGATGTGCAACATGTACAGAGAGAATTTTGCTAGCAGAATAACTAATGTATATTTAATAAGAACTGATCAATGAAAAAAATTAAATCACTATATGTGCACAAAATATTACTGCATCCCCCAAGATTACCTTCTCTGGAGAAACACTGAAAGTGCAGAATCCATTCCATATGGAACCATACATGTAAGGGTATTTAGCCATACAAAACTAGAAGAGACCTTAAAAGTGTCCGTTGCTGCTCCTTTGGTGCAAAGTGCAAAGAAGACCATTGTGTCTCATTCATTTATTATTCATGTGACACTCTACCAGCTTACAATGTCTCTGAAGGCTTTGATCTGATGGGTCAGTAATCAAACTTTAATAAAGTGAGAGACCTCCCCTGCACTTTGTACTTAAGCCCTCGTTACTTCATGAAGTAAGGCAGGACAGCAGATTTGTCACGCATAAATAAATAAAACAACAACAAGCTAAACTACAACTTTTCAGTGCAGAGAGAATAACTTGGTCTGCACAGGGCATAATATTCCACTAACAGACTTAGAGGAAAAACAAAATTAATATGGATTATGGTAATTGCTGTAGGCATGTTGTAGGTGGGTCAGTGTGGCTTGGAACAAGTGTTAATCAGAGGCTAATTGTGAGCAGCCTCCCTCCTCTGACGGATCTGGGGGAGTTTAGTCTGAGCATGCAGTTCGGTGGCCAACTGACTGCTGAGACTACTGGCTACACACTGCTTATGTATATGCAAATCTGCCCTGTTTCTGTTTTGGCGGCTGGTGGGGAAGGTGGACCTATGCCATATGTGACGTGTGTGTGAGTGTGCTTGTGTGAGAGAATGTGCTTGTTGTCCCAGGGTTTTAGCGGGCTAGCATGTCCTCCTTCAGCTGATCTCGCTCTTCTCCCTCGCCTCCCACCCCCTCCCCGCAGGAGGACATTGTAGCATCAGGTGCTAAATACTACATTAGTGTTTTGACAGGGCATAATACGTTGCAATGGGGCAGCGGGTGACCACACGCCTGCCTTTTTTTATCTGCCTTTTACTCCTTAGCCAGCGAGGCAGGCCAGCCCATAATAGGAAACTCAACAAGCCCATCTGTAAAGAATTTCCACAAGGAACTCTAAAAGAGCTCTTCAAAATGACAACCTTTACTTAGTAGACAGGAACACAGCCTTCTACTCAAGGCCATTTTTTTAAATTGAGGAGAAGGGGGATGTCTTATAACACTGCTGAAATCCTTTTTCAGCTCATTACCATATCAACTTATTTTCCCCTTGAGACAAAGATACAGAAGCAAAGGGGAGAAAATCCTGCAAGCTATGTTTGAGAAATTTCCACTTTCAGAGGTTATGTCTCTTTCCCTGATGATATCAGACATATAAGAACAATGATACCTTCTAGCCTTCAAAAATGTAACAGCTGGCCCAAAGGCCTCTTGAAAGGTTGCCATGGTAATAAGACTTAACAGGCAGAGAGAGGGGCTGTAAAGACCCCATCTCTGAAGTGGGACATGGATGTGGGAAATGAGTGTGAATATTGTGAACAGTGTGTTCCAGGAACATGTGACAGAGCAGGTTAAAGAGTCTTCTTACCCCTGCTCACTCTTAGTACCCTAGAACATTTGGCACTTGCAGACAACACTTAAAGGAATAATTCATAAAAAAAAAAGTTAAGCCTTTTTCCTATTTTCCCAAATAGGAATTCTGTCAGAAAGGTAAGGAATGCTTTAGTAAAGAAAAAGGCTAATATAACTAGCAAGTAATAGAAGACTATTCAATACAAATTCTAGCTGAAAATGTTATGCCTAACAAGGCACACACTGCATAGCAGAAAACAGCAGAAAACTATATATATAAAAATACATAGATCTTCAGGTTAGCTCTGTTAATTTTACACAATAAATTTTCATACAGTATCAGAAACGTTCCAATTCAACAAATTTTAAGCAAAGTAATCAATGATAATGTAAAATAGGTTAGAAACCTATTTTGGATACATTTTAGACAACTAAAGTAACCATCTTTGGGCACCAAATTTATTCTGATTGATTTAATTTTGAAAATGAGAAAATCATGTCGATTTCATTAACCACTGCACAGTATATGAAACAAGTCAAACAAGTAGGTTTCTAGTTGTACAGTTTCAGGTGCATCTCTACACCTCTCTTTCTCCTTGCTGCATTTACTTTAGCAAGCTCCCTCCCATCACCCACTAAGAAGGTGAACAAGATGGAGATCTTGTTCACCTTCTTAGTGGGTGATGGGAGGGAGCTTGCTAAAGTAAATGCAGCAAATCACCAGCAAAAGACCAGAGCTTAGCCAGGAGGAGTCACATGACTCCTAATGCCCAAAAGGTTCTCCCATTTAAAAAGGCAATTCGCTCACCATTTTGGCATCATTAACAATCTGGACATGTATGCAAACCAGGGGCAGTGGTGGCCTAGTGGTTAGGGAGTTGGCCCTGCATCGGAAGAGTTCGATTCCCTCACAAGTAGGTTGCCCTGAGGTACCCCTGAGCAAGGTACCGTCCCCGTCACTGCTCCCTGGGCACTTTCAATAGCTGCCCACTGCTGCACGGTGTTTGTGTGCATGGGTTAAAAACAGAGGTCCAATTTCGTTGTGGTTCACGCTTGCTGTGCTGTGACCTCGCAATGACAAGGGTTGTCACTTTCACCAAAAATAGTTTTTCACAATATCCACACAGACGTTGAAGTTTATCTTGAAATTGTTTTTATTTTAAATCTATATGCTAAGAATCTTTCTCCCTCACTACATCATATAACTTGTAATAAAGCATAACAAATAAGGCCATGAGTATGTGCTTTCTTGAATGTTGAATGTTTTAAGAATGTTTGAAAACTGAATGTTTTAAGATCTAAGTTTACTCAATGTCTGAAAATTCTACTACCACAAAGCAGCACAAAGCGACTTGGCCCACCTCACTCATGACAATAGCTAAAGGGGGCTAGAACTTCACCAGACTTGCTAACACTACTAGCCAGACAAAGGTTTTGATTTATTTTTGCTGGGTCTGTTCAGGTGCTGCCTAGGCACATAGTGTTCAAACTTGCTTTGAAGCATACTTCTCATTCTCTCTGAGCATTTTTGGCCAATGTGCTGACAAAACTAGCTGCAATTTACACTGGGCTTGGTCTCCTTGTTCTTCTGCAAGGAGTTTGTTGTGCATTGTGATGCACAGCTGTGACTTGAGGACCATTTCTTACACATTTGAGTCTAGTATTGTTGGGGGAAATTAACCTCTTTAGTTGTAAGGCTTTTTTTTATTCATTCATCTCAAGGTACGAATGCCAACCATCTGTAAAGATTGTGTAACCTTGGAACAGCTGATATAAAAGAAACCATATGTGGGGAAATCACAGTCATTTACTAAACAGTGTGAGTTATGCATTTTAAGCAAGTGAGGAACTTTGTACCTGGTAGTTTAAAAGGTAAATGAAGTGCAAGTACTGAAAAAGTGCATAGTAAAAATACATTAGTTTCTTACAGTATATGTCATATGTATGATCTCAGACATTTGACATATGATGACGTTTGTGTGTTCTGTGTTTTTGCCTGTCATAACTGATGTCTTTATTGGCCATGGAGTTTTTGAGCCTGTGGCCACTTAATGTCTGTATATGGAAATATATTAATAGCAGAATCATCTTTTTATCACAATTTAAATATGCTTCAGATACTATATTTTAAACAAGATTACACTGTAATTTAAAGCTTTTTCAGCTTCATAGAGGTTTCAAGGTGACCTTCATTGCACTGCACTTTCTAAAAATTCATTCTAGCTTTAATATTTTGTGATACTCAATAAAGATTAATTTAATGGTTGTGTTTTATTAAGATACCATGAATGTGGTTTTGTTATGAGCATGCAGAGTAAGGGCATCTTGTGCGTTGACATTTTAAAACTACTGAAGTCCCTTTTGCGACTTAAAGTAAAAACCTACAAACATGTTCAAAAGAACCTTATGAAAGGTGACAAAAATAAGTAATTTCATTTGACTACATATTATATAAAAGTTTATATATATATGTATTTTATAAAATGTGACATTCTGCATCAAAAGAATTACATACAAAAAACAGCATTCTCACTATATCAGTACATTCCATACATCCTCTAAAGGACTGCAGAAACCAAAAAACATGACTGCACAGATCTGTGTGGAAAAATTATGCACACACCTGTGTGATGTCCATACGTGCATCACAGCTTAGCGGCTGGGTAGACATCAGACCATTGGAGCCAATGAAGCTGGTCAGCACTCCTCTCTCATTAATTTTCTGGATAGTTGTCCCATCCACAAAGTACACAAAGCCCCTCTTGTCCACCGCAATACCTGCATAGAGAAACAGGAGTGCTATGTTATAGTTTGAATGTGTGTTAGAGAAAGAGCAGAGAGGCTTATCCTCATTCTGTCAGACACTCCTTTCAACAAATGTCATTTTCAACAAACTCATTGCACCATAGCAATGCAATGTCATTTCTTTTCTATAGAACACTAAAAAAGATTATGACAATGTAAAGGTTAGAAAATAAGTCATTTGTGAGATTAGATCCTAGAAGTAAGGCTTTGAAAACAAAAGTGCTAAGGACTGCATAAAAACCCAGGGCCAGTATTGGTGCATTGCGACAGGATGGGCCTTTCTTGTTCCCACTAAATGGAGGGTGCTACACAGTGAGCAGGCAGTGCTGGGAAGGCAGAGTGCACACAGTGTAAAGGTTAGGGCTTGCTATGAATCATACTGGATGGGCGATAGGCAACCTTCAGCTCGCATTTCCATAGACTTAAATGGGCCTTTCACTCAGCCACAGTGACTCACTTTCATGATGAACCGGCACACCTTCCCCACAATGCACGTCGTTCAGCTTTTTATGTCAGGGAAGGTGCTCCCTCACCCTCTGATCACTCAGGGGGAAAATGAATCGGTTGCTTGCATGCAGGAGGATGGAAATCTCTTATGGAACTGTGGGATGTGATATCTCTGAGCCACAAACCCAGTTTTAAACCATAAAGAAACGGTCTGGCAAACATGAAATAATTTTCTTAACCCACATTTTCAGCCAACAAGCAAGGAAAATTGTACCAAAAATGTAACTGACAACAACAAACTATAAGTTTGATTTGTCAGCTTTATGGAAGAAGGAATAAACCCATTAATTTAGTCATATCAATGTTAATGCTTTTTAAGCGGCTCATATTTTGGCTTTTTCTGTTCCTCTTATAACATTTGTGTGGTTTGAAACTTAAAGCAAATATTTCAGCAATATGAAGTTCCCTAAAAAGCCTCATCATAGCACATTATGTACCATTACAAAATCTGTAAGACTGATAAAAAAAAGAAAACTTTTTCAAATATGTCAGTTAGGAAAGTGTTATAAATTAAACTCTTAAACTCTGTGACTCCAGCGAAGCTCAGTAAGAAAAAAATAGAACAATATATATCTACCAAGTAGGAGGCAGCACAGCAAAATTATCCCGAGAACAGACAGAAATCACAGAAGAACCCAGTGGTGATAGTCTGATGGTGTGTGGATGATTTGCTGCTTCATGGCCTAGTCTACTCACCATAAAATAAGGAATGACGAATTCAGCTCTCTACCAGAAAGTACTAAAGGACAATGTATGGTCAGTCAGTGATCTGAAGCTCAAAGGCAAAATAAGCAGAAAAAAAAAAGCAGAATAACATCTTAAAGCATAAGAGCAAGCCCTCATCTGAATGGCTGAAAAGATTTTGGACATTCTGTAGTGGCATAGTCAAAATTTGCTTCTAAAGGTATCACAACAGTTTTTAAGGTTTAGGGTTTAGCTTCATAGCTGCCTTAAACTATTTTTTAACGTAATATTTTATGTAATATTTTGTATTATTGGTGATCACTTGTGTTTTGTGTTTACTTAGGTTGTATTTTGCATTATACATTTACGGGAGATCAGAAACAATTTTGTTTTGTAAATAAACATAGAATTAGGGCCATATTCTACATTATAGCAGTTTATAAAACAGTTAATAAAAAAAAAAAAAAAAAAAGATATGTGCATATAATGATTATAACCCGAACAGTTTCAGACATGACATTTTGACACACTGACACACTTTTACGGCTCATCAGTAGCCTCTGATGAGAGGTATAAATAAACAATCTAAAAAAGACATTTATTGCTTTTTTGATTGATGTTGTCCCTTTTATTGGTATACTGCTGCAACTAACACCACAGCATACCACAAGGATGTTTTATATAGCAGTCATACATCAAGCCAACCTCAGCTCAGAGATACACATAGACAGCAAGCTAAAAGACTTCTCTTTCTGTAAACCTGTTATATTAAATTTGTATTATGTTACCATAATAATGCATCCATGTTGTAGCTACATGTTGATATTTTCACTTGGTCAGAGGGAATATTTACACCAGTCAGCTTTAACATTAATACTAACTGCCATATATTGTCTTGGTCTTTATGCCATCAACAGAGCTCTGACTCATCAAAGTATAGACTCCACAATACCTGTGGTGTGGTGTGGTGTGGTATTTGGCACCAACATATAAGCAGCATATTTGGTGCGGCAGTAGCCTAGTGGTTATGGAGTTGGCCCCAAGGTTTTGCAGGTCATGGGTTTGAATCCCAGACCAGTAGGTTGCCCTGAGGTACCCTTGAGCAAGGTTTCATCCCCATCACTGCTCTCTGGGTGTGTTCAATTGGTGTCCCTTGCAGCACGGTGTGAAAAGGTGAAACGCAGAGGTTGCATTTTGTTGTGTCTCACTGTGTGCTGTGCTTTGTTTCACAATTGACTAGTCATTTTCACATTATCTATGTCTGTAAGTTTAAAGTCGGGGCCAATACATGGATCAGATTAGTTTGTGCAGTGCATCCTGGACATGCTTGTTTGGAATAACATCTGCAGAGATGAAAAAGTCCATTGTACACATGATAATAATTCTTGAATCTTCTTGATCTGGAATCTTTCATTTGGAGGTCAAGTCAACACCATTACATTTTTTTCATTATTCAACCTGCTTGTTTTCTTGATCAATAATTGTGGAGTGGTTGGATGTATTATCCTGCAAAAAGGAGTTATTTTCATAAAGGAATACATTGCCATTTAGGGGGTGCACTTGGAACCAAAATAATAGGAATGCCAGAATGATAAATGCATAAATGGCAAGATCCAAGGGTTCCTGACTGAAAATTGCCCATCTTGGTTCCATAGATGCAGTATTAAACTAAAAAAAGACAATACATGCATGCATTTGATGCTTGGCTACATCTGGGCAAATTGCATAGATTTAGAGCTATGACTTTCACAGACATTGATGAGTCAGCACCTTATGTGGGCCTATTGTGAGGCCTACTTTATTTAAAAAACAAAAAGAATTACACATCATAGGTTCAGAAAGCTTAGGAAAAGGAGAGAAAAAAATAGAGCAACAGAGAACAAACAGGCAACAAAAACAGCCCATAGCTTGCACCTTCACTTCAAATGCTGTATGAGGTGATGCAATCTGCAGGCAGGCACCCCTACTGGCTGCTGTGGCACCACATTTGTCATGCTATTTTATGTAGGAGCATCTTGAGTCCCCCGCCTGCCCTCCACATACAGAATGGGCAGAGCGCAAGCCTTTTGACTTTCCCTGCAGTAAGTATGTCCTCCCTTTGCACAGCTAATGAATTCCGCCGACTGTCAACAAGCGACACAACAGGGTCAGCGCATTGTTTCTGCATGGCAAAGGTGAACCCAGCACTTCTGCCTCCTGGCCCCTTCATCATCTGGCCGACACTGATAGATTACACATTACACTGAGACAATGGCTGCTACCAGCACCCTGTTTCCAAAGCCCCCTTCAACCCCACTAACCCCACTGCTTCCCTGTCTCTGCCTGGCTGAGACAGTTACCTGTGCGTTGTAAGCAACTTTGCTAAGCGTTAGAATCTCCACAGGTTCTTGTCTTGAAATCTGCAATGGCAGAACATCACTGAGTTTCTTCTTCTGAAACTTTGATAAGCAATCCAAATGAACGTCTTTTTTAAATGAAAACTTGCTTACATTTATTAAGACACATGTTACTTTAACTCATCTTTAAATCAGTCTACCCTCTTGTTAGTCATAACAAAATATAATCAATGCTCATTCATAATCAATTCATGAATTATGGTGTTTGGTGTTTTCTGTCACTTTCTAACAAAAGTATTATGATGCTTTTGTAGTTGTATGCAATGCAATAATTTCCTTTAGTTGCAATAGTGTGCACACATACGAAACACTAAGATCACTATAGGTGTATTATAATAATTTTAATCCACGTCCAAGCGTGAGGTCATTTATTTTATTTGCTTGCCACCCTAGATTGTCACGGGGGAGAGGGGGTGTTGTTTGGACGTAATCGCGTAGTGAGCGATCTTGTGCTCAACTTTATTGGATATTAACAAAAACTTGAGAACCATAGGTACCCAGGAAGTCCAGAGACATACACACCAAGTACCAAAAAAATCCTAAAAGTCCAAAATATTCCAAAAAGTTCAAAAACCTCCCCAGAAATTGACAGATGTTCTGCTCTGACTCATTGGGACTTATAAAGCCAGCCCAAATGAGGCACACCTGTTGCCCGAGCAACAGAAAATTAACAGACGGGTTCTACCACTACTACTTTCAAACATTTTAGGATAAAACATATTTTATATATTATGATCATTTAGGGATTATAGATTGACCCAAGAGTCCTAGCTGTTGTAGGGGGTTGCCACAGTAGATCATCTGTCCTAATTTCTTTCTTGCACCTCAAATCAATATATGCCTTATCTTTAGCCTTCACCACCTCTTTCTTTGTCTTGCGCCTCTCCTCCTTGAACTCCTGTCTACTTTCTTCATCTCTCTGACTATCCCACCTCTTCCACTGTATACACTACTGAACTTCCCCATTCATCCACCAAGTTTTCTTATCTTCCTTCTTCTGTCCAGATGTCACACCAAGTATCTTTCTAGCTGCCCCTTTCTCCACTCTTACTTTTGCTCCTCCCTCTTCTTTAAATATTACATTGCAGCCATTTCCCTCCTTTTAGCAAAATTGACTACCATCTGTCCATCTGTATTCCGCTCCTTGACACTTACCCATCCCCTTCTCATCACCTCGGTTTCCTTCACCAACATGCTCACAGCAATCCATACTCTCTCTCACCTGGGTACACTCTCCATCACTTCATCTAACTCAAATTTCTTCTTTCTCTTCCAAGTCACAGCCAACTTGCAGAGCATATGAACCAACAACACCTTTGATTTCTAGTCTCATACTCATCACACTATCTGACACTCTTTTCACCTTCAAAGCACTCTGCATATACTGTTCCATCATAATGACATTTTCCCCATTTCTCCTCTCATACACACCATGGTAAAACAGTTTGAACCTACCTCCAATACATCTGGCATCACTACCCTTCCATCTAGTCTTTTGTACACACAAAATATCAAACTTCCTTCTCTCTATTATATAAAAGAACACTGCCATTGATGGAAATATAAAAAAAACCAAAAACCACACAGATATACCTCGGGTAACTGTTCCAGTCAACCACTGCACCATGTGTGCATGTGTGTGCTTTTTTTTTTTTAAAGCCTGCCTGTTTGAGCATATTTCCTATATCTGGGAAAATTCTTCAACCTTAATAATTGCAACACATTTGGACAAAGGGCGAAAACTGCTATTGACCACTTCTAAACCAATTCTCAACTTGGAATTACTAAGAAAATTATGCTTATGCTACAGTGTTGATTACCCTTTTCCAGTATTTTGAACACTAATTTCCAGCATTTTCACACTGCACAACAAAAGTGATGACCTAAAATAACTAGCCCTGGAAATTTTGCTTATCGGTTTTACCTTGTGGCTTGCAACCTATTTATATATTGTTTATAAATAAATATGTTCTGTTTTTTAAAAACAGGAGCTTGTGTCACAGATTTGGCTTCAATGGGGTTTGGGCTAATCTAAATCCAATTAGCAGAGGAAGAAAAGGAACTTTTACATCCAGAGTGTTGCAGCTACCAACTCTCTTATTCCTTTTCCAACCAACCCCCACAGCTATTGTTGCTGCTCTTGTCGTAAGACAGTTTTACACTTCAGAAGGAAAAAGAGGCATCCAATGGTCTCAGATATTTTTCTTTTTAATGAGGATGTATTGTTATGATATTCACTGAGATGACTGCCAAAAAATAATTTCATAATGGCTGGTAAAATAAATCTTATATAGATCTGAGATTTCTAGGATTTTTTTTCTTAAATATTAATGAACCCAGTAATGACTGATTTATGGAACAAAATTAGAATATACTGTATATGTGCATGTAGGGGTGAGCAGAAGTATTCTGATAATGATGGTATGAAGAGCTCACATGAACAGGATGTGGTTTTTCCACTCCTCTTAAAGTTAACAGCAGTTACTTCTTCATAAGCTGAGGGAGCATTTTCTATAACAATTTCACAGGAAACAGCACTTTAACAATGAGCAAACATCATTATCTGCAGCACTATTAGTGGAAAAGAGCTATAAAAACCTCATTACTATAGAATACACTAAATACATAAATAAATACATTTTAAAGTTCAGCAGTGACAGAATATTGCAGTAGACATACGCACACATGGACACAAGCACACACACACACACAAACACACACATACAAAATAATTAAACAAGTAAGTAAATAGAAAGGTGGGGTCATATTGGGTAGGCCATTTGAAAATGAGGTTTAATAATTTGGAAAAAGAAACTGAATTTTACTTTGAACACAGATAAATATTCAGCATTTTAACACATACAAATTACAAAAGACTAATTATATTCTCTCCTCCTTGAACCGCCACCTTATCGTGGTGGAGGGGTTTGCGTGTCCCAATGATCCTGGGAGCTATGTTGTCCGGGGCTTTATGCCCCTGGTAGGGGCACCCAAGCCAAACAGGTCCTAGGTGAGGGAAGAGACAAAGAGCGGTTCAGAGGACCTCTTATGATGAATAAAAACTTTGGAAGACGTTCTCCCTCGCCCGGACGTGGGTCACCGGGGCCTCCCTCTGGAGCCAGGCCTGGAGGTGGGGCCTGCTGGCGAGCGCCTGGTGGCCTTCACCCATGGGGCCCGGCCGGGCTCAGCCCGAAAAGGCAACGTGGGTCCCCCTTCCCATGGGCTCACCACCTGTGGGAGGGGCCAACGAGGTCGTGTGCGTTGTGAGCTGGGCGGTGGCCGAAAACGGGGGCCTTGGCGGTCCGATCCTCGGCTGCAGAAGCTGGCTCTAGGGACGTGGAACGTCACCTCTCTGGTGGGGAAGGAGCCTGAGCTAGTGCGCGAGGTTGAGCAGTTCCAGCTAGATATAGTTGGACTCACCTCGACGCACAGCTTGGACTCTGGAACCAGTCTCCTTGAGAGGGGCTGGACTCTTTTCCACTCTGGAGTTGCCACCGGTGAGAGGCGCCGAGCAGGTGTGGGCATACTTATTGCCCCACGGCTTGGGGCCAGTACATTGGGGTTTACCCCGGTAGATGAGAGGGTGGCGGCCCTCCGCCTTCGGGTCGGGGGACGGGTCCTCAGTGTTGTCTGCGCTTATGCGCCAAACAGCATTCTGGACTACCCACCCTTTCTGGGGTCTCTGGAGGGGGCGCTAGAGAGCGTCCCTCCTGGTGACTCCATCGTTCTGCTGGGGGACTTCAATGCTCATGTGGGTAATGACAGTGACACCTGGAAGGGCGTAATTGGGAGGAATGGCCCCCCCGATCTGAACCAGAGCGGTGTTTTGTTATTGGACTATTGTGCTCGTCACGGATTGTCCATAACGAACACCATGTTCAGGCATAAGGATGTCCACATGTGCACCTGGCACCAGGACACCCTAGGCTGCAGTTCCATGATCGACTTTGTGGTCGTGTCATCGGACTTGCGGCCCCATGTCTTGGACACTCGGGTAAAGAGAGGGGCGGAGCTGTCAACCGACCATCACCTGGTGGTGAGTTGGCTTCGTTGGTGGGGGAGGATGCCGGTCAGACCTGGTAGGCCCAAACGCATCGTGAGGGTCTGCTGGGAACGTCTGGCAGAGTCCCCTGTCAGGACAAGCTTCAACTCCCACCTCCGTCAAAGCTTTAACCACGTCCCGGGGGAGGTGGGGGACATTGAGTCTGAATGGACTATGTTCCGCGCCTCCATTGTCAAGGCGGCTAACCGGAGCTGTGGCCGGGAGGTGGTCGGTGCCTGTCGCGGTGGCAACCCTAGAACCCGTTGGTGGACACCAGTGGTGAGGGATGCCATCAAGCTGAAGAAGAAATGACCCAAGATGGCGGCGCGGTAACACGCAGCGGCCGCTCCGGGGTCCAAACTTTGGTGCTAAAGTCTGTAAAAAAGTCTTTCATCCGACTACTTTTCATCAGTAGACTTGCACATGAGCGTCACATCTGTGAATGCTCCTAAATTTAACCGCCAAACACTGCTGGAGCTCAGGAATCAGCCGGGATTCAGTCTTCCAGCGACTCTCCAAACAACGCTACGGGAGCTTGGCGTGCTGAGAAGACCAGGCCTTCAGTCCCCGAGATCGCCTGCTGTACCTGGCCGACTGAGAGGACATAGGAAGCGGTGTGAGAGGAAGCAGAAACGCGGCAAGTGTGCTGGGGTCCGGGCTCAGCTCAAGGCTAATGCTAGCCAACCGGCTATCCCGTCCGTCCTCCTCGCCAATGTCCGCTCCCTGGATAATAAACTGGACTGTATACGACTCCAGCTGAGCACCCAGCGTGAGTACAGAAACTGCTGTGTTTTTGTTTTTACAGAGACATGGCTCAGCGACAGCGTTCCGGACACCGCCATCCAACTCACTGGACTCTCCGCATTTCGCGCGGACAGAAACTCCGCTCTGTCCGGCAAGACTCGTGGAGGGGGGCTGTGTGTTTACGTAAACACACAATGGTGTACAAACGCTATGCTGGTCTCAGTACACTGCTCAACACTGCTGGAGGTGATAACAGTCAGGTGCAGACCGTTTTATTTGCCCAGGGAGTTCTCTACAGTGTTTATGTTAATTTTTTCTCTCCTGTACTTGTTCCTTTTCTCTCTCTATATCTTTATATATTTTTTCTTCTCTTTCTATACACCTGTCTTTTTTAAGAGCCCTGTAACGCCCAAATTTCCCATTCGTGGGATAATAAAAGATCACTCTACTCTACTCTACTCTATTACGGTGGTATACATCCCACCCAGCGCTAGTGCTAACAGTGCGCTGGCTGAACTTTATGGAATTATCAGCGGACTCCAAAACTTCCACCCAGACGGATTATTTATTGTTGCCGGAGATTTCAACCATGCAAATCTCAAGTCAGTTCTCCCTAAATTCCACCAACATGTGAACTTTGCAACGAGGGGGGAAAACACGCTGGACTGTGTTTACACAAACATGGCCGGTGCGTACAGAGCGGAGCCCCGCCCCCACCTCGGACACTCAGACCACATCTCTGTGCTGCTGATCCCAGCGTACAGACCCATCGTCAGGCGCGTGAGACCCACCCTGAAGCAAGTAAAGACCTGGCCCACAGGAGCCATCTCTGCTCTTCAGGACTGCTTCGAACGCACCGACTGGGACATGTTTAGGGAGGCTGCAACCTACGGTGACTCCATCAACCTGGAGGAGTACACAGCTTCAGTGACTGGCTACATCAGCAAGTGCATTGAGGATGTTACTGTCTCCAAGTTCATCATATCACGACCCAACCAGAAGCCATGGATGACTGCAGAGCTGCGCAGACTCCTGAGAACCCGGGACAAGGCCTTCAAGTCAGGGGACGTGGCCGCCCTAAGAAAAGCGAGGGCAAACCTGTCTCGGGCCATCAGAGCGGCGAAGCGAGCTCACGCAGAGAGAATCCATGGCCACTTCAAAAACACCGGTGACACGCGGCGCATGTGGCAGGGCATCCAGGCTCTCACCAACTACAGGACATCTCCACCTGCCTGTGACGGTGACCCCTCCCTCCCAGATGCGCTGAACCACTTCTACGCACGGTTTGATGCAGTGAACGACACGAGAATGAGGAAGACCACCCCTCCTCCGAACGACCAGATTCTCCGTCTGACTACAGCCGAGGTGAGAAGATCTCTTCTCAGAGTCAACCCACGGAAAGCTGCCGGTCCAGACAATATTCAAGGTCGTGTGCTCAGAGGATGTGCAGAACAGCTGGCAGATGTTCTCACTGACATCTTCAACACCTCTCTGAGCACCACTGTTGTTCCAAGGTGCTTCAAGACCACCAGCATCATTCCAGTGCCAAAGAAACCATCTATCTCCTGCCTCAACGACTATCGTCCCGTCGCACTCACACCCATCATCATGAAGTGCTTCGAGAGGCTGGTCATGAGGCACATCAAGTCCCAGATCCCCTCCTCACTAGACCCCCTGCAGTTTGCGTATCGTCCCAACTGCTCAACGGATGATGCAATCTCCACCACCCTCCACCTGGCCCTTTCTCATCTAGACAGAAAGGACAGTTATGTCAGAATGCTGTTCATCGACTACAGTTCAGCATTCAACACCATCATCCCTCAGCACCTGAGTGAGAAGCTGAGGCTGCTGGGCCTGAACACCTCCCTCTGTAACTGGATCCTGGACTTCCTGACTGGGAGACCCCAGTCAGTCAGGATCAGAAGCAGCACCTCCAACACCATCACACTGAGCACAGGAGCCCCCCAGGGCTGTGTGCTCAGCCCACCGCTGTTCACGCTGATGACCCACGACTGTGCAGCCAAGCACAGCTCGAACCACATCATCAAATTTGCTGATGATACAACCGTGGTGGGTCTGATCAGCGGTGGAGACGAGGCAGCTTACAGAGAGGAGATACAGGAGCTGACGGACTGGTGCAGAACCAACAACCTGTCTCTGAACGTCGACAAGACCAAAGAGATGGTTGTTGACTTCAGGAGATCACGTCGGGACCACACTCCACTTATCATCAACACCTCACCTGTGGAGATGGTCCAGAGCACCAAGTTTCTTGGTGTTCACATCACTGACAACCTCACGTGGTCCCTCAACACCAGCTCCATCACAAAGAAAGCCCAGCAGCGCCTCTACTTCCTGCGCAGACTGAGGAAAGCCCATCTCCCACCTTCCATCCTCACCATCTTTTACAGAGGAACCATTGAGAGCATCCTGAGCGGCTGCATTACTGCCTGGTACGGGAACTGCAACGTCTAGACTGTTGAACTCTGAAACCACCAATATCTGAACTGTTAAACCCAGTCCACTTTTCACCTGTATTTATTTATTTATCTCGTGTTGCACTCTTGCACTTTAAATTCAGTAACGCTGCTCCACCACACTACTACAACACTGCAGCCCTCCACGGATGAA
Source organism: Hepsetus odoe (assembly GCA_017165825.1). Lineage (NCBI taxonomy): Eukaryota > Metazoa > Chordata > Actinopteri > Characiformes > Hepsetidae > Hepsetus > Hepsetus odoe. Next base: position 10,540,466 of record CM029376.1, read on the forward strand.
TGTACTGTCAGTCGTGCTGTCTGTTGTTGTTTGTCTTGTCTGCACTTGTTGCCCCGTGTTGTCTTATGTTGTCTTATGTTGTCTTCTGTCGTGTCTTGTGTGTAGCACCAGGGTCCTGGAGGAACGTTATTTCGTTTCACTGTGTACTGTGTATATGGCTGAAATGACAATAAAATCCTACTTGACTTGACTTGACTTGACTTGAGTCCTACCGGGCCTTTTTGGCCAGTGGGGCTCCGGAGGCAGCTGATAGGTACCGAAAGGCCAAGCGGAATGCGGCTCTGGTGGTTGCTGAGGCAAAAACTCGGGCATGGGAGAAGTTTGGAGAGGCCATGGAGAAGGACTTCCAGACGGCTTCGAGGAAATTCTGGTCCACCATCCGGCGTCTCAGGAGGGGAAAGCAGTGCACGGTCAACACAGTGTATAGTGGGGATGGTGCGCTGATGACCTCGACTAGGGACGTTGTGGGTCGGTGGGGGGAGTACTTCGAAGACCTCCTTAATTCCACCAACATGCCTTCCGAGGAGGAAGCAGAGCCTGGGGACATAGAGGTGGACTCTTCCATCTCTGGGGTCGAAGTTGCCAAGGTGGTCAAAAAGCTCCTTGGTGGCAGGGCTCCGGGAGTAGATGAGATCCGCCCAGAGTTCCTCAAGGCTCTGGATGTTGTAGGACTGTCATGGCTGACACGCCTCTGCAACATCGCATGGACATCGGGGACGGTGCCTCTGGATTGGCAAACCGGGGTGGTGGTCCCCCTCTTTAAGAAAGGGGACCGGAGGGTGTGTTCCAATTATTGAGGGATCACACTTCTCAGCCTCCCGGGGAAAGTCTATTCAGGGGTCCTGGAAAGGAGGGTCCGTCGGATAGTCGAACCTCAGATCCAGGAGGAGCAATGTGGTTTTCGTCCAGGTCGCGGAACAGTGGACCAGCTCTACACCCTTAGCAGGGTCCTGGAGGGTGCATGGGAGTTTGCCCAACCAGTTTACATGTGCTTTGTGGACTTGGAGAAGGCATTCGACCGTGTCCCTCGGGGGCTCCTGTGGGGGGTACTCCGGGAGTATGGGGTATCGGATTCCCTGTTAAGAGCTTTCCGGTCCCTGTACAACCGGTGTCAGAGCTTGGTCCGCATTGCCGGCAGTAAGTCGGACCTGTTCCCGGTGAGGGTTGGACTCCGCCAGGGCTGCCCTTTGTCACCGATCCTGTTCATAACTTTTATGGACAGGATGTCTAGGCGCAGCCAGGGCGTTGAGGGGGTCCGGTTTGGTGGGCTCAGGATTGGGTCTCTGCTTTTTGCAGATGACATTGTCCTGTTGGCCTCATCATGCCGTGACCTTCAGCACTCTCTGGATCGGTTCGCAGCCGAGTGTGGGATGAGACTGTGTGCGGCTGGGATGAGAATCAGCACCTCTAAATCTGAGGCCATGATCCTCAGTCGGAAAAGGGTGGAATGCCCTCTCAGGATTGGGAGTGAGACCTTGCCCCAAGTGGAGGAGTTTAAGTATGTCGGAATCTTGTTCACGAGTGAGGGTAAAATTGAGCGGGAGATCGACAGGCGGATCGGGGCAGCTTCTGCAGTGATGCGGGCTCTGCATCGGTCCATCATGGTCAAGAAGGAGCTGAGCCAGAAGGCAAAGCTCTCAATTTACCAGTCGATCTATGTTCCCACCCTCACCTATGGTTACGAGCTGTGGGTAGTGACCGAAAGAACGAGATCGCGAATACAAGCGGCCGAAATGAGTTTCCTCCGCAGGGTGTCTGGACTCTCCCTTAGAGATAGGGTGAGAAGCTCAGCCATCCGGGAGGGGCTCAAAGTAGAGCCGCTGCTCCTCTGCATCGAGAGGAGTCAGATGAGGTGGCTCGGGCATCTGATTAGGATGCCCCCTGGACGCCTCCCTGGTGAGGTGTTCCGGGCACGTCCCATCGGAAAGAGACCCCGGGGAAGACCCAGGACATGCTGGAGAGACTATGTCTCTCGGCTGGCCTGGGAACGCCTTGGGATCCGCCCGGAGGAGCTGGAAGAAGTGGCCGGAGAGAGGGAAGTCTGGGCATCCCTGCTGGAGCTGCTGCCCCCGCGACCCGACCTCGGATAAGCGGAAGAAAATGGATGGATGGATGGATAATTATATTCTCTTTGTAATTAAGTGGTCAAGTGGTTTTGTGGCACATATAACATGATATTACCTGCCCCAAGGATAAAAAATATGCCCCAAATATATTTTGTATTCTCATTTGCAATTTTGCTTATTTCTATGTAAAAAAAAATTTAAATATTGTGTACTGGAAAGAAAACTTTATTATGGTGTTTTTAGGCCATTTTAGTAAATTAGCTTTGCATTAAAATGTGCAGAAAGGTTTTTTCTGCTGAGGACTTGAGCTTAATAAAGCCTGACTTTACGCCAAGCCCTGACCTTATCGTTAGTGATCAAGATTTAAAAAAGGCTTTAAGGTAAAAAACAAACAAAAAATAAAACAAGAAACATACAGACAAATAAATAAGTTTGCACCATTTCATTTACAGAACATGCCTACAACTTTGAAGATTTTTTTTTTTATTGTGAAGCAAACAGCAAATTGGAAAAAATAACTAAACTTTGTAGAGACACCTTTTCCAGCAATTACAGCTGCAAATCGCTTTGGATAAGTCTCTATGAGCTTGCCACGTCTTACTACTGGGATTTTTGCCCATTCCTCAAGGCAAAACTGCTCCAGCTCCTTCATATTGGATGGTTTTCGCTTGTGAACAGCAATCTTCAAGTCTGACCACAGATTCTCAATTGGATTGAGGTCTGGACTTTGACTAGGCCATTCCAATACATTTAAATGTTTCCCCTTAAACCACTCGAGTGTTGCTTTAGCAGTATTGTTCGGGTCATTGTCCTGCTGGAAGGTGAACCTCCGTCCCAGTCTCAAATCACAAGCAGACTGACACAGGTTTTCCTTAAGAATATCCATGTATTTAGCACCATCCATCTTTCCCTCGAAACGGACCAGTTTCCCAGTCCCTGCAGCTGAAAAACATCTCCACAGCATGATGCTGCAACCGCCATGTTTCAGTGTGGCGATGGTGTTCTTGGAGTTGATGGGAGGTGCGCCAGACATATCATTTTCCTTGGTGGCTGAAAAGTTCTGACCAGATCACCTTCCTTCATACATTTGGGGAGTCACCCACATGCCTTATGGCAAACTCTAAACGTGCCTTCTTATTTTTAACGTTAAGTAATGGCCATTCTTCCATAAACCCCAGCTCTATGGAGTGTACAGCTTATTGTGGTCCTATGGACAGATACTCCAGTTTCTGCTGTGGAACTCTACAACTCTTTCAGGGTTACCTTTGGTCTCTATGCTGCCTCTCTGATTAATGCCCTCCTTGCCCGGTCTGTGAGTTTTGGTGGGTGGCCCTCTCTTGGCAGGTTTGTTGTGGTACCATGTTCTTTCCATTTGAAGATGGATTTGATGGTGCTCTGGGGATCATCAAAGATTTGGATATTTTTTTATAACCCAACCCTGACTTGTACTTCTCAACAACTTTGTCCCTGACTTGTTTGGAGAGCTTCTTGGTCTTCATGATGTGATGCCTCTTGCTTAGTGGTGTTGCAGCCTCTGGGGCCTTTCAGAAAAGGTGTGTTTATAATGACAGATCATGTGACACTTAAACTGCAAACAGGTGGACTTCATTTTACTAATTATGTGACTTCTGAAGGTAACTGGTTGCACCAGGACCTTTTAGGGGCTTCATGTCAAAGGGAGTATATATGATATGATACAATTGGCATTGCACATGCCAATTTTCAGTTTTTTTGTTTAGTATATTTTTTTTTCATTTCACTTAACCAACTTAGACTATTTTGTGCAGATCCATCACATAAAATAAATAGTAAGAAGCATTAAAATTATAGGTTGGAATGTAAGAAAAAACGTAAAAAGCCAAAGGGGGGTGAATACTTTTGCAAGGCACGGTATCATCATCCAATTTTGGCCCTAAGCAACTACAAACTGATGAAGCAGGCTCTCCCTTAGTATGTTTTTGACATCATTATTAACTCAAAAACATCAGACAAAAGCCAGCTTGACCTGAAGAAAATAAGCAGACTAATGTTTTATCTAGAGCTTTGTTCTTTAATGGTATCTAAATTACTTACATAAGAGAATTTTTAGTGATTAGCTATCTGTTGCATACTGAGCTTGGAAGATAATACTTCGTTAAATTTAATGATCATCTAAGCTGTTATGGTTTTATTAAGGTTTTGTATTTAAAAACTGGGATGTGAATCATTCAGAATAATTAAAGCTCATATTAATTAAAACAGATAGAACAAGCCAAATTATTATTATATTTCTGACATTATCTGACAGTCAGAACCACCGAATGTGGTCATACATAATGAAACAGAGACAGTAATTGCAGTGAAATCTTCTTAGAAATACTATACAGATTACTCTTGCCCTTATAAATCCACATTTTTGTCATGTCTGTACTAATAATGTTATAATTAACTGCTAACTATAAGCACAGCCCCAATTAATGACATGTTATTAGACTACACTACTGCGATGGGCTGGTGACCTGTCCAGGGTGCGTCCCCCGTCCTCGCCCTGTGTGCGCTGGGTTGGACACCAGCACTCCCCTGCGACCCCGTTTGGGACTAGCGGCAGATAATGGATGGATGGATAGACTACACTATAAGTATAGTGCTTTCCATGGCTTAGAACTGGAACAGCTGAAACCGGCCACCTCCACAGAGCGAAGCATAAGTGAGCATGTTGGATAATGGCATGAAAAGGTTTACCTCTGTATTTAGCAAGAGCATACTTTTACTGTAAGAAGGGGCATGTGAAGGTACACACTGGCTGGATCATAGATGGCATATGCCTGCTGTAAAAAGGGATTTTTTTTATTGAGTGAGGAAACTTTTGCTTTGCTGTGTCTTGCCTCCCTACCTCAAGGGAAAAATTGAGCTCATTACAAGTCGACAGCCTATTGTTTTCCCAAGAACATATTTCACCTATTACCTTCCACTGAAGAAATAGACAGAATTCTGAGAAAGAATTCTGAATGTCCTGAATGCCCTGAATTGGAAATCTGATAAGATAAGGTAAAACAATTACTCACACTGTGTGCTTTTGCAAATTTAAACAGGTAGGAAAAAAAAACAAACAAAACAAAACAAAACAAAACAAAAAAAAAAAAAAACAAGCACATGGCAACAGTTGATTTGAACTGGGCCCTATTATACTGGAAATGGCATGTGTCACCAGAAGAAACAGACTAAGTACAGCACACACACACACACACACACACACACACACACACACACACACACACACACACACACACACACACACACACACACACACACAATGAGGGAAAGTTCAGCTATGGTTGAACAAGTGAAACAGGTATAGTCGAATTACAGTGAAACACATGCGATTACATTATGTGATTTAAGCACAAGCCACATAAAAAAACAACACTTTCACTCCTGCAATGCTATTCTATGATACTTGAATGCAGCATACACTGGATCTGTTCAATGAATAGTCCATCCATTTTCCAAACCTCAAAAGCTGCACTTATCACCAGCATAAGTGCAAGAATGTTGGAATTTTATATTAGCTTGTTGACACTCATGAGTTCATTAGTGTGTGTGTGCGGGGAAATTTTCACTGAAAGTGCAGATTCCACAGTTCCATTCAAAATCATATTGGTGTTCATAGGTAAAAATACGTTTTTTAATTATTGTTTAATTTAAATAAAAGGTTAATGTTTGTAAGCTTTGATTTTTGCACACTTTTAGAAACTGCCTTATGTGACACAGTTACACAGCAATACACATAGCTTTCCAGACTGAACTGATTATCTGGCTAGATTTTTTATGTACCTTGCTTTAAAGACATCATTATATGGCCAGTGTCAATGTGATGTTAGAGCGTAGAGGTAGATAAGTCTACTCATCTGAAAAGTTCAGGAGTAATTTAGTGGTAGAAGAGTGCTAAGATCAGTTTTGCTGGTACATGTCACATATTCTGGGCCCTGTGAACTAAGCCTTTTGTGCCAGTTTCAGGTGCAAATTGGACTCATTCTGCCTCGCCATAAGACAATTTCTTACAAATCTAAGCAGGTAATGGGACAGTTTATGTTCCGTGTCTGAGGTGGAAAAGCAAATTGCACATCTCTAGCAAATGGCTATACATGTGTAGCAGATTAAGGCTTAATTTACTAAAGTTTGCATTGGTTTTGCAACAGTTTCACTCCCTTTTAAACCAGGAGTAATGTGGTTTTAGAGTCTAAAAGGACATACTGGTGCGAACACTAGCAGCTGATTCAGCTATTAATTGGAGCAGTTAGTTTGAAGAACTTTATGAACCTTTTCTTTTTCATTTTTGTAGTTTTGTCTACAGCATTTTGACAAGTTAATTTTTTTCCTGTCATGGATGAGGTGTGTTTTGGGCACGATAGAGGGCGCTCTGTTCTGATTGAGCACACCTGAGCTCATGAAGGCACAGGTGTGCCTCCTTGGGCCTGACTATTTAAGCCCCGATGAGTCAGCACAGAGCGCGGCTCAGCGCGGCTCAGCCTACACTCTATGGTGGTATTTGGTATTCTTGGTATCTTGGTTTAGGCTGCAGTTCTTTGGTTTTGGTTTGAACTGCAGCCCATTGCTCTTGTTTTGTAAATATAGTTAATAAAGTTATAATCAGAATTCCTGGCTCAGCGTTGGCGTCCTCCCCACACCCTGCCACCATTACAGAAATGAGCCGCCAGTACCTGGACGTCGCGAGTCAGGAGTGCGATCATGAGCGGGTGTTGCGAACATGTGTAGCCATGATCGAAAGGACATTGGAGTTTATTGAAACCTGGGAGACGAGGGTGCCGGTGTGCATTGAGTCTGTGGACCTCCGGGAGCTCAAGAAACGTCTGAAGCGGGAAACGTCAGATATCCCGCTCGTCAGCCGCCTGGGTCCCGAGATAGGCGCGGACTGGTTTGACTTCCTGCTGCAGAGGCTGGTCGCTCTAACCGCGAACACACAGCGCTACCTCGACACGCTGAACCATGTGTTTTTTTCCGCGGGCGACATGGAAGGCAGGGCTTCGTTGATGACGGGCGTCACGCAACGCGGAAGGATGACAGTCAACGAGCCCTACATCATTCAAAGCGGAACATTGATAGTGGAGCCGCCTTGCGCTGTTCCACTCGGAGATTCAGCGCCGAAAGCGCCGTGCGCCAATCACCGCTATCCGCCAGCGGAGAAAGCACCACGCACAGCTGATAGCGGAATTACGGTAAAGAATTCACCTTGTGCCACTAATGGAGGAGCTATGGTAAAGAATTCTCCCTGCGCAGCTGATAGAGGAATTACAGTAAAGAATTCTTCTTGTGCAGCTAATGGAGGCGTTACGGTAAAGAATTCTCCTTTGCGCTGCTAATGGAGGCGTTACGGTAAAGAATTCTTTTGCGCAGCTAATGGAGGCCTTACAGTAAAGAATTCTCCTTGCACAGCTAATGGAGGAGTTACGGTAAACGCCGAGCTCAGCGCAGCTCAAGGTGAGAACACAGCAGTGAACACAGCCAGCGCGAATGACAGTGAAACAGTGGAAGTAAACGCTCCCTGCAACCTTTAAACACAAGAGGAAGGCAAAGAAGGCCGCCCGCAACAAGAGAAGTGAGGCAGTGGTAAAGAAGGCCGTTTCTGACACAGAGAGCTGGAAGACGGCAGAGACCGCTTCCTGCATCGTGCAACCGGGGAGGTCGACCAAGAAAGCCCTTCGCAGCAAGGAAAGCAGCATCAAGGAGTCGACCCCCAAACCCAGCACCACTAACCCGTCTGCTGCACAGAAAGCAGAGAAGGAGCAGCTCCAGGTTAGTGGGAAGTTTAGAATGAAAGTTCGGGTGCAGATGAAAATTGAACATGAAGCTGCAGTAACCATTCAGGCGCAGGTGAGGAAGCACTTGAGCAGAAAACACTACCTGAAGCTACTGTGGGCAGCCAGGACTGTTCAGCGATTTGTTTACCGAGCTAACAAGATGATGAAGCAAGAAATGAAGTCTTTGAAGGAGAAAAAGATGGCTGCTGTTGTTCTGCAAGCCGCATTCCGAGGGATGAAGGCCAGACAGACTCTGAAACAGAAGCACCAGGCTGCCACTGTGATACAATGTGCTTACAGGGCTCACTGTGCTCGGACGAGATATTTATGCATCAAACATGCTGCTGTTGCAATCCAGCTGAGGTATTGTTCCACACTTGATGCCAGAAAGCAGAGGGAGGAATTCTTGAAATTGTGCTCTGCTGCAATGTTCCTGCAAGCCTGCTTCAGAGGTCAGAGGGTCAGAAGGGAGATGATCCTGCAACATCAGGCAGCTTCCCTGATTCAGGCTGCGTTCAGAAGACACAGGGAGGTAGTAAAGTATCAGGCCATAAGGGTGTCAGCCATCATCATTCAAAGAAATTATAGGTCCTACATTAAGGGTAAATTTGAACGTGAGAGATTCCAGGTGTTGAGAAGGTCTGCGATATGCATCCAGGCAGCTTTTAGGGGTTATTCTGTTCGAAAGAATGTTGCTGCAATGCACAAAGCTGCTACCATTATTCAGGCTGCAGTAAGAATGCACAAGCAAAGATTGGTTTTCAAGAAGCAATGCTGGGCAGCAAGTGTTCTTCAGAGGAGGTTCAGAAGGTGGAAGCTTGGGCATCAACAAAGGCAGAGGTATCAGCTGTTCAGACATGCTGCAATTTGCTTGCAAAAGTAATTCAGAGGAAAGTGAACAGATAAATAAGTGGACTGAACTTCTAGGATTCCCCTCACCACCGCCTTCTGCCTGGATATGGCTGGTCAGAGGCAGCGGTGGCCTAGTGGTAAGGGTGTTGGCCACAGGATCGGGGGTTCGAACCCCTTCCCAATGGGTTGCCCTGAGGTACCCTTGAGCAAGGTGCCGTCCCCATCACTGCTCCCTGGGCGCTTTCAATAGCTGCCCACTGCTGCACGGTGTTTGAGTGTGCATAGGTTAAATGCAGAGGTCCAATTTCATTGTGGTTCATTGTCTGCTGTGCTTTGACCTCGCAATGACAATGGTTGTCACTTTCACTTTTTTTTCTTTTGTATTGAAGTGTTTTGTGGACCTGACCATATGCCCCAAAAAGAGACTTTTTTGTAGAGTGTTTTTTGTTCTTGACCTCCCCCCAGAGGTTCGGCTATGTTTTGGTGCTTCGGGAGCCGTGCCTTTTGGGGGGGGATTCTGTCACGGATGAGGTGTGTTTTGGGCACGATAGAGGGCGCTCTGTTCTGATTGAGCACACCTGAGCTCATGAAGGCACAGGTGTGCCTCATTGGGGCTGACTATTTAAGCCCCGATGAGTCAGAACAGAGCGCGGCTCATTCGTTAGGCTCAGCCTACACTCTATGGTGGTATCTTGGTTTAGGCTGCAGTTCTTTGGTTTTGGTTTGAACTACAGCTTTTTGCTCTTGTTTTGTAAATATAGTTAATAAAGTTATAATCCGAACTCCTGGCTCAGTGTTGGCATCCTCCCCACACCCCGCCACCTCACCAGTGAGCAGTTAGTAGGGGTATGTGTGTGAAAGGTTTGTGTGGTACACTGTATTTTTTTTTTTTTCTTCTAATTTTATATTAAATTTTGCATATTGCAGTCACAACAAAGTTCATTTTACACTGTGTCTCTTTCTAGTCTTGGGATGTGGCTTGGAGATAAATGTCCTTATGGACCTAACTAGGTTTCATGCTCTCATAGTATTTTTTGTAGGAAATTATGTTGAAACTGTCAACAATAAATGTAATTTTGCATTATATTTTGTAATTACGTTTAAAGGCACAGTGAACACAAAAAAGCACCCTGCGATGGAATGGCAACCTGTCCAGAGTGAAATGCAGTTATAGATTCTACCTTATTTACCTGAGTACATTTACATTTACAGCATTTAGCAGACTCTTATCCAGAGCGACTTCCATGTCCTAATTATAGGGACAGTCCCCCTGAAGCAACTCGGGGTTAAGGGTCTTGCTCAGTGTCAGAGGTGGGATTCGAAGCTGGGACCACTTGATCCATAGGTCTGGCAAGGACCCTACTACTAGACCACCACCAGTACCACTACCAGTACCATCACAGCCACAGCTAGTTCCTGTCACCTAGACATGCCAAGAACATGGTGTTCCCCTTTTCAACAACAGATGCGAGTACGATGGTAACAGATTCCCTACTTTTTAAACAAGATCTTCTTGAGCAACAGCAGCGTGTTCTAGTTTCATTTCATGTTCTGTTCCTGGATAAGTCCTCAGGTTTCCCATTTTCCCAAAATGAGGCTGAAGAAGCAAAATACTATCAAATATAATACATTATAATTCATTATCATATAAATGACATTCTCACACTTTTTCATTATGTGTTTGGTGCAAATTTATAAAAGTAATAATATATTGTATGCTGAGTATAACAATTTCAGTTTGATTAAGGGAGTTTTTAAAGTCATTAAGTTATTATTCTGGGGTAAAACTGTTGAGTATGGTCACTGTAATGCATGACAATCTTTTTTCAGGTAGAGCTCCTTTTTAACAAGATTTATCATAATATAAAGATTCATTAAGTATAACCGTATACCACTTTGTTTAATTAGTTTAATTAGATTAAGCCAGTTTGGTTAATATCAATAATTTTTCATTTAAAAACATAAAGGAAGAAGTAAAATTTTGAAAATAAGATTTTATCTCATCTTAAGTTCCTTTCTTAAATAAAAGATAAAAGATAAAAGATATATCTCATGAAATTAATTACGGGTTTCAGTTTAAATTCTAGTGTCTTTGAGCAAACCTAACATCATCTAACCTACAGAGTACTTTGTGCGATAAATGCAGTAAACATCAGGCAAACTGGGTAGCCCTTGTGCTATCGTTATCTTGGTGGTTTGCAATGGTTAGGGGAGGCATTTGACAGCTTCAGGTTGTGGTGAACTAACTGCATAAGTGCACTGCCATGCCCCATCTTCCTGTCGTATTTAAGTCATAGCTCTGTCAATCAAGCTGGCGGCCACACTTGAACAGGGCAAGTAGCAGCCTGTATAAAAGTGACAGAACACTGTCTCTGAGCCTTCTGGCACCCTTTATTGATTCACTTCTGGATTTAGCAAACAGTGAGCTGAAGTGATAACTCATATGATGAGCCATGTATCCATGTATTTTCATTTAGACATTTTAAATGTCCCCACTGGGCAAGTTTTTTGCCACAATGTTTTTTTGCTGGCATGCAGTAAGTGGCAAATCACAGATAACATGACAGACACAGTACATCATGCGGCCAGAGTGTGTTAAATGAGCTAAAAATGGGAGCTCAACTTGTAATCCATTATTTATGTCTAAAGTATCACCTGGGAATGTCAGATCTACTCCTACTCAGTTATTCAGCTGAAAGACCAGACAAATTCTCCACTGGAAAGTAGTCAGATACCAAATTACTACTTTAAATAATCTAGTACACTCTTAACAAAGACTGATTTTCATGCATGTCCACCTTTGGATGGGGATCACTTACATAACTACAAGTCCCATTAAGCTTATTTCTTATTTTAAATAAAAGAATGATTCCAGAAAACCAAACACTACAAAACAACTTATCCCCTAGAGATGCCCAGCAGCTGTACTGTGGTCATGCTTCACAAAGCCTTTTTACACCAATGTGGTGAGAAAACCACATCACTGTGGGACATAGCAGGGAAGTTGTACCAGCATCTAGGTTAATGTGGTTCCGTGTAACAAAAATAGGCCAGTGAGCACTGGGTGTAGGAGGTTCTTCTGTGCAAAAATATGCTCTATTTTTTTTTTATATTTGTAAAAAAATAAAAAAAAAATCTTGTGATTCACCTCATGAAACATAGGAGCTAATCCCCTAGCTCTCTCAGCTTCTGTTTACCTGCCTGTCGTCTGAGTTGCAATAAATGAGTTATGCTCCTTCCTTCTGCCATATCATCCTGATGTGCCCTGTCATATTAATTCAGGACTTGGTGGCCACAACACCAACAGCGTTGCTGCCTAGTGTATTTTTGGGGAGCATTTTGGCTGCTGTTTCTGCCTCAGAAGTGCTTTCCATGCTATCCCCCTCTACCTCTTGCATCAAATATGTGGCTTTTAAAACCCACTTTCTATGTGTTAGAGCACTGTTACGGCATTAACTCAAGAGGTAGGAAAGGCAAGGGGGAGGCAGGGGAGAAAAAAGGGTCCTGGTGAAAGGAGAAATGTGACAACTGTGTGTTAGCACCAGATAAAGGCATTAGTCTGCCACCTATGGGGTTGAGGGAGACTGGCAGAATTGTCAATGGCAGATCCATGGGACCGTACTGCTTGGTGCCACTGTCCACAGTGCTACATAAGCTGATCCCACACCACACCAGCAGTGATGCAGCGCTAATGCGTCCCTCCTCATTGTGGGCCGAGCATGAGAGAGGATGGCCAGCTGCGGCCATTGTTCTTCATCTCAGCTGGAACTCAACTCTTGCAGAGCAGACCAATAAAGACAGTGTTTGATCTAAAAGATGAATAAAAAATAAATAAATGTTGTGCTTGAACAGTGAGGCCAGAGCCAACTATAGTTCTCTGATAACTAAATAGTCATTTTTGTAGCAAAACCGAAAGAACCTATTACATTAACCAAAAAGAGAGAAAATCTCTCTCTCTCCCTGTCTTTCTCAGTCTCTCTTTCTCTCTTGTTGTAGTTCTGCTGAATTTTGTATTGTATCAGTAATTATTTGAGCTAGCTTTAAAACTCAAAACAAATCTGTGTATTTTATTATGACGCAAAGGCATCCAAGGGCAAATTTGAAACCTGAAACAAATATGATCCAAGTTTGGCAAGACTAAAGCAGGGCCCTGTGAGGCTTCCTCAAGTAGGAATGTGATGAGAAATTGCAGCACAGCTCAGTGAACACAGTGGCAAAACTCTGAGTTGCAGAGAGGACACACATACAACAGGCAATATTTGTAGCAGATAAACACAATGTTCCAAACTCTCTCAAATCTCAACAGCAAATCAGCTGAACAGGAGGGGCAAGTTGTGCTGATTCAGCCAAAGGTGCAAATGCTTTTCAACAACAACAACAATAATAATTATAATTTATTGACTAGAGCAAAAGCTTTTCATTTTCTCCTAAATCTTTGGCTTTTACAAATGTTCCCACTGCAAGATATGAAAATCAAATGGTACAAGTGCACTGAGGCATTCTCACTTGCTATTCAAGATTGATTACTTTCCTGCTGCTTGCTGGCTGGAGGTAATACATTTTTTAAGGTCTTTTAATGAACAAAAAAAGAATCTGCTGAAAATTCTAGTTTTGGCCACTAATCTAGGCCTACAACCAAGGGACCTCAAAACATCATTGATCAGCTAACCTTGAGCTTTAGAGTCATGTATTGTATAGACATCTTCAGATGTGCACCAGTCAGGGCTGTTAGGGGAGGAGACCATTTCTATAGCCAGCAAACCACACAGGGACTGTGAGCTCATCAAATTAACTTTAATATGATAAGAGCAGGCCCTCTAAAATGAAAATGACTCAATACGAAGCCCCATGATAAAAGGTTGAACTGACTGTGGGCAGTTCACTGTGACATGCATATCTCCTGTCATTAAACTCCATTTAAACTCTGTTCAGTGTAGCTCTAGATACTAATCTAATATCTGGTATCTAGAGACTATGATTTGAAAATGGTATATGTCCTTAACAATATCTGAACGTTTTATAACAAAAAGAGCAGAATTAGAAATCTGAATATATGAATATATAAAGAATATATACTGTATAAATTGGAAACAGGTGATCCACTGTAACCCCTAAGCAGGAGCAGCCAAATGAAGAAGAAGAAGAAGAAGAAGAAGAAGAAAAAGAAGAAGAAGAATAAGAAGAAGAAGAAGAAGAAGAAGAAGAAGAAGAAGAAGAAGTTAAAAAAGAAGTCCTGCTGCCACTGTCAAAACTGCTGCAATATCACAAAAAAAGTAATCAAAAAAATATCAATGTGTGGCAAGCTCGGTACACTAACTCTATACTGCTCACCAACTTTTGTAATATTACAGATATTGCACTGGAACTAAATAAAACAGCTAATGAGAATAGGAAATCATGTTTAGACAAGGACTAAGCTTATTTAGTGTCTATAAAACTGTGCTTAAGAGTTTTTTAAATGGGTGTTATCAGTACATGTTCCAAAGCATTAATGGCTCTACGCATAAAAATTAAACAAATTGTTGCAGAAAGGTTTTTTTCCCCTTTTACTACCAAGCTAAAGAAGTCTCAGAGTAACAAAGGGCTGCTGGTGCTTCAGTGAGATATTTTTTATAATGATCAGTCCATAAGCCTTTGTATGTTGACAACCAATGTTTCAAACAGTGCCTAGGGAAAGAATGGAGTTGCACATGATAATGTAGTGTGAGTGGCAATAGAGAAGGCTGTTATGAGATTAGAGAAGAGCACAGACTATTAGCATTAAAGAGGTCACACACCATATGTGTGTTTCCCACTAGAGGACCACTCTGAATCTTGTAAAGGCCGACCTAACAACAGAGTGTCTCTAATTAGCTCATTTTAAGTGCCATGGCATGATAAGAGTCTATATTACTAGGTAATCAATGGCAATTTGCACATATCAATTTAACAATTAATTAAGCTTAATTAAGCCTTAGCTTCATTTCAATCAAAGAAAAGTTTTGCAATGGACATTATTACCACAATATTCATTTAGGTCTATGGAGAATTCAGATAACAAAAGGCCACATAGGCCATATACAATGAACTGAAGGAAGTAGTTTACTGAATTTACTGAATGTGCACATCATTTATAAAATAGAATAAAAAAATGTATAACTGAAGAAAATGTAATTGTTTTCACATAATAAATCCTGTCCAGACAACACTGTCTGTTCAAATGTGGATTACATTTACGGCATTTAGCAGACGCTCTTATCCAGAGCGACTTGCATGTCCTAATTACAGGGGCAGTCCCCCTGGAGCAACTCAGGGTTAAGGGTCTTGCTCAGGGACCCAGTGGTGGTAGTGCTAGAGGTCGGATTCGAACCGGGGACCTCTTGATCCAGAGGCAAGTACCCTAGCACTAGACCACCGCCACCGCCAAGACTGTTTTCAAGACTGTTTGTCCTGATTAGGGGCCTTTTCCAGTTCTTGCAGAATGAACGTTGGGAACGCAGCAGTTCATCTCATCAAAAATATGGCTCCATCAAAAACATGACCCAACATATATTTGATATATTTTATGGATATTTGGGTAAAACCATCTGTTAAATTAGCAAATGTAAATGTCATTTAATATGTATTGAATCTGATTGCTACATTAGTGAGGGTGTGTCAGAAAGATGGTGATGGTCGCCTTTTAAAATGACCCACCTCTGGGGTTGTTGAGTGAGGCTGCTGTGGCTTTTCCGCCCTCTCCACAGTGGCTCTGGTCAAACGGCAGGCACTGCTCTCCTGTGCCTGCTACCACCTCCATATTTTTTGCTGGATCTTTGGGCTCACTGAGAGTCTTCAGCCTGTAAACTCTCCGGCTGCTTGTATCTGACAGGTACAGAGCCTCATTCACTGGGTCCATGGCCAGGTAGTATTTATGGGCTGGGCTGGTGCTGTGGAACCATGTTAAGATTGGTATGTTAATGTTATTCATTGTATAAATAAGTGTGTAAATATTGTAGGACTTAACACAATGAACACATTGTTAACCCTTTGTTTCTTTCTCATGCGTTGAATCCCAAAAGCAACTGCCAATACTGATTCAAACAACTGTCAGACAAAAACAGAGCTGAAAAATAACTAGAGCCAACTGCAAGGGTGCACTGCACAGGGGTATGGCTGTCCACAAATTTTCACCATGGCTTCCAGGGCTGACAGTTGGCTTTTGTGTCAGGATAATTTTTTCATTACTGTTCCTGATGATTAACTACATAAACTATTATGGAAACTGGCTTATTTTTGGCTTAGGTAAAATAAGTGTGTAATTAAAATTTGTGCCTGCCAATAAGTACCACTCATTCTCAATGCCTAAAATCATTGTGCTCCACACAGCAGAATGGAGTCTGATTCCCATTCACGCAAGTGAACTACAATATACAATTAAGAGTTCTTGAGCACTTTTTCTAATACTGCATTTGCATAAACAACATGATTAAAATGTTTGTTTCTCTGGAAAAAAGTGCATAAATGTAATGTGAAATATTTATATTTAGAATAAAAAATAACATTAACTGTTAATAATTTCATCAACAGTTTGTTGTTTTACCAAAAATCCATAACCATCCTGCATGATTTTGTCAGTTTTTTAGATTAAAACAAACAGAAAAACTCAAAACCCATCAAACTGACTCAACATTCAAATAATCTTAAAACATGAATATATTAAAATTAGTATTATCTATACCAAAGCGTACACCGAGAATTGTTTGGGCTGGAGGGAAGAAAGGCAGTAGTGGTAATTCTGCAACTGATCAATTGAAAAACTTCAGTTCAGTGTCCATTATCAAATATTTAAGGTTTAGATGTAAAAGACACCATATACAGACCACAGCAGTTCACCACATGCTAATTTTGTGTCCCTTGCAATCCAGAAGACAATATTTTACATAATTCAGTGTAAGACACACCAGCAAAAACACGGCAATATTCAGTGACTGTGGTTTTCTTCTGATTTCATTAAAGTTGTATTGGAGCGCTGCATGCTGACTGAGATGAAGACTGCACCCCAGTGTGATGGCTCTGAGCATTTAGTTATTCCACAGACTCATTTAAAAATCATCTCTTCGCCCCCGGAGCTTTTGAACGAGGGGGTAAATACAGGCACAGCCAACACAAAAAAATGAATTAACTCACCCCTGCTTATATATTCATTGGATTTCCATGTGTTCCATCTGACTGTGGTCTACGGGTCCTAATGCAAGCATCTAATTAGATTATCAAGTCTCTGAGGTACAGGCATGGTCAAGAATAAACAAGATAATTATAAACACATCCAGAACAGTCAGGGTATGATCATTTAAATGGATCTCTGCCCAATTCCCCACTGAAAAACAACCAGTGCCACTTATCATGAGAAAAACGAGCAGTGCCTTTCATAAAAAAAATTTAAAAAAAATTCCATTTCAAAGTTACTTTGTTTCCTGGCAGAAAAACACTGACCTCAAGTTTTGCATTAGGCACAGACAAGAGCCTACACATTCACCAACAAAACATTAGCTGGAGTACTGGAAACATGTATTGTCTTTCCTTGTTTATTGTTTTGAATGTGTAGAATAGCAAGGACTCGGGCCTCCCACAAGCAAATCAAAAATGTTTGAAAGTTGCAGAAAGGTTAAAAATTAATACTCTTGTTTTCCTGTTTTTGCTTCAGAACAAAAAATACAAAGAATAATAATAAAAAGAAAACAGAAACCAATAAATTGTGAATAGCTAGATGCACATGAGGCAGGAGAATTGGTAGAGGGAAACCTTTATAAAAAGCATCAGAACCATCCAGGCAGATCAGAAACAGCAACTTGTGGGTGTTGTGGCACATCAAGAAGAAAAAAAGCTAGGGAAATTTGAGTCTTTCCCCTCCCACAAATGACTGAATCCATGCTCCACATACAACATGTACACTGCATTTGTAAATGCCCCACTTAATATTGCTTCATCATCTCCTTGACATTTTAAAAAGTCTTTTAAAAAAGTCTTTTTGGACACCATTCATCCACAAACAGTAAAACTGACTGTAAAAGGCAGTTCTCACCACCTGTCACAGCTTTTAGAAATATTGCCCGCAACAGAACCAATGTGACCTTTGCGAATACCTATGAGCTGCTAAGCAAAAAAACATCAAGGTCTTTTGGTGAAAGAAAAAGAAAAAAGTGAAGAAAACATTGTGTTCCAAAGCAAAAGCTGCTTCGACAAATATCTTCTCATATGGGGAACCTTAATTAGGCAAACCAATCCGGCTCCTGTCACTGTGTTGAAAACATCAGAGCTGTGTTGGACGTCTGCTAAGGGACACACAGCTGTTGTTGTCTAGCACATGTCTGCTGCAGTACGTTAGCATTTGCAACCATGCTGGGCCAATCACTTTCAAACACAGCAGCGGATAGCCAGGACATGTGAGCAATATCAGGTGCACTCCTGACATTTTCCAGCCAATCATGATGACATCGGCTTTAAATCTTCCTCCACCTACTGCTCTCAAAGGCGACTCAATAAAAGCTCACTATTGACTGGCAGTGCACATCTGGCTAATCCTGTGGCTCATGGCAGAGCAAAGGAAGACACACATCGGAGGGTTCCTTGATGTTGTCTAAGGTGTTAGGAATGAGTGTGCACTCAGACTGATTGGAAGACAGACATATGTGATCACAAAGACAGTCTGCCTTAGAAGGCTACTTTCATAAAGTTAGATAACTTAGATGACTGCTAGGAAGCAGAATATCATGACTGTATTTTTTAGAAGAACAGGCCTTTTGATGAGGCAGAGGGATGCAATTATATAATCTTAAAGCACAAAACTATGCATGGTGTGGGGCCACTAGGACTGGAATGCCTGTGTCACTGGTTTTGTTTTTCATCAAATCATAAGAAATATAATGACTACCAATTTTTGAAATGATAACTATTATACTCTTGAACCCTGTTAGCAAAGCACATAAATCTACATCGCCAATAAATAAGTCCAAAGTGTTTTGTATTTTGATAACAATTACATCCAGTATTAACATCTGTTGTAATTCGCAATTGTTTGTATCAGTAAAGAAATTACTATTTGCTTTCCGACTGTGTCCAAATGATAAAAGCCCACTCTGTGAAAGTAAGAGAAATTAAAAAAAAATCATGCTAGTATTACTGAGAAGAGGTCTTTTCATGTACTACTGATAACAATTCTTAGTGACACTGCCTGTAGTTATTTTGTATATTAGAGGTGACTTCTTGTTTGCTTGTGTATTCACTTGGGAAAAGAGTTAGAGTAAGAGTGATGAAAAGAGTAAGAGTGATGAAATCCTACCTGTGTCTCGGATCCCTGTTCCTGATGGTTAGACATTATGAGGAGAGAGAGGAGGACAAAGTTTATCTTCAGAACATATTCTCATAAAGTCAACAAAATACAATGTCCATTCAAAGTCATCAGCATTTTTTAAATGTGGCTGATTTACAGATTTATTGCACAGAAGAGATAACTAGACATCACTGCACAGACTGCAGCCTGTGATGAATCTGTGTTTCTGGTGAATAATCTTTATACTTATGGGCACAATGTCAAATTAAGTTCTTTGCTGCTGTCTTTGCCTTTACCTCTCTTTGCAAAGACAAAAGTCAAACACAAGAGCATCTTATTCCAGCAACAAATTAACAACTGAGGTGAAAGAGCAGAAGCAGACACACAGGCCAATGACAGTCTTAAATTTATGACTGAGGGTGGGGGATGATAACAATTTTAAAAGGACAATTTGGCAGAATTGAGACTTTTACCATGACTACAGCAGATACCTGTATCCAAAAGCTTTACCTTTAATGTTATTCTAGCTTTACTAACAATCATGTACATTTCAAACTGTCAACAACTAGGATTTCTGAAGAATGCATAAAAAGGGCTATGCAAATAAAATAAAACTGAAATAAGTTTTACTTGAGCTCCAGGATGTTGTAGGAGTAGCCACTAGGAAGGATCCGGCGCAAAAAATTAAAGTCACCCACATAGATGCTACCATCGAAACCACAAGCCAAAGCCACAGGGGCGAAGAGCTTTCCCTCCAGGGCCGGCCCACTGCAGCCTGGACAGGGAATTGTGCGATAGTAGCCATTACCCATCACCGTGCTGATGACTGGAGGCTGCTGAGAGATGAAGATATTTTCTCCATTTCCTTTGTGCAAGATACCTGGACATACAGAAGAAAATATTGTACTGAGACGCTTTGTGTCTGACTTTCTGGGATGTTTTGAGCAAGATCATGATGAACCTTTAAAAACTATACAATAATGAGGAACATAAATTCCTTGTACTTAGTAAATGGAAGGAGAGCTGCTGAGGCACCTACGACTTGTATAATTTGTGTATTTTAACTAATACTTTCTGTTTCCTTTCATGATAGAAATAAACTATTATTCACTTTGAACAACAGATACACCAGATAAACTGGAGTACTTCTTATAATATGTGTGCCGAATGACACTAGATATTGTCCAGCAACAGTAATAGTGATGCCTATATTGCTGATTTGTTTAAACAATGATTATTCACATTTTCTTCTCTTTATCTTTGCAGGTTTTCTAATAAAATTTCATTTGCAGTTGTCTTGTCCAGATCTAACACATCTTTTGTTAATATATAGTACTGTGCAAAAGTTTTAGGCAGGTGTGGAAAAAATGCTGTAAGCAAAGAATGCTTTCATAAATAATGATTGTTTATTTTTATCAATTTACAAAATGCAAAGTGAGCGAACAAAAGAAAAATCTAAATCAAATCAATATTTGGTGTTACTACCTTTTGCCTTCAAACCAGCATCAATTCTTATAGGTACACTTGCACAGTTAGGGATTTTGTAGGATTATAGTCAGGTGTATGATCAACCAATTTTACCAGACAGGTGCACTGGGCAGTGGTGGCCTAGTGGTTAGGGAGTTGGCCCTGCATCGGAAGATTGTGGGTTCGATTCCCTCACAAGTAGGTTACCCTGAGGTACCCCTGAGCAAGGTACCGTCCCCGTCACTGCTCCCCAGGTGCTTTCAATAGCTGCCCACTGCTGCATGGGTTAAAAGCAGAGGTCCAATTTTGTTGTGGTTCATGGTGTGCAGTGCTGTGACCTCGCAATGACAAGGGTTGTCACTTTCACTTTTTTCACTTTAATGATCATCAATGTCACACACAGGTTGAAACACAGCCATGTTTGGAACAACCTACCAGCCAAGTTCAAGTGTGCAAGTGTACCTAGAAGAATTGATTTATCTCATGAATGTCAGTGTGGGCAAATGCTAAAGCTTAAATAACAGTGTGCAAGTGAGAGGATAATGTACTTTTCTGTGCCTTGTAATTTTTTTTGCCTTGTAATTTCTAGCTTTTTTTTTTTTTCAAATTGTATCATACATGCAAATTTATTGAAATGAATTTTTATTCTTACTATTAAACCAAGAAACCTTTTGTGAAACCTTTTGTTATATTTTTGGATTTTTGGTAAAAAACTGCATTTATTAACGTGTGTAATGGCATATATCTACCCATTCTGGATACAATCACACATATATATGGATCATGGTTACATTCATGTTGCCTTAAGCACTTCCAAAATATTCGAAAACTAAAAATACAAATTATATTTGCTTGATTTAACAATAAAATAATGAACCATTGATGTGCTCCAATAAATTGTATATGTGATATAACCATCTAACCATCTTCAGAGCTGTTAAGACTACTGGATTATAAGATTTGAAATTACTAGGATTATTATTTATTCACTACTTCAAGGATTCTGTATCTAACATGAATATTGGCTAACTAGAATTATGTAAGTAAAACTTAAAATAAAATTTTCATGCATATTTAAGTACAATTAAAATATTTAAGCACTGGCATTTGACAAATTTGGTATTATGAAAGTGTACTGTTTGACTTGTCTTGTGCTTGCACAGTGCTGAAGTGTAAGTAAAGTGAAAGTGAGTATTTGTCTTAGTGAGCACACAGCACAGCACTCAGTGACCAAATATGTAACTCTGCATTTAATCCCTAAACTGAATGTGTGGCAGGGGGCTTCTATATCCAGGACCCGGGGAGCAGTGATGCCAAAGTAATATTGCTCAAGAGTAACTCAGGGCAACCCACTGGTTAGGGATTCAAACCCACAACCATGCAATTATGGGGCCGAGTCCCTAACCAGTAGGTCACATCTACCCAAAATACTTGGCATGACTTTAGAAACACAGAGACAAGGACCGAGTGAATCACATTTGAATGCTTTGCCGTTCACATTAACTGAGATTTGTATTTGTATTTGAATATCTGAATGTTGCTCAGCAACTAAACGTTTACTAAATTTACTCTCTTACATTTACTCTCATTACCAAAATATGCACAAAGTCCTTTTGGTTAATTCATTTTTAAATGAAACAATTTAAAATGTTCATTTACTTTTATTCGGTCTATTTCTTAAATAAAATTTGCATTATTAAAATGTATATAATTTGATTATTTTTGTTGTTTGTTTTGTTTGTTCACTAAATTATTTTGTTTTGTTTGTTGAGTAAGTAATTGGGTGTAACTCTGTGTTAAGCTAAAGTAAATCTTGGAGCATACATTGTACTGCTTATAGAATTAACCTGCCAGTGTTCCAGAGGAAGCTTGGTCTCCTCAATCTCTTACCACTTTGCACGTTCATAATGTGGTGTTTGTCCAAGGTCCATCCACCCAAGCTGGACCCCATCATCTCAAAGCCCTGGATTAGCGCGCTCCTCCTCTCCCACAAAATGAAGTTTGGGCAGGATTCATACTCGTATCCCACAGATACTGTGCAAACACACATACCAACACACATGCACGCACACAGGACACGCACATACACACACAGGCCGTGTCAAATGGTCATACTGGCAGAATAAAAGCTCAGAGTGCTCTGAAACACATCCAAACGTCATGCATATTAATCACTGAGCCCACACAGAGCCTTGTGGCTGACATTTTTGGTCCTGACATACATGCCTGGCAAACATGCTCATTATTGACAACACTCTGTTTAATGCCATGATTAATGTGGTAGCAATGTGATAGTAAACTTTAGCCATTAACTGTCGTAAACTGTAGGCTTTTCAGTAAATGATAATAACTGTTATAGCTGTAACATAGTTAGTCAGGTGCTTCAGAAACAAACATTTACTGCTCAACAAATATATTAATCCCAGTATTACATACCTAAAAGAATGTGCTTTTATGCTTCAAAGTTCCATATACAGTACTGTGCAAAAGTTTTAGGCAGGTGTGGAAGAAATGCTGCAAACAAAGAATGCTTTCAGAAATAGAAATAATGATTGTTTATTTTTTTATCAATTTACAAAATGCAAAGTGAGCGAACAAAAGTGAGCGATTGATCTAAATCAAATCAATATTTGGTGTTACTACCTTTTGCCTTCAAATCAGCATCAATTCTTATATGTACACCTGCACAAAGTCAGGGATTTTGTAGGATTATAGTCAGGTGTATGATCAACCAATTTTACCAAACAGGTGCTAATGATCATCAATGTCACACATAGGTTGAAACACAGCCATGTTTGGAACAACCTACCAGCCAAGTTAAAGTGTGCAAGTGTACCTAGAAGAATTGATACTGTTTTGAAGAGTGGTCATACCAAATATTGATTTGATTTAGATTTCTCTTTTGTTCATTCACTGCATTTTGTTTATTGATGTAAATAAATGATTAACACTTCCATTTTTGAAAGCATTCTTTGTTTAAAGCATTTCTTCACACCTGCCTTAAGCTTTTGCACAGTACTGTATATGTACCAATGCAACAGTTAACATTATATTCCTCAAATATTTTAAATAAATAATTAATAAATAAATACAGTTTTAAGAAATAAAGTGTATGGTTTAAACTATGCACAGCGAGGATGTTCTCTTTAGGGTGTCAAACATTTAAATACATCTGTAGCTAAAAAAGAAACAGAGATGAAAAAACATGTCTTTGCAGAAAACAGGCTTGTATCTGTTATGACTATGACTCTGGAGAATTCGGTTAGTCTATACGAGACATTTATGAAAAAGAGATGAGAAAGCCTAAGTGGGTGGCTAAAAAGAGATAGAGAATGATGGAAAAATGAGCGAGATGGAGAGTAAAAGATAAATAAGAGAATGACAGGAAGAGAGAGACAAAGACAGAATTTAAGAGAGAGAAAGAGAGCAACCATAAGCAAAAAATGTAAGTCACAGGCAAAGAGAGTCCCTCTTGAACTCTGGCTGTAGGATTATATTGGATTTCTATGAACACGGCAGAAAAACCCCTTGAAGGACTTCAGACTAATTGAAGTGTAAGGTGTTGCTGTGCCCAGCTCAGGCCACTTGGCTGAGTGACACCGCACACACTCCACCCAAATAACAATTTAGAACCAAAATAAGATGGGTTAATTACATGCTATGAGGCAGAATATCAAATTCATTCTTCAGGAATAAACATAAAAGAACTGTGATGAGCAGAGCAGTGCTAATCAAGGCACTTTCCCAGCACTAACACGACCTCGCACAGCAATCAGGAGAGAGGCTTCTAAAAAACACGATTGAAAATGAGACACTTCTACCTAGCTCATTATGCCATGCGCTAAAGAGCCTAAGAAGAAACAGGTGGCTACCAGCTGACATTTAGGGCTGTAACTCCTTCTATAGGCCAGAGTAAAATGCAAAGCACCCATAAAACATCAGAGATGCTTCTTGCAGCCTCTGAAACTGGGTTTCCAAATAAGTCCAAAAGAGCAAGAGATAAAAGAAAACAAATGTCTCTCTAGTTTAAATGGTCCAGATAAGCTTCTTTGGTGATTAATATTAATATTAGTATAGTGTTAGAATTATTCAATTATCAAGTTACTGATTATTAAAGTTACCAAGTGACTACAGTTATCAAATTGAGTCATACTAACATTTGTATAATGTTAGTATGACCCAATTTGATAACTGTAGTCATTTTAGTAACTTTATAACTTTAATATGCACTATTGTAACAAGTATAAGAATAGTGATGGAGTCCTAAAACTGTTATATATGTTATCTGTTATAGCTTCTTATTAATCAATTGCTTTTCTTTATTAGGGAAAGAGGAGTGAGGAAGCAAATCTTTAAAAAATAAAGACCATAACACTCCCCAAAGATGAACAATTACCCTGGCAAAAAAGTATTATTATTGTCAATAACAACAACTACAACAAGAATAATAATAACAACAACAACAACAATAACAATAATACTAATAATACTACTACTAATAATAAAAAGAATAATAACAATAACAATAATAACAACAACAACAGCAATAAAAATATTAAGACTAATAATAATAATAATAATAATAATAGTTATTATTTTTATTATTACTATTATTATTATCATCCTGCTGGCAGCTCAGTCAAAAACGGTGTTATTTGTTAAGTGAATATGTATACAACAGGGAAAGTGAGTTCTGAACATGTCAATATTTAAAAAATGTATTATAATATAAATATATAATATATGTAAATGTATTTATAATGGGGATATTGACATGACATTTACATCAACCAAAGTAATCCACACTTACAAAGAAACCAAAACAAATGTGTTCATAAATTGTTATGTGTAGTGTTATGTGAGTACTGAATACTGAATTACTGAATACATTTCAGTACTTATTCCCTGTGTCATTCCACTTTATAACCCTCGCTACTGGGGTTCAAACAGCTTCTAGAAGTAGCACAAGCTGAGATGTGAGCAGTTTGCTGGATATCCATGTCTGAGCAACTGCACATACGCTCAAGATGACCATTAATGATGCCAGAAAGTCTGGAGTAAAGTAAACTAGTATTTTACTGTGAAGACATTAATAATACCTCTAATATTGCTGAACATTAATCAAGCAGAGCCTTGGAGAATTTCAAAACACACTAATAAAAACACAAAATTATACTTACCAGCAGCCTCTGTCAGGCCCCAAACCTGTTGGCCATAGATATCAGTCTTGTTCCAGGCTAGAACATAGACCAATTCAGGGGCAGCTGGGTACCACTTCTGATACTGCCTGCCTTCTATGACAGTGGAGACATGCACCTTGCTGAGGCCTGGTGGTATGGAGGCATGTGTAAGAATGATGCGTAGCAGTGACTGGTATCCGGCCGTGCGTGTGCTGAGGTAGCTGAGCTTCACAAAACTGCCTGGAATGTAGATCTCTTCCTGTACTGCCTGTAGGGATGGGCATGGTCATTTAAAAGTACAAAAATATCCAAACTCAGTATTTTTCAACTTTTCCCCTTAAACCCTAGCCTTGTATTTTGGACTACTCAAATATTTGCATACAATTGTAAATGTAAATGTAAAACATGAATATTATAATAGCAAGGATGGTTAAATTCCAATCTTAGCAGTCTAGTAGCAAGGCAGATCTAGTTGTTAGAGGCTTGAAATTGACCAGACGAGCTCAGACTATTCATGGCATGCTAGATGCATACGCTTGAGCCTGCATACTTCAAAAGTAACATGTGGTTGAACACCATCCCCTAACAAACGTAATTGTTCATTTTGGCTGTTCAACTCTGGCAAGGATTGGCATTATCCACTGCCAATGTTGTGGATTACAAAAAAGGCAGGGGATTTGCCTATTCTGCTACTGCAGTCAAAGCTCCAGATACATGGATTCTAGAAGCTAAAAAAGATCTGGGGAATTGAGGTGACACTAGCTCATGATAGCTCCTTTTTATCTCTTACTTTGCCTCACTTTGCTGGCTAATTATTACCAAAGCATGAAATTAATCTGAGGCACAGTGGGGACAATCATCTTGCTTCAAATTGCTCAGCACTGTAAACCCAGTATATATTATGTCCATTGCATTTTTTAATGCACAATCAAAGTAACCTCATATTGGAGGTTATTCACTGCAAAGCCTTGATAAAAGGAAGATGTCTTGCTATCCCTGTGTGACATCTGCAAGTGGTAAATTTTACTACTATATTAAAGTGAGACTGTCATTTATGATTGGACTGGAACATAAAGTTGGAAATCTGGAAATATCACGTTCCTAGGTATCCCAATTGATTAGGTGTATTGACACTAGTCAACGTAAAATAAAACTACTGGGGTTCCTTAATGAAATATTAACATACCTCTGTTAAATCAACATTACCGGAGTGCATTGAGCTTATGACTGATATGAGATATGGAGTGATGGTAAACAAAAAAAATGAAATCACGTCAGGAATGGCATCCAGCATAAACTTTTGCCAAATCAATACGTGGACAAGAAAACAGATTTCTATTCAGCATTGGTCAAGGTCTGGGTTAACAACAACCTGCCTGTGAGACAGACGGGCACCAGCAAAAGTAAAAGGAAAGGTTTACAGGATAGTTGTGATACTATCTATGCTATACAGGTTGAAGAGACAGTGGCACTGATGACAAGACAAGCTGGAAGTGGCGATAAAGATGCTAAGATTTTTGTTGGGTGTGGTGAGGATGGACAGGATTAGAAATGAGTATATTAGAGGGACAACTTAGTTTAGATGATCTGGAGAGAAAGTTGTAAAAAATCTAAATATGAAGAAATATAAATATTAACAGCTGCTTCAGACTTTGCATATGGAAAAAAAAAACAAATTACTTCTAACAGATGTCCCTCCAACAGGTTAAAAGAGGTATGTGGTTTTCAGTGATGTTATACTTCCTTAGCCTAACTTTGTAGTTTGCAAGTTACAAACACTCTTCTTACATCTTTGAAATTAAATTGAAAAAAAAGGCTTGGAGGATATCGCAAGCAAAAACATGTTCATCTTAAAAACAAAAAAATAGAATGCTTATATTTTTGCTATAATTTTGTTCAGGACTTCTTTTTTCAATTTGAAAATCAACAATCACAAATCAATTAATGATTGGTTAGAAATAGATAAGAAATAAAAATAAGCAAAGTGAAAAATAAAAAATTTAAAGTTTGCTCTGTATCTGGTAAGTAATGCACATTTACAAAGTGGGATATGTCCTGTTAGGGAATTGGTTCTACAAGGTCTAAATCTGCAAGCTAGCTCTGTGCTGTCTGATGAGTTAACTACATGATAAGTTACATGTAAGGTAAATAATTAGATTTGCCTATTCAAATGTTTTATGGAACAATGAAGGGATATACAATAGCAGGCGATTGATTATTTGTTTGGTGGTTACCTCTGCCAGATTAGAAGACTCCCACAGCATAAAGAGAAAGATTAAACACTAGTAAAGGGCTGTATATTAATACTGTATTCTGTATAAGATATTGTACTGTAAGCCTAAAATCACAAAAGTCAGTAACACATAAATCATGGCTAAAGAAAAGGTGTAACATCACAATAAACTACACCTAGGATTAAAACATAAAAAGAAAAAAAAGCAAGAAAAAATTAGTAATAGCAGGCAAGCTCACTGAAGTTGCTAGTATTTTACTGAATGATAATTATCATGGTGCAACCACTGCACTTAAATCAAGTGAGTTAAGCTAAACAGGCTCCAGTCTATACTTTAGCTGTAGTTAAACCTAACTACAGTTTCCCAACTCTGATGCTTATAAATCGAGGCCATACTG
Organism: Hepsetus odoe; assembly: GCA_017165825.1. Classification (NCBI taxonomy): domain Eukaryota; kingdom Metazoa; phylum Chordata; class Actinopteri; order Characiformes; family Hepsetidae; genus Hepsetus; species Hepsetus odoe. The sequence continues at coordinate 10,568,751 of CM029376.1, forward strand.
GTCAATTTCATGACGGGCATCTTACTATTTTAATATAGTTCTCTATAATAGGCTTCTGCTGTTAAAATGACTGCTTGAGCTATAATTAGCTTTTTATATAATTTTACCTTTGAATACTACATTTTTTGTTAAAAAGGGAAAATATAAAATGAAGACCAGAACGCTTTTAATGGAAAAAAGCATGCCACTTTTGAAGCTGATAAAAAGGGAAAATCAAGAAGAACCTTTTTAGAGTCATTAGGCATAGTCAGCACTACTGTTGAGTGAAAAGCCAAAGTGTGGAGAAATAAAGAATATGCTCATGATCCAAAAGATTCAAGTTGTGCATACAGTAGCATTTGTACCTAAAGGCTTTAGCTTGCATGACTGCTTATGGAGCATGCTCTATACCTTTTATTAGTTAACTTGTGGTGGTAGCAGCAAAATGAATTCTGTAGTATATGGACATTTTTTCCAATGTACAGCCAAATGCTTCAGTAACCACTAAATAAAATGAAGCACTTTAAGACAATGCTTAAAAACACACTGTCAAATTATCAAATAATAATAATAAAAAAATAATAAATAATTTTAACATGCAGGAAAAAGTGATTAGGTTAAGATCTTAACTTATATGAGCATGCATTTCAATTCCTGAAGAGATCACTGGAGAGAGAATTCCCCCAGAACAAAAAGCAATCTGAAAGATGTACTAAAACAAAAAATCCACAACCCTAAAAGTAAATGGGCTGGGCTTAATGCAGTTATTGCACCCAAGGGATATGTAACATAATACTTTTTAAATGTATTTTATTTTAAAAAATTCTACTTCAATACATTTGTTTACTTGGAAAACTTGGTGCACAAATTCCAAAGAAGCCATGTTTTATCCAATTAAACATATCTAGTAAATACCAGTAAATAAAATCTTTGGATCTCAAACCCAAATGTACTGAGCGCATAGCATAAACCAAAGATTTGGCTGTACTGTTCCAATACTTTTGGAAAGGATTGTAGATATTGCTGAATTTCAAAAGATTTAGCTCCCAAAACAAAAACAACTGGAGTTTTTTTTTTTTTTTTTTAATTTCAGTCACTAAGCTTACCTGTAATTCTGGGATTATCGGACCTCTGAGGGCACACTCTCCTGTGTATCTGGTAAGGGGGGAGGGTAGCACAATGGGATAGGGGCTAATAAAATTCTTCATATCACAGATCTGCGGTGTAACTTCCACTCGAGACATGATCACTTTGTCTAGAACAAGGAAGTTGTTCCAGGGCAACCAAACTGTGCGTCTCTGGGTTAGAAACGGTGGTCTCTGGAACACCAAGGTCACCGAGATAGCTCCCACTGCCACTAGGTCAAAACTATATGAGGAAGCCAACAGAGAGAAAGGTGAATACCTGTTTTGCTGAGACTACAGTTTTTTTAAACAGCCCTGAGTGCAAGAGAATAATGAGCTCCTTTTTAACAGCAGCTGAATGAAGTAGGTAATTATATATAAAAAAAGGAATGTGTGTCTGACCCACACCTGCCATCCTGCCGACTGATGGTGAAGCCATACTCTGAGTGCTGAAGGAAGGTGATGTTGACTCCTACCAGAGGCGTACCATCCACTGCCACCACCTGCCCACGCACCACAGCCACTTGGCTAAGGAAGAATCATGAAGCAAAAGCTCGCATAAAAAAAAACAAAAAAAACCCCATCTCAACAAAATCATTGAGTTGTTTAACAATACATGATTCTTAAGTATTTTACAACTACAGACTATTGATATAAAATAGATCTATTTAGATCTATCTAGATTTTAAACCTAAAGGTCCTTTACATTATGTGGACATTCTTTAAACTAATCTCCTTCACCAGACGGTGTTGATCCCATGGCATGGTGAAGAAATGTGTTGTACAACAGAAACACTGCCGTGTTCTGTCTATGGCAACTGTCATTGTCAGCATTTTCTAACATCAATAAGCCACTCAAAGATTTTCAACTCCAAGAATTGCAGAACTTCTTAATTATCTGTAACTGTAACACACTTCCTATTGTGATAATTGCATTAGCTTATCACAATTATATTCTTAATCAACATTACTGTTAGTAAATCTGCCACTGAGTAAGAAAAACTTTTGTGGCCTGCTTTTATCTTTCAGTCCAAAGAAAGGGATATCAGGTAGTGAGAAAATGCTAAATTGTCGCAATGGTGCGACTGTGTGTGAGTGTGTTTGTCTTTGTGTCTGCCCTGTGATGGACAACCAGTCCAGGATATTTTTGGCCTTTATTCCGTTGTGCACCAACGTGACCCTGTTCATGATTAATGGTTTAGATAATAAACAAATTAATGGATTTGTAAAACTACATTTTTACAGACGTATGCTTATGCAACAGCCTTAAAATTAGACATGTCACTTACTCAAATACATAACAGTGTTTTGTATAACAATGTGTGTAAGTTGTGGGCAATGTTGTCAGGCAAGCTTGATGGACTTTCCAGCTGAATAATAAAGAGACAACGACACTCCTTTTTCTTTTGCCAGTCAAAATCGTGTGCTTAATAAACAATATTGAGATTAAAAAAAGACAAACGCCATAATAATAGCTGTTACTGTCTGTGTTCATGGAAGAAAAGTATGTGAGGGGGAGGGTTGGGGCTACTGAAATTAAGGACAACCTGAGGAAAATTGTGATCTGCAGTGCAGCAAGCAGGATGATTCAGGCCCGGTCCAGGCCAGTGCCCCTGGCTGCCTGTCTCCCTGCTACTTTTTCAAAGAGAGAGCAATTCCACCCCAATGTGACACATATGTTGCCAAGCTTAAAATCCATCCGCTGCCTGGGCCCATGAGTCCACCGTCACCTACAGCAAAAAAGACCTTCAAAGTCTAATGACTTCAGAAATTCTAGCACTTAGCCATGGCGGGATTTATCAGGGCCTGAGAAATACAGTTTTCCAACCTCATTCAAGTTTCCTACTCATTCACTTATCCTTTTCTCTCCATCTTTCTTCCACATTCGAAAGTCTCCACCGAGAATTCTAACCACACACTATTTAAACCATTAGTTTTCACATCGCTTTCTCTGATAATGTTTTTATTTTGACAGCCATTTAAAAAAAAACCCAAAAAAACAAAGAACATAAAGGCCCCAGAGTTGGAAGGTCATAGTTTCAAATCCTCGAGCAGTAAGTTCCCTGAGGTACCCTAGAGCAAGGTACCACATCACTGCCCCCCTGGGCATTGGATATGGCTGCCCATAGCTGCACTGTTTGTGCATGGGTTAAATGCAGTGTGGTTTACTTTGTGCTGTGCTATATGCTCACAATAATATGCTATAATACTGTTTACTATGTTGTATATGTAGAAGAATAAATAAAAAAATAAATCAAATGTTACTTTTTGTTAAAAATTGTGTTTTCAAGTTGTTTTACAACATATTTCCATTTCCTTAAAGATACATTTCAGGTTTCTTTAGTTCATAGGTTTGTGTGAATTCAAGGGCCAGAGTTGCCTTCAGAGACTGTGAAGGATGAACTGGGCTACAAACTGAACATTAAATGAAGTGGTCTAGCCTATAGAGGATTTCCTGTTTACATCACAACTTGCTTGGTAAAGCGAGTCTTCTGTCCCCTAGCAACAAACTAGTTTATAACTCCCAACAATTGGCTAGTTTTTGTAGCATACAACTGATGGACCCTTTGTGGTGTGGGAAAGGAAGACTGCATCTTGCTGTTAAATGGGACAGCCTAGTCGCAGTGCTGTGATGCATTCAGTCCTCATATGCAAAATGTAGCCCTTGAAATGAAAAACACCTTATGTGTCTTTGTTTTGGCCAGTGTGCTTTTATTTGTTATGGTCCCTGCTAGCACAAGTTCTGCCCCTGCACATCTGTGGTTCACGCATGTCCTCTCCCTGTCTCCCTCTCCTCAGTCCATGTTGTTTTAAGTACCTTGTGTTTAAATGTTTGCTGGTTAACTGTAAGTTTAGGTTTACTGTAAGTTCTGTAAGTTCTCTGTGATAAGTTGTGTTGTTATCTGATGTATTCAGTCTGGTTCTCTGGTTAAGTAACCCCAGTCTTTAGTAATGCTTGCTTTGATTACCTTTCCAATTGTCTCTTATTTGTTTTGGTTTGTAGTCCAGTTTCTTGTTGGGTCCTGTTTTCTTCAATTCAGCCTGATTCCATGCTCACACTTACATCATGTCTGCCACCCTTACCCAGACAGGTACATTTTATAGTGGTCTGTACTAGCCTATACATAAATAGTTTAGATAGTACTTTCCACAGATTGAACTGTTCTGAACCTAGAACATTTTGCAGTGTAATACACTTAATTTTGAAACAAATATTGGACAAACAGGCAAACAATTAGCAGATGGTTAGCGGGCTACAATGGCATGGGAGAAAAAATCTGTATGCCGGTGTCTTTGGTTAACATAAAAAGTGTGTACGAGCAGAATTTCCTTTGAGTCACAGTGCACAATTTGTTTCTCAAGAGCTGTGCATTACAATTGATTTCTCCCTTGCAACATTTGCCACTTAATTAATTAATTTGTTTTTTTTTCTGTAATGTATGTGGGAGAGGAGTGTAGAAAAAGTACATTTGATCATTTTTCAAACAGAGAAAAGAAATGTTCTTCTATAACTCTCAACTATAACTCGCCGTTTTTCTTTGCTTTAAGGGCAATCGAGAGGCTTTCAGGACAAATATATGGTGACAATTTTATACCCACTACGGCACAAGGCCTCATAAAGAATAAATATGTAACAAACAATCTGACTTTATATGATTACATACTGATAGACATAAAGACAAGGATGAAGCATATACAGTGACTGCAGTGATGGCGTGATATATTTACACACTTGCACGCACCTGCCATCGAAGGGGACATCTCCGTGCAATGTGTGTGTGCCTGCTTTGCCCAGCAGGAAGCCGACGCGCTGAAAGAAAGTGTGTGTCGGGAGTGAAGTAGAGGGTGGTTGACTGTGGCTCTGCTGAAGCAGGGCAAGGGGGTCAGGAGCACCCTTGCAAAGGGGCTTATTACTGCAGCTTCCTTGCTGACAACAGTCTGGATCTACACAGTCTACCAAGCCATCTGAAAGTGAAAGTGAAAAAAGTGAAAGTGAACCCTTGTCATTGCGAGGTCACAGCACAGCACACATGAACCACAACGAAATTGGACCTCTGCATTTTACCCATGCACACTCAAACCTGTGCAGCAGTGGGCAGCTATTGAAAGCGCCCGGGGAGCAGTGACGGGGACGGTACCTTGCTCAAGGGTACCTCAGGGCAACCTATTGGGAAGGGGTTTGAACCCCAGATCCTCCGATCATGCAGCTAACGCCCTAACTGCTAGGCCACCGCTGCCCCTAACCTCTGCTTTTAACCCATGCACACAAACACCGTGCAGCAGTGGGCAGCTATTGAAAGGGGAGCAGTGACGGGGACGGTACCTTGCTCAGGGATACCTCAGGGCAACCTACTTGGGAGGGAATCGAACCCACAATCTTCCGATGCAGGGCCAACTCCCTAACCACTAGGCCACCGCTGCCCCATATACAATACATATACACAAACATATACACAATACATATACACAAACAGACATTTGATTTTATTCTTTGTTACAACCATGTTTTATATTGTGGAAACATTCTGGGGTAAAGTTCTGCATGTTTTTGCTATTTTCTCAAGAAGAAGGATTTTTTTTTTTACAGTGAGAAGAAAAAAAAAAAACAACTAAAGGATGTATCTAGGCATCTCTCCCATTTAAACAGCTCAGTTTACCAAGTACAGGCAACACCTTAACAATGTCTGTTCCTTAATGATTTGCAGAAATTAAATGCACTTATCATTTTAATTTTAATGTCCATATCAAAGGAAATGAAAATATGAATGGTCCACATAAAAAGCAATTCTCTATCGGTGTGGTAAAACATTTAGCAAATGCTTTCGTTTGAGTCACAGGCAGCATTTGCATGATTATTTGCTAAATTTCAAAAGGCTGCATTCTGCGTTGCTCATAGAAGGCTTGACCTTTGGCCCCGATTTGTGTTGAAAATACTACATAATTTCCCCAGCTTCCATATAGATTTTTTCTTGACCTTCATGTGAACATTTATATCTGAATAAAGAGAGAATAGCATCCATAAAATGGCAGGTTATTTCCATAAAAACTTCATATATAAAAATCAACCCTACCCCCAACAGTGGGAATGGCACTGACATTTCTAGCCAACCACAGGATCACTTTATAAATGCCAGTAAGGGATAAAAAAAACACTCTTTTGGAGCATTGGGAATAATAGCTTTTCTCCATGTTATAATGAGCTATTTAAAACCATATTAACAATATTTTTATCCTGACGGCCACGTTATCTGCTGCATGGCTAGGCAGCTGAATCCTCATTTCTCTGAGATAAAGAATTTTGCAAGAGGATGAACCGAAGCTTCTAAATTCAAGGTCATCTTCTCCTAAGGGTGCAAACAATTACACAGTACTGTGAAACAAATTTCAATTGTAAATGTTCCTACTGTGCACTCCTATGAATACCCCTGCCACAGAGGCACCAAATGGCTTATAAATAGCCAGCTAAGTAAGGTTGAGAACCCAGAGATAATTCTAAAGTGTCAATATATCTTGCAGTGTACATTTTTCTGCTCCCTTTGTCAGGCAGTATAAAGTCACTAAGAAAAATGTCAGTGTATCTCAGAAAAGTGTAACGATAATCTAGCACGTATTTATTGTACAAGAACACCATTGGAAGCAGAGCTGAAAAATAACTACAATTACCTATTTTTATCAAACTTTGCAGGAATAAACCAAAAATACAATCAGGTAAATACAAAAAACCTATCTTTATTATGATTAAAAAACATAAATGTAAAATAAAGTGGATTGTTGCAGACATTAACTTCTCAGTGTACCACTGTTGAGCAACTTAAACTCCTTGTTATTAGAGTAGAGTAGAGTAGAGTAGAGTGATCTTTTATTATCCCACGAATGGGAAATTTGGGCGTTACAGGGCTCTTAAAAAAGACAGGTGTATAGAAAGAGAAGAAAAAATATATAAAGATATAGAGAGAAAAGGAACAAGTACAGGAGAGAAAAAGAGGAGCTATAAATAAATAATAAATTAACTATCTATATATATATCTATACATACATACATATACATATTTACAATATACACGTAATATAAGTTATGAATGAATTATACATATAAATAACAAGTAGCAAAATATAAATATAGCAAAATATGAATATAAAATGTAATAATAAATAATAAAATGTAATAATAACAAATACACAATAATATAATATACAATACAGTAATAATAATAATAATAATTATATATATATATATATATATATATATATATATATATATATATATATATATATATATATATATATATATATATAAAATATATAACAATAATAAACAAGTAGTGTAATGTTATGTTATGATGTTATGACATTGTGGAGTCTTACGCAGCAGTAGGAAATGACCTGGGCGGTAGCGCTCCTTCTACACCGCGGGTGTAAGAGTTCACTGCTGAACGAGCTGCCAAAGTGCTCGTATTGTGCCCCGTAGGGGTGGCAGGTGTTGTCCATGATGGATGCTAGTTTGACAACATCCTTCCTCCCCTACCTGCTCGATGGATTCTTGAGCGGACAGCTTCAGGACAGAGCTGGCCCCTCTGACCAGTTTGTTTAGCTCTCCGTCCCTCCCTGGTGACTCCTTCCACACCAGCAGACCACAGCAGAAAAAAACAGCGACGCTACCACAGTGTCATAAACCTCATGAGTTGTTTATCTCAAATGACCTCAGCCGTCTTAGTATGTAGACGACTCAGGCCCTTTTTTTTTTAATATATATTATAACCCTCTCTTGGTAGTTGTGGCTAGACTGAAAAAATATACTATTTACTGTATGTAAATTACATACGGTATTTACCATACCGTAATTCACCTGAACAGCAGCTGCTCTTCAGATTTTGCTTCTTAAAAAAAAAAAAGATTATCCACACTTAAAAAATGAGCCATCCTTCTAATGAACTTAGATGTTTTTTCTTTCCAAGACAGGAATTAACGGGGTTAGAAGTTAATGAAATAAATGTGAATATAAATACTGATTACATTTATCCTAAAAGGATCTTGTAATCTTATGTTTTGTAAGAATTTAATGTTAATAATGTATACATTTACGGCATTTAGCAGACGCTTTTATCCAGAGCGACTTACATGTCCTAATTACAGGACAGTCCCTCTGAGCAACTCAGGTTAAGGGTCTTGCTCAGGGACCTGCGGTGGTAGTGCTAGAGGTGGATTTGAACCAGGACCGCTTGATCCAGAGAGGTAAAGTACCCTACCACTAGACCACCGCCACCCTTACATATTAGACCTATAGAGTATACATACTCTATAGGTCTAATAATTGTGAGGGTCTATTGGAAACACTTTTATTAGTAACTGTACACTGCACACTGTTTTGCCTATATCATAATCAGTAGCCTATCCAATTACTGATTTAATGTGTTCTAACCATTACATTTGCACATAAATGCACATGTTCAGAATAAACCATACACTTTCAGATTAGGCTACACCTGAACCTACTTATGGGCTTTTGAGTTCAGACGTAACTCAGTACTAAGTCTATATTGTCACCCCACCACAGCTGTAAAGTCTTTGATTGTCATCTGTTTCCCTAAAGCCTGCTCTTAATAAAGCTTTGTTCAAAATTTAAATGCACATTTTAATGAGCATTTGTTCAGACCCAGACACAAATGTGTGTTAAGGCTTTCCAGCGGCATGTAATTGAACAGAGCTTACCCCTCCCATCTGGTTTCCTCAAACAGCATCTAGCTAGCTCAAACGGGTGTATTAGCTTGGTGCACTAAGTACATGAAGGCTATGTTCTTCATCAATTATCTCTCTATAGATCTAAATGGGGCTGGAATTGCTGTTGAACTGAATTATCTCTGCATGCTCTCCCTTTTAAAAGTGAGCCACAGAATAACATAGCTCTGCTGAGAAGCCACCAGCAGCAGAGTCTTCTTTTCATGTGATTGTATGCACAAAGAACAAAAGCGAAAAAAGAGGACAAAGAGGAGAGGCACAATGGTTATGTGACAAGATATTTTATAAAAATGCTTGGGTGATCAGTGGCTTATTGACCTAGGTTAACTCAGCACTAGGAACCACAAGCCTTTCTATGTTTTTTAACCAGTAAGGTAGTAGTGGATTTTACTAAAAAGATGGAAATGGATGTAGTGAATACATATTTAAGAAGAAGGAGGAGCACAGAGTGACTAATGAAAGGAAGATGCAAACAGGTAGATTCAATCCTTTGCAGGAGGGTTGCTGTAGGAAACTGGAGAATGCAAAGAAGTGATGCAAAAAGTGCATAGGATGCATAGAATGATGTTCTTTAGGATGACCTTGGAGGTCAGGAAGAGGAGGAAAGTGAGGGCAGTGTCGAGGATCAAATATTCATGGTATTGTACGAAGAAGTCAGGAATGGCAGAAGTGCCCAAGAGTTCTCCAGGATATGTGAGTGACAGTGGTGAGGTTTGTAGTAAGAGATGTAAGATGTATTTAAGGTAAAGGTGGGAATACCTGATCAGGGATCAGTGCTTTAGCCTTAGTGTTTGCAACGGTGATGGAGAGTCGAACTTGACAAGTGATTAGACAAGATGGTGTTTGCATCAGAGTGACAAGGAATATCTAGATTTGGAACAGGTTTATTAAAAGAACAGGTTGGATGATTTGGAGACAAAGACAGAGAAACAAGATTGTGTTAGCTTGGACTTGTGAAGAGAAAAGATGAGGAGTATACTGGGAGAAGGGTGTTGAGGATAGAGGCGGAGAAGAGCAAGGCCCAAGTGGAGGTATATGGATGTGATGAAAAAGGGCATGCAGGCTGATGTGTGAAAAAGGAAGATGCAATAAATGATAAATTTAATAATAAAATGATTTGCTGTAGCTACTCCTAATGGGAGCAGTCGAAGGAAGAAGAATATAGAGCTTGGCAAGTTGAGCAACAATTATAGCAAACCTAGCAAAACATTTAAAATATACAAAGATACAAAGAACATGGCAAATGATAGGACCGGAACTGAGCATCAACCTCCATTCTTTTTCACACATCAAGCTTCCTCTTTTAGAAATGTTTTTGTATCAATTATTGATTTATATGTGTAGCTTAATTACACCTGCTCAGGTTAGGGGAATTATTCAGTACACCCACTTCATTACTTGGATGAGCATGTGGAAATCCAACTAGGTAAATGATTAAACTAGGTTGGGGCAGAGGTTTACTCTATATTTAATTCTAAATTGTATAATAATAATATCAGACTAAAGCATCAACTCTCAACGTGTATCCTCTTGGACTTGAAAGGGAGTTGGGCACAAGTGATATTAAAAAGAATGTATGCTTCAATGAGAGCGTGGGATCAATCTGGAGTGTTACTTGGTCATCTTAACACATCATCTGTGTGTTCTCAGGCCCTCATGCAGAAAATCTATCATGCTATCAAACTGAAGGGAAGATTGCTTTAGTGTACTCCATCTTTCTCTGTTTGTTTTCTTTTTTAACAGAATATGTGATAAAAAAAGAAGATGATTTTTCATTTATCATTCCAGACAGGTAGGCATCAAAGGTACTAACCTTATTAAGTGGCTCAGACTTCTAATACACTCAGAACTCAGGCCTCAGGGCAATGGCCAATCCAGAATGGAGATGCTGATGCCTTTCTTAAAATAATTAAGGCATTTAAATTATATATATATATATATTATATATATATATATATATATATATATATATATATATATATATATATATATATATATATATAAAATTTTAAGCCACATTAAATTTTTTGAACATATTTACAATATACAATTGAATATTTACTATTCAAAGCCTGTAACAAAATTAATCTATGGTATTAAAAAAAGAACATAACAAGGAATTAAATTTCAGACATTTTTCTGAAACCATCATTTATTCATCATTTATTTTCAAACATTTATTCAGAAATTTTGAATCATTCTTGATTCTACATGTCTGCACCCAACTTTTATTAGGATCACAATGAAATGGGCATGTTTTTATATTTTCCAAACATGAAACGAAAAAATGTTTTAAAAACAAAATAATAATATAAAATAACATTTTTAAAAGATTTATCATAATTCAACTGTCCCCCATTTGGTTACCCATTGCTTGTTCAATCTTACATATTCTGAACTATTGTCTGGAGTGCTGTGTACCAGTTTTGTATAATTCAAAAGGTCAAGTAAGGAGTAAGAGAGCATGGTGTCAGGAGTAATATAAAATGTTGGGCTCAATGCGTGATAGTGAGTCCTCTTCTGCAATTCAGATTTTTCAGTCAGCAGTGTACAAGCAGTGTTCTTTATAAATAAAGAAATTGTTAGAGAAGCTATCTAAGCTAGAAGCAAAGAGCTTGCCTAAATCTAATTTGTTTTCCCTATTCTTCTCTTTCTCTGGAAGTTTGGCTGTCTTACCTCCATCGTTGTCAGTGTTGTCGTCACACTCACGCTCCATCACGGTGTTGCAGCCAGGGCCACTCCAGCCAGTTTGGCACACACAGTGCCAGCCGCTCTGCTCCAGTGTACAGCGGCCTTTCCCATTACACAGCCCCGGGCAGCCATCTGATACATCACCCGCACTGAGAGTTAGCCACATTTAACACTGATTCTGTACTTACAACTCACTACTCATGGGATAATGGCAGTAAAAACTGCTAAATTTCATATTAGACTCTAACATATATTAGGTGGGTAGAATCTTTTAACATTGCAGTTCTTTCAAGACAAGATGTGTGAAATGGTACTGTTAACTCTTCCACAGCACTACATTGTACAACAACTCACCTTTTACCACCACATCCAGATCATGGGCTGAGGAGTATAAAAGAGCAGACGCAGAATTAACACAGCAAACACAAACACACCCACACCAACACCCACACACACATGCATACCCACCCAACCATAAACACACACGCACACACACTTTGCCTGGTTCTCCATTTACAACAAAAAATGTATTTACACATTTTTAATTTTGTGGTACCTGCTCATCTATGTGCTAACAGAAAAAAGAAGGGAGGAGTGAGTTGATGAGGAAATATAATGGTTTAATTACTGTTAAATTAGCTGTGATGTCGAGGCTGATTAGCAAAAGCTTACTGACAGGGAAGTGGCAGAGACTATGGCTGGACACTAACGAAATGAACACGTTTGGCAAACATTATCACAATTTTAGTTTTGACAATACTGTTAAGAGATGATGGCAAATCAGGTCTGATGTATTAAATGATCCAACTTGCATTCATAAACGTAACGGTCAATTTTAACCATGTAACCAGCATTTTACTGAATCAAACTTAAGCATATATTGGTTAAATTGTCCATATTCCATCCATCTTCTGCCGCTTGTCCCAAACGGGGTCGTGGGAGAGTGCTGGAGTCCAACCCAGCGCACACAGGGCGAAGGACGGGGGACGCACCCTGGACAGGTCACCAGCCCATCGCAGGGAGGAGCAAGACGGGGAGGGCACCTTGCTCAAGGGTACCTCAGGGCAACCTATTGGGAAGGGGTTCGACCCCCGATCCTCCGATCATGTGGCCAACGCCCTTACCACTAGGCCACCGCTGCCCCCTTGTCCATATTCCATCATATTATAAATGGAGGGGGTGTGGAAGCCTACGAGTTTGAGCCTGGCTCTATCATATCTCCATTCATAGCACCATCCTCCTAGGACAATCACCCTGTCATCTGCCAATATATGTCATTCTGAACAGAAGCTTTTATTAAATTCTGTGAATGTATAAATATCTCCCCCAATCTTATTTATGTATTTACTTTTTTTTTTCCAACTGTACTAGAATAATCAAATTGTATCATTATGAGACTTGAGATTTCAAGAAACAGTTTCTTGAACTGTTGAGTTGAGTTTTCTAAAGAATCAATAAGAATAACTAATTAACTAATACTGATTTACACTGCTAGAAGCAATAGCAGTAGACATTTTGTCCAAATCCTTTGGCCGTGGTTGGGATTTACCAATGGTGCAGTGTTCGCCTTCCCATCCGGGCTGGCACTGGCACTTGCCGTCCACACATTGGCCATGTTCCTCACAGCGAGGGTGGCATGACCGCTGGTCACAGGCCGCACCCTCCCAGCCTTCCTCACACTGGCATCGGCCCTCAGAACACATGCCATGACTGCCACAGGTCACTGGACACAGCTCTGTAGGGTTTCAAGACAGAATGGCAAGTGAGAAAAAGAGTGACAGAGTAGAGGTGAAGGTGAAGGCAGATGGCGAAAGAAGGATCACTAAATAGCTTCTGCAATGTTAACATGACTCTGAAATGACCACTCTGCACTGCTGGGCATACCACCGCAAAAATAAATAAATAAATAAATAAAACTCTGTTCTGAGATTCACCATACAAGGCATGTGTTAATTAGCTTAATATATATTGAATATTATATATTGAATATATTATTTTATAGGAGTCTTTGTGATGATAAAACTAATTAAAAAAAAATCACTGATAAATAAAATTATGAACAAAATAAATATGCCATAAGCAAACCTTGCAGCTGGCTCCTTACCCAGCTTATGCGATTGTGAGCATATTTTAATGATAAATTACCCAAATAATGTCACTGCAACAACCCAGAGCTGACATATAACTTGCTGTTCAATTCAAATGTTTCAAATTGGATTTCTGTCATATCTGTCATTAACAGGGATCTTTTTTTTTTTTTCCTGCAGTGAATGGACCTTTAGGTGCATATTTTGTGAGACATTGCTAAGTTATGCGGTCAAAATGTTTGCTTTACACTGTATAAATGCTAAAATGCATAGTGAAGATCATAGTGCACAATATTACTTATTGTTCTTCATGTAAGGAATTGTGCTTAAGAGAGCATTTCCAGCATATTAATCAATCCTCATTACAGTCACCCATGAACTGCATGTGTAGGGTCATGTGAATATGAACACACATTAAAGTGGTAACAAAAAACCAAAAAAAAAATTGTGTCACAATTTGGTTAGAAGCTATAACAATTTAAGGTGAGGACAGTTTTAGCAGCCTAAACAAAACATAAGATTATTTGATTGTGAGTAGTTTTTTTTCCTGCAAAGCAAAGATATCATGCAATCATATTTAAGCAGCTGTATTATATACTACATCATAAATTGTAGAGACTGTTACTGTTCAGTTATTTTTCTACTTTTCATATCAGCTGAATTTTTAACATATTAATTTTTCACAGGCATAAAGGCATTCCCTCATAAGCAGAGGAATAGCGGTGGAGAGAAAATTGCTGAAGCCTTAAAAAGTCCCCTTATCCCCACACTGCTGAAGCAATTTCAATTCAAATGTACTTTGCACTTAAGGAATCATGTTGAAATGGCAGAGGTTCAGCATCTAAGCTTCATTACAATTATATTAGCATAGGCTTAGGCAAGACTTAACAATATGAATCTGAGTAGGATGATGATGTGATTAATAGCCTGCCGCAGAAGATCAGAGAAGACACTCAGAGAGGGCAAACGCTATTATGCTAGTGGATACTGCTTTCATACGACCAGGAGTGAAGAATTAGTATCTTAAACAAACCACATAAATCTCAGGTTAAGAGGCACAGCAGGCAATGAATAGCTCTCAGGTATGCGCACACTGACACACTTGCATGTTTTAAAAAAAACATGGGGCTTTGTTAGGGCCTGGCACATGTTAGCAATAATCTCACTAACAGTGCAAGGACAGTTAGTCATGAATATCCAGCAGTGAAAAAGCGTATCTCAAAGAGACTAATGAGGTGTCAGTGACCACTCTATTATAGTCATACAGGCTAAACTTGTTAATTTGACAAAAAATAAACAAACTAAAAAAAAAACAAATAAATTTTTAATAATTTTTTTATAATTTTTTTTTTACATTAACCTCTTGCCATGATGTAAAACAAAAAACATTTTCCAGTTTAAAATAATTGATGGGAAATAAGAAAAACAAGAGATAATTAACAGAAACCAATACAAAATGAAAGTGCGAAGATAAAAAAGGATCTAAAGCATACTAGCTCATCTGTTAACATGGTGGTGGGGGTGTTACAGCATGGACAAATATGGCTTCCATTGGTACTGGCATGCATATCTTCATTGGTGAGCATGCTTTCCATATGCTGAAGAAGAAAGTTAAAGGTACAAGCCCCGGAACAAGCCGGAGTTGAAGGTGGCTTCAGCAGAGGCTTAAGAAGCATCACCGAAGAAGTTACTCAGCACCTGGTGATTTCTAAGAATTGCTGACTACAAGCAGGTACCTCAGGGCAACCTACTGTTCTGAGAATCAAACTCACAACCTTCCAATTATGGGGCTAATTCCCCTAATCACTAGGCCACCACTGCCCATTGCATCAGAGAAACCAAAGGAAAGCAAACTTGCAATGGAGAAAAAAAAAGACTCCACCAGAACAAAAATACTTGCCGGTGTTCAAACTGCAATGCACTTGAGTGCAAAGAGAAGCAGGATGAAACAAAACAAAATTACTGCCCATACACTTCAGTCTACAAAAGGCACTCGCTGATGAAAGTAGGCAGATTTTATTAGGCCAGCAGAAAACAATAATAATAATAGAAAAAGGAGAAGTAGTACTTCATTCAACAGTATTTTAATTTAGGCCAAAAAAGAGGTCCATGGTCAAATGCTACAATCTGTTGCAGGTTTTTGATTGGGTAGAACAATCTCTCGAACAAGCACAATGCACTGCGCACTGTGAAGCCTTTCAAATATGTCATTTTGCAGGAAAAAAAGCCTCAATTGCATTCTCAAAAGCATGAAAAAAAGAAAAAAATAGTATGAATATGAAATAGTATATATTTTTTTATAAATGAATTAAAAAAGGCAATTACAAGGCAATTACATGTGAATAGACAGTCAGTCATTTTCTGCCGCTTGTCCCAAGCAGGGTCGCGGGGGAGTGCTGGAGTCCATCCCAGCTCCCGCAGGGTGAAGGACGGGGGACACACCCTGGACAGGTCACCAGCCCATCGCAGGGAGGAGCGTGACGGGGACGGCACCTTGCTCAAGGGTACCTCAGGGCAACCTACTGGGAAGGGGTTCAAACCTGATTCTCCGATCATGCGGCCAACACCCTAACCACTAGGCCACCGCTGCCCCACATTTGAATAGGATAACTCTCAAACTCTAAAGAGTTCATATCCCGAAAAAAGTGGTGAAAGTTTGTGAATCCTACAATCTGCAACTGTTAACAACAAAGTGCACTAACAATAGTGCTCAGAAGTTGGTTAACCCTTTTGACTTTTCTATATTTTCCATAAATATGACCTAATAAATCAGATTTTCTTTAAAGTCTTACATGTAAATAAAGAGAACTCAGTCCACAATCAGGAGGAAACTGAACACAATGGTGTGTATGGTTAGGGTTGCAAAGAAAATGCCACGGTTCTCTACAAATAGTATTGCTACAAGTTTGCTAAAGATCACATGGACAAGCTAGAAGGCCACTGAACAATGTTATGGGCAAAGATTAAAGCAAACACACATTTTAGTTTAAATGAGAAACATTGAGAAAAAACGTATAGGAACTAAAGATTTTAGAACTAGTTTACCAGTTTAGGAACTGTATCCCACGTATGGAACATGCTGTTAATAGTATCAGGACTGGTGCCAGTTTTGGGTGGGGACCGCTTGCTATCTTGTAAAAATTAATTTTATATTATGTCGGCAAATTCTGAAGGAAAATGTCAGGTATCTCTCAAGAAAATAACCTTGAGCACATAAGCCATCCTACCAAAGAATGGTTAAAGAAAATTTAAATTAATATACATCTGAGGAAATTCAATTCAATTCAATTCAATTTATTCTTGTATAGCGCCTTTTACAACACAGTTGCCCCAAGGCACTTTACATTGGTGGTAGATGGTGGAACAGGTTACAGTAATAGATGTTAAAGCCGGACGACTACAAAGGAGAGGAACCAAAAACTCCACTGTGTGGAGAAAAAAAACCTCTGAGGGTCCAAGGTCAACCGGCTACCCAACCCCCTTGGGTATACTAACAGTACAAAGTTAGTTTGGTTTTAAACTCCAGGATCAGTAAGGAGTCCCAAGTTGCTTCCAGGTACCGATGAGCCGCCAGGGTCCCTTGGCGCATCAGGTGCATCGCACAGACCAGATGGTAGTTCGGCATTGGACTCAGGTGATGACCACAGCGGGCCCCCCCGGACATGTGGGGAGAGAAATGGAATGGGGATGGTCAGTAATGAGCATGATCTAGTAGTGACAGACACAGAAATGAAACAATACATTGCAATGGCATGTACAGCAGCACCAGCGACATTAGTAATGGTGCACTATGGTGATTGGTGCGGGTAAGCTAAACTAAAAAACTAAGTCTTCAGCCGTGATTTAAAGACTGAGACTGATTCGGCATCCCGTACAGAAGCAGGCAAGCTATTCCACAATCTAGGGGCCCTGTAGAGTAGAGTAGAGTAGAGTAGAGTAGAGTAGAGTAGAGTAATCTTTTATTATCCCACGAATGGGAAATTTGGGTATTACAGGGCTCTTATAAAAGTGAGAGATGTAACTGAAAGCTCGTGCTCCTATACATTTATTTATGCGAGGGACAATTAGGAGATCTTTATTCTGGGATCTAAGTGGGCGATTAGGTGTATAGGTAATAAGCAGTTCGGTTAGGTATATTGAGGCAAGACCTTTAAGTGCCTTGTAGGTTAAGAGGAGGACCTTGAAGTCAGCCCTGCACCTAACAGGAAGCCAGTGAAGCGAGGAGAGGATGGGAGTTATGTGGTCGTACTTCCTGCTCCTGCTAACAATCCTAGCGGCTGTGTTCTGAATGCGCTGTAGGGTGCTTAATGTGCCCTGAGAGCTTCCAGAAAGTAGGGCATTACAGTAATCTAATCTACTGTATACAAATGCATGTGCTACTTTCGCCGTGTCTTCCATTGACAGAAAACGTCGTAGCTTGGCAATGTTCCGAAGTTGCAGGAAGCATATGCAACTGCATTAACATGGGGATTAAATGAAAGATTTGAATCGAAAATAACACCAAGGTTACGTGCCAGAGTACTAACTGAAAACTTCAACCCTGCATCCCGGATATGCGAAATGAAGTTTGCCCTGTCTACATCACTACTACAAAACAAGAGCAGCTCAGTTTTTTCGGGGTTTAGTGAGAGGAAGTTGTTATTCATCCAATCCCTAATATCATTGAGGCAACTAATTAAAGTGCCGGTTGATGCTTTATCACATGATTTAACAGATAGGTATAGCTGAGTGTCATCAGCGTAGGAGTGGTAACTAACATTATGCTTCCGTATAATAGTGCTTAGTGTGAGCATGTAGAGGTAGAAGAGCACTGGGCCCAACACCGACCATTGTGGGACTCCATAGTTAACTAGTGACATAGGTGAGGGGGTGCCATAATCATCCATTTGGATGAAGTAATAACGGTTTGTGAGATAGGAGTTGAACCATTTAAGGAAAGCCATTTATATTCATAAAACACAGTTCTAACTGTGCTGAAAGCTGTGCTGGACTGATCAATAGATACCAGAAAGGCTTAGTTGAAGTTATTGCTGCACTAGAATACCACCCCACTCACAAACATGTACTATTTGATAATTTTTTTCAATAAATAAATTACCAAGTATATTTTCATTTCATTTATTTAAGCAGGGTTTTTAATCTACTTTTAAACCTTGAGTGAAATCCTGATGATATTTATACTGAAATATATTTTAAAGGTATAAAGACTTTCAAGCACCACTGTGCGCTAAAATGTAAATGATAAATTGTCTTGACAATCTGCTTGGATTAACCAAGATAAGCCGCAACACTCAAACCAATACATAAAATCTTTGGTGGCATATGCACACTCTCAGGAGTGACAGTATTTATTCAGTACTGATGCAAATGCAGACACCCACACTGTCTATCTTCTAAGTATGATCCCAAAATGAAACCTGACTAGCTCACAGAATTAGGCAAGCTTTCCCATACCTAGAGGACATACAGACTTTTCTCTCCCCCATGGAATGCTTGTGGTGATGAATTCTAATGCCACTTGTATGCACCTATTGGTGTATCAAAAGACATGAGTATGAACAAGCTTTATAAATATGCTGTACATGGCAATGCTTTACTATTGACATAACGTCTAGCCAGATGGTCCAGAAAAATGCAAACCAATGCTGCAATACTGTACCCCATAGCAGAATTAGGGCTTGAGCCACAAATGATGAGTCACAGGTGTGGATCATTTAGCAGTTGTAATTAGGTCAGGCTTGTTGTTGGCCCACTGAGAGCCAAGCAGTTTGAAAGAAAGTAATATGAAGAAATATTGCAAATATGAAGAGATATTTTTTCTGTACCTCCCACTTATCTCACAAAATAGCATTTTAGGAGCACTAAGTAGTTTTTAAGCTCTCAGATAGCTGGGGCATACACTGCAGCATGTAGTTTTTCAAATATTAGGTTTTCACCATGTGTCCATAAATACAAACAAAATGCATCTTTGAAAACGCTGATGTCAGCATCTGTACAGATATTGCTGTTTTGCATGTATGGAGCATGTATCAGACAGGGCCGATCAGTGGGTTGTGTCCGTGTGGAGTTTTTTGCTCTATCATCAATCCCTGAGGTTTGCACAGATTTGAATTTAAAGCCAAACCATGCAACACCTAGCCTGACTACAAAATTTGAAACCCAGTCCTGAACCTGGACCCACTCGCACTAACAGAGTTGGTGAGCGTACTTTGCTTCCAACCACTAGTGTCCTGTATTAAAATTGCTCTTGCTGCTGTTGCTGCTCATAGGGAAGTTTAGAACACCACGAGAGAACTTAACAACAAGGGTACATATCTTCTGTGATCTTTCCACCAACCTAACATACCCCTCAATAGAGGATGATTTACTACATTAAATTGCATGGGGAAGCAGGCCTCTAATCATTCCATGTTAAATTTTCTTTTTTTCCTAACCCTATTAAGAAACGGCTGATATTGGGTGTTATGATAGCCACAAACTGTCAAACCCTTTTAGCCTCCAAATTCTAGAATTCACACAGTACACATGCATCTTCAGTTTTGTACAATCATTTGGATAGAGAACTGTTCAAAAACAATACTGCTGTGAAAAAAAAAGGGGGGGGGGGTGTTACACTAATGTGCAGGCGCATATGAACGAGGCTGAGAGAGAACATGGCTAAAGTAGAACTGTGAAAGTAGTATAGCAAACATAAGAAAAGAAAGCCACCTGGGGTAGCTGTTACCTTCATGTTGCTGTGTGACCAGTTATGCTTTTGGTATCAAAGCTCTTTTCTTTAAGAGGTCAGTATTTTTTTTTCAGGTATGCTTTAAATAAACACTCCACTCACCTGCATGTTGTTCTGGTGATTTGATAGCTACGTTATCCCTATTTACCCTGATCAGCAGCATGTATATAAATACACATCCACAAGAACTGGGACAGAACTGAAAAACTGTGATATGCATTAAAGATGTTATTTCTGTTTATCATTTTACAGTCATAGCACTTTTGTTGCTCATTGTCACACATTTGAGAGGGCTAAGATGAGACTAGTCAAAGTTACAATACAATCTGAGCACTTGTAATTATAATAATAAACTGAGCTGAGCTTTCTGTCACTAGCATCACCAATTAAAGCAGTTAGAGAGCAATTCATTGTTTGCAGTAGACAAAGAGAATGCTTTAGAGTTGAAGCCAAATTATAAGTTGCTAAAAAGAACAACAATTTGCCTGCTGAGACCTGAAACAAATATGAGCAGATGGACCGAAGATAAACCACTGCCACTGTGATAAAAATATGGATGTGTGAAGGAAGAGAGAGGCTTACTCAATCATTGTGGAAATATTATGTTGGCAGTCTCATAAAATGATTATGTCATTTAATAAATCTAAATTACCTTAACCACCAGCTTTAATAAGAGCTTATAGCTATTTGATATTGATTATTTTATATTTACAGCTCATTGTTACAAATTAAAATTCAGATTTTATTATGCTCTGAAATACATCTGAATTTGAAAATCTGAATTTCATTATGTTTACAGTCCAGTTTGGTGTAAAATTATTTTTCTCTTAACTGCCATGTCTAACATGTCACATCAAAACAAAATAAAAACAAGGAAATGCAGGTTCAAACCTGATGATGTTGAATGTGAAAGTAATGTAAATGTAAATCCTCACGTAGCTTTAAGTTATTAATTTAATTTTGTAATTAAACTTAAACAGTATGGCAAATTGACAGTAATAGCTTTCTACTTCTAAGGGCTAATTTACATTTACTTCATCTGATGCTAAACTGGGCAAGAACCATGAAATGTGTCTTTAGTTTTTAAAGAGACATGGAGTATCAGAAAGGAGAAAAAGTAGACAGAATTAATGGCCTAGAGTAAAGAAAGTAAAAAAAAAAAAAGTAATTTATAAGCAGCGTATTTTGAGGAAGAGGGTACAGAAAAACAGAGATAGAAAGTGAAAAAAAAAACAGCTTCTTTGGCCGCATCAGTGCTTACTAGCTCCCCTCTCTAATATACATGTGTATGCACACACACACACAGGCAGACACACTAGATAACATGAAATCCCACCTATACATGAATGCAAAGTAACACCAATAGACAAACTCTGGTGACATACCCTTTGTTTACACATCAATCACACATAGGCATGTATATGTTAAACAATTAGCAAAGATACCACAAGGCAAAAGTAAAAAATGAAGCCTAGTCAGCACTGGAACCCAATCTCTTCTTTGGTATCCACAGGTGAACAAACCATCCAATATTTGCTAAAATTATGATAAATTGTGGAAATTGTCAATACTTCTGAATCACCAAATAACTGCAATCAAAATCAAGTCAACCATTGTAAACTAACAAGGAACTGACTCCCATCCACTTTAAGAAACAGAAAAAAGATCCTAACCAAATAAATGAACAAAAATGTAAATTTTTCATTTAAATATTAATATAATTATAAATATAATTATTAACATGATTAATTGGGTGGTGGTAGTCTAGTGGTAGGATACTTGGCTATGGCCCAAGAGGTTGCAGATTTGAATCCAACCTCCAACACTTCCACCATTGGGGGCCTGAGCAAAACCCTTAACCCTGAGTTGTTCCAGGGGGACTGTCCCTGTAAGCAGAAATTGGAAGTTGCTCTGGATAAGAGTATCTGCTAAATGCTATACATATATTAATACTATTCTTTTCCATATAGCTCACAGGCTTCTTATGTACCTTTAACTACCAAATACAGGCAGCAAGCTATAATCAAAGTCTGAAACAGCTCAACTGGGTTCACAGATGCTTATCAAAGTCAAGATACAATTAGAGCACACATAATAATAAAATAATAATATATTAATAATTATTATTATAATATTAATAATATTATCTTTATCACTAACATCACTGATTAAAGCAGTTAGCGAAAATTTCATTGTTTGCAGCTGACACAGAGAATGATTTAGTGATAAAAGATTAATTGTAGTTACTGTCTAAGGGAAGCTAATTTGCAATTTTTCCCCATCATATATGTGTAATTTCCAGTTATATATAGTCAACACTCTTTTTTTAATAATATTTTACACAGGTCAAAAAATGTTTTCTTTCATAAGCAAATTACATTAAAACCTAATAATACAAAATACATGGCTCAGAAAAACATAACAGAACCCCTTTAAGGCAAATAATAAAAAGCAATAAATAAAAATAAATAAATAACAAAAAATGTAGGTCAAATAAACACAGTAAAAATAAGACCTCACATTAATCTTAGCCTTCTTAATGGGTATTCAAAAAGCCCAATATATCTAATTTTTTTATTTATTTAATATAATTCAACAGTTCCATTTGTATGATGAAGAGAATCTATTTCAGCTCCTGAAACATTTACATGTCAAAACTGTCATTTCTTTAGCTATAACCAATAGTTGTTGTGATAAAGCATCCAGAGCACAGCAAATTACAGCCAATAATCTTGTAAACCTGTCACATAGTGGGAAAAGGAAAGGTTTTACTTCTTTGTGTCTTTTGTAGTAATAAAACCTGTGCAGGTTTAAACCTTTTTAACAGGAGTTTTGGAGCATTCGTTCTCTTCCTATATTTCTTCAAACTAATGTTGACCTAACTCTTAGTCCATATCTTTTCTAGATGAGTTGTGCTTGCTCATGACAGTAAAATAAATAAATAAATAAATAATAAGAGCTGTCCTGACAGGCAGTATCCAAGAAATGGCTTATATACTTACTGCCGGTGTTACTGTGTTTGCTTTGTGAAAAGGATAGTCACAACACATTGCAACACAGGAGCTAAAATCATTAAGTGTTTATTTACAGTGTACCAATATGTAAGGTATACCTGATAAAATTGGAAGGGAGGGGTCTTTGTTGTCAAGTTATAGAACAAACACTACAGTTTATAACTAAGCTAGTTGATCATGTTTTCATACAGGATGTTCCTTTCTTACCTTGACAGCAGGTCTGTAATTGTTTGTTGCCACCTTGACATGTCATTCCTTGTCATGTCATTCTCTAGTTTTTTTATCAGTGATCAGTGTCTGGTTGGTAGACTATAATAACCCCAGCAGTAACTCTGAGATGTTAAAATCTTACCAATGTAGCAGTCTGAACCAGTCCAGTTGGGTTCACAGACGCACGTTCCGCTTTCTGGCATGTATGCTCCATGACCGGAACACTGGTCCTGGCAGGCAGGCAGTGGGCTCTCACAGCTTGTGCCACCCCAGCCTGGTGAGCACAAGCATTCCCCTTTCACACACACACCGTGACCTGCACACTGTGGGTCCAGGCAGTCCACTAAAGACAGTAACAAATAAGATAAAAGAACCATTACAATTACTTTATTAACATTACTATTGTTGGACAGTATATAAGATTACGTGGGGCCAAAAAAAGTAATACCCCATCCTTCACAAACCACACACATAGCAACATTAGTGTTTGACTAAAGCTATGAGTAAAGAAGCTATGTTAGAAAATCTGTTTTTTGATTAAAAATCCATGCCTGTTCTGGAATGCAGCTTAACATTTACCTATTCTTTAAAAATTTTCTCTTAGAATTTTATGCAAATTAATTTTTTATACAGATGAGTATTTGTATTATATTGAATAGTAAGTCAGACATCTTAAGTGCAATAGAATATTTATATTGTAATATTTTTCATCATGACACATGTCATGAAAATCATGAAAAAAAAAAAAAAAAGCTACCATCAGCTACAAAAATGTTATTTTGCTACAATAACAGAAAAAATGAGCTATGAAGCTAATGATGTATTTAAAACTAAGGTTTTAAGGCCATTGCAAAAGGTTTTAATTTTCGTCAACAAAGCCAAGTAACTCTGGGTAAGTGCTTCATGTATCCCAAGCACTACAAAATTGATTTGCATTTCTGAGTACACACTAGTGTGGGTTCAAGCCAGTTTTCTCTCTTTCACAATGTACACCCACAACTTTATTCCCAATTAAAATGGCTCAAATCGCACATGGTGTAGCACATCAGGTGCACATGATTAGAAAATCACTACTCAGCATTTTGAAGGAGGTTTGCCCTTTTAAACCTCAGACATTTAGTTTGGTGTCCTCCTGACTGTTGAAGTGAGTGAATACAATGGTGAGATCAAAAGAGCTGTTGGAAGTGGAGGACTTCCAAAACAACTGCCAACATGCCCAGGTCTGGTTGCCCAAGCAAGTTCACCCTGAGAGCAGACCGCAAGATGTTAAAAGAAGTCTCCAAAAATCCTAAAACATCACCATGTAACCTTCAGCAGGCTCTTGCTACTGTTAATGTGAAAGTTCATGCCTCTACAATCAGAGAATGCACAACTTTAACTTGCATGGGAGGTGTGCAATCCCACCTCTGGCACTACCACCACTGGGTCCCTGAGCAAGACCCTTAACCCTGAAATGCTCCAGGTGGACTGTCCCTGTAATTAGGTAATGAAGTCACTTTGGATAAGAGCGTCTGCTAAATGCTGTAAGTGTAAATGTAATTATATGGACACCATAACAAAGGACATGTCTGGCATAAACCAAATACAGCATTCCAAGAAAAGAACCACATACCAACTGTGAGGCATGGAGGTGGAAGTGTCATGGTTTGAAGATGCTTTGCTGCAGCAAGACTTGGCCAGCTTACCATCACAGAATCCACCAGAGACTGGTTGATAGCTACAAGAAGCGTCTCACTGCCAAAGGGGGTAGAGTGTCCTAACCTTTTCCGCATTTAGAATATATGTTTTTGTTGATATCTTTTGTTTAATGAATAAATCAAGGTTTACCTGCAATGAAATCACTTTCTTTCTCAGAGATGAATAAAACATTAGACATCAATATGTGAACATTTCTTAATAAAAAACATAATATTTAATTGGGGGGGGGGGGGGGGGTCCAAATTTTTTCCCATGACTGTATCAAGAGCATTTTCATTAACTATTTAATCATATTTCAGTCACGGGAAAGTATATGTCAATTCAAGTTAGAGGTGAAGACCAAGGCACCCACTATCAATAAATGGATTATCATTCTATCAATGTTAGTACACTGCTACAAGTTTATCATGCCTCTTTCTATTACAGATTAAAAATCAAGGAAATTTGTGACAAAATATAGCCACAGCTGTACTTTATAGCATTTTAATCACATTTTCATAATCTAAATGATCCATACTATTCACCCCAAAATTGTGGTCCTTGATAATGATCTCCTCCCATCTTTTATGAATTCAA
Organism: Hepsetus odoe; assembly: GCA_017165825.1. Taxonomy (NCBI): domain Eukaryota; kingdom Metazoa; phylum Chordata; class Actinopteri; order Characiformes; family Hepsetidae; genus Hepsetus; species Hepsetus odoe. Next base: position 10,594,594 of record CM029376.1, read on the forward strand.
GAGGTATGAAAATGCTCCCTGTGTTTTGCACACTGTGAAGGCACTTAACAAGGCAAATGTGAGCACACGTCCATGGTGAATAAATTCGGCTGACGGAACCCACCCGATACATTAACTACTCTCTCTGCATTGCCTATTGTATGCATGGCCCAGTAAATCTATGCCATTTAGCTTGTGTAATTAGTCTGATACTCCTGGCTTTTATCGAGGCTCTGGCTCATCAACTCAAGGTTATAACCGTTACCGAGGTTTCAGACAGACCCTGCTATTATCCCAGCGGGCGTGTTCCACTGACAATCCATTGATTTTGCATTTGAGCCAGGAAATGTCTGAGGCCCCTGCATGTAAAGAGAGAAAAATAACCCAAGGGCCTTAGACTCTGAAGTAGCCGTTTGTTGTGCAAGCACGGGCACAAACAGACAGTTGATCAAGAGTGCTGCACAGAGGCGTGAAGAGGGAAAGCAAAGAAAGCTGACTGAGTTCTGAAAAAATATGTGGTGAAAAAAAGGAAAAAAGTTATTTAACCTGAAAACTATACTTCACATGGTTTTGAGCAGTTTAGCTTTTTTATTCAAGTCAAATAATTTTTTGATTAAACCACAGAAGCAGCCTTCACTTGCAAAATGAAAAGCATGGAACAATATATGATGTGTATAAGAGACAGATATATATATATATATATAATAATTTATCATTTATCATACGGTCATATGAAAAGTATTAAACACCCTAATTAAACATTTTAGTTGATTTTCTTAGTGACTATAACTACATGCCTTTTACAAAGAATAAATTGTTTTTCTGCAATGTTAATAATTTCCGTTTATTTCCTGTATTTAAACACTGGAAAACTAAAATATGTGCCATAACTTTTTGTTTAGGCCCAATGTAAAGTAATTAGCATAAAGGTGCAAATATGTGTAATGCCTTTAAAGGATTCTGGCTATTTTTTAACTCGTTATTTCCCAGTTTGATGCCAATTCTAAGTCCATTTAAAATTCGGCAATGCCTCACCTTGCTCGCAGTTGTTGCCCTTGTAGGTGGGAATACAGATACAGATGCCTTGGACACACTGTCCGTGGTTGGAGCAGGTGGGGTCCACACACTGATCCTCTTGGATACTGCACTCTGGCCCTTTCCAGCCATCATGGCAAACACACCGGCCTTTTTCATACTCGCCATTACCACTGCACAGCACTGGGCAGGTGTCTGCAAATCAGCGATCAGTGGCATCCAAACAGGTGTGTCAGTGAGAAGGAGAGAGACAGAGAGAGAGAGAAAGAGAGAGAGTGAAGAGCTTAACTTCAACAAAGAAATGCAAATGCTTGGGCAAAACCTAATCCAAGATATAAATCAAACCCAACAATGTAAGGTGCTTTAATTTTTCACTGTATAAATTGCTGACATCCAATTTTTTTTTTTTTTTGTTGACAACCCAGTTGTTTAACCGTGTCACTTTGTATTTATTAGCAGTGACACTGTGTATAAATTACAGTCTCAGACAATTATACCTTTGCTTTTTTTTTGTAAAAAATTCTTTATACAAAAGCTTTATTTTATTTAGGCACACAACTGCTAGTCAGACTCTCCCAAAGCATAGGCCAAGACACTATCAACTGTTCTGGTTTTACAAATAAGAAGCATGAGGATCTGTAGACGTTCTCATCTGTCACTCTGTTCTGTCTTTTAATTAGAGCAGAGTCAGCGCCTCACCTCCTATTAACCTAATGATAGAAAACAAAAGCTCCTTATCCAAGTTAGGGATTCACTCAGTATACATGGACAAAGCAGTCATGCTATGCTGTTGGATGTAACTCTCTCTCACTCTGAAAAATATTATGAATAAGAATTGTAAGCATTAAACTTTAACTCTAGAAAAAAACATACACTGGATTACATGTGTATCCCATTTCATTCCATCTACACAAATATGATTGATACACAACTGGTTACATTTTCCATTTATGCTAAGTTACTCATCTTCCTGCTGGCCCTAAGATACATTCAAATAGGCTTCTCATATGTGGCAACCTAGCAACTGCACTATATTATTCACAGCTCTATCCTTTGGACTCCTCCTGCCCTCAGTGTAGAAACATGGCAGCAACAAGAAAACCATAACATGGTAACCTGGGCATTTAGTTATGGTACACATAAAGTGGTGAATATGTTTTCCAATTCACATGAACACTGTTCTTCCTTCTGGGCCCAAGGCTTGTTTTCACCTCTACTCCCACTTATTAAAAGAACCCCAGTTGGTGCAGTCTTGGTCGCTTAATGTCCCCTGCTGTAGTTAGCTGAAGAAAGTCAATTTAAGTAAATGTGAAGATGCAGTACCATTGCAGTACCACTATCACTCTGTATCCAACATATTAATCAATACTGATGCAAACAAGGATGTTGTCACTCCTTCTCTTTTTTTCCACTCTTGCTCTCTCTCTCCCTCTTTCTCTTATTTCTCTTATAAAATCTCTTAGTTTTCCTCTAATCTCCATTCTCAGTAGAAACATGTTAATCCTTGCAGCGGTTTTAATTTTCTCTGATGCCACTTGAACTGTATGCAGCCAACACTGCACTGGATTCATGAAATGCACATAGATGCTCAGAAATATTATTCAGGCTGGAAACTGAGCTTAGTTTCCCTCCCATTTTTGCTGTCATCAGATAATCAGGAGTGGCTTTTTATTAGGCATGTGCAAAATGATCTTAGCTGCAGACCATGACGCTTTTACAGGACTCTCCACGGAGTTCCGGCTCTGTTTGGCAACCAATGTTGTGATATTGACTCCTATTACAGCCAAAACAGAAGCCAAAAATGAGAGTAAATGGTGGTGGAGGGAGAAGGAAAAGGGTGTCAAATTCTTATATAACAACAAAGCCAGACTCTGGCTGCCCTTGGTGAGGTCATCCTGGCTCCTCTCCTTTCACCGTGGCCTTCCCTGGCACAGAAGAGGGCTGAGAGGGCAGCTGAGGCTGGACAGGCTCTTTCACTGACCCAGGGCTTCTAGTCTTCATAACATCCCTGGCATGGGTCCAAGATGGTAGCAATGAGAGGTGCATTATGTTAGGTACAATAATTCATAGGCCCAGGACCTCCCTGGAGACTAGGAGAAGGTGTGGGGATTGAGTCCGAATAATAAGCCATAAGGAGCACTGAATGACATCTCAGAGGCCAGGAGGAGCAGCCAAATCTGGTCTGATTTATTGGCTCTTTGCATTTCAGCCAAACCCTTTTTAAAGTCTATGAAGCCTGTAATCATTTATGAGCATGACGACAGGAGTAGAAGGAGTTAGTGAGCAAGGAAGGAATGGAGAGAGCTGGAGCAAAAGAGAGAGAGACAAATGGCAAATTCAGTGGAATTCAGCTCAACACCTTCTCTTACATACACGTTTCCCAAGTAATTCTGGGGAAAACACATTCTTAGAAAATGTGTCTATATATATGTATTTTTTTTTTGCTGCTAGATGTTTGTTACAGTTTAGTGTGCATGAAGATGACATCAGAGTTTTACACAAGCGGCTCTCAAGCAACTGAGATCCCTAGACTTTTCTCTGGCCAGCCGATGAAGCTAAAAGTAAAGGGCAAAAAAAAGGCATAATAGCTTGTACAGAAGCCCATAAGGATTGGTGTTCTGCATGCTGTCCCCTAGAGCAGAAATTAGGGATTAGGTTATATAAAAATCCTCCTTGAGGTTTGATCTCTTGCTGAAGAGATTTCTAATGTTGGAGGGCGCCAAGTGCAACATGTTGCAAAGCTGCCACAGAATCTGAATCAGCACACCGTACACACAGGAAGAACTGTTAGACTTGCTGCACCCTCCAACCTGGTGCATTATTCAGTCATATCCAAGCTCATGTTCATTTTACATGTTGTTAACAGGGCATGTATAAAAAACTGCAAACTGCCACACACCTCACTTTGTCGTCAGGGGTTAACAAATGGTGCTGAAAGTTCATTTGACCCTGCAATTAAAGATAATGTCTGCTGAGGACCCTGCTCCTGTTTCAATCTAGCGATGTGTTTACATTTTTGATCTGATAATGAGAATTAAGCATTTTTAACCAAAGCTGAAAATGTCATTAAGGCTATAAATCATGTTTAACATTATATGAAACCTTTGGATAAACCATAAGCCAAACCAAAATAATAACTGAAAGTCTAACATATTGAATCTCATCCCTCAGATTTATTAAAAACAATAAAGGCTCCAGTGTATTTCAAACAATAAACTACAAAAAAGCAAAAAACTACAGATAATTGTGACAGCCATTAAAAATACAGAAATATATAACATAGAAGTTTTAGTAAGTGGAACAGTGGCCGGGTGTAGGAAGGACGTCAGTGCTGAGCCAGTGATCCAGGACATAACTTTTATTAACATAAACTTGTTTAGACAAGACAAAAGGAACCAAAAATGCCACCATTAACTGTAAGGCTTTGCCTCGTTAATGAATCGCACTCTGTTCTGACTCATTGGGGCTTAAATAGCAGTCCATGAGCCGAGGTGTGCTCAGTCAGAACAGAGCGCCATCTGTCATGCCCAACCGGAACCAAAGACACGACAGACTGTGACAGTAAGAGCTTAGTAAACACTGAGGTTAACTTTTTATTCATTTTGGATAAATATAATGGAATAAATAGTTAATCATTTCTAAATTTATATTTGATAACTACAGTTATCTACAGTTAACTACAGATAAAACAATGTCCACTAAGTTTAATTAGGATATTTTATTGATACACCGAGTTGAAACAAGAAATGGCAAAAATGAGACATCCAAAATTATTAGCCCCCTGGCCATTAATAGTCAATAGTGTACCATTTCTGAGCCACAACTGACAACAATCTCTTAAAGTAGTTCTTTACTAGGTTGCCACAGGTCTCCTGAGGGATTTTGGCCCATTCTTCCATTGCAAATTGTTCTAGCTGGTCCAAATTGCATAGTTTCAGAGCATGGACATTCACTTGAAAGTGAAAAAAAGTGAAAGTGACAACCCTTGTCATTGCGAGGTCACAGCACAGCACAGCACACAGTGAACCACAACAAAATTGGACTTCTGCATTTAACCCATGCACTCGAACACCATGCAGCAGTGGGCAGCTATTGAAAGTGTCCGGGGAGCAGTGATGGGGACGGTACCTTGCTCAAGGGTACCTCAGGGCAACCTACTGGTGAGGGGATCGAACCCACAATCTTCCAATGCGGGGGCAACTCCCTAACCACTAAGCCATCGCCACAGATTCTCAATAGGATTGAGGTCTGGGCTCTGTGTGGGCCACTCCAGGATCCTGGTTTTGGTATCCTTGAGGAGCTGTCGGACTAATTTCGATGTATGCTTTGGGTCATTGTCTTGTTGGAAGACCCAGCGACGACCTAAGCCTAGACTATGAGCAGATTTCTGCATATTCTGCCTCAAATAGTTTAATTGTGGGAACTGTGTTCCTATGGTTGAAGGCCTCTCCCTTTCTTCGCCAAACATAAGCAACATCCATGTGCCCAAACAGTTCCAGTTTAGTCTCATCAGACCAAAGCACAGACTTCCAAAACTCATCTTTACCTTTCAAATGTTCACGGGCAAACCTCAGTCGGGTTGTGATGTGCTGCTCTTTGAATAAAGGGGTTCTTCTGGGACGATGGCCCTGAAGCCCACCATGATGAAGAGCCCTCACAACTGTATTCCTTGAAACATCAACTCCAGAAGAGGTCAGGTCAGCAGCAATCATCTTGGCAGATGTCCGGGGCTTCTTGCTGACATCTCTGACCATTTTCCTCTCCAGAGTTCTTGAAATCTTGCGCTTACGGCCATGGCCAGGTTTGTTTCTTACAGAATTTGTCTCCTTGTGCTTGGCAATGATGCAACGTAAAGCAGTTCAAGACACTGTGAATCGCTTGGAAAAGCCAGTGTAGCCTTCCCCCTTATCATGAGCATCTACTGTTTCCTTTCTGAGCTCCAGACTGATTTCCTCTGTCTTTGGCATGGTGAAAAACAGTAGTTCCTCTCGTGTGTTCAAGTGCCCTGTTCCTTGGAGATTTTTTATGCTGATTGAATGTTGTTAGGAAGCCAGTCGACTGCAGGTGTTGTTAGGAAACCAATTGACTGCACAGGTGTGGTTTCAAAGCTGATCGGTCAATTACTGTAGGTGTGCTTTGAAAGCAAACATTCACATGGGGCTAATATTTTTGACCACTCCATTTTTTACTATATTTGATAAAAAGCAAGCCTAAAAATGTGCTACTAAATAGCACCGGTGAATGTTTGCTTATATCAGGTTTCATCAATGCTGCAAACATTGGGAAGAAGTTTAGAAAAATGTTCCATAATTCCTGGGGGGCTAATAATGTTGGCCTCAACTGTATATGAGGGGAGAAGAGACTGGGTTATAAGGATAATACGCTATCAGTATTTGTCTGTTTATTTAAAAGACTGCTTCTTTTCTGAGCATAAAAATATTAATGTTATCTACCGTGACTTTCTTTGATCTTATTCTGTCTTACTTGCATTTACTTATGCAGTCTTAGCTCATTAGAGACAGCCTGCCTCACCTTAGATGTGCTCACAATCATGAAAATTATACAAACCAAAACACATGATAATCTTAGACCAGTACATTCACAACTGCTTCCTCGCCGTTATCTAAAAAAGTAAAGCTGGTTTATATTTGGTATATTTACTTTGGAAAGTGAAGAGAAAAAAATGGTGGTAGGTGAAACAAAAGCACACAAAAATTCCATTCCATCAGCAAAGAACACATGAGCTTTGAAAAAATGCTGTCTGTCACCTGTGCTGTTCTCAGGGCATGAGAGGACTCATGCACAGGTAGTAGAATGCAGCGACCTTGCCCTATCAAGCCTCTAGAGATAAAAGAGCACAGGGGAGGAGAAATGGCTGGTACGTCCCCAAGGTCTAATTCAGCAGCATTACCTGTGGTCCTGCAAGACCTGGGATAGACATCTCAGTACTGACCTTTCTCACAGCTGGGTCCAAGAAAGCCAGCAAAGCAGTGACAGTGGCCTGCAACACATTCACCATTGCCATTGCAATTTGAGGAACACCCATCCATGGATTCTGTAAAGCAAACGGGAAGATATTTTTGCCCTATAACTGTATTAAAAACAGCAAATAAATGTATCTCTTTTGTTTTAGTGAGTTTGCATTAATAGGCAAACACTATTAAATGTTTATTTTGCAAGTGAATAAGAGTGGTTGGAAACTTTAAAATTAATTTGTAATTAATTATATCATATTGAATATTTTTTCTACAAAATATATTTAAACAAGATAAGTTAAATTTAAAGCAAAAGCAAAAACAAAAAAGAATTCTTCAATCCATGCAGTATATATCATTATGCCCGAATGAAACTTTTTTTTTTCTTTTTACATGTTTTGAAAACGTTGGCTGCTCTTCACACACGAAATCATGAAATTTCATGATGAAAAAACCTATATAAAATTGTCCAAAATGACTTAAAAGATTCCCTGCGATGGGCTGGCGACCTATCCCCCGTCCTCGCCCTGTGTGCGCTGGGTTGCACTCTCCCGCGACCCCGTTTGGGACAAGCGGCAGAACATGGATAGATGGATGGACTTAAAAGATTGAATCTTGTTCAGTCTTACATTGTAAGTAGAGTACTTCTGAATAATTACATTTGTAGAGACCAGGTATTATTCCAACAGCTACACAACAAACACTTTCAAATGTATCAATCTGCTCAGATTACACATGCAGACTGGGGTGTAAAAATTTACTTGACCCTGGAAAGCTATGTAAATGACACACAATATTGAGCAGCCAATCAGAAAAACTTACAATTCAACAGTCTTATGAATTCACAGTAAGAAAAGATATATGATATACATAGAAAATGGTAAAAACTGTAGAAAACATGAAAAATTATCTACACAAACAACAAGCACATCTGAATCAAAATCATGCAAGAGTTTCACCACATGCACACATATTTTACTGCTCATTTGTAAACATTGATTCCTTTAGACGTTTACTCATATTCTGGAACATAACTAAATATTATGTAACACAGCATATATTTACTGCAGAAAAAGTGTAGTACATGGCCCCTTTAACCATATTCATTAAAGTTGTTTAACTAACAATTTGAAAAAGGTATTGTCTTTAATTACAACTGCTTTTGTTGAGGTGACCCATTTTTTACATATGTTAATTTAACTAAATGTGGCATTATTAAATTAAGTACATCCAACTATTTATTGTGTATTAGTGTAGTTGGTGGTGATGCAATGGTGTTAATATTAATTGTTTCTGAGCAACCTACTGAAATCATTTATAATGGCTACATAAAGAACAGTGTTAGTTAGATTATGTGCTAGATTATTTCAACTATTATTTTTATACATCAAATAAAATGGAAACTGAGGGAGAATTGAAAAAAAGCAACAAATGATGAGTTTGTTTCAGCATTGTGGACTTCATAGAACTGAGCCAAAACATGCATCATGGTGACAATAAAAGCCATTTCAATATTAAAAACCATGTAGCACGATGGATGGCTAGATTAGAAAAGCAAACAAAAGCACCCTGCAGGATGTTAGAGAAGGAAATCACAGAGGAGACATTTTTGGGTTAGAATGAAATAAAATAATACTTTGAACTATGGGCTTCCAGCAGGTATAATCCTTCTACAAACACTATATATCTGCCATATTCAACTTTTGGCCTAATCACAGGAAGGATTATAAAAATAGAAGAAATAGCCAGCCCTATTTTGCATGTGCCAAAAAAAATTAACTTAGCTTTAATCACCATGTTGACACATCCAGGGACCTTTCTATATGCAATCCTGCCTAGAATGCCAGAATGGCCAGAATTGCCACTGGTTTGTAGTTTGCAGGGATACTGTACATTTATAAAAAAAAAACTGCACATGCAATTTGTACTTCCTTCTCCAAACTGTGTTTTTTGTGGTCCAAATGAAACTCTCACTAACTCATTCATTTTCATAGCCGCTTGCCACAATTAAGGTCGTGGGCAGTGCTGAAGCTGATCCCAGCTCTCACAGGGAAAAAAAGCAAAGAAACACCCTGGACAGGTCACCAATCCAGTGCAGGATAAGCACACAGAAAAATGCTCTCACACCTACAGGCAATTCAGCATCTCCAGTCTAGCAGTTCAAGACACTGTGAATCGCTTGTAGCCTTCCCTCTTGTCATGAGCATCTACTGTTTCCTTTCTGAGCTCCAGACTGATTTCCTCTGTCTTTGGCATGTGAGTAACAGTAGTCCCTCTCATGTTTTCAAGTGCCCTGTTCTTTTTATGTCTTTTTATGCTGATTGAATGTTGTTAGGAAGCCAACTGACTGCACAGGTGTGGTTTCAAAGCTGATCGGTCAATTACTGCAGGTGTGTTTTGAAAGCAAACATTCACATGGGGCTAATATTTTTGACCACTCCATTTTTTACTATATTTGATATAAAGCAAGCCTAAAAAGGCATTTTATATTACAAAATGTACCAAAAGCTACTTACCAGCACTGGTGAATGTTTGCTTATATCACGTTTTATCAATGCTGCAAACATTGGGAAGAAATTTAGAAAAATGTTCCATAATTCCTGGGGGGGCTAATAATTTTGGCCTCAATTGTATGTAACAGTCCAGTTGTAAAGAAAAACAGTGTAGGTTTTCCTTGGTGGTCAGTTACAGGCATTAGCTTGTCTTTACACATGTCCAGTATGTGTTCGTCATGCTCTATCCTTGCATCAGTGACCCGTTTCTGAGAACAGGAATAGTTGTATGGACAATGGGGGATTGGCTGTTGTAAACTCTGCAGAGACACTGAAACACAATGCTGCTAGGTTTGAAACATTCCAATCTGACACCACTACAATGTCACTGTAATGCTGGAAAGGGTCTGCCACTCAAATTATATCTTGGCAAAAATGGTCCGGTGCTCCACAAATAAGTGATGTATGAACTTTAAAGTTACTTGCATATTGTGCATGAATGCATACGTGTTCGTACATGGTACATGTTTCTAATAAAACAAATTTTGTAGCAAATGAACCCATAGTTCATTAAATATATAAAAATTTGCTTGTATATTAACTGAAGTTGCTTGGCTTACATAATGAAAAAAAATGAATATTCATTAACATTATGTTTGTATGTTCAGACTCAACACTGATTGTATGGAAAGTGATATAAATTAAGGTAATTCTGTGTGCATTTCATTGCATGGCAGGTAATGATGCATGATTGGGAACTTAATTATATTAGTTACTTAGCCAGCTATATAACACTACACAAAAACATAAAACTTATTCAGTACATCTTTGAACTACAACTATTTAGATAATGTAACCAAATCAATTCAAGTGTCTTTTGCATATATAAAAATCTTTTTTTAATTATTGGAATAAAAAAAAAACATTTTCAGGAAAGGGGAAAAAAAGACTAGAGGAAAGTTGAACCATGGTAGATGGGCATGTAATGAGTGCAAATTCATGTTATGAAATATTTTTGGAGAGGTAGCACATATACTGAATGGGTGGCTATTTAAGCCTAAAGGAGTCAGAGCAGGCAATCAGACATTGACATGGTTGATCTCCGTTGCAGCATTGGAGTTTTAGTTCCTTGTCATGTTCAGTTCAGTTAGTAAAGTCCAGTCACAGATCCCTGGCTCAGCGTTGACATCCCACCCACACCACCCCAAAGTTGCACAATACATGCACTAGGTTTACAATTATTGACTACAGTTGTAGATATAATTAGCCAGACATTCTATACACCATCCTTAAGTGGACAAAACTAGCTATAGGGCCAGACATTCAGTATTTTTATGTGCACATCATCAGTTGGCAGTCCCATCTGTGAACCTGTGTTTACTGTTTGGCAACTGGGCTGCTGTTGCTCCTAAACATTCCCATAAAAACACAATTACAGCTGACTGGGGCAGCTCTTGTAGGGCATAAAAGGGTGAAAATGTAGTGTCCTGTAATATTGCATGTTGAAAGTCACTGAGTTCTTTTCAACAAGTTCTGTTATGTGTGTTTGTTTATGAATATGCATGGCTGTATGCAAACTCTGTGCGAAACACTATGTGTACAGGTATTAGGCAAGTGAATATTTTGGCCATATCACCATTTCTATATGCTTATAATCCAACTCAAAGCTGTATAAACTTGAATGCTGATTGGATTTGAGCAACAAGTGGCAACTTGTCATTATGAAACACAGCACACCACACAACGAAACCTCAAAGAAATACAGCCTCTGCATTAACCCATACACACACGTGCAGCAGGGGGCAGCTATTTAAAGTGCCCGGAGCAGTGATGGGGACGGTACCTTGCTCAAGAGTACCTCAGGGCAACCGACTGACCTTCAGGTCCTGGGGACAACTCCCTAATCACTAGGCCACCACTGCCCTCAAGTGAATATGCGTAATGAGGGAGGGTATAGCTTAATCAGAACAACAACCCATATCAAGGTGTGCATAATTATTAGGCAGCTTCTGAAATTTGAAATTTGAAACTTCTTTGAAATTTTGACAGACCAGATGGATGGGCCAGTGGCTGGATCAGTACCAGGCACAGAGCTACACCTTAGTTCAGATGCCAGCAAGGTGGAGGTGGGTATTACTAGTATTATAGCTGATTGGACCATTTCATGTTGAAGATGGACTCAAAATCAGTTCCCAAATCTACTGCCAGTTTTTAGAAGACACTTTCTTCAAACAATGGTACAGGAAAAAGTGCATCTTTCAAGAAGACCATAATTTTTATGCAGGACAATGCTCCATCACATGCAAGGAAGTACTCCACTGTGTGGCTCACCAGTAAAGACCTTAAAGATGAAAGAATAATGAAATGGCTCCTCCCTCACCTGACCTAAACCCTGTTGAGAACTTGTGGGCCCTTTTAAAACAGGAGATTAACCGGGAATGATTCAATTAATAATCTATACAAACCACACTCAACAGTGAGACAATGTGATTTCTGTAAGGACGCTGACAAGCAGGACTGAGACACTGAGAAGGGTTTCAGATATTAACACAAATGTAATTGGAGAATTGAGGGATTTGAAATACTCTTTGTTATTTATCTTAAGCACACAGTTCCTAATTCCGTCAAACTTTTGTGACTGATATAAAAACTGGTAATATTAAATCAATGTGGCTGTTTGTCGCTATACATTAATACATGTAATTTAATCCAATATTTGTTACGATTAATTGTGTTTATAGTAACCTTTCTATACACTGTTTGTATAATAATAATACAATTAAAAATCCATATCCTGCATAAAAATAATTAACAGAAAATGAGAAAAGAATTCTTATAACCAAACACAAGACAATCCTGATTTCAGTTTCCTGTTTGCCATAGTTTTAGTAAATTGACAAAAAAATATAATAATTTTGCATTACTGAGCGTTTTCAAAAATAACCTTTTTGTTAAATTGTTATACCATCTTGTATACTGTATCCTGCTGATAAATTAACACTGTAAGCATACAGGCATGTTTTGGGCTGTCCACTCTGGAATGTTCAGTTCTGCTGCACGTTATACAGAGACTCTAGAGCGGCAACTTCCTGAGTCTCACTGTCATACTCACCTCTCCATAAGTGCATTGATCTGTTGATTGATTCCTTGATTCCTTCATATACTTCATCTCAATACTTTTAGAAGATTTTCTGTCTCACCAAGAACACAGTACACTATGGTTGTATGCTACAAACACCTGGTTACTAAAGAAACAATACTTACTTGTTTTTACTGTGACAAGCAAACTCTGAGAATGTCAGTTTTGTGCTTATTTACCAGTCTTTACAGTAATGGGTAAATTCATAGCCATCACTCAATCTCTAATATCACAGCTCCTTCTTCTTCCTTCAGGAGCTCCTGTTAAAGGTTGCCACAGTGGATCATCTATTTCCAGTTAATCCTGTCCTCTGTATTTTCCTCTTTCATACTGACCACCTGCATGTCTTCTCTTACTACATCCATAAACCTCTTCTTAAGCCTTCCTCTTCTTCATTTGCCTGGTAGCTAAACTCTCAAGATTATTTTCCTAATATACTTCTTGTCTGTCCTGTACCAAATGTCCAAACCACTGCACCCTAGCTTCTCTGCTTCAATCTGTCCTTCACCATTGCAAACAAGAATTGTCTCAGCACTGATTCTTTATGTAATCCAACTTTGATGTAATCCAACAATAAATGCCTTTGTCACTCCTCGTGCAGAACTTGCCATGGTCATTCTGCCCTCATACATATCCTGTATCATTCTGACATCATTCTCTATCACTCCTGACTTCCTCATAAAAAAATAAATAAATAAATAAAACAACTTCTCTTAAGGCACCCTTTACGTCCACAAGGACACAATGCAACTCCTTCTGACATCTCTATACTTCTCTATCAAAATCCTTTTGCACATTTTCCACTGTTGTGCTCTTTGGCATAAAACCATACTGCTGATCACTAATTATCCCCTTTTCTTAACCTAGGATCCACGACTCTTTCCCATAACAAAAAAATATCATTACTAAAATAATAAAACATGTTAATTGGGAAGGCTATGGTCATTTACTAGAACAAAAATACATTTTAAAAATTATGTTATTAGCTGGTCATAACTCTGTCATAACAATCTGTTGCAAAAAGAGACACAAGGTTTCTTTTCATATGCACAGTCCTTTTTGTTTTATTATTTTAGAGCATGTTGGGACACATATTGCAAACTCAAAGTTTCCATAGAAAAGTGTCTGAAGAAAAAGCATTTCAAACACTCATATTTATACATCTTGTTCATGTAGTTGAAAAATTTATCTGCAAAGCATTAAGCTAGATGTTTTATTTAATATTATCTTCTTTTTCACTGGGTCGCCACAGTGGATCAACCGTCTCCATTTCATACAGTCCTCTGCATCTTCCTCCTTCAAACCAACCAACTGCATGTCCTCTCTCACCATGTCCATAAACCTCCTCTTTGGTCTTCCTCTTTTCCTCTTTCCTGGCAGCTCCATCTTCAACATCCTCCTCCCAAAATAATCCTTAACTCTCCTCTGGACATGTCTAAACCACGCAACCTTGTCTCTCTAACCTTGTCTCCAAAACATCTAAACTGAGCTGTCCCTCTAATATACTCACATTCTAATCCTGTCCACAAAGGCACAATGCTGGCCTTCTCTGTACTTCTCCATCAACATCGTCAGAGCAAACAGTGTGCCTGTGGTGCTTTTTCTTGGCATGAAACCATACTGATGTTCACTAATCCTCACCTTTTTTCTTAACCTAGCTTCCATTACTCTTTCCCAGAACTTCATGTTGTGGCTGATCAACTTTATCCATCTATAGTTACTACAGCTCTGTGCATCACCCTTATTCTTGAAAATCGGTATCAGTACACTTTGTATCATCTGGATCAACAGTCTACTTTCCATTCATCCTCTTCATCTCTGCTAATACTTCCATCTTGCTTATTTGCTGCACTTCCTGGTTCACATCATTCAATCTTCTCTCTCTCTCATTTTCTTCATTCATCAGCCCCTCAAAGCACTCCTTCCATCTGCTCAAAACACTGTTCACCTGTGAGTATGTTTCCATGTCCATCCTTTTCGCCCTGACCGGCCGTACACCAGCTCTGTCTCTCAGTCTAGCCAATCGGTATAGGTCCTTTTCTCCGTCCTTACTGTCCAGCCCCTCATATAGAATAGAATAACCATTTATTATCCCACGAATTAGAAATTTGGGTGGTACGGTGAAAAAGTGAAAGCAGTTCCATCCTCAATATTCTTCTCCCAATGTCCAAACAAATGCAATCTCGCTTCTCTGACTTTTTCTCCAAATCGTCCAACCTGAACTGTCCCTGAACCTGAACTGTCCCTTTAATATATATAGTTTAATATATTCTAATCCTGTCAATCCTCATGAAAGTGACAACCCTTGTCATTGCGAGGTCACAGCACAGCATACAGTGAATCACAACGAAATTGGACCTCTGCATTTAACCCATGCAAACACCGTGCAGCAGTGGGCAGCTATTGAAAGCGCCCGGGGAGCAGTGACGGGGACGGTACCTTGCTCAAGGGTACCACAGGGCAACCTACTGGTGAGGGAATCAAACCCACAATCTTCTGATGCGGGGGCAACTCCCTAACCACTAGGCCACAGCTACCCTACAGGTACAGGGCTCTTTAGCAAAGAATGAAAAAATATAAGAACAAGGGAAGATATCCATATACAGAGAGCAATGATGGTTAATTAAAAATAAATAAGTAAATAATGGGTAGGTATTATTATTATTATTAATAATAATAATAATAATAATAATAATAATAATAATAATAATAGGGGCAGTGGTGGCCTAGTGGGTAGGATGTTGGCCACATGATCGGCGGATCGGGGGTTCGAACCCCTTCCCAATGGGTTGCCCTGAGGTACCCTTGAGCAAGGTGCCGCCCCCGTCCCGCTCCTCCCTGCGGTGGGCTGGCGACCTGTCCAGGGTGCGTCCCCCGTCCGCGCCCTGTGTGCGCTGGGTTGGACACCAGCACTCCCCCGCGACCCCGTTTGGGACAAGCGGCAGATAATGGATGGATGGATAATAATAATAATAATAATAAATGAGTAATAAATAATGTTAAGCTGTGTTGTAGAGTCTGACAGCTGCCGGTAAGAATGACCTGCGGAAGCGTTCCTTCTTACACTCTGGATGTAAAAGTCTACTGCTGAACGAGCTGCTCAGTGGTTGTACAGTCTCATGCAAGGGGTGGGAGGTGTTGTCCATGATGGATGTTAGCTTTGAAAACATCCTCTCTTCCCCTACATGCTCGATGGATTGCTGCAGACAGTCTAGGACAGAGCTGGCCTTCTTGACCAGTTTATTTAGATTCCCCTGTCCCTCCCTGCGATTCTACCACAACAGCAGTCCACAGCATAAAAAACAGCAGACGCTACCACAGTGTCATAGAAGGACCTTAAAAGATTCCTGTTCACCCCAAAGGACCTCAGCCACCTTAGCAGGTGAAGACGACTTTTTGTACAGTGCCTTTGTGTTTGTAGACCAGTCCAGTTTGTTGTTGATATGGACACCTAGGTATTTGTACTCCTCCATATTATTCTCCAAACACCTTATCTTTATCCTCCGCCATTTCTTTGTAGTATTAACTACAGCCATTTCCATCCTTTTTGCAAAATCTACAACCATCTTACCTTCAGCATTCCTCTACTTTACACTATACCTCCTCATCACCTCTGTCCCTTCACCAACATGACCATTAAATTCTGCACCAATCACCACTCTCTCCTCTGGGTACACTCTCTATCACAACTTGTGGGGCATAAGCACTAACAACATTCATTATCACACCTTCAACTTCCAACTTCAAACTCATCACCCTATCTGACACTCTCTTCACCTCCAAAACACTGTTTACATACTCTTCGTTCAGGATAAAACCTTCCTCCTTCCATCAACACCATGGTCGAACAGTTTAAACCCTCCTCCAATATACCTGGACTTATTACCCTAAAATGTCAACCTTCCTTCTCTCCATCATATCATACTCAATACTTTTGGTGTTTGAAAGACTTACCGATGATAGAACTGAGAAGCAAGACCTGCTCCATCTTCTTGCCATCATTGTACAGTGCCAAGTACCAGGTGCCTGGGTCCATATACTCAATGAAGCCTGTCTCCTGTAGAGAGTTAAGCTGCAGATTCCTTGGTGAAGTGCCTGAGTTCTCTGAACCTTTAACTTCGGGTTTAATCAACTGCTTCCCATCCAAAAGCTTCACAAAGTCGAACTGTAGGGGAGCAGGATAAATACATGTTAGAAACGGAGACTTTGTAAGGATGTCTCAGTCTGATGATTAGTGTGACTTAAGGTTCCCCATCAGAGTTAAACCACATTCAAGCTCCATTGTAATGTGTAATGGGGTTAATCAGCTCATTTTTATGATAAACAATCCAGCTTCTTGACTTGTACCCAAATTCTTGGTCTGGTCTCATAAGAAGTGAATTTTCCTTGTATGTAAAAAATTTCCAAATCTATGCATTAGGAAAATATGGCAAGAAAGTCCACTAATCCAAGTCTTATTGTGATTAACAGTGAAATGAAAAAAGCATGTTACCATCGAATTGTTTCTTATTCCAAAGTGTCAATTGAGAAAAGGAGAATGGACAAAAAATTATTTTGAACTGAACTTGAACTGAAATATTATTGTCATGTGAAGTTTTTGTGAGCAAGGAAAAAAAACACCCTTTAAAGCAGCTTTATGGAATCTGTTTCTGATCCACTCGTGAGCACGCCGGGGTGACAAAAAGAGAAGGAACAACTTCCTAAAAATTCTTGTGGCTGACATTGAATTGATCAAGAAAAAAAGAAGTGACATTATGAAAAAGATGTCCAATATTATAAATAAATCAGAGCAAGCTGATTTAACCACTGATGGCCTGTACAGCCAGTGGTTAGTAGAAATGAGGTTCAAAAGAGTCTGTAGTTGGGAGTTCATTAAAAGATTTAATCTAATAGTATAAGTTTAAATGCTTAGGGTCAACAGTTCAGTGTAACAGGGAGTGTGGAAGAAA
This sequence comes from Hepsetus odoe, assembly GCA_017165825.1. Lineage (NCBI taxonomy): Eukaryota > Metazoa > Chordata > Actinopteri > Characiformes > Hepsetidae > Hepsetus > Hepsetus odoe. Next base: position 10,612,163 of record CM029376.1, read on the forward strand.
GGTGAAAAAGAGTGGGGTGGAAGTGGGTGGAAAAAAAGATGTGTGAAAGAGTGAGAAATGTTTAAAATATAGTTGTGAGACTACTTAAAACTTTTGAATGCTATTAATAATCCTATAATCCTTTTCTGTAATTTTACTCAATAATAACAAGCATTTATTCAATAATTTACATTTACACTACGTCTTTAATTATGTGAGATTTGACTGCTTTTCAAAAGCCAGGTATTCTGAATGCTAGTTTTATTAGAATGTCAGGTCTGTCATTCATTTTAGAATCAGTTTTTTATTCTTGACACGGCACAAATTTTAGTTTTGCATTAGTTCTTCACTCTTTTGGTTCCTTTTAAAAAACAACAAATGGATCTCCAAAGAACTCATTTTGCAAATACAATGTATAAATACGGTGGAACTGGACACTGTCATGGGTGAGTTTCGGTTTGGGCACTGTAGAGGGCGCTCTGTTCTGACTGAGCAAACCTGAGCTCATGAAGGCACAGGTGCGCTTCATTGGGGCTGCTATTTAAGCCCCGATGAGTCAGAACAGAGCACGGTTCATTCATGAAGCGAAGCCTGACGTTAATAGTGGCATTTTAGTTCTCTGTACTTTGGTTTATAGTTAATAAAGTTATGTTCTTGACTCCTGGCTATTCACTGACGTCCTTCCCACGCCCCGCCACTGTTACAGACACAGACAAAATTTGGGACAAAATGGGTAAAAGGGTCTCTACTTTTCCCAACAAGCCTCTTTACAGAAGTGGCTTCTTCTAACAATTTTTTGGGGACAATTTTTGGTTTAGCATTGTTGTATCCTTAACAATTTGATTTTATACATTTTAAAATGAAATAAGGCAGACGTTTGAATGCCATTGTATTTAGTTGCAAATAGATTGTTTTTACATTTGAGTAGTACAGGAACACAACAGCCAAAAGGAAAGATGCACAGTGAGAAGAATTCATCTATTCATCTTTTTGCCTATTGGTGTAACACTTCTGTACATGTGGAATCACCTTTGGTCCAAATGAGCATTTATCTGGAAATTGATTTTGACCTCCAGCTCTTTCAAGGACAACATTTTATTTATGCATGTAAGATGAGTAGAAAGCATGACAGTCTACAATTTACATGCAAATTCCACTAGCTGTGTCTATCATTATGGCTGTAAAGCCGGTATCACCACAAGAGATCTATGTATGGTGCCACTTCAAAGTGGTAAATCAGTATTAACCAACATTTGATCCCTGCTGTGCTTTTTTAAGGCTTTCATTTGTAGTACTTCAGCAACATCATCACTTAGTTGATTGATCTTGTGCTGGTCTTAACAAACTGCCAAAGTCTTCTCTTTACCACACTCTCTGGCATACTGTACCAGAATGCAACAAGCTCTGTGGCAGTGCCTGCTCAGAAAATTACAAGCCAACACAGCAGGGACATGGGCCATCAGGGCCCAATTTGTTTTGATAGGGATCTGACCCAGCCCCAAAGACACTGCCTTTTCACTCAGTGGTGGTTGAGATAACGAGGGCCAGTTCCTGGGCATGCTTGCACACACACATGCATGTGGCTACTACACTGAATCACTAGATAAGTGGGCTATGACAGTCCCCTCAGGCAGCCAGTGGTGCCTCACCTCGCTGCGTGTCACTAGCATTTGCTTATTTCCCTACTGATGAGGAGGGAGGGGTACTGGAGAATAACTTCTATCTCCGTCTGCCAGAGTGTTGCACTGCTTTTTTTGCACCTGCAGGATAAAGAAGGTTGGATGGAAGAATTTTTGAGGGTGGGGTAGACGTCTTTTCATTTCCTTTGCACCAGATCCAGTAAATACTGACGATTTAAAGCTCTATGCTAATGTGCCCCAGGATATCATAACCCATGATTTTGCTGCATCCATAAAAGTGGTACTCGTGCATTCCCTGTAGATAGTAGAAGAAATTAACCGTTCCTCTAATGGTTGGAGTCTAACTGCTTCATCAGAGCTGACTGTAAGGCTAAGAAAAAGTCGCATGTAAATTTTCATCTCAACCTTTATCGCTTTCGAACTCAGGTACATGTGAACATACAGTGTAAAGTGAACTGTTCAAAAGTAAGGGTTTTGAACTGATCTAAAACCAGTTACTGAAGAAGCATTGCTTAAATTCTGATTCAGGGACAACAAGGTTTTAAGTCATTTATGAGAACTTCTGAAGCATTAAAACATTTATATTAATGAACAGTAAATGAGTCGATATTTGCTGTGAAAATGATATAATGTAGATTAAGTCAATGTTGTCAATTTACTCACTGTCATTGTAATCTTGTAAGTTCAGACCTAGATAATGCCAGTTATCCAAAGCCACAATAGCCTTTGTTCTATCTACGTGAGCAGAATGACCCTCCTAATCCCCATCATTCAACATGATGCAATCCAGTGCAGGCATTATTTGGCTGACATAATTGAATTGGTGTTTAGCATTCTCCATTTCTTGCCATTATTTGAGTTTCTTAAATAAAATTGTTATATTAGCTAATTATTCAGGAAAAAGTCAACCAATTAACCTATTATATAAATAATCATTAGGTTTTTTGTCATTAGTGGATGACATTGGTTTTAAGGTTTTACTTCAGGGTACCTCAGGGTAATCTACTGAACTGGGATCAAGGGTTAGGTACCTAGGCCAACACTGACTGTATCATACAGATTAAGGTACATTTAAAATTACTATTATTTATTTTCTCTTGCTCCCTCTCTCTCTCTCTCTCTCTTTATTATTGTCATAGCCGCTTATCCTAATTAAGGTTGCGGGGGAGAATGCTGGGAATCCAAGCTCTCACAGGGCGAAAGGCAGGGAAACACCCTGTACAGGTTGCCAGTCCATCTCAGGGCAAATACAGAAACAAACACACTCACATTCACACCTAGGGAATAACACTTAGCATCTCCAATCGACCTAACATGCATGTCTTTGGAAGGTGGGAGGAAATTAGGGCACCCAGATAAAACCCCCACAGACACAGGAAGAACAATCTCCACACAGAAAGGACCCGGACCACCTGGCCTGGGAATCAAACCAGGGCCTTTCTACTGTGCCACCGTCCCACCTATTAATATTATCATTATTACATATAAGAAGAGCAAAACAATGCTGAACCTGCACTTCACTCTGAAGGGTTAATGTAGAAGTAGGTTGCTGCTCCTCTCTACTCCTCTCTCCAAGTGCTCTTGAAATGTTTCTTTGGCATTTTATAGAGGGATGTATCCTTGGAGTAGGAAAAGTCAGGCTTGCCTAAGGGATTAATGTCACATTAATGTCAGAAACCATTCAATTAGTCTCCGTCATGTCAAAGCTCACAGGTCTAGCATGCGGTTAGGACAGTGCATTTTTAAAGATGAGTCAGAGAAAGAGAGGGGGGCTGACTGCAAATGCCCAGTCGAGTGACCTGCTAAGGCCCACACCAGCGGATGCTTGTATAACCAGGCCTGCTCAACAGCAGCATATGTCTGTTTGTGTAAGCCGAGGCCTTCAGGTGCAGATTCCTCAATGTCACTGAGGAAACTCACACACAACCACACACTTTCTACAGCATCAAGACATAGGATTATGAATACTATATGTGCTATTTATTTATTTAACTTTTTCAAAGATGCTGACAGCGCCTATATTGTTTTGGCTTTTATACAACATAATTTTGATTTTTTTAAATCAAATAAAATCACAATATATAAAAAAAAAAAAAACATTGCTAGCTTAAATAAAAAAAAAAACATTTTTGGCAAGATTTTGTTCTGACAGTGAAAGAGATATGAATGTAAATATCAAACAATTTAAATAATTCATTATTTTATGCTACTATACATGATAAAATGATGAAAAAAGAACCATTAGACACGGTCTAAAATAACTCAAGAGCATTTATAAATTTACACTTAAAATAAAGAACATATTTCCCTCTCCTGTGAAGTTACTTCCAGTGGATAATTTCCAAGTTTCCAGCTGCAACAATAAAGGCAACAACTGGTTCACATAAATAGCAGTGTATGCATTTACTATAGGGTTACCCTATTGAGCGTATTGAGGCCCTTTGATTGAAAACAGCTTTAGCAGCTTATATTACTCTGTCAGGGATTCCATTGCTTTCAGTGTTATCAAAATAACAAAATCCCTGCAAATGTGTGTTTCGGAAAAATATCCAAGTGCACTTTATAATGTGGTAAGAATTCAAAGGTATCTGGAGGATGTATGAAAAACTCCCAGGAGAAAGAAACTGTTGAGACATGAACAAACCGGATTTTTATGTAGCGTTCTCGGTGGGGGAGCACACAGCAAGGCTGTCAGGACAAAGTGTGTTGGGGAAGATGCTAGACAGATAATTGGAGCAGAGAATGGGGAGCACTTGCCATACCTACTCAGAGTGTTCCAAGACACAAATACTTCATTAGGAGAGACACAAATAACGCATATAATCTGAAGTCCGGAGACATATTGTAAATCTGATCCGAAATAATATTGAAAATATTCCACCCAATCCACCTTTCAATTTTATTTTTATTATCTTTTTTTTCTCTAAAATTTAAGCTCAATTTACTCCACTTCCATAGGAAGTTTCCGTAGAGGGATTTAGTGCTAATTTAGTGCTAATCACTGTTTGCATATATTTCTATCAAATCTGAGCATTGCTTAAAATTAAAATCATACTTTGTTTTTGTGCTGACTAATAAATCTCTGGATCAAGAGGTCCCCGGTTCGAATCCCACCTCCAGCACTACCACCACTGGGTCCCTGAGCAAGACCCTTAACCCTGAGTTGCTCCAGGGGGAATGTCCCTGTAATTAGGACATGTAAGTCACTCTGGATAAGAGCGTCTGCTAAATGCCGTAAATGTAAATGTAAATGTAAATCTATGCATTTTTAGCATAACTCCTGAAATGTTTCACCTTTGTTATTGTTAGTGCTTCTAAACTTCAGTTTTACTCTCCATAACAACTGGAAGCAAAGAGGGTCAAAAGTTCAGAGTAACTGGGAGCGCAGAGTGCAGGCAGGTTTGAATGGATGACAAAGAGCAGCACAAATAGATGATTCTCAAGTGAGTGAATTGAAAGATTGTGGGTTCGATTCCCTCCCCAGTGGGTTGCACTGAGGTACCCTTGAGCAAGGTACCGTCCCTGTCACTGCTTAAAGGTATAGTTCAGGTTGGACGATTTGGAGAAAAAGTCAGAGAAGCGGGATTGCATTTGTTTGGACATTGGGAGAAGAATATTGAGGATGGAGCTGCCATGTCCAAACTAAGGCAAGAGAGGAAGTTTATGGATGTGGTGAGAGACACAACAAATGGTTAACCATTTCAGTCTGCACCACACCCACTTCTTATTTCAGTTAAAGCTGTTGGGATAAAAAATATTAAGAACACCAAAAGCAGAGCATGTGAACACCTCTTGTACCTGCGTGTGTGTAGGAGGGATGTTCCTTCTGCCATAGACACCAAGCAGAGCATCTCGTGAGAGGGACAGGTTAAACTTGATGTAGGTTGGGTGATGCACAGACATGTGGAAGCGCCAGAAGAGCCCAGGAGGGATAACCTGCACCACCTGAGTCCCAATGTCCACCTCTCCACGGTCTATAGCCCGCCCACGCTGGAACTTATCTGCAACACACACAGACAAAGATATACATAATAAATCAGCTAGACTTCCTTGTGTCTAACTAGAGCTAGTCACATGCCTGCATTAAGAACTGGACTGAAGTCATTAAACCTCCAAATTACCTGGCTGACTGACCTCTTTTCCTTCTAAAGTGGTCTGTAAAGAGACCGTGTGGCAAAGCCCATCTAATTAATCTTCTCAGACCACCACATTGTGTTCACATGAATTTAACCTCCTCTGGCCCTTTTGTTGGCCTGGCTAAATTGTGAGCTATCTCCTTTCTCCGTCTCACAACCTGCCTCAACTGAGACTGAGAATATATGGTGGCAGAAGCCCTCACCCGTTAACCAGACAAAGGCAAAGCAGACCTGGGCTTTGATTTATGAACACAGCAGCTTATTTTCAATCTATAATGCCTAAAGCTCCCTTACTACAAATTATTGAGAGGCGTTGAGTCATTGAAAAGCATGGATTATAAATCATGCTGTGTGTCAGTAAAGGAGACATTTTCTTCTGTGGCAGAGCAGGCATGGCCTCTGTACAGTGCAGTCCGGCTTTAGAGGACTCTGCAGCTGCGAAGAGACTGCAGTTCAAGTTGGTGAAATTCTGGTTAAACTGTACTCATGAAACAGAGATTAGCTTATTGAAATGTGTTCATATGAGCAGTTGCTCTTGAGAAACTTTTCAACTTTACTTAAATCTCAGTAATTGGGCATAATGGTTTAAGCCAAAAAAATAAGAAATACCCTCTGCTGGAAGCTATAATTTTTTTGGCTTCATCCCATGTTATGCCAAAGCACAATATGCAGCAATAGCTAGTGGGTCAAGTACTATAGCAAGAAAGGGGCTGATTGTATCCTAACAACTGCAATTGGCATCAATTACAAGAAGTTAAACCCTTTAGATAATAGAAGTTAAATCCTTTAGATAACACTGTATTCAGATTTTTAGGTTTTAAAATGTTCTCAAAGGACCCATATGAAGTAAAACTGAATATACAATTACTAAACTGAATTTACTATATAAATCTTAACACTCACAACCAACTATGGAAAAGTCCAACTATGGAAACTAAACAGCAAAAACAGCCTACTTTAAACACTAACCCATTTAAAAATACCAACCTATTCAGGTTATGACATGCTAGCCTTGCATATTCATGCTCAAGTTATAAAAAGCATTTTAGTCTGGATGAAGTACAGTGCAGCAAATCACAAGAGTTAGTTTTAAACACAAAGTAGCAAAAACATCCTGATTGGAAATAGGTATGACATTTGATAAATTAAATACAGATAAATTTTGTAGATAAAATTATACACTTCACAGGTAAAACTAGTTAAAAGTGTAAAGTACAAGAAAACTGTGGGATTTGTGCCAGTGTATGCTGTCACTCTGAAAACAAACTGGGAAACACCTGATTGTAACAAATAAAGTCCAGTTTGTAAATTAACTGCAAGGTAAATTAACTGAGGTTTTAAACAAGTGTTTATCTGTTGTTGCCATCCAGTTTCCCCCAATTTTCCTCAGTTTAAAGCACCTAAATAAAAGCAAAAGCAGCAAAGCTGTGTGTATAATATTGCACTGAAGACATACAGCTGATGAATGCCTCAACCCAACTGATGAAAGAGTAGCTTAACTCTCTGAACTGGGTATGAATCAAATTCTGTTGAAACACTGGAATGAGAGGAGGACATGTTGGTTTGATAAGTTAAAGATAATTAAAGCGCAAATGCATCTGTATTTCATTATGCCACATTCAGATCCAAAATCACATTTGGGTGGCACAGTCAAGCGACTCCAGCTGTAGGTTTGCAGTGCAATAATCTCAGGCACTGGTGCAATCAAAGAACAATGGGGTGCTCTGGAACTCCCTGAGAGAAAAGAAATTACAGCCATCAGTCAATCTCAGGGGCCCATTCACTGTATATATGTTCAGAGATCACTGCCAAACTGCAATGGGCTTCTCTAGGAATTCATCAGTAGAAAAAGTTATACTTTATTTTGCTGTATCCGACTGATACTGAGGTTGCCTATGTGAAAGGCTGAAATTTGCATACATTTAAGTTCCATACATTATCACAAGTTAACACTGATGGTATAGCAATCTGAATCTGTGAAAAAGGAAAGTATGGGTGGACCACTTGGCCAGACAAATTGTAATGAATTTGCTTACCATAAGCATGCAAGGTAAGCTTAAAATAGCTTCAGACGCTGTATAGTCATTTCAGCATAAACCTTAAATGTTGTCAATCTGAGAATCCTACAGAGGCTTGTGCATAGTGTTTATAAACAGCAAACAACAAGTTTAGAGAGAAAAAAATATATATATAGTTCTGGTCTTTGAGATTGCTACCAAGCATCATAAATTGTTGGCACATTAATGTCAGCCGAATAAGCTGAGGATTTTGGTTTAATAGCAACTATACTAGTCAGTCAAAATGTTTTTGAACGCTACATAAAAAGCTCTCTGAAACAAGTCAATTGAAATGCTAATACTGCCGTGTGAATTTAAGAGGGTGCAAGAATTTATCCCCTGCTGAAGGAATTGATCTGACTGTGTGAGCTATGTTCTGGCTGAGAAATAACCAATCACTTGAATTTCTCAGATAAAACGTTATAAGTGTGCATTAGAGAGTGCATTAAAAGCTACTGTTTTTGCCACAAGTGCAATTTTTGGGGGGCTAAAAGATCATACATGCTGTTGTTAGGTTATTGAGTTAGTGATGATTCACTGAGAATTAAATGTTTTTTATCACAACAGCTTTAAACTACTTGCACCTGGATCTGGGGGAGTATTTACATGTCATCATAATAATCCTTATCTGAAGCTATAGAAGCTATGATATGCTACCCAGATCTTAAATGTCCTGTCTATTAGATATCTGAACCTAATGTACCCAAATAGACTTTTCCATCCATATGATGTATTTTAGAGACAGCAAAAAAATACTACTTTTCCAGCATTACTTACGACAAAGCAGTCAAATCATTTGCATTGACAAGAGTTATGAATATAAAACAATGATACCTGTAATCCATTTTAAAAGAAACCAAGTTGTTTTTTTTAATTAAGGTTATTATTCCTGAAACCCTATTGAAGCCTCTACCCTGCCAGCCAATTGATACAAGCCTTGTTTGAGAGCAAATGGAATTGAATTCTGGATTTTCATAAAGTATGAAACCTGGCTGAGTTTAAATGATTTTCCAAAGAACTTGCCTTAGGAGGAATAAAAATATCACAGAGGTGCAGTTCACTATAATTAAAGGAATTCAATTTAAAGATGTTTGAGCTGGTACGCCAGTACGACTGCTACTATTCTTCCTATTTTATTGCCAAATTAAGGTCACCTGAAGTCAGTGATGGGATAATTCTACAGGCCTTTCAGCCACAGAGGATAATGAGTTAATTAATTCTGTATGTGTTTTATGTCCTTATTTCCTTTAAAATGGCAGGAAAAAACCTCCAAAATTGCTAATTTGCCTCACTTTTTGGCAATACTTCACATTTTACTTTCTGAGAATTGGACCTGAACTTGTCCATCACTTAAAAATATGAAAGAGGATGTCCCTTGCTATTCTGATTATACACTGTATCACAACACAGGTGGATCAATAATTGCAATGTTGCAGAAAGCAATCAATCTGCAGGACATGGGAAAGAAGGCAATGCAGAATATTGATGTGCTTTTTGAAAAAAAGAAAATCCTACTTTTATCCAAGTGCTTCCATATTTTCTCCAAACTCAAAAACCTCTGATCAGTATTTATGGTTAGGGTATTATGGTATTGTGGGAAGATGCCTGATATTGTATTAATATCACAACAATAATGCAGAAATAAGTCACATCCTGTCAGGGTTTGGAGGGTTTTGTTGTTTTTGTTCACGGTAGAGGGCGCTCTGTTCTGATTGAGCACACCTGAGCTCATGAGGCACAGGTGTGCTATACTGAGGCTGACTACTTAACCCTCATTGAGTCAGAACAGAGCGCAGCTCATTTAATAGGCGAAGCCCTGGGTTACGGGTGGTTTTGTTTCTGATGTATTCCAATTTCGTGTCTGGTTTCATGTTTCGGTTAAATAAAAGTTCTTCAGGAATCTTTGGCTCGGCAATGGCGTCCTTCCCGCTCCCCGCCACCGTGACAATGAGCCGCCAAAATCGGGACGTCGCGAGCCTTGAAAAGTGGTGTGAGGAGCACAAGCGGGCACAGGGAGCCATGATTGAGGACCTCAGAGCAGCACAGCGGGCAGCCGGGGCGTCGCAAGCTCCTGCACTCCTGGTGGCTCCTGCACCAATTACGGCGGTCCACCAGTGGAAAAAGCGGCTTGCACCACTCGCAGCGGAAAAATGGCGGATAACCCGCCTTACGTGAAACACAGCGAGAAAACGGCAAAGAAACGTGAAACGTGAAAAGCAGGAGGCGTGCACCCGGTACCGTGCCCAAACCCAGCTCCACTAACCCATCTGCCAGGCAGAGGGCAACAGAGGAGCCGTTCCAGATTAGAAAAATAACTTCAATAATTCAGGCATTGGAACAGGAGCTACAGGAATCTGAGAAAGCATGGCAGTCTGTTCTGGGCGCAGAAAGACCAAAATGGCTTTTGTCGAGCAACTCCAGGAAATGGAGGCTGAGCTCCTCGCCAAGGATCAGGAAATTTGTACACAGAACCAGGATCTGGACGCCTTGAATGCAAAATGCAAGAAACTGGAAGACGATAATGTCTCTCTTCAGGCCGTGAATCACCAGCTGCAGGTGAGCAACCAGTTTAAGGTACATTCCCTTCAGGAGGAAAATGGGGAACTTGAAGAAAGGCAGGTTGGGTACCTAGAGCGTGAGAAAGTCTGTAAGGGCTTCAGTAAACAGATAGTTTGGTTAACCGAAAGCTTGAATAGTACCCAGGAGAACTTAAGGGCTGAGTCAGAAAGACTCAGACAGGCCTATAGGAAGCACAGTGCACTTCTCACAGACATTCACCAATGAGATGAACAGATCAGCAGCATGAACAATCAGATCAAGCAACAGAAGAAGTTTCTGACAAGGCTCAACCAACAGCTGGCAGAGAGCAAGACCTCTGCTCTTCAGACAACCACTTCAGCCACCCACGAAAGACTGAAACACGAAGAAAATCTCACCAATCTGCTTTCTCAACTTGAAGAGACCAAAGGACTCTTGTCTCTTTGCCAGAGTGACATTACAATCATGTTTCCATGATTGCAATGTCACTCTGGCAAAGAGACAAGAGAGAGAGGTTTTAGCTCAAGCCAATGGTGAGCTTCGAGTAGAGGTCAGTGGACTCATGCAGGAGCTGAAACTGGTGCAAGACACCAGCGCCGCTCTGCAGGCAGAACTGGAAAAAGCCAGGAGGGAGACCAGTAAATTCACTGAGAGTATGGTCAAGGAGGGCAGGTAATGCACCGTTTTGTATGTTTGATTATGGACAAAAAACTAAGAATTTGCTGTGTTTATGAGAACCTAGACTCCATGAGATTCACCCTGCAGGTACATGGAGCAGAGTGTCACAGGGCCAAGAGGGACTCTTCTGTGAACCATAAAGATTCTTCTATGTTTAGCTCTTTCAGACTCTTTCAGGCCAAGGCTTTCCAGTGAGTCAGACCATTCCTCATGGGACCCCCGTGGTGAGTCAGGGAGAACAAGGAAGTTCCATACAACCAATTGGTTGTTAGAGGTACCCATAACGATTCGGTCTCTTCTGAAATCACTTGCATTGGTTACTGATTCGGAACACAGGCAGAGAAAGCCTCTGGTGGAGATCCTGCCCACAGATATTTCAGGTGAGAATATAAACTTGTATCGTAACAGAGAGGACCAAGAAATTAAGTTTCAGGATTATTTCCCCTCCACATTCCCATTATCAAGGAAGGAGGCTAGGACTATTCAGAATCCCCGGACCTCTGCTGAAACCTATTGGCCAACTAGACGAAAACTTCAGTGAACCTGTTCAGAACATACCCGTACATATTGCTGGAACTGACACCGTAAGTGTTCCTTCTGAACAGTCAATAAAGTCCCATAACCAGGCAACCGCATCAAGGAATTTGACTCCCAGTCAGGTTCATCATAAGCCACTTCCATCTATTACCTCAGGCATCACCTCTGGAATAGACTGCCCTTCACGGATCTCTTCCCTTGTTTTAGTAAATTCAGTAAGTAAAGTCACAGAAATTGAGTCTAGTTCCTCAGAGGTACTCAATTCCCTCGACCTTAGCCTTTCAGAGAATGATCCAGAAGAGGAGTGCTCCAGAATCTTTGTGGAAGCTAACAGTAATGACAATCCAACAGCCCAATCTGATGTGCCAGTGGAAGACCCACAGATACCAGAGGCTGAGGAATTAGTCAAACCCCCTCCTGCTCAGAGAGGAGTAACCCATGTTGCCGATTGTGAGGTCAGTAAGAGCAAAGCATGAGTTATCATGCCTCTCGGAGATGGAAGCACACAGTTACCCAGGCCTCCCAAAAGTCAGCAGTGCTAGAGGAGAGCAACAGCGTTTACAGCAGCAGTGGAAGGATACCTTTCCTTTATTGCAGCCAGTGCACCCAAAAGAGTCTTCACGCCGGCTGTTCTTCCCCCAAACCTCATGCTAAATGCCCATGTGAATATCATCCCAGTTGGCCCAACCCTACGACTAAACTCCAATCTGCATCTGATTGTTCCAGAAGGGAGATGCGCTTTGCCAGCCACGCTAGTTCCAGCTACCATGCTCATAATACGTCCACTTCATCAGCCTTCTCAGAACTTGCGGTCTGTACCACATGTATGCATAAGGAACAAGAAATTCTGCACCTCAGATCATGAAAGGGTGGACACAGAGAGCGAGGAGGCCAGGGACCTGAGGCAGAGCCCACACTGGGTAAGGGACTCTTCCTCTTCTATCCACAGAGAATCTTGTGTATCTAGCTATTTTACAGACACTGACAGGACAAGGTTTCCAGCCGATCAGAAGATTCCTCCAGAGACCCCAATACTGAGTCAAGGAATCGTGTGACAGAGGAGACACAGGAATACAAGAAGAACTTGTTTGAGAGAATATGGACTGGAGCTCTGGGGTACCCCTCGCCACCTCCAGCAGCCCGAGACATGACTGTGTCCCCCTTCCTGTATATTTCTTTGTTAATTTGAAAATGTGGACCTGACCATGTACCCCATTAAAGGGGCTATGTTTTCGTTGTTCTGGCTTGTCGCCCCTCTAGGTTCCGCCTCTGGAGTTGCACCCTTGAGGGGGGGGGTGATGTCAGGGTTTGGAGGGTTTTGTTGTTTTTGTTCATGGTAGAGGGTGCTCTGTTCTGACTGAGCACACCTGAGCACATGAGGCACAGGTGTGCTACATTGAGGCTGACTACTTAAGCCTCAATGAGTCAGAACAGAGCGCGGCTCATTTAATAGGCGAAGCCCTGGGATACGGGTGGTTTTGTTTCTGATGTATTCCAGTTTCGTGTCTGATTTCATGTTTCGGTCAAATAAAAGTACTTCAGGAATCTCTGGCTCGGCAATGACGTGCTTTCCGCTGCCCGCCACCGTGACACATCCACTGTGAATATATTGTATCTGTTTTTGTTTTCTTTTTTTTTTGCCCAAAATGCTCTTTGATTATTATTTTCTGATTATATTTTATAGTTGGTAGTTGACAGTAAACTGAGCTGAAAGGCTCATTCATGCCGAAATACTTGTCCTTACAGTAGGCTAAATTAATGGCCATTTCATTTCATCTGCTTCCATGCCACATACCTGCCATCTTTAAAATGCCATGGCTTCTGAAATACAGTGCCTGTGACATTATAAATTGGGCTAATCCTCATGTCATTTGTCATTTGCTTGCTAACACACGTTTTGCCATATCTGCTTGTCTCAAATCTCTTTTCCCTTAAGGAACACTTCACTATGAAATGCTAGCACTGCTAATAATGAAGAAACCAAGCAAGGCAAGATAGCGTTATGTCTGCTAAAATTATTCATGCTGACTTCTTCCACCAGCTAGCCACATTAGTGACATATAGCTTTAACAATAAAGACCTGTTTATTGTGCTAAGTTGATACACTGGTATCAAGCAAAGGGTGCAGATAATGGGCTTCTGTGGTATGTACTCAGTAGATTTATAATCATCATTACCTACTAATATTGTAATACCACCACTTAAGTATTCATGACATAAGTTGAACCAATTAAACATAGAGATTTACAGCGCTCAACTGGTATGATGTTAAGGCTTCCCTCTCAGCACAGGTATTCTAAGCACTGCAAAATTTAGTAATTACATTAATGCTTCTAATGAATTTCTGATCATTTTAAATGTGAGATCCTATTCTAAAAATGCTCAGTGTAATATAATATTCATCATTGCACTGGTTCCAGAGGGCAGACTATGTCCTTAATTTAATATCAGAAGTATTGAACTAGTTAAAATAATATGAAATTAATCTCAACACACATCTGCTGCTGCGGTGGTGGCTGCCGGCATTGATGAATACACTGATTTGATTCACATAGCCCTGATTGCATTTGACAAGCAACATGACACCCCCATAGTCTGACTGGCCGGGCGCCAGGAAGACCATCCGAAAAGATTGATATGCTATGCCATAGGGGAATGGTGGCCATCTTGCCCACCTTGCTTTACATGTGTATCAAATGAAATGATACAACAAATTAGAGGTTTGACAAGCCCTCGGAAACAAGCAAGCCAGGAGTGGTAATCAGACACATGCTGACCTCCTTTTGGCCCTCTGTGGATCTTGTCCATGCTGTACGTGTCCAGTGGGCTGGCGACGCTGGTGCTGATCTTGGCCTCTCCATCCTGCTTGCTGACACCGTTCTCATACAGCTGTGCCTCTGCTGTCTTCAGATGCCATGTCAGGCCAAACAAATGCACAGCTGCAGAGCAGAACAGTGAAAATAAGATAAAAAAAGAAGAAATACTGCTAAACAAGGTTAAAAGACGACTGAAGCTTAAGACAGAACACAGTCAATCCAATTTAGATTCTTCATCAGTGTTCTAAACATGCCGAGCCAGCTAAAATATTATATTATATATCTTCTGATGCTGACCTCAGGCATGCTTTAAATTGGTAACATATTCTTTATGCATAACTAATGAGAGTCTGCGATGTTCAAATTCCATATGATTTTTTTTTTCTACAAGGGAAGCATTGACTCCCGTCTGTGCAAATGTTAACAGATGACACTGTAATGAACATGAAACCACATGCTGTCCCAGAAACTTTCAAACTACAACATGCAATCAAAAAAGTAATTGTCATCAAATATAATTTTTTGCGAGTTACAAAGCACAAAGTTCATAGATGTCACCTACTAATTAAAAAGGAAAGTCATCAAACTTGTGTGCTTATCATTAGCCAATAGATTTTTGTGTTCCAAATAGACAGCTGTAATGGCATCTCTAACAAAACATGACACTGCAGCCTGGAGATGGCCGACTCCTTATGGAGGCAATGTTTGTTAATAATTAAACTAATAAAACCACTCCTTTTGTAACAAAAGAAGGGGCTGCTGTTGTGTCTGTAATGTTGTTTTGTTGACATGTAATATCTGCCAAATGAATGCTCTTGCTAGAAGTACCAACACCTCTTTCCATTGACTTTACCAAACAAAAAGTTTTTACTTTTTAGATTAGTAAGGGGCGCGGGAGGGTGTGGATGTGGCTGGTACATCAAACACATTGAGAATCTGGTTTAAAGACTTTCAACCATTTACTTTGAGTTTTTACTTATGTTCTGACTAAATTAAAACTTCAAAGCAAAACTTCATATTCTTCCCATCAGCTGGGCACACACTTGTCATAGCTGTAACACAATGACTGCTCAGAAACTGGTCTCACTTGTGGTCCCTGCTGATGAGAAATACATAATTAATCTAAACTAGTTAAAACCAATTTGCATTTGCTTAATACATCCCTGCTACCTCAAAATCTGGCTTTGTGACGATGCCATATTTCTAATGAGTTTGGACTGCTGCAACCAGCATGGATATGGGTAGGAAACATCAGAGCCTTCTCACAGAGCATAAGTGTGGGTGACTGCTACCTACTATTGCTATTTCTTAATGACCTCTTTCAGCAGAATAATTTCATAAACAGAAACAGAAAGACATAGTACTGACTGGTCAAAGAAAATAACAATGACCGATGACAGGCAAATTGTCCAAGCAGTAAAGAAAAGCTGCATAACAACAGTCAGTGACATCATGTCCACAGGACCGTGATTAAGGTAGCACAACCAACATTTGAAGATTGAAGAAGATTTCAAGAAATGTCAAGGCTGTGTCTCCAGATACAAAGCTTATTAGCAAGAAATTAAAAAAAAAAAAACTAAAAAAGTAAAACCAAACAACACAAAATACAGAGCTGAGCAACAACGTTTCTAGAACAACATTTTATGGGCTGATGATATACAGATGATTCTCTACCAAAGTGATTTACTTAATTCTTTTTAATTTAATGTAATATTTCAGTTTTGCCATTTTACAGCTTGTAAAATACTGGATAAAGAAATGGGAGAAAACCACTTCACAAAGTGGTTCTAAATTTAATAAATGTGTCACTATTCTTGTTACTGTACCTATTGTATCAAACTTCAGGAAATCTTGACGCGACACAATTCTTTTTGCCCTGTAGCCTACCACTTACACAGCATACACAGAAAAAGGAAAATATCCACTGATTTTCTTTCCTTTCACAGCATGGCACTGCTTATCACCTCTTCCACTCAGTTGTGTCTGGGTAATCAAAGCCATGCCAGCAGCCTTGTACTTAACATTGGTTAAAAGCATCATCTGACTGGGTGTGTGGCCAGTGTTGACCTATGACCAACCCAAAAGCAGTAAAAGTGAAAACATTATGCCTGCGTGCCTATTGGCCACTAACCATCTCTTTAAAAATCAGAGAGGATGGCATAATTTCAAAACGTAAAGTAGTGCCATTATACTGACTGCAGGTCATGCTTTTTTATTCATATTTTATGTGCCAAGGTAATATCAGCTGGTTTATAAGCAAAGAATATTGACCACTTTCCACTGCAGCACACCCCGTAATTGTGATAGGTACTAAGGATCCTGCTTGCTATTTTTTCTGCTGCCCTTTTCAAGCAGCAATGACCTAGTGTTTAGGGAGTTGGCCACAGGATCAGAAGATTGTGGGTTCAAAGCCCTTACCAGTAGGTTGCCCTGAGGTACCCTTGAGCAAGGTGCTGTCCCCGTCACTGCTCCCCGGGCGCTTTGATAGCTGCCCACTGTTGCACGGTGTTTGTGTGCATGGGTTAAATGCAGAGGTACAATTTTGTTGTGGTTCACTGTGTGCTGTGCTGTGACCTGTGTGACCTATGTGCTGTGACAAGAATAGTCACTTTAACTTTTTTACTCACTTTTGCTAAAGTGGTATGAATGGTCATTTGTTTATTGCACTCAATAGCATACTTTAATGATGACCAGTTACTAATACTAATTCTAAGACAATACTAATTCTGTATTAGTTCTGTACAATAGGTCACCACATTGTTTAACAAACAAAATCAATGTATTCAATGTAAGTAAATAAAATACAACCAATTGCTCGTTAGCACAGGATAAACCATTGTTTATTTTTTTTTACTATTCCTACATTTATCTAGAAATGTGAATTATTCAATTCAGATTTTTCAGATGTCTCAGCTTATGAACTGACACAGTTCCAGCTAGCAACATATTTAATCATCCATCCATCCATCCATCCATTTTCTGCCGCTTGTCCCAAACGGGGTCGCGGGGGGGGTGCTGGTGTCCAACCCAGCGCACACAGGGCGAGGATGGGGGACGCCCCTGGACAGGTCGCCAGCCCATCGCAGACATATTTAATCACTGCATTATTTAATGTACTGCTATCTGCTATAACATGTATATACATAACAATCAGCACCATTCTGTTAAAAAACCCAAGCCATGCTCTTCTGAGTGGTAGGCCATTTGACTGGGCTATAAACTGACCTGTATACCACTGGTGCTTTTCCAGCTGACTGCACTCATTGTACCAAAAACTAGAAATGCCTGTCTGCTTTAAGCTACTGACTATGAACTTTTAATACAATAAGATCCACATTCATCAATATCATGAATCAGGCCATTTTACTTGTCTGGGACAAACTTGGTTTCAACACCTTTTAATATGATTTACAGTAAGCATGCGACAACAACATAAAACGTGATCCATCAGCCAATTAATTAGGTGGCATAATTACCAGACAAAGCAATGTTTATTTTGTCCTTTGCAAGACACAAACCTTTAATGTCTCTGTAAAACTTTGATACAGTTTTATTGCACACTGATTCTTTCACTAACCTCAATTTAGCCCCTGCACAAGTTGAGTCTGTTGCTAAATGCCTTCTGCTTCAGGCCCACATCATCACTGTGTGGTTTTCCCTTTATCCCCTCCCTCTTTCTCACTCCTTAATGCCATTGACCTTTACTAGATCACTTAGGTGATGTTGTAAAGCAGTCACTTGAGCACACCGGAAGAGGAATTAAGTTAAGATGGCTCATTTATATCTCATAAGGGAAAGGAGGGTCCATGGTCTTTCTTACTTGATGAGTCCAATTTTCTTCCCTGCATGTTAAAATTTTTGACATAAATAAATAAAAAAGAACAGTCATTCAGTTTAACCTAACATTAAATAGTCAGAATTGTTCACAGCATCTTTAAAGCAACCGTGTAATGCCTCACAGAAAATTAGTACATGTAATGGTTAATAATATGCGGCCAGATGCCTAAAGGAATTGTTTTTATTAAAAAAAAAAAAAAAAAAAACCCATTTAGGTCCAAAAATTTATGTCAAATTACATAGCAAACAAAGCGACTGTATTTCATTATTTATCGCACAGCAGACAAATAGACAAACACACTCACATAAACTCACACCTACAGGCAACTGAGCATCTCCAGTCCACCTGACATGCAAGTCTTTTGAGCTCCCAGAGGAAACCCACATGGGCGCAAAGAAAACATGCAGACTCCACACAGAAAGGACCTGGGCCGTCCTGCCTAGGCATCAATCAAAGGACCTTCTCACGGTGAGGCTGCATTCCATATTAAGCCACTGTAAATTTACTGCAAGTTTAATAAGCTATGATTGAGCTTTAAATATACAGTACTTTGCAAAAGTTTTAGGCAGGTGTGGAAAAAATGCTGTAAACAAAGAATGCTTTCAAAAATGGAAGTGTTAATCATTTATTTTCATCAATCAACAAAATGCAGTAAATGAACAAAAGAGAAATCTAAATCAAATCAATATTTGGTGTGTCCACCCTTTGCCTTCAAAACAGCATCAATTCTTCTAGGTACACTTGCACATTTTTTGAAGGAACTCGGCAAGTAGGTTGTTCCAAACACAACTTTGTTTCAACATACATGTGACATTGATGATCATTAGCACCTGTTTGGTAAAATCCTACACCTGTCTATAATCCTACAAAGTCCCTGACTTTGTGCAAGTGTACCTATAAGAATTGATGCTGGTTTGAAGGCAAAAGGTAGTAACACCAAATATTGATTTGATTTAGATTTTGACTTTGATTTTTATAAAAACTTTGCATTTTGTAAATTGATAAAAACAAACAATCATTATTTATATTTCTGAAAGCATTCTTTGTTTATAGCATTTTTCACATCTGCCTAAAACGTTTGCACAGTACTGTGTGTAATTATATATATATATATATATATATTCAAAAGAAAAAACAAACAAAACAAAGCAAATCATTTATTTATGAAGCTGTAGCATGTTTGCACTATTTCCCTGAAGTCTATAGTGACTGAAAAATCAACACTTCTGCTTAGTTTGTTTAATCGGAAAGATGATCAATATAGCAGCTTTGAATGTTCATGTGGTTCACTTTTAGTTTGCCAGCAGAATGGCCCCAGAACAGTTATTTGGATTAAACTCAAAATGACAGTGGACAAAGCAGAAGACAGCTGATTACGTATCAGTGCAGATGAAATTGTGTTTAAAAGAGCCAGGTTGGTGTGGATGAAGCTGGGGTGGATATGGTTCAAGATAAATGGTAAAAAAAAAGAAAAAAAATGACAAGCTCATTGATAACAGTTTGTCCTTGTCCTTACATGGGCTCCTTTCATCACACCTCAGTACTGCCTACTTATACTCGAAAGCCAAGCAACATACACCTAACAGGAAAATATTGACAACATGCAGTGCACGGAGTAGTACACTCCTGAAAGCTAAAAAACACTCAAATGGCCTGCTTTCCATCTATGTTTTTTTTCCATCTGCAATAATTAACCCACCCCCTCCATTTCTAGATGCTCAGATTCCAATCGCTCACAATTAGGGTTCATTGGTTGCTTGAAACAATTATCAGACTGTGTCTGAATGAAATCAAAGCATAAATTCAGTTTCAAGTTAGAAGGAAAGCAGAAAATAAAGATTCTTTTCAGTGGAAAGCTTCCACCTGATTGGGCTCAAATAAAAGAGAAAGAAGAAGACAATTAGAGGAGCATAGAACACCACTGAATGTATTTTCTGAAATCCTCTGGCATCGCCCCTCTCTCTCTTGATTTGACCGGAGGGAACATATTGCCTTTGCTCTGTAGTAAGATCTCACCCTTTTCCTTCATTTGTTTGACAGCTATTAATCCCCGTGTCAGGACTGTCAGACAGTCTCCAAACCATACACCCTTCAAAGCTCGCCCACACACACACATTGACGTTTTATACCATAGACTAAAATCAATGTCTGAAAAAATTAGGACATGTTTGCAATGACCACAGGAACAGTGTGACCTTTGCCCTTCCACTTGTCTAAAGCAGGTGCAGGCGAATTGGCTGCTCCTCCTGAGGTCTCTATGTTTTGTTAAGGTAGAAAGATAATGGGTGATTAACACCCCCTCACATTATGTATAATCACCACTCTTAGAGGATGTTCACAAATCTCTTTTACTTTATAGCAAATAAACAAATCACATATACAAAACATTTGTGTTAAGTAGCTGATTATGGTGGCTTCATAAAACCGATGAAACTAAATAAATAAAAGTAATTCTTTTCAGATCAAACCAAGGAAAAACATGCAGTCACTCAAAGTTGAGAAAATATGTAATCATCAACAAAGAAATAACACAAGTGTTACTTTAAAAAAACAAAAAAAAACAAAGGAAAGGAACAATTTACAGAATGGTAGTGAGACCAGCTATGTTTTATGGGCTGGTGACCGAAGCACTGATTAAAAGCCAGGCAGCTGAGCTGGAGTTGGAAGTTAAAGATGCTAAGATTTTGGTTGAGTGTGATGAGGGTTGACAGGATTAGAAATTAGTATATTGGAGTTACAGCTCAGGTTGGACACTGCTACATATATAGCAGTGATATAGCTACAATCTGCTGCATGGTAAGTATGGATTAAATGCAAAGAATGAATTTTGTTGTGGTTCACTAAAGTGTTGCGCTTAATATTCCACAATGTTCCACAATGAACTATGGTCACTTTCACTTTTACCAGGCAGGTCTACTACATCTCCATCTACTATGAGACGCTCCTTGGTGCTGGCTACACATGGTGAAGAGAATGAGGGAAGCTGCTGCTGCTGTTTTACCAAAAAAAATGAAGTGAAAAAATGAATTTCAACAGTATTTCTTCTTCTTTAAAAATTGCTCAAGGGAGTATCATGACAAATTAAAAAGGAAATGTATTGGCAAGAAACTAGTTGAAGGTCTCAACATGACTTTATACTTAAATGTAGTTAACCTTGTATCTAGTTACAATTATGTTTCACACCTGACATGGTCAGTACCTCTTTTTATCTAATTATAGCCCACACTGACCCCTCTGGGACAACCATGAATGGGTTTAATTGTTTCTTCTTTAATCTTTTTTTTGTTTTTTTGGGGGTTTTTTTCAGAAAGCAATCCAGCATAGCCATGGCACTTCTGTAGCCATGATTGACAGTTTCAAGAGCCTCCTCAAAAATATTTGAACTCATGCAAGGTCATTGGATATGAGTAGTTGGGTTCATGGTTATAATGTTGCCAGTCTCTTGATCAAGAATTAATGGCACTGTGACTGCCTGATATGCAATGGTGAGCATTGTGAATGGCAAAAATATTGTATCGGCAACCCCACATTATAGATGAGTGGAAAAATGTATTGTTTCTTCAGGTAGTCATCATTAGACATTGGGATCTGTTTGGGTGCTCTGTTTGCATCCCCCATTTCAATCAGCCCATTTCTAAAGTTATGTCAGAAACAATGAGTCATGTATGAACAAAATGTGGTGGTTTTAAAAGGAAAATATACAAATTAACTACAGAAGACATCAAATTTCAGGAACCGAAACTGCAGTATCTTTTTATTTTAATAGTCTAGACTTCTGACCTTCACCAGAGACTTTTGGTGTATTTAGTCTATCAGCAAGGCCAAGTACTGTCCACTCTGACATGTCAGTCAAATGGCTACTTTCTTTCCTTCCAATAAGGCTCCAGTCTCTGTGCAAATTATTTGTCATTGTCTCTGATTAACCATTCACAGTTGTACTCGGTGGGTAGATGATTGTGTCACTACAAAAGCAAACACAAGGATAAAAGGCTTGTGTGAAATGCACAAAGACTCTTCGTTATTTTCTTCTGTGTGCACAGCATATACATTATGCTTGAAAAAAACAACTACTAGCACTTTTCCCATATTAATCCCAAAGCAAAGCACCTCAGCATTGTCAAATCTGGCTAGCATTTGTTTATTTCCAACATGAATAATAATAATAATAATAATAATAATAATAATAATAATAATAAGTATGTTCCAAGTCCACAAAGTAATATTTAGGCTAACTGAAATTTCTTGAGTCAGACTAAAATTCAGGACACACTGGGCTTAGATTTCCCATTTTAAAATTTGTTTCTGAAAAGGAGTTCACAGTAAATACAAACTGTTAATATAAAACAAACTTAGAATAATTACAGTAAATAGCCTACAGCACTGTGCAACAAAATCATATTTTATGGTTGAAAACAGTTCATATATGGTTAGTTATGTTTAACGGACAATAAGTGGGAGATTAAAATTATGTACTTCAGCAGTGCACTTTGTACAACATTAGTTGTTTTAAAATAGCTGTAGATACTGTTAGCAGGCTAACAGGGCCTTTTTCAGTTTTTGAAGGAACTCGGCTGGTAGGTTGTTCCAAACATGACTGTGTTTCAACCTATGTGTGACATTGATGATCATTAGCACCTGTTTGGTAAAATTGGTTGATCATACACCTGACTATAATCCTACAAAATCCCTGACTTTGTGCAAGTGTACCTAGAAGAATTGATTGTGGTTTGAAGGCAAAAGTTAGTAACACCAAATATTGATTTGATTTAGATTTTTCTTTTGTTCTTTCACTTTGCATTTTGTAAATTGATAAATATAAACAATCATTATTTATATTTCTGAACGCATTTTTTGTTTATAGCGGGGTTCTTTTTTACACCTGCCTAAAACTTTTGCACAGTACTGTATTTTTCTTCAAAGGGAGTGTGTTAAGTTAAATAATGACAAGAAATGAATTTACTTAAATGAGTACGTGTTTGTGTTCTTTATATATTGCACAGAATATTCAATATCCATATATTCATACTTATTTTTTCTTTCAAGGTGGCTTCAGACTTTAAGTCCCCACTATTGATTCACAGAAAAAAAAAAAAAAAGATTTCATGGCCAATTTTTTAAGCAAACTGTTTTAAAGAAAATTACTTTTTATTTAGCAAATTTTTGGTTGCTAATTACTTTCTTATAATGCATAACACCTGTGACCAATGACTTCACCAAATTGCTGTTTATTTCTTTGGTTATGTTTCTTTTGTCACAGCATGATGCATGCTGAATTGGATTAAACTCTTTTGAATGACTTTGCCAATCCATAGTTAGTCCTTTGTTAACTTGGGAGTGTCTTTTGTATCATTTCTGGTGCATAACAAAGTTCGTCCTGATTCATTTGAATTATTTTTTTCTGTAAATTGTTTATTTATACATCAGAAATCATTCTGCCACTACCATTCTGAGTTACATCATCAATAAAGATTATTCCAATCTGGTTTTCTGATTTTTAATGTTTATAAGAGGTTGATAAGATGGCATCTATATTTCTGCTCGCATAGTCTTCTTTAAACACCATTTGTGATATCCCTGCCTTGTGGAGTTCATTATGTACTGACTGCTATTTTGGTGTACCAATATACACCAGTGATTTTCTTTTTCTTCAGGACATTTGAAATAATTGTTAAGGCCTTTGAATTTTAAATGATTCCAGAGGAGTTACACTCTTGCTTTCTGGTGTTCATGATGATTTGTCCTTTTTTTAATCAGCAGTCTTTGAAGAAGAAATCTTAAGACTGAGAATAGATATCAAGGGATATTTATAATTTAAACAATCAATCAATAGGAGACACCTGTGCAACAGCAAGCATCTTTCAGGGCCTTATGTTTAAATACTTGCTCACACTGGGTGGCCAGTTACACAATGCACTAGTTCTATTAAATGTAACATATGTTAATTTTATGGCATTGTGCAAGTGGTGAGGTCAGTACTAGAAGTAACAGATGCTTTAAAGTGGTAGTGGAAAAACAAGCATCAGCACTGACCCTTATCTTGTTTGCAATGGTGATGGACAGAATGACTGACGAGATTAGACAGGAGTCTCCATGGACTATAATGTTTGTAGTTGACAATGTAATCTGATGTTAGAGCAGGGAGCAGCTTGAGGAGACCCTAGAGAGGTAGAGATATACTGTAGAGAGCAGAGGAATAAAGTTGGCAGGAAGACAGAAGACAGAGGTCAAACTAAAACAGCAGAGATGGCAAGAGTAGAAGAGTTTAAATACTTGGAGTTATAAGTTCAGAGTAACTGGGAATGTGAAAGTGACAACCCTTGTCATTGCAAGGTCACAGCACAGCACACAGTGAACCACAACAAAACTGGACCTCTGCATTCAACCCGATGCACTCAAACACCATGCAGCAGTGGGCAGCCATTGAAAGCACCATGGAAACAGTGACAGGGACTGTACCTTGCTCAAGGGTACCTCAGGGCAACCTACTGGTGGGGAATTGAACCCACAATCTTCCAATGCAGGGGCAACTCCCTAACCACTAGGCCATCCACCGCTGTGGAAGAGGAAGGTGAAGAAGAGAGTGCAGACAGGTTGGAATGGGTGGAGAAGACTGGCAGGAGTGATCTGTGAAAAATTCTGAAAAAAATAAGATAAACAGTAGAGGGACCAGTAATGTTAAATGAGTTGGAGATAGTGGTGTAAATGAAAAGACAGACACAGGTTGGAAAAGAAAAAGTCAGAGAAGAAACACTCGGTTGGCTTGGAAATGTGCAGAGGAGAGATGATGAGTATATTGAGGGGGAGAGAAGAGGAGGCGAGAAAGGCAAATGAGAACGTTTATGGATGTGGTCAAAGAGGATATGCAGGTGGTCAGTGTGAATGAAGACGGGTGATCAGATGATCCGCTGTGTTGACCCCTAACAGGAGCGGTTGAATGTCTGAATGCTGAGCAGTTTAAACCCTTGGCACTTTGTATCTTCAGGAACTTTGCAACCTAGAACACTAGCATATTTGTTCCCACTCTTTTAAATGAATCTATGTCAATAAGACTTTATTTATTAATTAATTTATTTATTTTTAATTAAACACAGGTCTGGCCCATGCTAAGAACAAAGCATCATTTTCATCTTTTGCATATTTTAAAGTGGTAATATGTAAAGATGCTGGGCAAAAGGAAAAGAGGAAAGCCAAAGAGGGGGTTTATGGATGTGGTGAGAGAGGACATGCAGATGTTGGTGTGAAAGAGGAAGATGCAGAGGAAAGGAAGAAATGGATTCAGATGATCTGCTATGGCAACCCCTAAAGAGAACAGTTAAAGAAGAAGATTAATGACTTGATCCTTGGGTCCAGATTTATCTCACTCGTGCCCTTAGCAGCTATGTTATAATTCAGGTTTACCCTTGTTATGTCAGACCAGAGGACTTTGGTTTTTATAGTCAGAGGTTTTTTTGCAATTTTTTTGCAAATCTGTAGTCATCTGCCTTATAGTGAAGAATGGGCTCACTATTACCATGAAAGTCTGATTGATGGAGTGCTTCACTGATGATTTGTGCCTCTGTAAGGTTGTCTTACAATGATGGATATTTGGATCTCAGATACTGACAATTATGTTCTTGATACTACTTTCAACATAGCCCTTTTAACATGAATTATTTCAATGCTTCAGTAATTTCCACAGAACTATGTCTTGGCGCAGTCCTGTTTCTCATGCTTATTAACAATTACATATTTCAGTCTTGTATTTTTATTAAGGGAAACATTTCCTTTCTGTATGTGTAATTCTAATAGAAACAATGAATTATGACTGCAGCCAAATTAGTTATACATCATCTTGTTGAATAAAAATCAGTCTATAGTATAGAATTCATCAAGTGGTCCATGTAATACTGTGGGTAAAATTAGTATTTGTCTCCAAAAGGTTAAGCCCCACCATAATGGGAGATTTTAATGTTGTTGCTGTTGAGGGATTCCAGTGGTAGAGCAATGAGTACCCTGGAGAGAGGGGTTTTAATACCCAGCCCAAAGGCTATACACTCACTAAAAGCAATTCTGCCCTTCATCTGGATATTCAGCCAGCCAGACACACACCACAAGTCACCTTCACAGAGACATAGAGCTTGAGAAAAAGATGCAGAGAGGGAGAGAGGCGAGAATGATAGCAAGAGAGAAAAGAAATACTGTGCCAAGTGTAGGTGGGTGGCGGTGTGATCTAATATGGACAATACATTTGTATGATCCACAGATAAACAACAAAAGAGTGAGAGACAACAAAGAGAGAACATTACTTGTCTTTAGGTGTGAACAGAGAAAAGACACATTGGTTACATATTGCTGGATTAAAAAATGCTCCCATAGGGGATGAATTAATAATTCAGATCATAAAAAAAAAAGAGTTTAATACTGATTTTCATTAAGATATAGCACCAAGCGCTGCTGTCTGGGGCCTAAATTGATCCATGAAGGTATGAAGTTAAGGTTGAAGATGTTTATGCACATTGGCACAATGTGACTCACGTCCCCCAGCCCCACCCAAAATTAAACCAGCCAATAACTACAGAGAATTTTCAAAACACTGCATGAAGATTAGGAGAGACATAAAAATAATGTAGGCAATGTAATATTGGCTTTTCTGTTTATTAATGTTTAGAAGCATGGAATAATTGTTGTCTTTTCATATGAATTTTGTTTAAAGTTTGCAGTTTTTTATATGTACTTACATACAAGGATGTACAAGGGTAACATTAAAACCACTGACACTGAAATTATTAAAATGGATTATCCCATATCAATGGCACCTGTCAACGGTTTGTATTATCTATACAATCAACAGTCAGTTGATGTTTTGGGTACAGGAACATATGTGAGTGTAAGGTTCTAAATTACTGGGTCAGGGTATCTCCAAAATGGCAAAATGGTTTTGTGTAGTCTGTGTACTGTAATTTTCGCCTATCAAAAATGTTTCAGGGAAAAACAAGTGAACAAGTTGCAGTTTCGGGGGTGCCCAAGGCTCACTAATGACTACAGGTAGCCCATCTGGTCTGATCCTACAGAAGATGTACTATAGCTGAAAAGTCAGTGGTAGCTGTTTTTAAAGTTAGCTGGGTCCAGGCCTGCACAGCCCAGACTGATGCCAGACACCACAGCACACATCGAGAAGTCTAAGACTTCACTTGGAGTGAAAGGTTGGAGCTTTTTGGGTTGCAGAGGTGTGACCTACAAAATATTTGGAAGGTGGTTTAAATGGTCATGGCAGATGCACTTGCTCAGGAGAGTGGGATGGATGAGTGACCAGGTGAGTGTGCAGTCTTAGACGGAAAGAAATTAAAAGTTTAGCTGGCAAGTAACTTTTTTTTTTTTTTTTTTTTTTTTTTTTAGAATACATACATATTAAAATAAACTTCCTTATAAATTTCAACATGTTCACTTAACAATTTCCAAACTGCTCCTCATGGAAAATCAGCATTACTTATATGGAGTAACCATTAATTCATACTAAATCAGATATACTGTTTATGAAAGTTCATACATTCATGCAATGGCTGGAAACATTGAGGATCAATATAAACAAAAGCTTTGTTCTTCTATTCCACTCAAAATTATAAACTTAAGCATAAACTGTGATCATTATCTTCATTACAGATTCAATATAGATAATCTAAATATTCTTGGAACCTTTTTCCATTTTTCCTGGATTTAAGTGTTTTAGTGGCAAGAACACTATTAAGGTAAATGGTTTTAATCTATAAACATTTGTCACATTACTGCACAGTACTGTGCTTTTTTCTTTTTGTGCGTGTGAAGTCAAAGGCGAGAGGGCAAGAAAAGAAACATCAAAGTCTCATGTTGGCTGCTTAAAAAAAATTGATGTGAAACTCAATTGTACTCATTGTTCATGGTAGTCATTTACTACATGCCATGTAGATTAATATAATACATTTAGTAGATTTTAAATTTTAATAATAATAATAATATTTCTTCAAATAAATTGCCATCTTCTTGGTCCTTTGTAATTTTACTGAAAAACGTGATTTTACTGAAAAACAGTAAAAAACAATTTCATAAAATGTGTGTATTAATAACAATTAATTATTAATTAGTTAATGAATTAATAACAGTTGTGAGTTAAAATGTCTTGTTTTTTGTAATGTTCATTTTTTGTAATGCTTTTTTATAGTCTGTCTACAAATGTTCTCATTAAAGTGATAATTCAGGGTGTGAAATTAGATTCTGTCAATAGCTATTTTACAGTTAATAAGATGTTAATCATCTAGTCCTGCTAATAATCCACATTCTCAAAACACATTTGGCATGCTTAAGTTTCTTCATATTGTGTTTCAGAAACTCATAACTAAAAACATAGTACTACATTTAGTAGGAACTTGTAAATACAACATTTTCAGTGTCATTAAGCTCCTGTTACTTTGAAATGCTTTCTACTGTGAAAAAAAAAAAATCATAATTCAGTTATCATTGATTTGGATCAATGTTGTCACACACAAATTTGGCATAATTCAAAAAGCTTAATCCAAAATAATACATTGTTTTTTGTGAACCAATGTTAGTGGAATGAGACACATGAGAAATGTATATGGCAAGGAGGACTTTTACATATCAAAATGCAAAGGTACACTTCTGTATCACCATTCCAGTTATGTTAACTGATAAGCATGAAGAAACTGAAGACTAATGAGACAGTGTTTGCCCATAAATGCTCAAAAGTAACATCCCTGCTGCATAATCTCTTTTACAAAAGCACAAACAGTTCAAGGTGGGGGGACAAAAGGCCCCAAAGAGGGTTTCAAAGGCCAGAGAAACCGTGACGAGGAGAAACAGTTTCAAAGTGACCTGAGGACCTGGGGCTAACACTGGGGGTGTCATGGGGGTGAATAAATATGACATGGATGAGTGGCGTCCAGCTCCTGCATGCAGGGAATAATTCATAGTGAGAGCCTTGCCTTCACCCAGGGTCCTTCTATTCAACGTGTTAAAAGGGCAGCCGGCGCTTCTGCAGCTACAGCACTGGACCAGAATACAGCATTTGGAGACAAAGAGTGAGAGGGCTCATCAATAGCCCCTCAATGAAGCATGAAAGGTCTGCCTCCACAGGAGCATGGCTGGACAGAATGGGAAAAATTCCTGGGGTCGGACCCCAGCTCCTTTTCAGGAGTTCAAGAGCTGCCTCTTGTTCTGCTGCTGCTGCCACCACTACCGCCACCACTGACATTACCAAGTCCTATTGATTATCACACTTTTCAGCCTGTTAAACCAATAGGCCAGCTGACAGATATCCGTTAGCATCCCCTAATGAACTGAGAAAATCGCGATATTGGCCTTTTCTTGGAGGGGACAAGTCTCTTTCAGTCCGATGCTGGGACAGCTCACCTTAAATTCCAGCTTGAACACCTCATTACTTCAGGTGCTCTACTAGCTTGGCAAATAATAAATGTTAGGACATTCAAGCTGCAGCACACATATACCATAGATATAAGCACATAAGGATACCCATCTTAGTACTCTATAGCTAGTGCATTGCGTTATGCTGTGCTGTGTTTCACAATGACAAGAATAGTCACTTTCACTTTTCATGGGTGACCCATGGCACCTTCAGTATTCTGTTCCATATTTGAGTTTCACAATGTATCAGATCTTCAACAAATTTTAATTCCTACAGTTTAGTATTCTGGCTTTGAAATATCTCAAAACATCTAAATGAGCTTACGTTTTAAATTTAGCTGATTAAGGAGGGGAATGTTAACAATATAACCTATTTATATTTATATTATTGTTATGTGCACCTGTACTGGGGAAAAGGAAAGACACCTGAGCAGGATCGCCGGGCTGCCTAGTCTGCTTCCAACTGATAGAAAACACAGTTCTGACAGACCAGGAGTATGAACAAAACACAAAACTTTATTAACAAATAAATCCTACACAAAGCACTAACTCACACAAAGGGGAACAAACATGGAGACATCAGACTAACGAGGGACATTTAAGTACATACGGAACCAGAACGAGGAAAACTGGGGTCTATCTGAATATACGGGACACTGAAATTTAACAAAGAATGTTAGCGCGGAGGCTAATGCTAACCGCTAAACTGCTAACCGCTAAACTGCTAACAATAAACGTCTAGCAGGGTTGAACATGCACGCAAACAAGGTCATCATCAACACTGTGGTTCATATGAAAGCAGACAAATAGCAGACTTATCTGAGAATTAACTTCAGACTGCATTATGTGGGGAACCAAAACGCCAATGCACCTGCTACCCATTGCAATGTTCTATTTATTCCCCCTTGCTGCCGAGGTTCCACCAATGGTTCCAAGTTGGTGATAATTGCAGCAAGAGGGCCCTTCAGGTGCGTTGGCTCACAACAGTTATAGCCCATTTCTATCTCTAACACAGATTGTTAGCACACTAAAATGGAGGCGTGCATGGATGCAGCAGCTGGAGGCTCCCCACACCAATGCATTTTTCCCTATTTTTATTATATATATTTTTTTTATTTATTGTACTTTTTTTATCGGGTCTCTTGCACACGTCGTCTACAGCCGAGGGGACCTGATTGAAGTTGGACTTCAGTCTAACGCTGCAATAACTGGTACAATAAACACCTTTAAACAGACTTTTAATATACCAATGGAGTTACAGAGACCGCCGGGAGCTCCGTAGATTGTTATCGTATTTAGCAGGCAATGGAGGTGGCGCAGAGGAAGCAAAAATGGGGATGTAGAGCTGGACTGCTGGCTCAGCTACGGAAACATCCACACAAACCCCCACTACCACCTCTGTACCTCACAAATGCCAGATCCCTCGCAAACAAAATGGATGAGCTACAATCACAGATCGCCTTCAACTTCCTTATATGTGAGTGTTGTCTGATGATTATAACAGAATCCTGGCTACACCCGCAAATCACCAATGCTACGGTGGAGTTAGCAGGCTGTACCATACACCGCCAGGATCGCAACGAAGCCTCCGGAAAGAGCAGGGGAGGAGGACTCTGTGTGTACGTGCTTGAGAACTGGGGTTTTAACAGCAGGAAAATAGACAGCCATTGCTCGCCGGACCTAGAGGCCATGTCTGTTCAGTGCAGACCATTCTATCTGCCTAGGGAGCTAACAGTGATCATTGTTGCTGCTATTTATATCCCGCCAGATGCTAATGTTAGCTCAGTGCTAAGCCAGCTTCAACGCATATTAAACAAACAACAAAGGGCTCATCCTGACGGTGTTCATATAATAGCGGGGGACTTTAATCATGCATGCCTTAGGACAATGTTTCCTAATTTCTATCAGCATGTTAAGTGTCCTAGTAGGGGGGGAAAGACACTTGATCATGTTTACTCCAACATTAAGCATGCCTATAGAGGAACACCCCTCCCCCACCTGGGACGATCTGATCACCTTTCACTGCTCCTTATCCAGGCCTACATTCCACAAAGGAAACAAATACACCCAAAGACATTGACTATTAACCTGGCCTGGTAATGCCCTCCTTCAGTTACAAGATTGCTTTGCTCGTACTGACTGGAACATCTTTGAACACCAGGACTTTGAGACACATACAGAGACTGTCCTCTTCTATATAAGGAGCTGTGTAGAGTATGTCTCAGTAAACAAACGTATCCGGGTTTTTCCAAACAGGAAACCCTGGATGACTAGAGATGTTCAGGACCTAATTAAAGCTCAAAACTCATCCTTCAGGAGTGGGGACAGCTCACTGTACAGCACTGCCAGAGCTAACCTGAGGAGAGGCATCCATCAGGCAAAGGAGGCCTACAGGGGGAAGATGGACTATCTCTTGGATAACAACCCACGGCAGATGTGGAGGGGCATCCAGGCCCTTACCAACTACAGAGGACGGAGTCCCTCACCCTCCAGCAGCAGTAGCACACTGGCAGAGGAGTTGAACAAAAACTATGCCCACTTTGAGACCAATTCAATCCAGCACTTGCTGCCCCCCCTTTGACCAAGCAATTGTGACACCCACCCTCTCTCTCTCCAAGAGCACATGGTAAAGAAAACCCTAAGGGCAGTAAACCCCAGGAAAGCTGCTGGACCTGATGGCATCCCAGGGGCAGTGGTCATGGCATGTGCAGACCAGTTGACAGGGATCCTCACCAAGCTGTTTAACCTGTCTTTGACTCTCGCCATGGTACCTACATGCCTGAAGGCCTCCACCATCATTCCCGTCCCAAAAGGACCTGCCGTAGACAGTCTCAATGATTATAGACCCATAGCTCTCACGTCTGTAAGCATGAAGTGCTTAGAGCGACTGGTTTCCCAGCACATCAGAAACTGCCTTCCTCCAACCTTGGATCCCTATCAGTTTGCCTACAGAGCGAACCGATCCACCGAAGATGCCGCCACTGTCACGCTACACAAAGCGCTGAGTCACCTAGAGAACCGGAAGAGCTACGTGAGGATGCTCTTCGTGGACTACAGCTCAGCGTTCAACACACTCATTCCGGACATTATAATCAATAAATTAATACTTTTACAGATCCCCCTTCCCACCTGCAGATGGATAAAACAATTTCTCACACACTGTCCTCAATCCGTCAGACCTGGGCATCACCTCTCTTCCACACTCACGCTAAGCACCGGCTCTCCCCAGGGCTGCATGCTGAGTCCTCTACTGTACGTCCTGTACACCTTCGACTACACTTCAACCCACCCAACAAATGCCATCATCAGATATGCAGATGATACCACTTTGGTGGGGCTCATCTCAGATGGAGATCACACAGCATACAGGGCTGAGGTGAAGAAATTGTCCCTCTGGTGCTCAGAGAATAATATGTTAATGAATGTCCTCTAAAATAAAGAACTGATCATGGACTTCAGGAAGCACAAGCACGACCACATCCCTCTGCTCATAGATGGAGAAGGTGTGGAAATTGTCACTTCCCTCAAGTTCCTGGGTATCCACATCTCAGCTGACCTATCCTGGACTCACAACACCAAAGTTCTAGTGAAGAAGGCTCAACAGCGTTTATATTTCCTGGGTGTCCTCAAGAAAAACAAGCTGGACAGGAAGTTGCTGCTGGCCTTCTATCACTCTTCGGTGGAGAGTGTACTCACATACTGTTTGGGAGCGTGGTATATGGGTTCCACAGTTGAGAACAGGAAGGCTGTGCAGGGGGTCATAAATGCCGCTCAAAAAATTATCGGCTGCCCCTTACCCTCCATATTTGAAATATCCACATCTCATTGCCGCAAGAAAACTAAAGCCATCATTGAAGATTCCTCACATCCCACCCATCATCTGTTTAAACTGATGCCATCCGGAAGGCGTTATAGATCCATCAAGTCACACACAACTAGATTCAAAAACAGTTTTTTTCCATGGGCCATTCGAACCTTAAACACTCAATAGCCCCCCCTCATGCTCCAAACACCCCCAACACATATGCACACAGCACCTTAAATATTGCAAATTTAGCTCAACTGGAATCTCTTGTAAATCCTTGTTTAGTGTGAAATGTTTGTTTTTTATTTATGTGTTTGCTTTTATATTTTATAATGCATTGAGGTACGGAAACCACCCCCCACAATTTCGTTGTACATTTGTACAATGACAATAAAGCCTATTCTATTCTATTCTATTTTTTTAATATTGTGGTGAATATTTCTCAATCCTACTGCTAAACTTACCTTTAGAACATAAATCCATATTCAAGATCTTTTTCTATGTAAAATAGAAAATTAATTTCTTACTTAAATGCCTACTGTATCATAGACTGTAACAGGCAACTGGGGTCATCAGAACAGTGAAACGCACATCTGATCGCTTTGGAACACTATGTACACACACTGCGTGTGGTAGGCACAGTCTGATGCATGGAATAACATGGTGGAAATATAAGACCTCTTTTCTGAGTCAACCCACGTAAAGCACTGAACCAGACAACATACCTGGCAGAGTCCTTAGAAGATGTGCAGAACAGCTGGCAGATGTTCTCACATATAACTCACATACACCTCTGAGTGTGCCAGTATGCTTGATAACCACCACCATTAATCCTGTGCTGAAAAAGCCCCCAAATTCACTTGAAATTTGAATTATTTGAATTATACATTTAAGAAATATCCAAGGAATGTCTTTTGGTTACTCTATGTAAGAGTAAAAACACAGTGGTACATGGTAGTGACTTGTGGACTCTTTCATGCATTTTTTTCCCTCCTTAATGAAAAATATGCTAACTTGTTTAGTTTACTGTGATAACACTGAATTAGTTACACTATCCCTGCCATTTTAATTACATCTTTAAAAATACCACCCAAAAACATTCAAATCACAAAGAACAAATACAGGCTTTCATGCAAGGCATCCTTCCAACCATGTAGACTATGCCCTTTATATGACGTACTCTACATTTATTAAATGAAAAACTATATGCAACAGAAAAATGCAGTGGTATATAATTTTCTCTTTTTTTTTACATTTCTAAGTATGTATCCTCTACACAGTTCATGTCATGTTCTGTGGCACTCTGCCCTGACTGGGCACACCTGGTGCCTAGTTATGTCACCAGGTGTGCCTCATTAGTCTAAAGTGTATAGATCTCAGTGAGACAGGGCAGAGCCAAGGGTTATTGTACATCCTGTGTGTCATTGTGGTGTCTGTATTGAATATTTAGTGAGTATTGTTTTTCATTAGGGGGCAGTGGTCGCCGCATGATCTGAGAATTGGGGGTTCGAACCCCTTCCCGATAGGTTGCCCTAAGGTACCCTTGAGCAAGGTGCCATCCCTGTCACGCTCCTCCCTGCGATAGGCTGGCGACTTGTCCAGGGTGTATCCCCCGTCCTTCGCCCTGTGTGAGCTGGGATGAACTCCTGCGACCCCGCTTGGGACAAGCAGCAGAAAATGACTGACTGATTGTTTTTCATGAATGCTTATGTATTTAATTTTATGTTTAATAAACCTCTATCTATAATCCCGACTCTACATTTACTTCCAGTAATTCACCGACTGAATGACCAGCCCGAAAATGGATAGTGGGATTTGGTTCACTACCTGTTTGAGGGGGTCATAGTAGACCAGCTTTGATGAGGATATGATTTTGACCTGCAGGACGGTTGCAGGACTAGCTCAAGTTAGCCCTCCGATTATCAGATGACCAGAGATTAGCCAAACTGGCCGCGTTCTTTTGGACCATCCTGGAGGAGTACCATTGGTTCTCCCCCCAGCAGAGATTTCATAAGTAAATACTGTAGAGGTCAGACCATCCTCCAATAGCCTCAGAGTCTCCAATGCTTCCAGCCACCCACTTGATTACAGCTAGCTGTGACCAACTGCTAGCCTCTGCCACAGAGTTTGTGCCTGTCCCTGATTCCCCATTGTTTAGTGTACCCTTCCCTGTGCTTGTGCCTCTCTCAATCCCTGTCACCCTCCAGATCCCTGTCCCTGTCATCATGCCCCAGTCTCCTGCAATGTTTACGCCACAGCCTCATCCTAAGTCTCATACCATGCCTTCTCCCTGGTCAAGCCTCATGTCCTGTCCAGTTACTCCTCCTGTGCCCACTCCCCAGTCAGCATATAGATCTCAGTCAGTGTCAGGGTCAGGGTAGAACTGTCAGTCATTGTACATCCTGTGTGTCATTTTTTAGTCTATATTGAAGGTCTAGTGAGTTTCTTTTTTTGTTTAATGCTTATGTGTTTCACTTTTGTGTTTAAAAAAACCACTGTCCTTAATCCCTACTCTGCATTTATGTCCAGTCAGTCCTGCCACGGAGTGACAGTTCTGCTCATATTAATGCACAATTACTGTTTATTTGCTGAAATACTGCGAAAAATTAAAATGTGATTAAACCATGTCAAACTTTGACTTGTCTTGGCTTTACTTTGTATTTTTGGTTTAGTAAATGCATTAGTCTCTGTTCATGAATTCATGCATTAATTCCATCATGGCATCCCTGGTACAGTCAAGTGTACACCAATGAAGTGGTTTAGATTCTTGATTTACAGACATGACTCTCCCAAGTACTTTTCACCATGAGACAGGAAAGAAGAAATTTTCTCAGGTTGAGGAAGAAAAAAAACACAATAGAGCTGAAGAGTCCAGGAAGAGTGAGAACACTGAGCAGCAGTCAGTCCTTCCTCTCCTGTAATTTAGTCATTTGTGTGTCATTCACTGATTGCTGCGCGATTCTGGGGGCATCATTTGAATATGATTGCAAGACAGTGTATTTAGAGCAGGCCCTAAGTTGCCATCATCACCATGGCAGTGCTGTTGCCATAGTTCCCGAGCCCTTGTGATATCGCATTTGCATATTTATTTTGGTAGAGGGAAGTGTTTCAATATTGAATTTTAGCTTTGGCAAGAATTAAGTTAAATGCCACCAGACCCAATTTTTTCAGGTATTTCTCATTTGCTTCGTTGTTGAGTGTGTATATGTGTGTGTGTGTGTGTGTGTGTGTGTGTGTGTGTGTGTGTGTGTGTGTGTGTGTGTGTGTGTGTGTGTGTGTGTGTGTGTATGTGTGTGTGTGTGTGTGTGTGTGTGTGTGTGTGTGTGTGTGTGAGAGAGAGAATCTGCATCTGGTAGACACAACAGACTCAGAGAAAGTAAATGATGAGTAGGGGAAGGCAGCTGATATATTGCACATTTAACTAAACAGCATGGTAAGATACACTGTAACAGAGTTTTTGATATTTTTCTGGATATTTTTTTCTTTGACATTTTCCTCTCAGCCAAAAATGTGATGAAAAGCGATTGGTCAAACTAGGGCTATAAGTGGTAATAGTGGCTAGACCTTCATAAATCCTCTTCTCTTTTTTCTTGTTTTTGTCATCTGCGCAGTGTACACTGTGTGCACAATTATTAGAGTATAAAGAGTATTTTGAACATATCATCATTTCTATGCATAAATTCCAGCTCCAAACTGTATAAGCTCAAATGTTAATTGTGGTTAGGGAGTTGGCCACAGGATCAGACAATTCTGGGTTCAAACCCCTTACCAGTAGGTTGCCCTGAGGTACCCTTGAGCAAGGTCACTGCTCCCCAGGTGCTTTCATAGTGTGTGCATGGGTTAAATGCAGAGGTCCAATTTCATTGTGGTTCACTGTGTGCTGTGCTGTGACCTTGCAATGACAAGAATAGTCACTTTCACTTTTCAAAATAAACAGACTCTGAACTCTAATGGACTCTGAAAAGTAAAAACCAATGGTTTGTTGCAAATAGTCAACAAGGCCGTGTCACGGGTGAGGTGTGTTTTGGGCACGGTAGAGGGCGCTCTGTTCTGACTGAGCACACCTGAGCTCATGAAGGCACAGGTGTGCTTCATTGGGGCTGACTATTTAAGCCCCGATGAGTCAGAACAGAGCACGGCTCATTCGTTAGGCTAAGCCTACGTGGAATGGTGGGTTTGTTAACACTTGGTAATTTGGTATCTTTGGATTAGGCTGCACTTCCTTGGTTTTAGTTAGAACTGCAGTCCTTGGATCTTGTTTTGTAAATATAGATAATAAAGTTATGTTCCAAACGCCTGGCTCTGCATTGGCATCCATCCTGCACCCCGCCACCATTACAGAAATGAGCCGCCAGCGCGTGGACGTCGCGAGTCAGGAGTACGATCACGAGCGGGTGTTGCAAACGAGTGCAGCTGTGATCAAGAAGACATTGGAGCTTATTAAAACCTGGGAGACGAGGGTGCCAGCGTGCATTGAGTCTGTGGACCTCCGTGAGGAATTGGTGGTCGAGGATTGGGTACGACGGACGCCGGCGGCCACAGCCAGGGAGCTCGAGAAACGTCTGACGCGGCTGACGTCAGTTATCCCGCTTGTCAGCCGCCTGGGTCCCGAGATAGGCACGGACTGGTTCGACTTCCTGCTGCAGAGGCTTGCTGCTCTAGCCGCGAACACACAGCGGTGCCTGGACGTGTTGAACCACATGTCTTTTCCCACTCCGGAAAGCAGGAGGATTTGGAGAGCTTTCTCCCTACGTTCTTCAAAGTGGGACATTGATAGTGGGCGCACCCTGCGCAGCTGATAGAGGAGTTACGGTAAAGAATTCTCCCAGCGCAGCTAATAGAGGAGTGACAGTAAAGAATTCTCCTTGCGGAGCTAATATAGGAGTGACGGTAAAGAATTCTCCTTGCGCGGCTAATAGAGGAGTTACGATAAAGAATTCTCCTTGCGCGGCTAATAGAGGCGTTACGGTAAACGCGGTGCTCTGCGCAGCTCAACGTGAGAACACAGCGGTGAACACAGCCAGCGCGAATAACAGCGAAACAGTGGAAGTAAACACTCCCTGCACCCTTAAACACAACTCACAACAAGAGAAGCGAGGCAGTGGCAAAGAAGGCCGTTCCTGACACAGAGAGCTGGAGGAAGGCGAAGACCGCTTCCTGCATTGTGCAACCAGTGAGGTTGACCAAGAAGGCCCTTCACAGCAAGGAAAGCGGCATCAGGGAGTCGACCCCCAAACCCATCTGCCGGGCCGAAAGCAGAGAAGGAGCAGCTCCAGGTTAGTGGGAAGTTTAGAATGAAAGTTCGGGTGCAGATGCAAATTGAACATGAGGCTGCAGTAAACATTCAGGCGCAGGTGAGGAAGCATTTGAGCAGAAAATACTACCTGAAGCTACTGTGGGCAGCCAGGACTGTTCAGCGATATTACCGAGCTAAAAAGATGATGAAGCAAGAAATGAAGTCTTTGAAGGAGAAAAAGATGGCTGCTGTTGTTCTGCAAGCCACATTCAGAGGGATGAAGACCAGACAGACTCTGAAACAGATGCACCAGGCTGCCACTATGATACAACGTGCTTACAGGGCTCACTGTGCTCGGACACAATATTTATGCATCAAACATGCTGCTATTGCCATCCAGGTTAGATATCATTCCACACTTAATGCCAGAAAGCAGAGGGAGGAATTTTTTTAATTGTGTTCTGCTGCAATGTTCCTGTAAGCCTGCTTCAGGGGTCAGAGGGTCAGAAGGGAGATTATCCGTCAACATCAGGCAGCTTCCCTGATTCAGGCTGCGTTCAGAAGACACAGGGAGGTAGTAAAGTACCAGGCCATAAGGGTGTCAGCCATCATCATTCAAAGACATTATAGGTCCTACATTAAGGGTAAATTTGAACATGAGAAATTCCAGATTTTGAGAAGGTCTGTGACATGCATCCAGGCAGCTTTTAGAGGTTATTCTGTTCGAAAGAATGTTGCTGCAATGCACAAAGCTGCTACCATTATTCAGGCTGCAGTAAGAATGCACAAGCAAAGATTGGTTTTCAAGAAGCAGCGCTGGGCAGCAAGTCTTCTTCAGAGGAGGTTCAGAAGGTGGAAGCTCAGACATCAACAAAGGCAGAGGTATCAGCTGTTCAAACATGCTGCAATTTGCTTGCAAAAGTCATTTAG
Organism: Hepsetus odoe; assembly: GCA_017165825.1. NCBI lineage: Eukaryota > Metazoa > Chordata > Actinopteri > Characiformes > Hepsetidae > Hepsetus > Hepsetus odoe. Next base: position 10,651,747 of record CM029376.1, read on the forward strand.
AGGAAAGCAGGCAAGGGACCTGGCCAAACGGATCAGAGCTACAAGGACAATCCAATCTCACCTCGGAGGTGAACAAATCAGCTGCATGAATGTTCAGATCACTGAACAGGAGGAGTGGCTGACAGAGCTCCACCAGCAGCTGACGGAGAAAGAAGCCTCTATGCTACAGGTGAATGCCTCGGTTGCGAACGAAGGGTTGAAACACAAGGAAAGGATCACCTATCACCTATACTTGCCTACAGACCTCTGGATCAAGAGGTCCCTGGTTCAAATCCTAGCACTGAGTCCCTGAGCAACAGGGACAGCCTCCAGGGGGACTGTCCCTGTAATTAGGACATGTAAGTCGCTCTGGATAAGAACGTCTGCTAAATGCCGTAAATGTAAATGGATGCTGCCTCACTGAGCTCCAAGCAGCAGGGAAGTATGAGCAAGAAGAGGAAGGAGCCAAAAGACATCAGCAATGACCTGTCTCAGTTCAAGAAAGTGAACGACAGTTTCTGCACTGTAGATTCTGTGATGAGAGACGTGAAGAACAAGGATGGCAGGGGTTGGAAGCAGAGTTCGGACTATGTGAAAAAGACTTCCTCTTTGAACCTTGTAAAATCTGTGTTTAGCTCTCTTTCAGGTACCGTCAAGGCAAGGCGTTCCACTGAGTCAGATGATTCCTCCAGTGACTCCAGGGTTGACTCCAGGCAACAGATAAAGAAGTGGACAGAACTTCTAGGATTCCCCTCTCCACCGCGAGCAGCCCTTGGCTGGTTAGAGGTCCCTTTTGTGTTGAAGTGTTTTGTGGACCTGACCATATGCCCCATAAAGGAACTTTGAAGAGTGTTTTTTTTTTTTTTTTCTTGGCCTCCCCACAGAGGTTCAGCTGTGTTTTGGCGCTTCGGGAGCTACGCCTTTTGGGGGGGGATTCTGTCACAGGTGAGGTGTGTTTTGGGCACAGTAGAGGGCGCTCTGTTCTGACTGAGCACACCTGAGCTCATGAAGGCACAGGTGTGCTTCATTGGGGCTGACTATTTAAGCCAAAACAATGAGTCAAAACAGAGCACGGCTCATTTGTTAGGCTAAGCCTACGTGGAATGGTGGGTTTGTTAACACCTGGTAATTTGGTATCTTGGTTTAGGCTGCAGTTCCTTGGTTTTAGTTAGAACTGCAGTCCTTGGATCTTGTTTTGTAAATATAGATAATAAAGTTATGTTACGAACTCCTGGCTCAGCATTGGCGTCCTTCCTGCACCCCGCCACCGTTACAGGCTGCAAGAAATGTGTTGATAAACAAGATTTGAAAAGAATCAAATGTGAAGCTACCAGGAACCCAATATCCTCCAGTGATGTCATATTCCAGAACAGCAACCTACCTGGAGTGCCCAGTACAAAGTACAAAGTATAGAAGGCTGAAACCCGGCCACCACTGAATAAGACACATAAGCTGAAATGTCAAGACTATACCAAGAAATATCTCAAGATAGATTTTTCAAAGGTTTTAAGGACTGATGAGATGAGAGTGACTCTTGATAGATGGGCCTGTGGCTGGATCAGTAACGGGCACAGAGCTCCACTTCGGCTCAGACGCCAGCAAGGTGGAGTACTGGAATGGGCTGGTAATATTGGTATTGGCTGGTATTACTGCTCCTGTACCCCCCTGCACTGGCTGGTGAGGAGCTTGCAGGGTGCCACGGTCTGCAAGGTCCCCAGGCAGGTAATCACCACAGTCATCGTCCCCTGTTCCAGCTCTGGCTCCACACTCTTCCTTGTCATTGAGTGATTGACGCCAGTCCTCAATACATCTCAGGAGGGTGGCTTCCCTAGTCATCGGCTCCTGATTACCCATCAAATCCTACTTGACTTGACTTGACATGACTTGATTACCCTACCACTGTGTTTGTGCAAGTCCCTTGTCAGCCCCTAGTAATGGACCCATTCACATACCTCCAGTTGTTTACTGGCTGCTTTCTGGTTGGGCTCCCCAGCCCTGTTTGGTCCAGCTTGTTCCCGTTAGCTCCAGTTATGTCTTCAAATCTTCAAAATACTCACTTGCCTAATAATTGTGCACACAGTGTTAAGGACACTTGCTCTGCTTGGCCTTGTCTTAGTTCACTGACTATAATAAGTAACATTAATGAAAGGTATGACGGTAGAAATGGAGTAATAGAGACAGACTTAAGCAACCAAAAATAAACAACAAAAAAAGCCATGAAAACTTTCTTGACAGCATGCAATGACCCCATACTGTAATACACTACTTGGGCAGACAGACAAACCCTGTGAGAAAAACATGACTTCCTGGGGACCTTAGATGCTGTGGCCTGTCAGACAGCTCTCTGGCTGGTTGTGTGATAAAACCTGTTTGGTGTCAGTGCCTGCTGTACACCAAGCAGGCATTAAGGTATTTGTCTAAATGTCCTAGGCACCATTTGGCAAATAAAAATCAAAACACTGATTGGCCCAAGGTGAACAGAGAACGGTCTGCCCCAATGGCAGATAAATTGCCCTGTTTGCACTAATGGGAGCTGACTGGCACAGTGACGATTGCTCCCCCTGGCCAGTTTCATCTACAGTTTTACTCCCAAAATGATTTATTCCCCCATCTCCATGAGTAATATGTATTTTAATGTTTACGGACATCACATCCATTATTTACCTTGTTTAGAAAAGAGCCCTAGCCTCTCTTCATAGTCACAAACGTAACATTTAACAGGCTGCAGCTACATGCCAGCTCCAGCTCTGACAAGCCTTCCATTTGTCATTTTGGATTTCGGCACTGGCCGTGGGGGGAATTTCAATAGTGGCAACAGAGATGGCCTTAGGAGTGGTGACTAAGGCTGTGAGTCAACAAATAAACAGTAGTACAAAGTGTATTTAAGGAATAAAAGTGGAAGAGGACAGGTCCTGGAGAGTGAAGTAACATTTACGGGATGTGTGTATGTGTTTTGGGTGATGCGGTAAAGGGGTAAACAAGGTACAACCAGGTAGAGAAGTATGAAGTAGGACTGCAAAATAAATTGTTTGCATAAATGTATTGCAGAAAGCAAGAAATGCAAATTAGCCATTTACTTTAACTTTAAGAATCTTAATCACAGCTGCTGGTAAGTTTTTTGATGACACAAGTAAGATTTTTAAGAAATTTCAGTATTTCAACCTATAGTGGTAAAATAATACAGACAAATCTTTAAAAAGAAGATAATTTCAGATAACTCCTCTCCTAATGCAACTCTTAAAAGTGATAGCAGAATATCAGATACTGGTGACAACCCAAGTAATCCACACATACAAAGAAATCAAAACAAACAAGTCCATAAATTAAGTCATGTGTAGTAAAGTGTAATGACCGGAATAAGTATGAACACATGATGTAAAGGAGGTGCAAAAGTCATGCAAAGCCAAGAATCCAACTGAAATCCATCATTAATTAGAAAGCAGCCCTGACCCTGCAATTATTTTGATTGCAAATTAATATCAGCTGATTTAGTCATAATTATGGCCTATAAAAAGGTGGTAACAGATGTGTTTCTAAGCTTCTGTTTCAGTCAGCACTGTTACGGCCATAATCGGGAAGTGAAAATAATATCATTTCACCATAATCCGGCCATGACCAGGTACTCCTCACAAATATTCTGACAAAGGAATCAAAAGAATAATCAGGAGAGCTGTCAGTTACAGTTGCATCAAAGAAAACAATAAGTAATGCACTCAAATGACATGGCCTCTATGGACACTCACTGTGCAAGACTTCACTACTGTAGAAAGTGCATGTTGAACCTTGTGTAAAGTTTGCTGCACAGCATTTGGACAAGCCAATGAAAGCATATAATACTCGCAGAGTATAGTCTGGTCAGATAAGACAAAAATGTCACCATGCTTAGGGGAGAAATGGCACTACACATCACCCAGAAAACACCTTACCAACAGTGAAGTTTGGAGGTGGAAACATCAAGTTGTAGAACTGTTTTTCACCATATTCTACTGGCAGACTTTGTATAACTGAAGGAAGCATGAATAGAGAAATGTACGGGGACATTCTCTATAAGAATCTGCTGCTATCTACCAGGATGCAGGAAGATGATGAAGATGAAAAGAGGGTGGATATTTCATCAGGACAATGGTCCCAAACACAAAGCCAAAGAAACTCTCAACTGGTTTCAGAGAAAGAAGATAAAGCTGCTAGAATGGCATAGTCAGTCACCTGACCTGAATCCAATAAAAAATCTGTGGAAAGAACTGGGGTTGTGGTGCATGGTGGGAACATGGGTGGTGGTGGTCTAGTGGTAGGATACTCATCTACAGACCAAGAGATTGTTCGAGTTCCTGAGCAAAACACTTAACCTCAAATTGCTCCAGGGAGACTGTCCCTGTAGTTAGGAAATGTCACTCTGGATAAGAGTATCAGCTAAATGACATACAGGTAAATGTAATTGAAGGGACCCCCAGAATATTCAAGATTTGAAGAATGAGCCAAAATCACACCTGTGCAATGCAAACAACTAGTTTCTCCATATAGGAAGCATCTTAAAGCTGTCATGACCAACAAAGGCTTTTCTACTAAGTATTACAAATATTTAAGTAAGCATGTTCAATACTTATTCCCTGTGTCATTCCACTTTAGAATACATTTGTTTTGATTTCTTTGTATGTATGGATTGCTTGGGTTGTTACCGACAATTGGTGTACATTTCATGTCAACAGCCCCAGCCCCATTAGAAATAAATCTATCTATCTATCTATCTATCTATCTATCTATCTATCTATCTATCTATCTATCTATCTATCTATCTATCTATCTATCTATCTATCCACACACACACACACACAAACACACACACACACACACAAAAACACACACACACACACACACACACACATAGATATATATATATATATATATATATATATATATTCTTATTTTCCATGCTGTAAATAGATAGATATAGATAGATAAACACACAGATAAACTGTTTCAGTAGGGTTATAATACATACAACGTGAGAACATTCAATATTTGTCACGGGTGAGGTGTGTTTTGGGCACGGTAGAGGGCGCTCTGTTTTGACTGAGCACACCTGAGCTCATGAAGGCACAGGTGTGCTTCACTGGGGCTGACTATTTAAGCCCCGATGAGTCAGAACAGAGCACGGCTCATTCGTTAGGCTAAGCCTACACAGTATGGTGGTTTTGTACACTTGGTAATCTGGTATCTTGGTTTAGGCTGTAGTTCCTTGGTTTTAGTTAGAACTGCAGTCCTTGGATCTTGTTTTGTAACTATAGATAATAAAGTTATGTTCCGAACTCCTGGCTCTGCATTGGCGTCCTTCCCGTACCCTGCCACCGTTACACTATTGTATAACACTGAAAGCCCCACAGATTATTTACATTTATTGCACTGGCTAGCATTACTGTAGCAGCAGAAACGGCAGTTATAATCAAGCAAAAAACAAAACTCATCATGATGCTAACCAATCTGAGCTGTCCAATTAGCAGCAGTTTGAAAGGAGGTGGCTGGCCTCATGTGATATAAAGGATGCACATGCTACCCCTCACTTGCAGAACTTAGTAGTATTGTAGATTTTTGTATTGTAGATAAAGTAAAGGGTATAACTGAAAAACTGTGAATGTTAATCCTTGAGTTCATACTATCTTCATAAACATGTCTGTACACACACTAGAGTACATGCTATCTATACTATAAATAGCAGTCTTAGTAATTTATAATGATACTGCAGGCCTAATTAACAGATGATGTTAAGGATGAAAGTAGAAGGCAGTACAACAAGCAACTTGTACAGAAATGCAAATGACAGCAATACAATGTAATTGCTCCTGTGCAACTTTGTTTGTATCTCAGCCAGGTGCGCTTTAGCCACAGGTGATGCGTATACATGGTTTTGCACCCAGCTAATGTGCTCCCATCACACTGACCCCTCCGACACTGCAAACTGGCATCTTTGTTAACCTTTGCAGCATTCTGGGGGTGGGTGAGGATTGGATAATGTTCTTTGTTCTTGGAAGTGTCAGTCAGTGGAATGGCTTCACACCAGTGCCAACAGACCACATCCAATCAAAGTGCCTTCAAGGCTTGAATGTGCAGGCCAGCTTGAGGGAGCAAATAACTGACATGCGTGGGCAGACAAAGAGCAAATTTTTTAAGCTTTGGAAAACAATAAGCACTGCTTGTATGTTCACATTACTAGCTATAACTAACAGGAACAGTTGAAACACAGTGAGCTTCAACATACCAAAAAAAATGGCATAAAAGAAAGGCCAACTAGCATGCAGCACTTATTTTTAAAAGAAAGGCCTGTTATGAACAAGTTAGTCTTTCATATTTCAATGAATATATCTCCCCAGCTGCTCAGTTACAATAACAAAATATAGCATAAGTATCAAACTCTTATTTTTCTTTTCTTTTTCTTTGAAATTTGCTTTAGGCAAAACAAATTCCACAATTGGGGTGAAAGAGTTGGTTGAATGCCTTTGGGGAAGAGGAAATAAGGAATACAAAAGAAGAAGAAGGAACTGAGCCTTACCAATAACATAGGCGAGCAAGAGGGCTAGAGTAACAGTGATGGCAGTGGCACTGAGGGCAGTGCACTTCCAGTTGCAGCACTTGTACGGCTTGTTGAAGGTGAACATAGGCCGGGAGAAGTTGCTGCGGGGCAGGGGCCGCGGGGGCGGAGAGTAAACCGTGTTGGAGGTTAGGGGGTAGTTCTGGTTGGCCGCGCTCAGCAGGGCTGAAGACCCTGAGCCATGCTTGAACAGAAAATGCCTGTAGATAGGAAAAAAACAGTTTTTATTCAGTTTTTATTTTATTTTCATCAGTAGAGAAAAAGCAAGTGGACATTCATTAGCACAAAAGTAATCCATAGGAGAATATGCAGTGCATCACTAATTTTATATATTTATATATTATATATTTATATATCATATATTTATATATTTATATATTTTTTATTGTCAGACTAGCATTAAACATGCTTATTTTTACTGTTGAATATTAACACTTAGGGTTAATTCCAGTTACGGATTGCACAGAGCATCCATCCATCCATCCATTTTCTGCCGCTTGTCCCAAACGGGGTCGCGGGGGAGTGCTGGAGTCCAACCCAGCGCACACAGGGCGAGGACGGGGGACGCACCCTGGACAGGTCGCCAGCCCATCGCAGTGCACAGAGCATAGTAAATAAATTTAAAACTTGCCTCAGACATCAGAAAAAAACAAAAAAAAAACAAAGGCATGATTTGTGACACAAAAGATATCTATGAAATCATAACATTTTTATATCAATAATCTCTCTCTCTCTCTCTCTCTCTCTCTCCTCGTGAGCTGCATTTTCTTGTGGGGCAGCGGTGGCCTAGTGGTTAGGGAGTTGCCGCTCCATCAGAAGATTGTGGGTTCGATTCCTTCACCAGTAGGTTGCCCTGAGGTGCTCTTCAGCAAGGTGCTGTCCTGGGCACTTTCAATAGCTGCCCACTGCTGCACGGTGTTTGCATGGGTTAAATGCAGAGGTCCAATTTTGTTGTGGTGTGCTGTGACCTTGCAATGACAAGGGTTGTCACTTTCGCTTTCACTTTAATAGAAAAGAACTGAAAAATAAGAAAGTGCTGAGGGGTCAGACAGCTGTGGTGCATCCCCACCTTGGCAGTTTCTAAAGGAGAGGGTGAGGTATTCAGACACAAGGTTAGCTACCGTCACCCAGAATGAGAGAGAAAGAAAGAGAGAGAGAGAGTGAGCGAGAGAGGTACTCCAGGGCTTTCAGCTTTTGCAGTACTGCCTTAGCTGAGCTTTTGCCATTTTGAATGATAACAGAGGAACAGGGTGCTTTTTGTTATTCTCACCAGTCCAACAGCAATGACACCATTTATCATTTATGTGATTTCCTTTTTTTACCTCCACAGAAAAATCTTTAAATAGACATTTCTATTTATAATCTTTCACTTTTCCTTGCTCATCAAAGACAATATCTACAGGCTATACCCAACAACCACCAATCTCATATAGGAAACTATATTTCCCTGGAGGTCCCCAAGAAAATGAGTGTTACTCCACTTCAGAAGCTCTGCCTGTTTGAAGAACTATCCTTATCTTTCAAAGCTGATGAAAAAGCCATGTATTTAAAAACCTGATGCAAGCCATGTCAAGTTAGCAGGCATCAGGCAGCTTAGGACCTTCTGTTCAAATGTGTATTGCTAATAAAATCATGCAACAATGCTTCTTGCAATAGTGTCTACATGGTGCGGTATGCTATAGTAATAGCCAATTAAATTAACTCCTGTTATTCCCCTTAAAAATAATAAGGGCATACTCATAAAGTACTCATAAAAAATACTCATAAAGATCCAGTCCTCGTTGATGCCACAGCCATTTGTGGGGTTGTCACACCCACACCCACCCTGCCCGTATCCAGGGCAGGGGCTAGGTCCAGATCCCCGGAATACTGAGCCAGAGCCACGCACACCCTCACCATCCCCCTTGATCACCTGCACCTGGATTGCCATGTATGAAAAGCCTGCCAGCCCGACCCAGCATTGGAAGATGGATGCTAAAATGTGAATGTCTTTTTGCTGATGCAACTAAATAGGCAATTAGCAGTCTGAGTTCCTAAGATTTTCTAAGTCTGATTTCCTTGTAAATTAGCATTACAAAACCCCTACCCAAACTATACCCCTAACCATTACAGAGAATGCATTTAAATATGCCATTTTCTGCCATTTAAGCACACAATTTCTAAATAAATCATTTATTAAAAAAAAAAAAAAAAAACCCAAGCCTTTGAGTGAGAATTCTGATTTTACTAAATGCTGTTTCTGTTTAATTTCATCAGTAATGTTGTATTGTGTATCGTCCCTGGGCACTTTAAATAGTTCCCCCCCTGCTGCACGGTGTGTATGGGTGAAAAGCAGAGGTTGAATGTTGTTGTGTCTCGCTGTGTGCTGTGCTGTGTTTCACAATGACAAAAAATAGTAACTTTCACAAGCATATTTTCAGACTAGAAAATACTACTGTGCAGAGGGTTTTCAGTTACTGCATATCTCCACCTACATTAATGCAGATGTGCTCAATGAATAACAACTAAGTAAAAATTGGAAAGCTCCCTATTCCATATCCACGAAGCAATCCAACCATGTGGAAGTGGAAAGAATATTATACATCTTTTCCTAAAGAAGTCCAAATGCATGTTTGAAAAGTTCCAAGAACAGTTACTCTAGCAGATTAGCTTGACCTTGTGTCAATCATTAAATGAACAGGGACCAGAAGTAATGGTGGTTAACACACAGAATGAAGATAAGTTTCCACCTCCACAAAATCATTAAACAGTACCTTAAGGGATTACATGACAGAAGAAGAAGAGCAGAAAGGAAAAAACAACTTTGATCACTCTCTGTAAACCAGCAGTTCAATGTCAAAGCGTCTGGAAAAAGCACACAAAAGATTTGTCTCCAGTGGGCTAAAAGCACTAATTAATCAGTCCAGAAGCCACATTAATGACAAAACAAACAAAAAGCTCAAATGCCTTATAAATAAGCAACCTCAAAGTGGGGAATGCATTTATGTTTGTCTTTATTTTCCACGTTCCTGCCTATGAAAGTGATGAAGGTGAAACAATTCAGATTGTGATGTAGGGAGGAAGGGGAAGAGAATGAGAAAGCAAGGTAATGAGAGAGGGAGAGAGAGAGAGAGAGAGAGAGAGAGAGAGAGAGAGAGAGAGAGAGAGAGAGAGCACAAGAAAGTGATGAGAGAGAGAAAGATCTCATTTCACCTCCAGGCTTCCTGCAACTGTTCTTCAGAATTGCTCATCCTGTTTATCAATTATCACACTTCCTCCCTTTTGTCTGTTATATAACTTGTTCTTTCTTAAAATTGAACAAAATTGCAGTTGACTACATACTACATACTTCTCCTCCTCCTTTCAGCTGCTCCCATTAGGGATTGCCACGGCAGATCATCAGTCTCCATTTCTCCAGGTCTTCTGCATCTTCCTCCTTCAAACCAACTGCCTGCATGTCCTCTCTCACAATATCAATAAACCTCCTCTTTGACCTTTCTCTTTCCTTCTTTTATGGCAGTTCCATCTTCAACATTCTTCTCGAAATATTACCCTTGTCTCTCTTGTCTTCAAAATGTAGATATCCCTCTAAAATACTGATTTCTAATCCTGTCCATCCTCATTACACCCAATAAAAATCTTAGCATCTCTTACACCTTCAGCTCTGTTGCCTGTCGTTTTGTAAGTGACAAAAAGTCAACCTGTCCATTACCATTGCAGACAAGAATGTGCTTAGTGTTGCTCCCTGTATAATCCCACCTCTGCATTCATCACTCCTACCACAGACCTCACCGCTGTGACATTACACAATGCATATCCTGTAAATCTCTAACATACTTCTCTGCCACTTCTGACTTCATAAAAATCACAACTCCTCTCTAGGCACCCTGCCACATGCTTTCTCCAAGTCCACAAAGCCACACTGCAACTTCTGCCATTCTCTCTACTCCTTCATCAACATCCTCAGAGCAAACATCGCATCTCTAATACTCTTGCTTGGCATGAAACTATATTGCTGCTAATCATCACCTCTTTTCTTTACCTAGCTTCCACTACTCTTTCAAATAACTTCATAACTTGTACTCCAATATCTTGTACTCCTGCCTACTTTCTTCATCTCTCTTACTATCCCACTTCTTCTATGCTGTTACCTCTTCTTAAAATAAGTATTTACTACAGCCATTTTTATCCTTTTATCAAATTCTACAACTATCTGACATTCTGCTTTCCTCTCCTTGACACCATACTTACCCATCATGTCTTCATCACCTATGTACCCTTCACCAACATGTCCGTTAAAGTCCACACCAATCACCACTCTCTCTCCCCTGGTAAGTTTTACAGGATACTAGCAAAAATCCCTTTCCACCTAGTGAGGAACATCCATGTTTTTTATTTGGATTTTATTTAAAAAATATCAATCTCACATTACTGAATATGCATTTATTCTAATCTTATTCTGAACTAAAAATTATTTGTTTAAATAAATTACAATAAAATACAATCAATGGAGTGTATACAGACATTTATTTACACAATAATGCTTTTATAAATGTACATGACTAGACAAGCCTAGCTTTCCTAAACTGCCACTGAGTTTATTTGTCTTTCTTAATAGTCTATGATGAAATAAAATTGCAGCACTCTTTCCCATTACTTTTTGCTGTGGCTGATCAACTTACAAGCGAACAGAGGTAACCAAACAACCTGGTTAGAAAATCAATTGCCATCTCTCTTACACATCTCCATGATTCATCAGAAGTGGCCAAAATTTTGAGAATGACACCACTATTGGCTTCCACAAAATTTGGTGCTTCAGTGTTTCTATATATCTTTTTGTCAGATGTTTATATGATATACAGAAGTATAATTACAAGCATTTCAGAGTTTCAAAGTCTTTTCAAAGTTTCAAAGGCTTTTATTGACAATTACATTACGTTTTTTGCAAAGAGTCAATATGTGACCCTTCTTTTTTCAGTTCACCCTGGCATGCATGCGTGCAAATGCACACACACACCTGCATGCTGTCATTCTTAAGGAAGCTCTGAACTGGTGGTGCCCCAATCCTGCAGCTGAATTACGTTTAGAAGGCCCTCCTTGTGCTTGCTGGAATTTCTTGAGCACCCCGAAAGCCTCTTCACAACAACTGAACCTCTCTGCGTGAAGTTCTTAATGATCCAATAAATGGTATACTTAGGTGCAGTCTTACTAGCAGCAATATCCTTGTCTGTGAAGCCCTTTTTGTGCAAAACAATGGTGACTGCACGTTCCCTTGCAGGTAATCATGGTTAAAAGAGGAAGAACAATGATTTCAAGCACCACCCTCCATTTAAAGCATCCAGTCTGCTAGTCTAACTCAATCAGCATGACAGAGTGATCTCCAGCCTTGTCATCCTCAATATTCTCATCTGTGTTAAAGAGAGGATCACTGAAATTATGTCAGCAGGTCCTTTTGAGGCACAGCTAAAATATAGTGGAAATGTTTTTTTTTGCAATTCATCTTCACTCTTCATAACACTCTTTGTGAAACTTTGTGAAAATTAATATTTGTATCATTCTGAAAACTTTTGGCCACAGCTGCACAGATATATAATTTGGACCAAGGGCCATTCCATTATTCATCATCTGCATAGCTGTTCTTTCTTCCACCTTGCTAATTAGCTGCACTGCCTGTTTCACTACCACTACATCAACCAATCTTCTTTTATTTTCTTCATTCATCAGAAAGTATTCCTTCCATCTGCTCAACAATTTCTGTTCACTTGTACGTTTCCATCATTTTTCCTCATCGCCATAACCTGATGCACATCTTTCCTTGCTCTGTTATGCCAATAGGCATAGGCCCTTTTCTCTCTCCTTACTGTCCAACCTCTCATACAACTCACCATATGAAAGTGAAAAGTGAAAGTGACAACCCTTGTCATTGCGAGGTCAAAGCACAGCAGACAATTAACCACAACGAAATTGGACCTTTGCATTTAACCCATGCACACTCAAACACCGTGCAACAGTGGGCAGCTATTGAAAGCGCCCGGGGAGCAGTGATGGGGACAGCACCTTGCTCATGGGTATCTCAGGGCAACCTATTGAGAAGGGGTTCGAACCCCCGATCCTCCAATCATGTGGCCACCACTGCCACTATGCCTTATCTTTATCCTTTGTCACTGCTTTTTTGCCCTGCATCTCTTTGTACTCCTATCTACTTTCTTCATCTCTCTTACTATCACATTTCTTCTTCTCCAGCATCTATCCTTCTGCATTCTATAACCAGGTTTCTTTATCCTTCTTCTTCTCTCCAGATGTCACACCATGCACATTTCTTGCTGTCTATGCTGCAAAGGTCCGGTAGCATACTGGTAACTGGTAACTTCACTACCCCAAATGCCATTTTATCTCCACCATACAGTCTTCCTTCTTCAGCTTTCACCATTTGATCCTTAAATTTGCCCTCACTTGAATTTGCCCTCACTGATCTCCAAAGTAATCCTACAGTTCAATATCCTATGCTGCTTAGCTACACTCCCTCATGTCACAGATTTGTAATCTCCAGTCTACTAATGATAAAGTAATAATAAGTGATTATTAATATTAATAATATAAAAAGGTGGATCAGTAGATTTCTTTCAAAACTCAGACATGGTGTATCCACTGCTACAAGGACAAGAATAATCACTTTCAAATGGTGTCAAACCTACAAATAATTTCACATTAGCCCAAATCATATTTCATTTATATACAAACACTTGAAACATTATGTAAATACATGTTTTATAGTGTTTGCCATTAGTAAATCAATAAATACTGATTTTGTCAGCCCTCTAGTTAAAATTAGAGGACTATTATTTACATAATAACAGGGCTCTAAGATTATTTCTCCTCACACACACTCAGACAAAAGGCAACAGTTAATCAGAATGATGTTTAAACATAAGTAAAATTCACTCGCTCTAATATGCTAATATAGCTGCTAATATGTAGGTAAATAGCACAACAAATATATTTACATTTAATATATTTACATGTAATAGTCATGTATAGGCACTTGAATGCAATTTTTTAAAAAGCCCTACAAGTGGCAACTGCAACATTTCAGCATCTTAGCATGCATGTAGCTTCTAAAAGAATCTAAAAGATTGTTTGGATTAAAAAATAATAATAATAAAAAAAAACAATAAAACCTTTTTTAGGCTGGTTGACTACTACATAAGCCTTTAATGACAGCTCATACTCAAAATTGCTAGCAAAAAAAATAATTAAAAAGCAACTGCAGAACTCTTGCTTATTGTTTAATAGTGAAACTAAAAGCATCTCCACATGGACAGTGTAGAGAAAACTCAAAGTAAGAACACTAAACACCTGTTTAGCCTTAAGTAAACAATTTATCAGTGAGACTAATCAGAAAAAAGACAGGAGGCATAAAGAGTGGAGCACTGGAAAAAAAGCTTGTGTGATCTGAGTCCAGACTTACTCTGTGCCAGAGCATCAGGATAAGAGAGTTATATGAAGTGAAACATTCATCAAGCCTAGTGCTTGCCTGTGGGGGCAGTGTTATGATATGGTGTTGTTTCAGTTTTCAAGTTTTAGGTTCAGCAACATTATGTGCCCAAAAAATAGCCCTTTGTAAAAGCAATTCTGCAGTGAAATTGACCAAAGTAACATTAATGAGAACAAGCCCTAGGCAATAAAATGACAGCAGTATAAAGTTAGGCACTTTATCAATAAAAAAATTAAATAGCTTGATAGAAATTCTTACCTTAAACACATTAAATGCAAACCGCTGGGAAAAACTGGACTAATATGCGGAGTTCGGCTGCATTAACACACACTAAGGTTTCTCACTCATACATATCCTTTCAGATCCCCTTGGTTTCACTGTGCAAGAAAACCATCCCAACTATGTAAACTTGCATCTGCTACATCTACATTCTGCTTTATGTGAAGAAACCTACCAGACAAACCTCAATTTTTGATGTTAGATAGGTTTACTGAGCATTGACAGTTAACCTAAAGTTGATTTAATTTGCTTACTTAATATTTTAGGAGAGAATTTCCTCATCCTTATTAATGCTTACATACTTCTGGAATTGTCTATGTGCATGTGCTTTTTTGTGATAAAATAACAACCTGCCCAGAAAATTAAAGTTTTTGCATTCAAAATAAGGTGGCTATATTCAAAACAAGGGGATACCTTTTTTTTTTTTTTGGTAAAAAATAATAACACTATAATAACTATAATAAAAAAAATAGTTCCTTAAACAAATTTAATAAACATGTATTGTGATAAAAGCATCAGCTATATTGCAGAGCCCTAATTATTTCTAAAAGTAACCTTTAAGCTATACATAGTAGTTTGTCATATAACTTTTATTGTGATAATCACCAATAAAAAAATATACATATATTATGATACATTCAAAATAACTTTGTGATTAAAAAAATATAATATCATCCCCAGTATCATGTTACTCAAAAATTTAAGTTACATCTTGTAATACAATTTTACGAGATTCAGTTTACATTTTCTTATTGTGAAGTCATTTTTTTTTAATTTTGGAATTCTGTTTGATTGTCCGCTGTGGCAACCCCTAGACGGGAGCAGCCGAAAGAAGAAGAAGATTTAAAAAAAAATGTGCTTTAATTTCAATGGGTTTTTTTTTCCTACCTCCAAAATAAATTATTCAAATCATGACAAAGTGTTCCCTTATTAGGTATAAACTCAAAAAGTACCAACCAAAAAATGTATATGAATAAGTATTATAAGAATTTTTTTTTGTATCATTGATCATTGTAGAAAACAAATTGTGGTGAACATGGCCATAATTTAGCTACAAATGAAAACAAGTTACTAAAATGTAGATGGAATGCCAAAGTGTGTGTATAGTGAGCGGATTTGAGTTTGATCAGACATAAAGCCACATAATTAGACTTGACTTGTTGCCCCTTTCAGACATTTATATTTAAACAATCATTAAATCAAATAGTCACTGCATCTATTCCTTTGCTTTTTTCTGCACACAAGAAGAGGATCTAATTACGGGCAGATTCATATTTTATTAAAAACCTTTCTTCATGGCTGGCTGGGTGCCAATCTCATCCCAAGTCATTTAATGTATGAATTCAGAAGTTACCAAGTCTTCATTAAAAATGCAAACAGAATATTTGTCTTGCGGTATCCTCTCAGATACAAATTTCTACATTCTACAAACAAAAACGTCACTTGCACAGCCATTACTGATACTGAGGCAGCTTAAAACATGGTTAAAGGAAATTGTTTGCAATACAGGAAATCTGGCACGGATGTGAATGTGGAAAATGAATGAAACTTGAAATGGAAGTTACAAATCAGGCAAAGTTTTTCTTCGAAATCACAGATGTGCACGCAAATAAAAGGAGTCCAGATGGGATGCACTATACAAGCAATAAAGTCGTCATAGATATTGCACTAAAGCTACTATTATTATCATCTGAGAGATATTACCATAAGCTTCAATTATTTTGGAAGTCATCCCATAAAGATTCTTTTACAACAACAGTCAGACTTATATAGGATGTTAGGAAGCAAATATTCAGGCCTCATTAAAAGAAACAGCCTACAAAATGGTGCACAAAACTAAAAATAAATGGGTGGTTTAATAAGCAAAAGACTCTACACAAATCCTTGGAAGTTGAGTTGGAAGCTTGGAGTGGATTTTCTCAATGTACACATTCAACATTTTCACATTCTCCCATGTTTACAGTATAGTAATTGAGGTTATTATTTTGAATAGAATAGAATAGAATAGTCTAATAGATATCTCAATGTTTCTGTGAGATGCTGGTGAGAAATATCACATATTAAAGATGTTGTTACAAACAAGAACAACCACTTCTGTTAGAACACAATGGTTTAATATACTGAAAGAGATAAGATCTTTCACTAAGCTAACCATTAACTACTCACCTGGTCTCCAGTGGGATGTTACTATTGAGCACCCAGTTGTTGTGGAGCTGTGCATTGTCTGCTTGCCTGATGCTTGCTTCAGATATCTGGCTGCCCTGACTGCGGACAGGCATGGTGTTCCTCTGCAGTGTGACATGTGCGTATGGTACCGATCGGGCACAGGTGCAGGCGTGTGGAGGTGGAGGCGGGGGAGGCAGGGGCCGGAATGTGAATTGCCCACCTGGACTGCTAGGATGTTCTGCAGAAACATACACACATATGAACACACACACACATACAAAATGAACAGATCAGTTAAAAAATTTTAAAAAACATGTGAAAGAAGACCAACCATGAGATCACAATCAATTTTGGAAAAAGTGGAACAGATGACAGCGAAACAGCAGTACCACTTTGTAAAAAAGTTAATTTAATTTGAGTAAAGCTATTTATTCAGTGACAAGAAAAACATTTGGTAAAATGTATGTAACTGTAATTTGGTTATATGTGTAAATGTAAAAATAATCATGTAAATTAAAATAATGATATAATGGGCTGACATACAATCAGATTCTTAATCCAATGCAGTTTATGAATTGCAGTTTCATGGATTGTGCTACACCTAGGCTGGAATGTAAAACTGTAGCACATTATGCCATTAAGTGAAAGGGACTATTTCGTCATTGTGAACATCACAGCACAGCAATTAGTGATCCACAGCAAATGTTTCTCTGCATTTTACTCAGCACAAACACAGTTGTGCAGGAGGCAGCTACATCCAGTGCCCAGTGAACATTGATGGAGACCAAACCTTGATGGAAACCACCTTCTGATCATGAAACATAGTCTCTAAAGTCTAGACCACCACGTCCCTGTGTCCACTGATGATGCTATCATAATTCTATTTGTGGACAAAAGTGAAAACAAAGTGATTGTCACTGTGAACACACAACAGCATATCCAAAGGCCACCACAAAAAGTGCTTCTCTGCATTTATCTCACCCACCAAAGTGGAGCAGTGAGAGCCATATAATCCCACAACCCGTTAATTATGTGGTCAGGTTCCCAACCAGTAGGCCACCAATATCCCTCACAAACATAACTTAAAGTAATGAAAGCTGCATCTCACTAGCATTATGTTGATCGATAGTCTTATCTAGTTAATTAGGATCATCATGTTTTTAGAACACACAGAGAGACAAACTGGCAAATCTTTTGGAAAAAGTCAATTATTACAAAATTAAGATTAAGGAATACTTATTGAGCTTATGGTCATCCAGAAAATTATATTTGAAATTAAATGTATTAACAGGTTAATGGGAGGTCTCAAGGATTCAGGAAGGTTTTAAAATGTTAAGTGTTGGTACATTGCTGTTAAAATCTAAGTGCATTTATCCATCAGAGCATTAGTGAGGCCATGTAATTATATTTAATGAATGGTTCTGGATCCCAAATATCACTCCAACTTAAATCAAAGCTATTTAAAAGTGTTTGAAAATTTCACAGAACAGGCGCCACTGCTCCACAGTCTGCAGCAGATGCTATGACTGAGCATTAATATGCACCGCATTTTATTAGGAATGCTTCCTAAGAAAAATACTAATAAGGATCAGAGATTTTGCCACGGACCAAATTGTGATGGACAGATGAACAAGTAAGCCATCTGAGTAATTTCGAGTGAGGTCATGGTCACCCAAGGCTCAAATATGCATGTGGGGAGCTAGCAGTTGGGGTTAAGGGGGCTGACCGGTGGACAAGTCACATTTAAACAATGGAAAGCCAGTGTCAGCACTGAGTAAATTTTACAATAGCTGAGTTTGCTGATTTCAAAGGGTGTCAGTAGATAACTTACAGTACTGTGCAAATATTTTAGGTAGGTGTGAAAAAGTGCTGTAAACAAAGAATGCTTTCAGAAATATAAATAATGATTGTTTATTTTTATCAATTTACAAAATGCAAAGTGAGCCAAACAAAAGAAAAATCTAAATCAAATCAATATTTGGTGTTACTACCTTTTGCCTTCAAACCAGCATCAATTCTTATAGTTACACTTGCACAAAGTCAGGGATTTTGTAGCATTATGGTCAGGTGTATGATCAACCAATTTTACCAAACAGGTGCTAATGGTCATCAATGTCACACGTAGGTTGAAACACAGTCATGTTTGGAACAACCTACCAGCCGAGTTCCTTCAAAAACTGTGAGCAAGTGTACTTAGAAGAATTGATGCTGTTTTAAAGGCAAAGGGTGGTCACACCAAATATTGATTTGATTTAGATTTCTCTTTTGTTCATTCACTGCATTTTGTTGATTGATGAAAATAAATGATTAACACTTCCAATTTTGAAAGCATTCTTTGTTTACAGCATTTTTTCCACACCTGCCTAAAACTTTTGCACAGTACTGTATGTAGTAGTTTCTTATGTATAAGTAGTTACCAAATAATCTGTATGAGTAACTGAGTAACAAGCATAGAGAATAATGGCAAAATAAGAAACCCAGAGTTCAAACAACTCATGATTTTGGGGAAAAACCTTTCTGCAAAGCTCTGACTAACATGCCATTAATAATGAAATGTGATTCATTTCTACAATTTAGTCACTAAGTTTGAGGCTTTGCATTTAAATTCAAGTTTGCAAATGTCAAAAACTGAGTGCTGAAACTGGCCTAATTTGTTTACATAACTGTACAGTTATACAGTTATGTGAAAAAATTAGGACACCCCATTAAATACCCAGTATTTATCTATTTATATATATATATATATATATATATATATATATATTTATTTATAAGATACGTGATGAATATGATTTTCAACAATATTATGAATAATCTCAGGCAGTAGTCTTTCATCAAGCAGAAAGGCTGGTTGTGTATGTGTTTGCATGTATGTGTATGTGTATGCGTGTGCAGCAGCATAGGGGCCAGATGGTACATTAGAGAGCTTAGCTGCAGTAGCTTTGGGACATAACAGCCAAAGTGGCGTAAACTTACCCAATATGACTTCTGGCCTGCACAAATAATGTAAGGCCTGGCTTGGAACTGGAAATGTAGTGATATTTTAAGTACTTGCTGAAAGCAATTTGAGACCTGCCAATGATTCCATGTACTGGACAACAACTCTGTAATGCGGAAAGTGACATATCATATTTCGTCAACACTCACTGCAGTCGTTTGCCCCTCTAACTCATGACTTCCAGCATATAACAACTGATAGCAGTGATAGATGCACAGAGCCAATTCCTAAGATGATGATTAATAATGGGACCATTAACCATTATTTAATATGCAAAGTTTAAATGCCCTTAGTAAATGTTTTATCAAATAAAAAAATGAACAGATCTTGAAGTTAAATATTGTAATTCTTCTGGACTGAGAAAATTACAGCTGCACATGTACATTTACCACCTTCCATCCTTGTTAACACTACCAGAGGAAAGATGGTTTTTAAGAGAAAAATATAAAATTTAACTTTTTCTTGAAAGCTTATTTCAAAACGTCAAAAATTGTCCAAGATTAACATGTCAAGTGGCTGCACACAAATAAACATAATTACTACTGTTAATTTGACTTTTTTTGGCAATAAAGTTTGAGGTAAAATATGCTTCTTTTAATTCAACCACTTGGTGCATTTTAATCACTTGAATTCAAAGTGTCATTTTAATGTGCCGTAAACACCAAGTATTAACATTCAACCATGTTGGAATACCTTTGCAGGTATTGTGCACAAACTCTTGCAGATTGCCAATCAGACAAATATGAAACTCATCAAAAATATACATTTCATGCTCATTAAGGTATTTCCACTTCTCCCTGACTTCATGCTCTATGGTTTTCCACTGCCCATAAATGCATTATTGAATGGCTTACCAAAATGCTCTTTTCCTTTCTTAGCTTAACAAGGGCATGATAAAAAAAATTAATATTGGGCAATGGTTGTGACCGTAAAATGAGATTGGCTCCTGCTGTTGGACATTTCTTCTTTGGGTTTGTCAAGGGGTGTTTCCTCTCTTGCTTTTTTGTGTCAATCTTTTTTACCTGTAATTCCACAACCGCACCTTATTGTAAAGATGTATAATTTTGTATGTTTCTTTTACTCTGTACGCAGACAGTAATTATTAAATGATAAAATACATACTTCAGTTACCTATTTATAGTAATTAAATTACATTACTTTTCACCACTTTTAAAATACAAGGCAACTAGGATTTTTATAATAACGTGTTATATGGCTTTCTGTATCTACAGCTCATCCTAACGATACATACAGCTGTTAAATTGTACTGCCTCAAACATTATCATGAATATCTGAATATAACTTATTTGAATCATAAAGTAGCTACAAAATAATAATGTTTTCCATAGTTTAATTGATGATTCCAAACAGTGTATATGCTCTTAAAAAAGCAGTCTAGCACTTCCTGATGGAAACAGGGAAAACAAGGAAATGCCTTTGTTGTTTGTGTCCTGAATTTGTCTAGCTGAAATATTTGCTGCAAAAGCAAAAATGGTGATAAAACTTAAACTTTCTTGCTTAGTGCTGCCAGTGATTCTTTCATTGTACATTACTATTCAGTATCAACCCTGTTATGTCTCACGGAGACACTTGTTACCTATGGGTACAAAAAAAGAATACTGAAGCAGGTTGCTATTACCACCTACACTAACACTCATTATCAAGGTAGATATGATTGACCTATCTCACCTGAAAGGCTATGCGCTATAATATCATTGTTTTAACAAAGGCACATATTTTCTGGTTTAGAAAAGACCATCACATGCTTTTAGCTAGCTAACCCTAGCTATTCTATGTTATTGTGTGGATCTTTTAGGAAGACATGGCTAGAATGCTGTTTGTTTTTTGTTTCCTGGTCTAATTATAAATAATGGGTGTATTCATTCTAATAAATGAACAAACTAAGTCTCCTTAGTACTGGTTCACTTATCATTTGAGTCAGACTAAAAAATTAAAATGAGACAAATTACGCACCATTGTTTGGTACTTCATAATGTGATCTCAAGAAAAAAATGCATATTTACTCACATCAAGTCGCACCTATTTTTGTATGTTTAACCCTCATATACTTAGAATAGAATAGAATAACCATTTATTATCCCACGAATGAGAAATTTAGGTGTTACAAGGAAAGATATCCATATATACAGGGCAATATACAGTACTGTGCAAAAGTTTTAGGCAGGTGTGAAAAAATGCTGTAAACAAAGAATGCTTTCAAAAATGGAAGTGTTACTCATTTATTTTCATCAATCAACAAAATGCAGTGAATGAACAAAAGAGAAATCTAAATCAAATCAATATTTGGTGTGACCACCCTTTGCCTTCAAAACAGCATCAATTCTTCTAGGTACACTTGCACACAGTTTTTGAAGGAACTCGGCTGCTAGGTTGTTGCAAACATGAATGTGTTTCAACTTACGTGTGACACTGATGATCATTAGCACCTGTTTGGTAAAACTGGTTGATCATACACCTGACTATAATCCTACAAAATCCCTGTGCAAGTGTACCTATAAGAATTGATGCTGGTTTGAAGGCAAAAGGTAGTAACACCAAATACTGATTTGATTCTTTTGTTTGGCTCACTTTGCATTTTGTAAATTGATAAAAATAAACATTCATAAACATAATAATAAATGTAATAATAATAATAATAATAATAATAATAATAATAATAAATTAGTAGTAAATAAATAATTTTAGGCTGTGTTGTGGAGTCTGACAGCTGCCGGTAAGAATGACCTGCGGTAACGTTCCTTCTTACACTGCGGGTGTAAAAGTCTACTGCTGAAGTGAAAAAAAAAAAAAGTGAAAGTGACAACCCTTGTCATTGCAAGGTCACAGCACAGCACACCACAATGAAATTGGACCTCTGCATTTAACCTATGCAGCTATTGAAAGCACCCACAGAGCAGTAACAGGGACTTGCGCAAGGGTACCTCAGGGCAACCTACTGGTGGGGAATCAAACAATCTTCCGATACAAGGGCAACTCCCTAACCACTAGGCCACCGCTGCCCCTAACAAAGAGTTTCCCTGACCAGGAATCGAACCCAGGCTGCAGCGGTGCGAGCGCCAGTTCCTAGCCACTAGACCACCAGGGAAAGAGGGAAAGAAATCTGCTTCTTTCTGAATGAACAAATGTAGGGTGTTGCAAATCAGAACAGAGATAATTTATATATATATATATAATATAATAATAATTTATATATATATATATATATAACTGATATATATATATATATCAGTCTTAAAGATACTATCACATAAAAACATTTTCTAATTATGAAGGATAAAAGAAGGATTACATAAACTTATGATGGCATAAACCCGGTACCTTGGAGAAGAAAAATAAAATGTAAAAAGTACAAGGCCCTGGATCAATAAAGGTTACATTTCTTCACTAATTTATAATTGTATACTTTTCACTATGAGCACATTTGCTTTCTCTGCTTCAGTAAAAAAAAAAAAAAGACAAATGGCAGACCTTACCTTAGATTACCTTGTCAGGTACACTGCAGCTAGCCACACACCCTTAGTGATTACCAAGAGGTTGTGACTGGTTCAAGTTATGCTAATGTGAGTTAGCAAATGATGTGGTGTGCAGTTTTAGGAGAGGCTGAATGGAGAAGCCTTTGAAAGGTGCAGCGTTAGCCCTTAGATTATATGAGCAAGTGCCATCATTTTCAGGATATTTTGGCTGAATATGATCACTTCTCCAAGAGCCAGAGAAATAATAGCAGATTCACAAGGGAATATGAGTGTGAAAGAAAAAGAATTGCTCACCTTAACTGGCCTCACTGCTGTGTTCGTTGTCTTGTCTCAAGGTACTACACTTTGAGATTTGTGGTTTAGAATTGTTAGCATCTTCATGTGCAAATGCTGCTGCTTTAAAAATCAAAGTGAAATAAGACAGCAAAAATCATGGTTTAATTGATGGTGGAAGTTGAAAATTAATGAAAGCTATATTCATTAGCTATATTTATAATTGGTAATGATAATTATGGATGTTAATGGGTGTAGTGCGTAATACTAATGAAGATGATGATGCCAATGGTGATGATGCTCTCCTCATATCAGAAGAGAGATAAGGAGGGGGAAGGACAGCTATAGGAGGAAGCTGGAAGAGCAGCTCCAGCAGAACAACGATCAGATCAGGACTGGGCTAATAATTTAAACCTGTTCTTTAACAGGTTTGACTCAGGAATCTGCCCCTCACCCATCCACCAAAGCTCATCACATGCCAGTGCTACCCTTCACACCTCTTTGCAAACCCCCACGGTAACTCCCCTTCACACCTCTACGCAACCCCCCACGGCACCAGTGATATCAGCTGCATTGTATTTTATCTTCTCTTTCTCTTCCCCCCTTTCCCCCGAGGACTCTAATGCCCCCTCCTGCTATCCCACTCATCAGGAGGCACCCACTCTCACACCACACAATAGCCTCTCCATCACAGCTGACCAGGTGCTGAGTCAGCTGAGGAAGATGAAGCACAGGAAAGCCACAGGTCCGGATGGCATCAGCTCCAGCCTGTTGAGGGACTGTGCTGATAAACTCTGTGAGGTTGTCACTTACATCTTTAACCTCAGTCTCAGCCTTTTCTGTGGAAGACCTCGTGCCTGGTGCCAGTC
Organism: Hepsetus odoe; assembly: GCA_017165825.1. Taxonomy (NCBI): domain Eukaryota; kingdom Metazoa; phylum Chordata; class Actinopteri; order Characiformes; family Hepsetidae; genus Hepsetus; species Hepsetus odoe. The sequence continues at coordinate 10,675,862 of CM029376.1, forward strand.
CCTAAGACATCGCACCCCAAGGAATCAAACCACTTCAGACCCGTGGCCCTCACTTCTAACCTGATGAAGGCTATGGAGAGGATCATCCTCCTTGGGGTGAACAGAAATCTTTTGAGGTCTTTCTATGACACTGTGGTAGTGTCTGCTGTTTTTTATGCTGTGGTCTGCTGGTGTGGAAGAATCACGGAGAGGGACAGAGGGAAACTAAATAAACTGGTCAAGAGGGCCAGCTCTGTCCTAGACTTTCCACTGAAATCTATCGAGCAGGTAGGGGAGGAGAGGATGTTACCCAAGCTAACATCCATCATGGACAACACCTCCCACCCCCTGCATGAGACTGTACGAGCATTGAGCAGCTCATTCAGCAGCAGACTTTTACACCCGCAGTGTAAAAAGGAATGCTACCGCAGGTCATTCTTACCTGCAGCCATCAGATTCCACAATTCAACATAAAAAAAAAAAAAGAAAAGTGAAAGTGACAACCCTTGTCATTGCAAGGTCAAAGCACAGCAGACAATGAACCACAACAAAATTGGACCTCTGCATTTAACCCATGCACACTTCAAACACCATGCAGCAGTGGGCAGCTATTGAAAGCACCCAGGGAGCAGTGACGGGGACGGCACCTTGCTCAAGGGTACCTCAGGGCAAACTATCGGGAAGGGGTTCGAACCCCCGAGCCACTTATCATGTGGCCAAAACCCTAACCACTAGGCCACAGCTGCCCAGTATAAACATTACATATTTAATATTACCCATTTATTATTATTATTATTATTTTATTATTGTTGTTGTTGTTGTTGTTGTTGTTATTATTGTATTTATAATGTATTTATTATTATTTACTGTTATTATTATTATATTCTCACTGTGTATATGGTTATCTTTCCTTATCTTTCCTGTCTTTATATTCATTTCTTTGTTAATTGCCATGTAAATACGTATATGCATATGTAGCTCATGTATAGCTCTTGTATATGGATGTCCTCGTTCTTTATATTTTTTCTTTTATATATATTTTTTATATTCTTTCTGTCTTTCTTGTTAAAGAGCCCTGTAACACCAGAATTTCTCATTCGTAAATCTTTGAATTTTCCTTCCAAATTACCCTTCAATGCAACACCAAACTAATTTGGTACGCTCTGGTCCAGTAGAATATTATTAAGAGAAGCAAACAGAGCATTAAAACACTGCATATCAACATGCCTTAAAAAAAATGCCATGTTAAGACTTTTTTGACTATGCATCTGACAGCCAATGAGGGGCTACACGGACAGGCTGAAGATACTTTTTAAAAAAGCATTTCAGAATCCTTCAGTGTCGAGTGCTGAGTCTCTTCTCCCTTGAGACAGAAGGCAAATTTTCATTCTGCCAGTCGTGACAAGCGCAGCAGAATCGCCAGGTCCTCCGGCCTTTGGTTTTCAGCTTTACTGCAGGGCATCTGTGTCACACTCTCCAGGCTAGTGTCATTGCCACCTGCTCCAGAGGTTACTGTCTTGCTGCGGCATACACCTTGGTGACAGAGCTATCTTGAGATCACCGTATGCAACCCATATCCAATGCTCAAAATGAGCCACCAATATGAATATGCATTAGCTAATAAACAATGGAATGAAAGCCTAACTATGATAAAATCCTGGCCTGGGGGCTAATGGAAGAGAAAAGAAAAAGATGTGTGGGGAGCAGAAAGAAAAAATAAAGAGCAGAGTAAAAATCCAATAGCAAATTTGCACCAACCTGACTATGTGTAATAGCTGAGCAAAAAGCTGCACAAACCTGCGCACCTGGTAATTATACTTTTGCACTTTAAAAGGGGGAGGTGGATTGAAATTTATGCAAATTTATTCAGCAGCTCTGTCAGTGCTCACTGGAGTCAACAGCATTAACTGTGAGTGCTTTCATGGTGCGAGATTGGAGCATAAACAGAGTAAACTGCACAAAGGATTTACCCACACCAGGACTGAAGGCACAGTAGAGAATTCAGAAAGGTAGTGGGGGAGCCACCTTCACACAGTTCTCTCCACCTCAAAACACAGCTACTTGTGATGAGAGCATTCTGTGCATCAGGCATATTACCTGCAAGAGACTTTAATTGTCTGCATTGGGAGCCATTCTGCAGTCTTTCTTCTCATGCACCACTGGCACTTTTCTATTTCTGTCTGCTGCACCTTTGCAAAACGCACCGACCCGAAGATGAATGGTAGTGTTCCCCGTATGCTGAAGGAGAGAGATAATTGAGGGTTCATTACTAGCACTTCTGAAACTAGACTCTTCTATAATTACTTTAATTAGCTCATACATCAGGACAGCATGATGACTATTGACAGATGATGCAATCTAAAGTATCCAATTATTCACTTAATATTAGGAGATATCATAAAAGTCTCCATAAATAATAATGGGGACGTGTGGGCTGTACATTAAGACGATGACCACACTGCACATGGTCTTTCATGGTCCTCTACTCTAACATTTTTATCCGGCAACTGGACTGGCCACCAATGAAACCCATATTTACGCCCAGGTCAATCATGTCACATGATCTTAATTGTTGATTAAGACACCTTGTATGACTCCCAAAAACACAGAAGAATTCCCTGCTCCTCATAAAACCTGTATGCTACTTTCATGTACCATTTAAAACCACTTTGCAAATCCTCTGAGAGGGTTTTGTGGCTAAACCGCTTAGTTTAACACAAATTGTTGCTGTTGTCTGTTGCAGCTGCTTGTTTTAGAAGGGTAGCAGAAAACAAGTGATAAAAGAAAGAGACATAAGCTGCCGTCTGGTGCCCTGTCTAAAATCCTCTTGGGCCAGTCATGGACCTGCCTCATAACCCTGGCAGAGGTTAGGGTCAATGGGGTGAGCCTTTACGCGCAGAAAGATGCCAGCTCGTACACGAGGGGGTCCTGGGTCAGGCTCCCAGCAGCAACACGAAGGCTTTCTGGTAGCCTGAACTTACCTATCAAAACAGACATTACTATAGACACATAATATCAACCTTCAGCCGGGCCAATAGGACTCAAGGCAACACATGCAGCTGATGTTCCTTGAAAGAATGGTATACCCATAAAAGCAGGAGTAGCGTTCCAGGCTGTGCAATTTGACAACAATATCAAATATGGTTGCAGCAGACAGGACAAGCAGAGAGAAAGCAAAAATCAGCCCTTTTAAAGCATTTGATATAGGATTATAACATTTGGGAGAGGATAATTTCTTATTTTTTTCAAAGAATCCTTTTTGCCTCAAAATGACACATACTGGTCTCCAATTGCATTTATACTCCTGACCTAATGATTATTTTTTTGCTAAGCTTTGACAACTCTGAGCTAGATTATGATATTTTGTGATAGCATGTGATAACTCTTTTTCTGTTACATAATCCTCACTTAGCTTCAGGGAAACAACGGGAGACAGGCAGAGATGCAGCCTTAGTATTTCTGTGAGAGCCATGATTCAAAGTCAATCATTTAAATTTCTAGTCAAAGCTGACAAGATATGGTGATTTAGCTCTCTCTTAGGCCAATCAAAAGAGATCAAACAATGTGAAGCTCCCCAGAGGACAATGCAACAGGAAGGCAACCATTAGTGCCCATGCTGACCAGGATTCTCACCCCTTTTGTACAGAGCACTTATCAGTTCCCATGTGTGGCAGATGATGAAAAGATAAGCATCCATCTGGAAGAACAACAGGTTGCTCAAGAGCAGTACATGAGACATCTCCCTTGTGCCTGAGGGAACCTCTGTCTTCTGCCTCTGACAACAACCTGACACTGGAAGAAAACATCTATTGCAGCATATTGGCTATGACATACAGTACTGTGTCAAAAAGTTTTAGGCAGGTGTGCAAAAAATGCTGTAAACAAAGAATGCTTTCTAAAATGGAGGTGTTACTCATTTATTTTCATCAATCAAGAAAATGCAGTGAATGACCAAAAGAGAAATCTAAATCAAAATTTACATGAACCTACAGGTAAGTGGTTTGAACCCACAATCTTCCGATCCAGTGGACAATGCCCTAACCACTAGGCCACCGCTGACCCTAAAAAATCCCTGACTTTGTGCAAGTGTACCTATAAGAATTGATGCTGGTCTGAAGGCAAAAGGTAGTAACACCAAATATTGATTTGATTTAGATTTTTCTTTTGTTCGCTCACTTTGCATTTTGTAAATTGATAAAAATAAACAATCATTATTTCTATTTCTGAAAGCATTCTTTGTTTACAGCATTTTTTCACACCTGCCTAAAACTATTGCACAGTACTGTATGTATCCATTTCGGTATTAAAAAATATGTGAACAGTCCTGAAAAAGATTAGTTCAGCAATTCAGTAATTGTCTTCTTTCATGTTCCATGGCCCTGAATGACCTCTGAGTGTGAGTACACTTCTCATGGCTCTGACATAATGTACTTCTGACAAGCAGTAGCATGAGAAACATATTAACAGCATTAATACAGTATAAAATTGTTGTGTTTTACTTGACTACAATGTGCTGCTGTTTGGTCTTCCTAATAGACTGATTTCTAAATCCTCTGTCCCCATGTATTATTCAATAACCACTTATTGTGGATGATTTTATGAGCCTTGCCGTAGCACCCTACTGCTGCTGAGAAGTTCCAGCTGAAAGAAAAGGGCCTTCTCCTGGCTGCAGTGTAAATGTCAAGAGAGCCGCTGGCTACCATTTCTCCTGAGGATGGGCAATAGTGATTGGGCTTTTGGTGGAGGAGCAGGTAGTCAGAGGTGTACAGTGAGAAATGCAATGTCAAGCTCTCTCAAAGCATGAGAGCATTTCTTGCCTTGTGCAAAATAACAGCCTGTCCAGACTGTAGCAGCCGCACACAAAATAATCATGAGAGAGATTGAGATGGCCGGGGTAATGCTTCTTAAAGAGTGAATCTGTCACGACTTCGACACAGAGGAGGAACACAATAGGCCTCTTTAGTCCCTCATGGATGTCGCAAGGACACCAACCCTGTTTCTGATTAAAACAAGTAGCTATCCCGGAGAGCAGCTAAAAATAACCTGTCAAAACATGAGGGCTGCCTCTCTACTCAATAATGCTGAGTCTCCTTTTGCCACTTTGCTCTCATATAAACCCCTTACACATGGCTTGCCACATTACATGGTATGTAAAACAATCCAGAGCCTACTGAAAAAAAGATCCATGCACATAATTTGGGAAAAAACTCTAAATGGTCTGATATTCTGAAACTTTCTTGGTATCCATATAGGGAATAAAAACATTTATGTACAATTTGAAGGCAGAGAACAAATGAAAGTCACAACTGGAACAGTAAATTGAAATGCCTCACATTCATGGAGACAAAAAAAATGAGGATGTGTAAAAGAACATGACTCTTAGATCCTGGTTCTCTTTGTTCTCTTGAAATAAAGGAACAGAATCGGTGTGTGGGATGCGATATCTTAGATCAAATGGTTATGAGCCCCCACACACAGGCAGATGGGTTAGGAAGCATGTCTCATTCTCCAGAGACAATTTCAACTGTTTACTTCCTTATTATGCAAATGAAGGGGGAACTTAATGGGGGAGACCAAGGAGCTGGAAAGATTTACTGTCAGTGTGTGTTAACATTGCAGGGGTGATTTAATGGAACTGCCAAAGGTCTGTGAAAAAGGATGACGAATGCTGATGAGACTTAAGGAAAAGATAAACAGAGTCTCCACTACAGAAGAGATCTGACTGTATGATACAAGAAAATGGAAAACGAAACAAGCCTTCCTGAAATATGCCACAAAGAGCTCAAGGTGCAAAATGAGCTCTGGCAAAATCATGAGAAAAGAATACAGATTCAACAAAAACCTTGTATCTATTCTGTAGTTCACAATATGTGTGTTGATTGTCCCTTGATACCACAGCTCTAATCTGGGTTCAAATTTTGGTCCTAGCCCAAATGCAGCAAGAAATCTGCCTTTTCAAAGCATACAGACCTTGGACCACATCATTAGTTGTTGACTCCAAACCTAAGTTAACCCAAATACATTATCAGTGTCATAAATTGAAGTTGAGCTGGCCTGCTTTCAATCAACATATCAAATAAAAACTGAAAGGACAGCAGCAAGTAAAGCGGAACTAAGCGAATTGTGTCAAAACAGCCACCACATGATTAAGGGTAAGTAAAATTACAATTTATTTCTACTTTAATTTGTATATAAAAAAGCTCTCAAAAAAATGTAAAGTTTAAAAATTAAATAATAGCCCATTTGGCTGCACTAATCTGTACACCCCAATATAGATATTATTATAGCTATTTTATTTATTGAGCCTTCTATTGGGCCTTATGGACATTTGTACTTACAAGTGTGCAAAACCAGCACACCAGATTAAATGCTGGTTTAAGGTAAATATAAAGATAGGTAAAAAATAAAGTGATAAGAAAAATGAATGTAGTTGGAGATGCAGGCTAAACTTTTCATGAAGTGTACTGTGAGAACCAAAATAAGGTTCTCACAGTAGAGAAATATATCAAGCTCTAATTAAAAGATACCATTGTTACTAGTTTATTAAAAACACCTGCAGTCCTAAGTTGCTGTGGACTGGAAGAAATGATGATCGGCTGTGGCAATGTCTAAATGGGAGCAGCCGAAAGAAAAAAACAGTCCTCTGCAAAAGTCTTAAGCAGTTAAGTGAAAGGTTTGTTCTTACTTTTTCCAAAAACACATCATTAGAATAAACAGAGATAAATTCAGTAAAATGTATTAAGTATTTTTTTAGAAGAAAGCAGTTAATATATTGTGAGCTGGTGTTAAGAACATAGGTTTAGCTCCAGATTTCTCCTTGGTGGATTGAGCCATTATTAAGGTAAAATTTAACTTAATAAAAGTATTGATTAGCTATAGTAGGCATTGAACAAGAACTCCCAATTATACTGATTCCATGAATCCATGAGGGAAGGTTACAGTTATGTTTTTATATAAATGGACTATTTCTTGTATATTAAAGTATTATTTTATATCTGTTTTTTTTTTCAGTAAACAGATGCTTAATGCCCATTTAGTTTTAATCTCTAACTGTATACCAGAAAGTAGGTATCTAGGAAACGGCCTGCAAAGTGTATACTGTGTCCAGAATACTTACTAATTTGCTGTATCTCATATACCTATCCAGACTGTATCTGGTCAATGATATACATGCAGGCTGAATAAAGCTATAAATGAAGTTCAGGAAGTTATACCCTGTAAACCTATGTTAGGTGTAACTGGTAAAATAGTGATGTAGTGTTGATTCAAGGTGGAGGCACCTAATAAACTGACTACTGGCAAGCATATTGAGGAGGGATTTTTATTGAGGACTTTTTATATTAGTGTGCACTGTGAGAATAATGCTTCTAATTGCCTACTGCTGAAATAAATAATAAGCTATACATCTCTACATAATGATTAATTAAGGACAGAATATAACACAGGGCAAATTTAAATAAATTTACCTGATCATGCAGCAATTTTGAGAGAAGACTACCACACTGTCCCCTAAATTGCAATTCTTTGAGGAGCTGGGAGCATTCAGATGTTCTGTCACATCACCTATTGTTTAGCTTGATATGCAAGATCAGCCATAACATTATGCTCAGTGATGGACTGCCGACTTGTCCAAGGTGTTTCTCTGCCTTTCTCTCAATGTGAGCTTGGATAGGCTCCCAAAGCCCTACTCAAGATAAGCCCTACTCAAGATAAGCAGTGCACATGAAGCCATGACGTAAAATACATTTTCTACATGAAATAAAATAAAACGATTAATCAGACCAGGTCACATTCTTCCATCAATCCACTTCTGATGCATACTTTCCCCAAGTGTAGGCATTTTCAGGGGAGGACATGGACTCTCTTACCCTCTTACCTCTCCTACACTCTTCAGTTCTGACACTTTTTTTTTCATAACCAGCATTAACCTTTTAAGCAGTTTGTGCTACAGTGGCTGCGCTTCCGTAGGTTCATATATAATAGGCTAACTTTCAGGTTTTCACTATACATCAGTCAGCCTTATGCACACATGACCTAATCACCAGGTCACTGATGTTCCTTCCTTCGACTTCTTTTGGCAGTTACTAAACACTGCAAAAGAATCCCCACAAGACCCACAAATTTTGGTGTTGTTCTGAGACAGGTATCTAGTCATCAAAAATTGGTTCTCCTCCAAGTTATCTTCATGCTTGCCAATGTTTCTGCATCCAACACAAATAAGACTGTTTGTTTGCTGCCAATACATCCAATCCCAAGTTGTCATTGTAACAAGATCATTTGTGTATTCATGTCACCTGTCTGTGGTTTTAATGTTATGGCAAATTGACATGACTGTTGAGAGTCAAGATTTTCACTTGTCTGTCTTTCAAAAATCATTAGTTTCATTGTATATTCCCAGCATGTTCCCACTTGGAGATGTGAGGGGGTGCCCTGATTAACATCAAAGGTTCTGATTGCAGTACTTAACAATCAGCCATGCACTTGCAGTGATGAAGATGCCATTCAAACAAGAGGATCAGGACAGAAACTCTTTGGCTAGGGCTAGCAGAGATTGACCTAGCATCTCTTCAAAGCTCCAAGTTTCTTCAGCTGACCCTGGTCTTTCTTTTGATGTCTCTTATTAAGTGAGTTTTTCAGTCAACTCACAGCTTCCCTCATTCAAAAATGAGTCACATTCATTTGATCATCTTTTTCCATATGTATATATACTAAGAGTTACTTCTGGGCATTGTGTAATGGTAATCTGGGCAAAACAGTGGTCATTCATGTGACAACAAAACTTTGAGCCATTCCTCATTACAAATCTCCAAAAGTGAGGAAGGAAAATAACCTGATAAAGAGAAATTTTTCTCATTTTGTGTTATCGATCAGCCTTGAGGAAGCTGGGGCAAGACAAGCTAGGGATGACAAAGATGACTTCTGTGCTGTATTGACAGACTAGTCAGTATGTAGCTGCTCATACTCACTCTTGCTAAAAATCTTGCTGTGCCTGGAAGGTGTCAGGTGCCAAAGCTGTTAGGCAAACACAAGGCTTCCTCTCCAGTACGTTTAAGATTCACAAAATACCAAGAAAGAATCTATTCCAGGAGGGTCCCCATTAGCAGTGTTAAATATTCAAGATGTGAGAGGAAGAATGAATTGTGCTGAAAAGATGACCACTTTATGCACTTTCCCCATGCTTGTGCAAAATGCTGACATAAAGTTTATGACAGCAACATGTACTCAATAAGACTGGAACGCAAGCCTGACTGAGCTTCCTGATTCCTCAGGCGAGTGCACTAGCCCCTCAGAACTGTTCCATTATGATGAAATGTGAAGCCTGCACTTTCCTGATACCTTTCTAATAAATCCATCAGTCAGGATATATCAGAGATGGCTGTATGAAAGAAAAAATTGGAGAAATCAAAACAATCACCATACAGCACAGCAGCCAGTCGCACGTTCGCCTGTGTGCCTTGAAGAGACCAACTGGACTTATTAGGAAATTTCCCACAGTTCACATTTTATGGTGAATCGAGAGTAGTCTGAAACTAATTTTAATGGTGTATGACAACAAAAAAAAGCATACAAAAAAAAGCAAACAGTAAATGTTTTAAAGTTATGCTGATTAAGACAGCTGCTGTTTTACTTAGTCTGACTTAGTCATCCAAATTACAGTGAGACTCCTTTGCATTTTAAAGTATTGATCCTACTCTATGGTAGCATTATAAGACACATCTTCTAAAAGAGCATCCACAGAGGTTGGCAAGTAAATTAATCCTAAATAAAATGTGAGATAGCTATTAGAATCATGAAAAATACTACTACAAGAAATGTAATTTAATTTTGCTTGATACTCTAAAAATGTGTGTGGAAATAAAAAAAAAACACTGATAATACAGGAGTGCAAAAAATGGGTTTATAAAACTGTCAATATCCCTCTCATTAATGTCCCTTTGCATTTTTTTCTTACAGAAAATTAAAAGCCAAACCATACAAACTTTAAATGGTTTTGTGCTACCAAAAACACCTTTGACTTCCATCCTACAACATTTAATGAGGCTATGAATAATGCATTCCAACAAGTGAAGGTCCAGACATAGCTTCATAGTTTTTAAGAGTATCAAAAACTGTATCAACAAAACAAAAAAAAATCACAAGCCATTAGTTCTTAGTTTTCTTGTGTTTTAAAAATACACTACATTTCTAAAAATATGAGGAACACTTCTTAATCATTGCATTCAGGTGTTTAAGCCACACCCATTGATACAAATGCATGAAACCAAGAAACATGCAGTAAGAGCTAGGTAAATACAAAGGTTAATATCATGGTATGCCACCTTTGCAATAAAACACCATTTTTTTTCCTGCTAGATATTCCATGGTCACTGGTATTATTTATAAGCGTGTCTGGGAACAACAGAATCTTACCCATGAGGACAAATGCTGAAGCACCTAGTGCGTAAAAGTTGCTTACGCTTTGTTGTCTCAGTAATAGCAGAGTTCCCAACTTTCTCTGATGATAGCCTCAGCACAAAAACTATGCACCAGGAGCTTCATGGAATGGGATTTCATGACTGAGTAACTGCATGCCAGCCTCATGTCACCAAGTGCAATGTCAAGCATCAGAAGGAGAGGTGTAAAGCACACCATCATTGAACCCTGGAGCAGCGCAATTGTGTTCTGTGGAATGAGAATCACACTTCTCTGTGTGGCAAACCTGAAGTCTGGGTCTATCAGAAGAACAAGATGTTATGGGGTTGTTTTTCAGGGGTTTAGCTAGACCCCTTTTATCCAGAGAAACTCATACCAAGACATTTTTTAAAATTCAATGGTTCCAAATTTGTAATATCAGTTTTGGGAAACCTTTTCTGTTCTAACATGACTCCGCCCCAGTACACAAAGCAAAGCCTGTAAAGACATGTTTGGATGAGTTTGGTGTAGAAGAAACTGACTGGCCTAAATAAAAAACTGACTTCAAACCTTTCAAATACCTTTGTGATAATTTACAATGGAGAGTGGAAGCTAATTCTTTGACTTCACAAATGCCCTTCATGGTGAATGGAAAAAATTCCCATAAACACACTCAAAATATTTTGCGGAAAGTCTTCCAAGAAGAATGGTAAATGCAATAGATGCAAAATGAAGATCAGCTCCATATCCTTGGCACCAGCTGAGGAATAGGATGCCATAAAGGTTTTTGTGCAACGTCCAGATGTCCCAATATTTCGGTCTATATAGTACATACAGCAAAGTGGGAACTTTACAAATAAAACCACTTGTATTGCCAATTACTTTCCCCTTTTGTTTGTTAATATGCCCAGCTCATTTTCATTAAGAGGGTAACTGTGCAGTCATAAACCTGAGGCAACCGCAGGTTCCATTAGTAGGAGGTTTTTGAAGGATTAGACTTGAGATCTTTATCTCTGTTGATTGTGGCTCAAGGGACATAAAATTGTAGATTAATATTAATCTACCCTTCTGTAGTAGGTGACAGATAAATGGAAGAAAAACAAAAAAATATGTGCACTCCAATCAAGATCAGTCATAAACATAATAGTTTATGATCTTTTTCTCTTCATTTTGGAATATGCTTTACATTGTTCTATCTAGCTCTGCTATCTCTGACAAGCACTTCTTTGTGCATTAACAGTTGCCAAGCAGTGAATTCACATTTTATATGGGCACTGTAAACAATTGTTAGCAACATAAATTACAAACATTTCCCATGCTGACTATAAATTTCTTAAACGTTGCTTTGTCAGTAATTACTTAAAGCCGCTGGCTGCCCATTAGCACCAAATTTACATTTCCATATCATAACACTCGTCATGCATATGGAGAGTAGCTAAGTCAAATAGCAGCAGCCTATCATAATGTTAATGTCATCCCTCTTTTCATTATTCTCTGTGACATATCAGTTCACGCTGCTGCTACATAATTCCATTGACTATAAAAGTCAGTAACTTTAGTCACCTGTCTGCCGGACGGCACTATATCTTCCTTTTTCTTTTTTTTTAAACATATTATTTTTCATGCAGCAGCTTCAGAGGCTTCCTGGTACTACAAGCCCTTGCCCTCCCTCACTTTTATAAATATTATATGGCCTGCTCTCCAGGCAAAATCTGTTGCGACTAGGCTGATATTACAACTGAGAGGTTTATGGTGTCGCTTGTGCAGTTGTTGACAAATATCTGTTTAAATGACACTTCGTCCAAAATTGTCTGCTGTCCTAACGCTGTCACTGTTGTTATTTCCATTGGGGAGACAAGCTCTAGCGGTGTCTGACACTTGGAGCAGTGCCAAAGGAGCACCATATTTGGCATATAAACCAAAACCTGTAGTGCTTTGCACAACCATTTAAAAAAAAATAAGTCATAAGAGAATGAAGAACCTTTAAAACCTTCAAAGGACCTCTGGATAATCTAGATCTACAGTTGAGGCCAAAATTATTAGTCCCCCTTATGAAATTAGACAATACTCCATGAAATGCTCCATGAAAATGACCATTAACAACAAGTGTTTGTTAGTGGAAACAAATACACTATAAAAAACAATGTCCACTAAGTTTAATTAGGATATTTTATTGATACACTGAGTTGAAACAAGAAAGGGCAAAAATGAGACATCCAAAATTATTAGCCCCCTGGCCAGTACCCTTTCTGAGCCACAACTGACAACAATCTCTTAGAGTAGTTCTTTACTAGGTCGGCACAGGTCTCCAGAGGGATTTTGGATCTTGGTTTTGGTGTCCTTGAGGAACTGTTGGACTAATTTTGATGTATGCTTTGGGTCATTGTCTTGCTGGAAGACCCAATGATGACCTAAGCCTAGACTTACGAGCAGATTTCTGAAAATTCTGCCTCCAAATGTCAACATAATTTTCTTTTTTCATGATACCATGCACCCGAACAAGGCTCCCTGTGCCTGAGGCTGCAAAACAGTTCCACAGCATGATGCTCCCACCACCATGTTTAACTGTGGGAACTGTGTTCCTAGGGTTGAAGGCCTCTCCCTGTGACAGTTCTGTGCCAGTAGAGGGTGCCCTGCTCTGATTGTGCACACCTGGGTATTGGGTGCCAGGTTTGCCTCATCTGGGGCTGGCGTTATAGGCCCCAATGAATCAGAGCGAGGCGCTGGTCATTCTGTGTGCTTACCTCTGTGTTTATTTCTGTTATCATTTATACGTTATTTTCAGTTTATTTAGTCTATGAGTTCTGTGCACGTTATTTCTGCTATTAAAGTTCATTACGAAGCTCTCGGCTCTGCGTTGATGTCCAGCCCACGACACCACTCCGTTACAGAAATGACCGATGGACGTCCTCTCCCTGCGACGTCCTGCGACGTCCTCTCCCCTCCCAGGATTGGCCGAGGTTGTGCCAGTTCCAGCTCCAGCAACCAGGAGGGCGGGGCTGTGGAGCCGGCTCCCGTGTTAGCCCCTGGAGAAGCGGGGCTGCGATCCCGGCTCATTCATCAGCACAAGGTGGGACTTCAAAGGCATCCGCCATCGTGGAGGAGGCGGGGCTTGAGGGACGAGGTACAAGTCCGCCGGAGGAGGCGGGGCTTGAGGGACGAGGTCCAAGTCCGCCGGAGGAGGCGGGGTTTTGAGGGGCTGCGTTCAATCCAGACTGCTGGAAAGAAAGCGGGGTTTCAGGGGCTGCAGCCGAACCCGCCAGGAAGACCGCGGTGACGGCGGAGCGTTCGTTTGGATCTTGCGCTTACGGCCATGGCCAGGTTTGTTTCTTACAGAATTTGTCTTCTTGTACTTGGCAATGATGCAACATACAGCAGTTCTAGACTCTGTGAATTGCTTGGAAATGGCAGTGTAGCCTTCGGCCTTATCATGAGCATCTACTATATCTTCTTTCTGAGCTCCAGAATGATTTCCTTTGTCTTTGGCATGGTGAGTAACAGTAGTCCCTCTCATGTGTTCAAGTGCCCTGTTCCTTGGAGTCTTTTTATGCTGATTGAATGTTGTTAGGAAGCCAACTGACTGCAGGTGTTGTTAGGAAGCCAACTGACTGCACAGGTGTGGTTTCAAACCTGATTGGTTAATTACTGTAGGTGTGTTTTGAAAGCAAACATTCACATGGGGCTAATATTTTTGACCACCCCATTTTTTACTATATTTGATATAAAGCAAGCCTAAAAATGTATTTTATATTACAAAATGTACCAAAAGCTACTAAATAGTACTGGTGAATGTTTGCTTATATCAAGTTTCATCAATGCTGCAAACATTGGGAAGAAGTTTAGAAAAATGTTCCATAATTCCTGGGGGGGCTAATAATTTTGGCCTCAACTGTATATGTTCTACTTCAATTTTTTTTTTTTCCCTTAAAAGTTCATGTTACAATATTTCATTTGCTGAAACTCAAAGTAACTATGGTCCTGTGTTCTGTCATTTATTATCAGCAACTGGTTAAAATTGGTTGTGATTGATATTATTTGCCTTAAGTTTGTCCAGAAAGAGATAAAAAAGTGGGAAAGGTCTCCATCAGTGGATTGAGAGTTATGTCTCTCTCAATTCAATTCAATTCAATTTATTCTTGTATAGCGCCTTTCACAACAGAGTTGCCCCATGGCGCTTTACATAGTTGGAAGACATAGGTTATCTCATGATATTATATCACATATGATGTAATATAACATTACCACATCAAAAGCAGATATAAACATCTATTCTGTTTATTATTTCAGCACCCCCACCTTAAAAACCTTCCTGCATCAATGAGTTTAAATGCTTTAAAAAGCCTTTATACTTAAGCACATAGAAACCTGACATTCTGGGGTTCCTCTCTTGCATCCTGGCTTTCAACTGTTTCTTTGCTGTAATTCATTCTCTTAGTTCTTTAAGCTTCCTGCACATAGCAGTAATTGCCCAAGAGATAGTACTAATCAGAATTTATCTGTCTAAGGGAGAGTAGTTGCATTAGGCTTTGAGCACACAGAAATTGGACTGCAGCATCTGCTTGGCATGCGCACTGTTTTTCAGTGAACTTGATTGGCGTACACTTGAATGACCTGCATAATAAGCACATTGATGAAAATTGTTAATGCACACAGATGTGACGGAGTAAACTATCCATTATGTATATAGAACATTTGGAAACATATGCCTTTCTCAGTGACACTGTCACGCTTCTGCAACACTGATTGTTTCACTGGTCTCTTAGGAAGCCTTCTGCAGAGTTTATAGTGTGCATGAGAAATATAGAGATGCCATGTAATTTAAGACATGTAATTGTGTTGGGGACCTCAGTGAAACAGATTAACTTATCCTGTACATCCCAAGCTCAATGTCCTGTAAATCAATGTTCACTTTGATGTATTGGGACTTCTGAGTCCAAAGAAAAATGCTGTCACTGTAATGGGCCTCAAACCACTCCTGAAAAATATTAGTAGCATAGCAGGGCACATTATTCTGCTTAAAGAGGACACTGTCCATTACCATGAAGAGGTGTACTTCCAGGGCTGCATCCTTGGCTTCTCATAGTGCATTATGGTGCCATTTCTTCCCCAGTAAACAAAGCAAACACACTTGATTTTGCAAGAGAAGTTTCATCACAGCACTGTTGTTCAGTTCTGATGCTCCCATGCCCATTTGTGGCTGCTCTTGGCATGGGCATCTAATCAGTCCGTGGTTACACAGTCCTATATGCAGCAATAAGCAATGCACAGTGTGTTCCGAAACCATAGCCAGCATTACCTTCATCAGTGATTTGTGCTACAAAAGCTCTTTGGTGGGAATTGTCATGTTCATGAGCACAATCAGTCTTTGCTTTCCAAGACCAGATAAATGGTTAACTGGTTATCCTTCATTTTTTCAAATTTTTCAACAACTTGTGATAGAGGCTGTGCATGTAATTTTTTGCCTGATACCTGCACATTGTAGGTGATTAATATCCAGACTTTGTTTGAATTTACTGCACTATTTAAGCATACAGAATCACTTTTAGCACTGCATGTTTGCCTTCAGGGAAACCAATAGCAGTTTCTTTAGCATAGATTCTAGTAGAATTTCATAATAAAATGTGACACAGATGTATAACAGTGTATCTGTATTGCATGAATGTTTAGTAATTGCAAAGTGTTAAGTATGTACTCCATATCACTGAACTGTGCCCAGGTTTATTTACTTAACTTTAAAACGTTAAAATGTGTGCTTGATAGATGGCTTAGTTCTATTCCATTTATTCAATGTAATTTAATAAATAATGCTCAAAAAGTGGATTAAAAACGAAAAAAAAATGCAGAAAACCATTTTCAATATGGTGTGTAAGTTTGTATTAACTAAGGAGTGATGCAAAAAAAGGGTGCGCTGAAAACATGTATTAAAAAAGAGTAATGGGATAAAGGGAATTACAGTAATGTGTTTCTCTGCCATCTGGAAAAACAAACATGATGGCAGATAAAATTCTCAGCAGAACATGTTGGTTGATGCTACAGTGGAGTCAAGTCAAGTCAAGTCAAGTAGGATTTTATTGTCATTTCAGCCATATACACAGTACATAGTGAAATGAAATAACATTCCTCCAGGACCCTGGTGCTACACACAAGACACAAGACAACAGAAGACACAACATAAAAAATGCACATGGATGACGTGGGACCACGACTTCAGCCCGCTGCCATTTCAGCCATTCTGTCAGAGACATGTTAAAACTGCTCTTCTTGGACCAAATCCACCATTACAAACAGCAAGCCACACCCCTGTGGCACCCTCATATGAGATCATTTTCAGGCAGTTGCACATAACAGTAGTTTAGGGAATCATTGATTAATCTGCATTAGTTTGCATTTTCTGTTTTTGGAAATTATCACATTTGTGAAACGTTAGTCTGCATAAATGAGTTTGTGGAATCAGCTGGAAGAATAGTTCACAGAAAGCCAATGAGGTCAACCTGGATAATGGGCTTTGCCATTTCAGTTTGGGCTTAAATGAAAATCATCTCACAAGTTTACTGGACTGCCAATGCTGCCCAAATGATACTGTAAAGTGCATATGTGTTGGGTATTGCGAGAGAATTATTCATTATTCATTATTCATTATTATTAGCATTTGCTTTACTGGTTCCACTGGACAACTTGGTGTTTATTTTTTTAATTGGTAAGATAATTGTAAAATCTTGGTAATTAAGAACAATGTGTAATATAGCACCTGGAAGGTTTCTTTAAAGCAACAGGGCTGTAACGATCCTGCGCCAGTAGAGGGAGCCCTGCTCTGATTGTGCACACCTGGGCATTGGGTGCCAGGTGTGCCTCATTGGGGGCTGGTGTTATAAGCCCCAGTGAATCAGGGGGGGGCGCTGGTCATTCTGTGTGCGCACTGTGAGATTATTTGTTATGTTTTAAACTTGTTACGTTTGTTATGTTTAGCTTTGAGTTCTGTGCACGTTATCGGTCAGTAAAGTCCAGTTCGAAGCTCTCGGCTCTGCGTTGGCGTCCAGCCCTCAACACCACATCGTGACAAGGGCAGATAGTGCAAAGGTTGTTAACATTTCTTCTTAGAAGATTACCTAGAAAATTCACATTTTCAATAGTTTTCGATCCATATTTTCAATGAAATTAAACAAATTAGTCTGCAGACAAGTGTACAAAGCAATCTGAATGCTATTATTGTAAGCTTTGAATAGTTTGGAGTGATTAATAGTTAACTGCCACTGTAAAATCACTGAGAATTTCAGAGTGATGAACAAAGCTGTTCAAAGCTGTTCCAAAACTGTAGGAAGTTACAATAAAGTTAGTGAAATCCTACAAATAATACATTGTTTGTAATTTCTTATTGTTCACAAAATACTTACAAGAAACAACAATTTATCTACAATTATGAAATATTATCTGAAGGTGAATGCTTTTGATATTTAAGTGCCAAGTGAGCAAATTTGTAACAAGTATGGATTGGACTGTAAAATAATTATTCAATACACCATTGTCTCTTTTTTTGGGGGCAACCACTGAAATTTTTAAGGAAATAATAATAAGGCCTAAGAAGATAAGTAAGTCTGGTAAGCTAAGACAAAATTATCGATTACTATTTTACCAGCATATTGTAAATACATATTCAAAGTATCTACAACAGAAAGGGGCAAAAAAGTCTAAATCCATTTCACTCTGCATTTTACAGTCTTTTATGCCTGAGCTATTGGTTGCTCATGGTTTGTTTGCTCTGTGCTTCTGAACCTGAGTCCACTTCCCTGTTTGTTCAATTTCATCAGCAGCTTCACAGAAGAAATAAACTGTCACCGTTGCTATTCATAAGTACATTTCTTACGCTGTGCTGTCTTCTCATGATTTCAGTACTGAAAAGTCTACAATTTTTTCCTTCAGTTAATCAGATTCTTTCAGAGTCTTTCTGTTATACATTTTTTGGGAACAGAAACCATTTTATGAAAAAACAAAAATGGGTAAACAGAAACCCCCCTTTCCATTTTAACAGCACTGTATTTTGGATGCTAAAACATTTCTTCACATCAGAGCTCCATTATAATGTAAAATAATGTGTTTATCACCAGGGATTTACCAGCAGGAATCAGCCCATTCCAAAACAACAATTTCAGACATTTTGAGTTACACTTATATAAGACAAACTCCACAAGTGCTCCAAATAGGCTTAATAGAATAGAATAGAATCTTCTTCTTTTTCTTTCGGCTGCTCCTGCTTAGGAGTCGCCACAGCGGATCAACTGTCTCCATTTCTTCCGGTCCTCTGCATCTTCCTGCTTCAAACCGACCATCTGCATGTCCTCTCTCACCACTTCCATAAACCTCCTCTTTGGTCTTCCTCTTCTCCTCTTACCTGGCAGCTCCATCTTCAACATCCTCCTTCCAATATATTCCTCATCTCTCCTCTGGACATGTCCAAACCAACGCAACCTTGCTTCTCTAACCTTGTCTCCAAGACGTCTAACCTGAGCAGTCCCTCTAATAAACTCATTTCAAATCCTGTCCATCCTTGTCACACCCAACGAAAATCTCAGAATCTTTAACTCTGACACCTCCAGCTCCGCATCCTGCCTTTTCGTCAGTGCCACCGTCTCCAACCCATACAACATAGCTGGTCTCACTACTGTCCTGTAAACCTTCCCTTTTACTGTAGCTGGTCTGTCACAAATCACTCCAGCCACTCTTCTCCACCAACCTGCCTGCACTCTCTTCTTCACCTCTCTTCCACACTCGCCGTTTCACTGAACTGTTGATCCTAAATATTTAAACTCCTCCACCTTTGTTACCTCCACTCCCTGCATCCTAACCACTCCACTTTGCTCCCTTTCATTCACACTCATGTATTCTGTCTTTGTCCTACTCACTTTCATTCCTCTCCTCTCCAGAGCATATCTCCATCTCTCCAGGTCCTCCTCAAGCTGCTCCCTACTCTCACTACAGATCACAATATCATCAGCAAACATCATCGTCCACGGAGACTCCTGTCTAACCTCGTTCGTCAACCTGTCCATTACTATTGCAAAAAAGAATGGGCTCAGCACTGATCCTTGATGTAATCCAACCTCTACCTTAAATGCATCCGTCACTCCCACTGCAGATCTCACCACTGTTACACTGCCATCATACATATCCTGAACTACTCTCACATACTTCTCTGTAACACCAGACTTCCTCATACAAAAGAATAGAATAGAATAATCATTTATTATCCCACAAATGAGAAATTCGGGTGTTACAGGGCTCTTTAACAAGAAAGAACAAGAAAGAAAGAAAGAATATATAAAACACAAGAAAAGATATCCATATACAGAGCTATATATACATATACATATTTACAGGGCAATTAGCAAGAAAGAAAGAATATAAAAACAGGAAAGATAACCTTATACACTGTAAGGGTTTTGACCGTGTTGTTTTGTTCACGGTAGAGGGCGCTCTGTTCTGACAGAGCACACCTGAGCTCATAAGGCACAGGTGTGCTACATTGATGCTGACTACTTAAGCCTCAATGAGTCAGAACAGAGTGCAGTTCATTCATTCAGCTAAGGTTGAAGTTAGCGGTGGATCCGTATCTGGATTTTGGTTATGTGCTATAAAAGTGTCTTGGATATCTGGCTCTGCGTTGACGTCCTTCCCGCACCCCGCGACCGTGACATACACAGCGAGCATATAATAATAATAATAATAATAATAATAATAATAATAATAAACTATAAATAAATTAATGAAAATCTTCATTTTACATCGGCAAAGCACTATAATAAGATCATCTGTCTGAAGTTTATATAAAGAAAAACTGTTAAGACAGTGCACCACAGCACTAAATAATCACTGATCTAATCAGATTTTAACCAGAGGGAATGTACTATTCAGAATCTACTGCTGCTGATGTACTATTAATATGCAAATAGATTATGATCAGCGATGATTCTGTCACAGATGCCCAAAGCGTTAGAAATAACAGATTCTCAGCATTCATTCTGCAGCATGTTAGGTTAGCCAGGTTAGCAGTCCACCATAAACAACAGATTTTTTCCTTCCTTTGTTAACAATCACAATGAGAACTAGGGATGTATTTATATAGAAAAAAGTAAAGTGTGACTGTTCAACAGTGCTAAAGTCCACATTAGATTATAAACAGAAATAAAGAAGTACATAAGCAATTGTGACGAATTATAAAATAAGACATGTATATGGGTGGGATGAATAAAGACTCTACTGTTGTCAATGCAATCCTATACTGATGCAGTCACTCAACATTAGTTCAGCATCTCAGGGATAACCTGCTAGGTTTTTAATTGTAACCCTGAGGGTTTTTAGTTCATCAGCTATGTTGACTACATAATCCACAGCTGGAAGATTACATAACACCACAATAAGAGAACATTAAACCATTCATTTCAATGGGGAAAAAAGGGATGGAAAAACAATAGAGAGAATCATTTTTACAAGTGTACAGTTGTGCAGTACAAATTCAGCACAGACTGAAGAGTTTGAAGGAGAAGTGGTACCAAAACTTGGTAATATATAAAAGATATAATAATAAAACTAAGAATAATTTTACAAATTAAAAAGTGCAATAGAGCTTACCTTTTCCAACTAATTCCAGTGTCTATTACACATAGCAACACTAATCAGTCATATATGATTAAAGGAGGAAAAAAGGAGGGAAAAAAGATAAATTCATAGTAGTTTTTCAGTCAAACAAACAATAAGGTGCACTGCGCTTGACACTGGCTAGCTTTCTTACAGACAGGCCTAAAAGCTAGCAAGAATACCTGTTTTGAAACCTCTCCCGCCATTAAAACTGAAGGCTGTGACTGCTGGCAAAAGCCACTGGTGGTGCGGGAAGACGGCGGAGTGGCCGCAGCCCGTCAATTACCAGGCAGGGGAACAAACAGTAAGCCAGGCAGGTAGGATAAGTAGCCTTTGACAGAACAAAGTAAAGACTCTCTTTTTCCCTCTCTCACACATGCGGCTCAGCTTTAGACAGGAGTCTGCACTACAAAACAAAATTTTTCTCTAGAAAGCCTAAACGCAAAGCTTTTATGTCTCCCTTTCCCTTGCCTCGTTTTAACGATACCAACTGCTCCCTCAGCTGCATCATCCCTAAAGGAAAACATTAAAAAAAATTTTTTTGTTGTTCCATTTTTCTTATTTATTAAAAAACAAAGAGAGATAATGTGAACAGCAGTTTGACTCACCCTGCGCTGAAACAGCAGAGAGGAAAAATCAATCAAGGGAGAGATAATATCCTCTTTCAAATGCACATTTTCATTTCCTCCTTTTTTCTGCCATGCACTCTTCCTCATCACTCAGGGGGTGATTAATAAGACTGGAGGGCCTCACTTCAGCCTGGCCAATGTAAACAATATCACTGACCCTTTGTTTTAATACTTTGTAAGCAGCTGTTATTCTACATAGTGGGACGATTTGATTTAATGTTATACACTTCACTGAAGGGAGGGCTATCATTATGATTCTGTCACGAGTTTACTCATCTGTCACTTATATCTAGATTTTCATGTTCATATTTTTACTATTTTTAGCACAATATGGCAGACAGGTAAATAAAGCTGTGGGTATGAACTAATATGCATGGAATTTTTAAGAGAGCCTATAAAGCCTTACCCTCTTTGACCAGATATTGAATAAAAGCAGGAGAGAAACAAGAAGCTGACTGTTGCCATGAGACGGAGATGGAGTGCACAGACAAAGCTGTCAAATACGCTTGATGGGGGTTGTCATGGAGATTGCACCCTTCATAGGCTGCAATCTGGTGGCCAAATTCGGTGCTGTTCTGATATATGGGTGTCACCAAGACTCAGTAACCTGTCAACCAATATGCTGGCTCTTACATTCTTTTTGTAAATGCAATATTAACATTGGATGAAATGTTCATTCAACCATAACAGCAAGATAAGTCATCAAGATCAACAGAAAAGGAAGGATTTGTCAGAATGCATAAAAACCATTATGTATTTTCAGAAAATTATAGAGGCAAAAGCACTTTGTTTTCACATGGTGCAGTGAGAATGTTTTCCAATGTTGCAGAGTCATTTTATGGCATTTTGACTGGATTCCTTGGCTTTTATTTCCATTAAATTACCAAGGGAGTCCAAGGGAGTGTACCACTACATCAACTCTACAACTTAAAGACCCTAAATGTTAGCACTGAAAATGATCAATAATGCACTGAGCAATGTTCTTTAGGAGCTAATAGACAAATCTATTCCAGCAGACCCCTGAGGCTTGAAAACGTGCAGAGAGCTAAGCTTGGATTCATACAACAGTTTGGTCAAAATTCTGAGTTCTGCTTCTGGAAGGCACTAAAAATGTGTATTGCATTGGCAGGTCCAAAAGCACATTAACCCTTTTTAAACATGACTTTCTTAAACTCATTAAATCTAACAATACAATTTGAAGGCTAAATTAATTAATTAATTAATTGATGCATATTGACTTTACTTATGTACAGACGTTATTGGGAACAAGCATAGCAAGAAAACATATTGCTAATATTCCTAATGTGTTTTTTTTTCTTCCGATGACTTAAGTGACACTTTCATTCTTAGGGCTTTTAGACTGCAAGAAGATTTTGATGAGAAAAGAGGCACAGACAAAAGAAAACAGCACTTACAGCCACTTTAGATGTCAAAGAATCAGCTATTAAATGAGAGATTTATTTAGCATGTCTTCCTGAAGCACAAAGCAAACCTCTTGATACTGTTCAAGATACTGTAGGGTGAGGTGAAATAATCAAGCTACATTACAGATGACTGAACAAATCTTTTCATTAACACTTATGCTACATTTATACATTAACACTTCTAAATAATTAATGTTTTAACTAACATACTATGCACATTTTAACCACTTGGTTACAAGTGAGTAATAAATTATGAACACTATGGTTGGACAAAATCCCATTGTGATGATCAGGCAATGTACTGCCGAAAATAAAATTATAAATGACACCGCAACAGCATATGAAAAGTCAAGAGATCCTCTGCGAGAGCTTTCAGTTTTACATAGAGTGAGATGAGAAAAAGAATGTTATTACTTTAATATCTCTGTGGATATAACTTCAGAATGGCTTACCATAAAAAAACCCACATCAAAAGCTATCGATAATCCCCAACAATTTAATTGGATTGCAGTGTTTCATTATAAAATGTTAGCACTTTTGCCATTCTTCATCAAAAAAATGAGAAGGGAATCTGGAATAAAGAGACTCCAGATGTGCTCTGCCAGACTAGTCCCTGCTTCATCGTCTCATCATTATGGTTGGAGGTCAGAAAATTATTAATTCTCTCTGTCTATTCACTTATCTATGAGCTCAGAAGAGCTTTCAAAAGGAGGACTACTGAGTACTGTCAACATGATTATATTAAAATAATTATTTAGTTTTTTTCTCACACAAGAAAGTAGAGTTGATGCAAAGCCAAACCCATGAACACCAGGCAGACACTTAAGAAGTGCCAAAAACTAAAATGCCATGATTGAGACTCAAACCTGTCTGCTGCATTTAAATAATATTACACAGTATGTACCACAACCCGAGATTCTAAAAGTGTCTATTCAAAGCCATTGATCTAGCAGGAGTTTCCTCATATACAGTACTCTGCAAAAGTTTAAGGCAGGTGTGAAAAAATGCTTTCAAAAATGGAAGTGTTAATCATTTATTTTCATCAATCAGCAAAATGCAGTGAATGAACAAAAGACAAATCTAAATCAAATCAATATTTGGTGTGACCACCCTTTGCCTTCAAAACAGCATCAAATCATCTAGGTACACTTGCATACAGTTTTTGAAGGAACTCAGCTGTTAGGTTGTTCCAAACATGACTGTGTTTCAACCTACGTGTGACACTGATGATCATTAGCACCTGTTTGGTAAAATTGGTATATCATACACCTGACTATAATCCTACAAAATCCCTGACTTTGTGCAAGTGTACCTATAAGAATTGATGCTGGTTTGAAGGCAAAAGTTAGTAACAATAAATATTGATTTTATTTAGATTTTTCTTTTGTTGGCTCACTAAACAATCATTATTTCTATTTCTGAAAGCATTCTTGGTTTATAGCATTTTTTTACACCTGCCTAAAACTTTTGCACAGTACTGTATGTGAATTAAGCCATCAACCATGAACAAAACGTGTAGAAAGTATGTTAAAAAATGTTAAAAAGATTAATTTTGTCATATACATCTTTACATAAAATACATTGGCACAATATTTAATTGGAACCCTTTAAAATCATACAAATTTTCAAAATTTGTGTGTGTGTGTGTGTGTGTGTGTTTCCAGGTACAAAGACTTTACTGCCTTATACTGTTGCAGTGTTCTACACAGCTTAACAGCTTAATTTATTTATATATATATATATATATATATATATATATATATATATATATACAGTACTGTGCAAAAGTTTTAGGCAGGTGTGAAAAAATGCTGTAAACAAAGAATGCTTTCAGAAATATAAGTAATGATTGCAATTTACAAAATGCTAAATCTAAATCAAATCAATATTTGGTGTTACTACCTTTTGCCTTCAATCCAGCGTCAATTCCTATGGCCCCCACAGAGCCCTGATCTCAACATCATTGAGTGTGTCTGGGATTACATGAAGAGACTGTGTGAAGAGGATGTGAGAAAGCCTACATCCACAGAAGATCTGTGGTTAGTTCTCCAAGATGTTTGGAACAACCTACCAGCCGAGTTCCTTCAAAAACTGTGTGCAAGTGTACCTATTGATGCTGTTTTGAAGGCAAAGAGTGGTCACACCAAATATTGACTGCATTTTGTTGATTGATGAAAATAAATGATTAACACTTCCATTTTTAAAAGAATTCTTTGTTTACAGTATTTTTTCCACACTTGCCTAAAACCTTTGCAAAGTACTGTATATATAATTATTCAGAATAGAAAATTATTTTTGCAGTTTGTAGTTGGTGGTATTGGTTAAAGTAAAATTGTTGACCCTATTAAAATGAATACAATCATTGCAATAGATCCCAACAATACACATATGCTTTTTATTAAGAATATTATAAAACATCATTTTACTAGCCCCATTTGTCATTGACTTTCAGAACAATGTGTATTACGGTGAGGACTTTAGGTATATTTAAGAAAGTCTGTCCAGTCCCTGTACCTAAACAGTTTCAGAGTTTCAGGTTAATTGTTCGTTAAGCCACACAATGATGTATGAATGATTCAAGCATAACAAAGTCATCTAACTTCAGGAAAAAATAGTGAAGAAACAGGTGCAGAAGATTACACATAATCAAGTTGGTGATTAGTAAACAGTTGATGCTGAATGCTGAGCATTCAATGTCTTTAGTCTACACAGTATAACATTTAAGATTTCAATACTTTTTCACAGTAATGTAAATTGACTGCACAAAAATGTCATAGTGTAAAAATATATTATGGTTTATCAGCAACTCACTGCATTATATAAAATCAAAAATATGCCTATGAGCATGCCCAAATGCAGTTACCATCAGTTAGAATGGAGTGAACCGCTGAATAAATGCAGACATAACTTCATCATTCACATCATTCACACACGTTTGCTAATAGTAATACAGTGCATCTTTTTTTTGGTGCATGGCAACATCTGTATTGAAAAAAGGGTGGTGGTGGTCCAGTGGTAGAATGCTTGCCTATGGATCTATGGCTCAAGAGTTCCCAGGTTCGAATCCTACCTCTGGCACTACCACCACTGGGTCCCTGAGCAAGACCCTTAACCCTGAATTGCTCCTGAGGGACTGTCCCTGTAATTAGGGTATGAAAGTCGCTCTGGATAAGAGTGTCTGCTAAATGCCGCAAATTTAAATCAACACAACAACAATACTATGCAATGTCAAGCTAGAACTTAGGCTAAGTCTACTTTAACCTCCCTGGGCTGGAAAGTTTTGCACTACAAAGCACCTTCCCTGGTCAATGGCTGAACGGCAACCCTATGCTGTTGTTTCCATAGATTCACAGATCTCTAAAACACTACCTCTTTGCTCACTTAGGAGTCTCGGTGGACTTCTGCACTCTTACTTAAAACCAAACCAGATATTCCAAACTGACTTCAATTAGGCTCAGTGAGAGCACAGCTGGAGTGGTTCCAGATGCTTTGAAGTTCACATCATTATTTGTATTTGTGGAGAAAGATGGGGGGGGGGGGCAACATCTTTGATGACAAAAAGAGATATCAAGAACAGCATGTTTGCACTTGGCCCAACCCCCACCAACCATTTCCTTTCCCTGACATTTCCAGTTATAGCAAAAAGTTTCATATCAGGTGAAAACACAAAAGGTTCTGAGACTTTGTTGTGCTGATGAAAAAGATTGAGGCATCAATAATGCATGGCAGTCACTCACTTGGCTACACATGAGCATGTGCATGGAGCAATGTGAAGTGGTAGAAGAAGGAAGACTGTCACCCAACAGTGAATTCAGCTGCATGGTGCATGAAAACTGAGGCAGGCAAACAAAAGTAGTCTCCAAACAAAAGCCACAGTGCACATGATATAACTTTATGTTTCTAAAAAGGTTTTGCTTTCATGAAAACAAAAGTCCCATATCACGTAAGTGAATATATTTAACTAAAAAATGATAGTTGATCGTTTTTCATTCACTAACAGAACATCTGTATAGATTCAGTGGTGAGTCTGCATTTTTGAAAATTAACATTACTGCAACTTCTTGATGGAAATGTTTAATTAAAAGTCCACTGCCACAAAGTTCCAGAGAATTTAAAATCACTTTATTTATAAATCTGTAAACAATCAAAAGACCTTAAATACTGTTTTATATGGTGTATTCCATGTGCTACCTTAAGTTGTTTCAAAGCTGTATCTGTAGATGAAATATAAATAAAAGCATCACATTTTTCCAATTCCTCATACATTTTTATTATTATTTTGAGCAAAGTTAAAAGTCAATTTACTTATAGTTTTCAAACCTTTTTATAAATGTGGCAATATTGTCTTGACGGTGGATTCTGCCTGCTCCAGATCAACAACCATAAAATAACTTAATATCGCATAGCATGAAAAAGTCAAAAATGGCAATATTATAATTTTCTCTTACTGCCCACCTCTACTGCCCTCAAAGAAACTAGTAAAACCTTGAAGCAAAAAAAATAGCCTGTGCACACACATACAAGATTGGTGGCTGTCTGATAGCGACAGCCTTCGTAGTGCTGGCAAGCGTTGCAAATGGATTTTTTTTTCTAATAAAAAAACTGTGGTTGCACATAAGGGTATGATTATCTGTCGTGTTTGCTTTCTGCTGCTGTTTGTGTATTCCAGGTGTACCACAACTCTACCCGTTTTCCCCACGACTGCCATCTCTCAAGGCAAAGCTGCCTGTGATTCGCATTCTGCATGGAGCTTGACACCAGGAGAGGTGAAGAGGCATATCCAATCCCCCCTCTCATTAGACACGACCCTGGCAGGTACCCAACGCAAACAAACTCCATCTCACACCAATTCCCCCTGCTCTGCCTGCTCCTCTATCTCACTCCCTCCGTTTCTCTACATCTTCCTAACTCTGTTTTTCTCCCTTCCTATCTCACTCTTGCTCCCCCACTCTCTGATTTTCATTCTCCTTTGCTCTCTCCAACACTATCTCTTTCTCCCTGTCTCTCTTTTCCTTCCCTCCCTCCCTATCTATCTATCTATCTATCTATCTATCTATCTATCTATCTATCTATCTATCTATCTATTTATGTCTGTCTGTCTGTCTGTCTATCTGTCTATCTATTTATCTACTTCATTTAACTCTCTTTTCTTATTAGTCCTCTTTCTCTCTTTCTTTTTGCCTCTCTTTTCCATGCCCTCTCTTATTTTTGCTTTCTAATTATTCTCTGTCCCTCTCTAGTCCTTTTGGTTTCTCACACCCTGTCCCTCTCACACTTTCTCTTACCACCCCCCACCATCTGCAAGGTGGGCCTGGTGTAGTGTGAATACAAGCGCTACCCTTTTTGCAGCATGCAAATTAAAAGTGCCCTTGAGGGTCTGATGCAAGACCTCAGGTTTTGTTTTTGTGCCAGATATGAACTTTATTCTCTAATCTGTTGAAGCTCTCTGGGTCAAGGTATGTGTGCATGACTAAATCTCCGCGCTTGGTCAACAAATCAGGAGGGAACTTTCTTGAAGCATTAAGACAAAAGGATCCATCTCGTGACAGTCTCTTGTGCCCAATAACAGATAAAATCCTCTCTGAGACTATTTGCACAAGGTGACAGGTGTTTTTCCACCCAGGAAAGGGAACTTGTTCATTGATGTACTGCAATAAATTAGCTTTTATCCCAGTGGGTCTGTAATGGAGGCAAGAAAAAGAGGCACTTCACCTGGTATCTTTAACTGATTTCCTGCCAATGAATGTGTGAAGGTGGATCTGGGATTCTCAGTGCCCATTGAATGATGACAGACCTGCTACCATCCAGCAGACCAAATTACCCAAGTGGCAAGTGTTCTGTTCACTTTTATAAAATTCACTTTTAAAATGCTTGGGCAGGATATATAATATTTGCAATATTGCAGCCTGCTGTGAGCAGTGCAGACAAGGAACACTGAAAAAGATATAAAAGTCCATTCCTACAGTTAAATTAACAGACTTTTTTGAACACACACAAACGAAATATGCTAAAAACAATCTAATTCTCTGTGATCCTCTGAGTTGTATTGGTGCATGGTTTAAATATTGTGTAAGACCTGTTATTTTCATATTTCCTATTCCCCTCCCACACGTATTCAGATAAAACAATGCACCTAAATCCTTATACATCTTGCCTACCATCAGAAAAAAAAAATAGTTCAATATAAAAAAATATATATCTTTAGAAAAGCTCACAACTCACTCCCATAGAACAGATCAGTGAGATCTGCTGTAAGATTTACAGCCGTGGTTTGAATAAAGGCAGCTGTTCAACTGTACCAAGTATCCCCCACACTTGAGGCCATTGGGAAAAAAGATTTTCACCCCAATACTTCAAAACTACTCTACAGTGTATGAGCTGCCAATCACACAACTCAATCTCTCGGCATTATGTCACTCAAAGTCATATCTTTTACAGAGAGTCCAGAAACTGGTCAGCTACATTATATTTCGACTGCCAATATATTATTTTCGAAAGAATTGTTGATAATTGGTGATTAAACTGATAATTTAGCATCACATTTTGATTGACACATATAATAAATGATCTAAGCACATAAAATCCTAGGCCATTCACAGGACTGGGGGCAGTGGTGGCCTAATGGTTAGAGATTAGGCCCCAAGACTGGAAGTTTGTGGGTTTAAATCCCAGACCTGTAGGTTGCCCTGAGGTTCCCTTGAGCAAGGTACCATACCCATCACTGCTCCCCGGGCACTTTAAATAGCTGCCCCCTGCTGCACAGAGTGTATGCTGAGAATGCATTTCACTGTGTGCTGTGTGTTCAGAATGACAAATAGTCACTTTCACTTAAATAAGAGACAAGCAAATTCCAACAAGAGTACAACAGTGCTGTCTAGGGCTACAATAAAAAGTCCTTCAAAAACAATAATTTTACCTTGTTTATACAATCTGTTTGTAACACCATTTCATATCAGTATGATAAGAAAATAAGCATTTCTTTATCAAGCTGACTGCTAGTCAGTCACTTACTAAAGGTTCACTTTACATTATATCAGTATATGAATTGTTCTGATAGTTGGCAAATGACAAGGACAGTTTTTCTTTTCATTTTCATTCATTGCAGTGCACCACATCAAATTAATCAAGATGAATTTTATTCTGTTTATAATAGGCTATGCAGTTGTACAGTGCTTTTAAAACTGGTGTAAATGAACTGATTATGGATAATTGCGCCATATTCAGATTTCAGTAATTAGATCCAGTGCTGAAAACTATTACTTGGGCTCTGAGAGATTTTTGGTGGTTTTGTTTACTCATAGGTGTTGAAAAAATGTTGTTCTGTCCCACATAGCAAAATTGGTTGACACATGGTTGAAAGTGACTTGCAGGACACCAAAAGTGAGGAAAAGTCTTGCCAGGATGTTCTGTTTACCACTACAGCTAGCGACTGACAGCATATTTTCCTGTCAGCACTCTAATAAAAGCAGAAAAAGTCCTGTTTGCAATTATTCATCTACTACAAACACTATTGTAGTATGTGGTTAGTGCTTAAACAAACTTCTCTTTAGTCAGTGCCAAAAATAGAATTTCTTAAATAATTTAAAATATGTTATATTTAAAGAGCATTTTAATCATTATGTTTGGGTTTTTGTTTTTTTTGTTTTTTACATATGGCCTGGACAGTCATTTTTAATGAAAATTATTTTCCAATGAAAAAATGGGTGGATCAAGGCCTGCTGGGACCAGTCACTTCACCTTAGCTGTCTGCATTTACTGTGTCATTAAATAAAAAAATAAAATAAAAGAGAGGGACAGAGGGAAATTCCAGTTTTATCACATGCTGTTAGAATTCATAATATTGTTTACAGGTAATAATATGAGATTTAGCTACTTCACAGATTTGTAAAATGAATAAAACATTTTTTAATCTCACAAACTTTATATATGAATTATAACAGGAGTTTGTCAAATAGTACTGAGTCACAGTACCGAGTCAAATGAAACAATGTTCCATTCCACATAAGACATCACACTAAGACTAAACAGTGCAGATAGTACAAGAATTTTAAAAAGTGTTGGAATCAGCCACACTAAATTGTGAATTATTGGTATATCATCCCAGAAAATACATGTGCATCACTAACCGAAAAATTTAATAAAAAGGCAGGACTCACCATTCTCACCATCAGACTTCCTGTCCTGCTCTGTGTCAGTCAGAGAAAGAACAGAGTTGGCACGGCTAGACAGACAGGAACTCTGCTCCGACTTCACCTCCTGCATCCATAGGTGTAGCGCGTGGTTGGGCAAGGGATCCACTTCTCCCTCCTCATCCATGTCTGAGACCGGCCCCAGTGAGTAGCCATGTTGTGGTCCACTACAAAGTTCCTCCTGGTAGCTTCCGCTCCCCAAATGGGCTGGCTTGCCAAACTCTGATTCTGTGATAAAACAAAAGGAAAAATGAATAAGAGGAAAGTTTTGAAGGCAAAAAAACCTCTAGGCACACTTTAATGACAGTATGTTCTTGCTTTGACATGCCATTGCCACTGTCAGGACTTCTAGTGCAGCTCAAGAGATTAAGATTAATCCAAAGTTCAGCCCAGAAAAAAAGTAAAGTTTGTAAACTATCCTGTATACTGTAAATTTTGACTGAAGGGGAAAAAAATAATTGCAAATAAGGATTTCTTTAATTTACTCCATCAGATCAAAAATTCAGAGAAGCCTTAAAACCATTAAAATCTGTGCCACAGATTAATTAATTTGATCACAGAAGCATACTTAAAATGTGATTGGGATTGGTAAGCATGTGTTGATTTATTTAACCAAGGGATGAACAAGGCAGTGTATTACTTTGTGGTGGAAACTTGGATAAATAGGGAGGGTTATGTTAGGAAGGGCATCTGGTGTAAAACTGTTGCCAACATGTGGACAACAATACAAATTTCAATGTTTTGGAGCTGAAAAAAGTGTCAGATAAATTTAAAGCAGGAAGTTGAAGTTGAATATTGTAATGAATGTTGTTAGTGCATATGCCCCACAAGTTGGTTGTGAGTTGGAGGAGAAAGAAATATCGGGGGGTTAGACATATGAAGTGATGTGGGGTGTACCCAGGGGAGAGAGTGGTAATTGCTGCTGACATGTTGGTGAAGAGAACAGAGGTGATGAAGAGGTGATGAGTAGGTATGGTGTCAAGGAGTGGAAAGCAGAAGGTCAGATGGTAGTGGATTTTGCTAAAAGGGTGGAAATGGCTGCAATGAATACATATTTTACAAAGGAGGAGCAAAGGATGACGAATGAGAGTGGAGGAAGATGTACACAGGTGGATTATCTCCTTTGCAGGATGGTCAGTCTGAAAGAGATTGGAGACTGCAGAGTAGTGGCAGGGGAAAGTGTAGCTAATAGCATAGACTTCTGGTCTGTAGGATGATGTTGGAGGTCAAGAATAGGATGAAAGTAAGGGCAGAGTCCAGGACAAATAATGGAAGTTGAAGGAAGAAGACTTTAAAGTGGAATTCAGGCAGGTGTTAAGACAGGCACTGTGGGATAGTTACCAGATTGCTGAGCAACTACTACTGCAGTGTTAAGGGTGACAGTTTGAAAGTACAAGGAGATGAAGCCTGGAGTGAAGAAAGTGGTAGCAAAGGCTAAAGATATGGCTTATGGTGAGTTGTTTGACAGGATGGACAGTGTGGGAGAAAAGGACCTATACTGGTTAGCTAGAAGGAGGGACAGAGCTGGGAAAGATATGTAGCAGGTTAGGCCTTTAAAGGATAGGAAAGGAAATATACTCACAAGTGAACAGCACTTGTTGAGCAAATGAAAGGAATACTTCAAGGGGCTGATGAATGAAGAGAATGATAGAGAAAGAAGGTTAGATGACAGAAGGATTGTGAACCAGCGGATAAGCAAGGTGGAAGTAAGGGCAGAGGTGAAGAGGACGAAGAATGAAAAAGTGACATGGGAAAGGATAGTGTGATATGGGAAAGGATAGTGTGAGCTAAGTTAAGAAAAGAGGTGATGATTAGTGAGCATTAGTATGGTTTCATGGCAAGAAAGAGCATGACAGATGCAATATTTGCAATGCAAAGTTGATGGATCCCAAATATACAAGACACGTACCGTGGGCAACCAAAACCCATGTATCATGTTTAGGATAGCACAACCAGGAAGTCAGTTCAACGTTTAAGCCTTCAAGTCTGGACCTTCTAAAAAATATCACATTTATAATTTTTCACAATTTCAAAGCTACAGTCAAAAAGAAAGATTTAGATTTTAACAAAAGCACAATATATTTGACTCCCAGAAAAGAATGTATACAAGCATTGATTCTTAGGCAGCAAAAGAATCAGTAAACAGTAGGTTCCTCCACAGTCCCTTCTCACACATTTAGTTTTGACAAACCATAATACAACTACTCCCTGAGGACCCCAAGTTTACACTGTAAGTTGTTTGTAAGAATTAACCAATGTTACCCTTACAAAAAGCTCAGGTTACATTGGTTATTCTAGTAACTGAAATGACTTAGTTACAGTGATTCTTTCATATTAATATTGAAGTCATATTGATTCTGTTCATTATAAACCTTCTGCTGTGGTGGCCTTCCAGGATCAGAAGGTCATGGGTACGAATACCAGACCAGTAGGTTGCCCTGAGGTACCCTTGAGCAAGGTACTGTCACTATCACTGCTCCCCGGGTGCTTTCAATAGCTGCCCCCTGCTGCATGGTCTGTGTATGGGTTAAATACAGAGGCTGCATTTTGTTGGGGTTCACTGAGTGTTGTGCTGCGTACTCAGAATGACAAGTTGTCACTTTCACTTCACTTCACTTCTAAAATCAATTACCAAGCTTTGGTAGCTTGCCCATCCATCTGTACACATCAGTCTGCGCATCCATCAGTCATTTCAATTGCATATCTTAAAAAAGGACAATGGCTAACTATGGTCTCTTGGACTCCTGGTCCTCCCATGATCCCATGAGCATTGCAGATATTTTCTTATTATTGCATAAAAAATTCCAAAATGTGAAAATGTGATTCTTCATGTTCGAAGATCACAGTTTGGTTGATTGATTAGTTACTTCTCAAACAACAAATCAACAACAAAAAATGCATAAACATTTTTCCCTCCAAAAAAAGATAAAAAATACATTAACGTTTTTCCCTCTGCATAAAGAGGTCCCCTATTCAAGAGCTCAAACCAAGAGGAGTACAATTCAAATCTGACAACTTTTACTGGAAAGCAAAAAATAAATTCAGTCACATATTGGACTGACTGTGTTTTAACGATCCGATTGCAATATTTTTTTAATTTAAAAAGGTTTTTTCTTTTTCTTTTGCATTAAACAGATCTCATCATAGATCTTACAATTGTTCACGTGTTCAATTGCTCCAACAGATCTCACAATCATTAAAAAAAAAAGTTAATTATGT
Organism: Hepsetus odoe; assembly: GCA_017165825.1. Lineage (NCBI taxonomy): Eukaryota > Metazoa > Chordata > Actinopteri > Characiformes > Hepsetidae > Hepsetus > Hepsetus odoe. The sequence continues at coordinate 10,710,323 of CM029376.1, forward strand.
TCGAAGGAACCATGCTATAGTTGTTATTATTCTTATTGTATTATTATTATTGTCACATAGCTTAATAGAATACATTTCTATTGGAAATAGAAATCCTAGGAACAGCTGCATTGCACATCTCATCTATTAAAAGGTGCCTTTTTTAATATCTGTAATTTCTCTTCATATGTTCCAGATTCCCTGGGGACCCTTGCTCAAGTTGAATTTAAGAGGGCACCCTGACTTTAGTTACCCTGATGGTTTCACTGGATTCTAGAGTGAAAATTAACTGCTCGAAACATCTGTCTTCTCTGTGAGCTCCCTGAACCAAGACGTCAAAGAGGCACGAGCCAGGAGCATCGTTAAAATAACATGTTAGCCTCCCCTGTTCGAATTTTATCCTTTTAAATGCTGGACTTAAGAGCACTGAAGTGGAAAACATGGCATGGGCCACTTTGCTAGAAGTAATGTTCACGGGTTGAAGGAGAGGCTGATCCACTCTGGGCCACATGTTAAACTGATACAAAAGCAAGACTCATGGGTATAAGTCTAACTGACTGAACTGTGTTTCAACAGAACAGATTCATCCTGTAGCCACATTATTTCAGTAGAATCTGTTTTTAGTTATTAGTTTGCATACAAATGCAAACTCATAACTACGGTAAGACACTATAGGTGTGTAATGTACATTAAAGCTTTTTATCTGGGCAGTTAACATGTATTTACTCAGAAAAGCACTCAAAAAAAAAAAAAAAAAAGTAAAAAAAAATGCATTAAGCAGCGATTGTTTGAACCGCCCCTCCTTGAACCGCCACCTTATCGTGGTGGAGGGGTTTGCGTGTCCCAATGATCCTGGGAGCTATGTTGTCCGGGGCTTTATGCCCCTGGTAGGGGCACCCAAGGCAAACAGGTCCTAGGTGAGGGAAGAGACAAAGAGCGGTTCAGAGGACCTCTGATGATGGACAAAAACTTTGGAAGACGTTCTCCCTCGCCCGGACGTGGGTCACCGGGGCCTCCCTCTGGAGCCAGGCCTGGAGGTGGGGCCCGCTGGCGAGCGCCTGGTGGTCGGGCCTTCACCCATGGGGCCCGGCCGGGCTTAGCCCGAAGAGGCAACGTGGGTCCCCCTTCCCATGGGCTCACCACCTGTGGGAGGGGCCAAAGAGGTCGGGTGCGTTGTGAGCTGGGCGGTGGCCGAAAACGGGGGCCTTGGCGGTCCGATCCTCGGCTGCAGAAGCTGGCTCTAGGGACGTGGAACGTCACCTCTCTGGTGGGGAAGGAGCCTGAGCTAGTGCGCGAGGTTGAGCAGTTCCAGCTAGATATAGTTGGACTCACCTTGACGCACAGCTTGGACTCTGGAACCAGGGGACGGGTCCTTAGTGTTGTCTGCGCTTATGCGCCAAACAGCATTCTGGACTACCCACCCTTACTCGGGTCTCTGGAGGGGGCGCTAGAGAGCGTCCCTCCTGGTGACTCCATCGTTCTGCTGGGGGACTTCAATGCTCACGTGGGTAATGACAGTGACACCTGGAAGGGCGTAATTGGGAGGAATGGCCCCCCCGATCTGAACCAGAGCGGTGTTTTGTTATTGGACTTTTGTGCTCGTCACGGATTGTCCATAACGAACACCATGTTCAGGCATAAGGATGTCCACATGTGCACCTGGCACCAGGACACCCTAGGCCGCAGTTCCATGATCGACTTTGTGGTCGTGTCATCGGACTTGCGGCCCCATGTCTTGGACACTCGGGTAAAGAGAGGGGCGGAGCTGTCAACCGACCATCACCTGGTGGTGAGTTGGCTTCGTTGCTGGGGGAGGATGCCGGTCAGACCTGGTAGGCCCAAACGCATCGTGAGGGTCTGCTGGGAACGTCTGGCAGAGTCCCCTGTCAGGACAAGCTTCAACTCCCACCTCCGTCAAAGCTTTAACCACGTCCTGGGGGAGGTGGGGGACATTGAGTCTGAATGGACCTTGTTCCGCGCCTCCATTGTCAAGGCGGCTGACCAGAGCTGTGGCCGGGAGGTGGTCGGTGCCTGTCGCGGTGGCAACCCTAGAACCCGTTGGTGGACACCAGCGGTGAGAGATGCCATCAAGCTGAAGAAGGAGTCCTACCGGGCCTTTTTGGCCAGTGGGGCTCCGGAGGCAGCTGATAGGTACTGACAGGCCAAGCGGAATGCGGCTCTGGTGGTTGCTGAGGCAAAAACTCGGGCATGGGAGGAGTTTGGAGAGGCCATGGAGAAGGACTTCCAGACGGCTTCGAGGAAATTCTGGTCCACCATCCGGCGTCTCAGGAGGGGAAAGCAGTGCACGGTCAACACAGTGTATAGTGGGGATGGTGCGCTGCTGACCTCGACTCAGGACGTTGTGGGTCGGTGGGGGGAGTACTTCGAAGACCTCCTTAATTCCACCAACATGCCTTCCGAGGAGGAAGCAGAGCCTGGGGATATCGAGGTGGACTCTTCCATCTCTGGGGTCGAGGTTGCCAAGGTGGTCAAAAAGCTCCTTGGTGGCAGGGCTCCGGGAGTGGATGAGATCCGCCCAGAGTTCCTCAAGGCTCTGGATGTTGTAGGACTGTCATGGCTGACACGCCTCTGCAACATCGCATGGACATCGGGGACGGTGCCTCTGGATTGGCAAACCGGGATGGTGGTCCCCTCTTTAAGAAAGGGGACCGGAGGGTGTGTTCCAATTATCGAGGGATCATACTTCTCAGCCTCCCGGGGAAAGTCTATTCAGGGGTCCTGGAAAGGAGGGTCCGTCAGATAGTCGAACCTCGGATCCAGGAGAAGCAATGTGGTTTTCGTCCAGGTCGCGGAACACTGGACCAGCTCTACACCCTTAGCAGGGTCCTGGAGGGTGCATGGGAGTTTGCCCAACCAGTTTACATGTGCTTTGTGGACTTGGAGAAGGCATTCGACCGTGTCCCTCGGGGGCTCCTGTGGGGGGTACTCCGGGAGTATGGGGTATCGGATTCCCTGTTAAGGGCTGTCCGGTCCCTGTACAACCGGTGTCAGAGCTTGGTCCGCATTGCCGGCAGTAAGTCGGACCTGTTCCCGGTGAGGGTTGGACTCCGCCAGGGCTGCCCTTTGTCACCGATCCTGTTCATAACTTTTATGGACAGGATTTCTAGGCGCAGCCAGGGCGTTGAGGGGGTCCGGTTTGGTGGGCTCAGGATTGGGTCTCTGCTTTTTGCAGATGACGTTGTCCTGTTGGCCTCATCATGCCGTGACCTTCAGCACTCTCTGGATCGGTTCGCAGCCGAGTGTGAAGCGGCTGGGATGAGAATCAGCACCTCTAAATCTGAGGCCATGGTCCTCAGTCGGAAAAGGGTGGAATGCCCTCTCAGGATTGGGAGTGAGACCTTGCCCCAAGTGGAGGAGTTTAAGTATCTTGGGATCTTGTTCACGAGTGAGGGTAAGATGGAGCGGGAGATCGACAGGCGGATCGGGGCAGCTTCTGCAGTGATGCGGGCTCTGCATCGGTCCGTCATGGTGAAGAAGGAGCTGAGCCAGAAGGCAAAGCTCTCAATTTACCTAGTCGATCTAATGCTCCCACCCTCACCTATGGTCACGAGCTGTGGTAGACCGAAAGAACGAGATCGCGACACAAGCGGTCGAATGAGCTTTCCTCCGCAGGGTGTCTGGGCTCCTTTAGAGATAGGGTGAGAAAACAGCCATCCGGGAGGGGGCTGAAAGTAGAGCCACGGGTTCTCCCTGGGCAGCATCAAGAGGAGTCAGATGAGGTGCTCGGCCATCTGATTAATAGGATGCCCTCGACGCTCCTGGTGAGGTGTTCGGCACGCCCCAATCGAAAGAGCATCTCTGGGAAGACCTAGACACGCTGGAGAGACTATGTCTCGGCCGGCCTGGGAACGCCTTTGGGATCCGCCCGAGGAGCTGGAAGAAGTGGCCGAGAGAGGGAAGTCTGGCATCCCTGCTGGAGCTGCTGCCCCACCCGACTCGATAAGCGGAAGAAAATGGATGGATGGATGTTTCTTCAAAAATTAATCTCTCCTCATGGAATCCCAGAATAATTTGTAGTCCCGATTCAATACGTGGTTAGACTAATCAATGCTTTATTAAATTACAACATGTGTGCTGCTGATGCAGCTGTGCAGGTGACTTGGTGATGGCTTAGTGCATTAAGGAGAAATCTGAAACAAAGCCTTTAAAACCAACTCATTATATATTAACTACTTAAAAAAGGACATTGTTACTGCTTTTTACTGACTGTTTCTTAATTTGAATTGATTCAGATGATTTTTGTCAGTAAGTCAGTCAGTCATTTTCTGTCGCTTGTCCCAAGCAGGGTCGCGGGGGAGTGCTGAAGTCCATCCCAGCTCACACAGGGCGAAGGACGGGGACACACCCTGGACAGGTCGCCAGCCTATCACAGGGAGGAGCGAACTGTTGATTTTTGTATGAAGGTTTTATATATATATATTTATTTATTTATTTATTTATATATATATATATATATATATATATATATATATATATATATATATATATATATATATATATATATATATATATATATATATGTTTTATATGTTTTTTTTATATTTTATATATATGTTGTTTCACTTATCAAACATGCTTACACTCCCCTACTCTTGTAACACTGGAGTAGGACATGAACGCATAGCTGGGATGCTTGTTCTTAGGCATAGTAAATGTAACCAAAGATACACACGAAGGCACCATTGTTACAACCGAGATCACCTGTGAGAATGATTGACACTATGGTCTGACTCATTGGGGCCTATAAAGCCAGCCCCCAATGAAGTACACCTAGGTATGCCCAGAGCCGAGCACCATCTACCGTGACAACTCACCATACCACTCTCTCTCTCTCTCTCTCTCTCTCTCTCTCTCTCTCTATATATATATATATAATATATATATATATATATACAGTACTGTGCAAAAGTTTTAAGCAGGTGTGAAAAAATGCTGTAAACAAAGAATGCTTTCAGAAATATAAATAATGATTGTTTACTTTTTTCAGTTTACAAAATGCAAAGTGAGCATACAAAAGAAAAATCTAAACCAAATCCATATTTGGTGCTACTACCTTTTGCCTTCAAATCAGCATCAATTCTTATAGGTACACTTGCACAAAGTCAGGGGTTTTGTAGGATTATAGTCAGGTGTACGATCAACCAATTTTAACAAACCAGTGCTAATGATCATCAATCTCACACGTGGGTTGAAACACAGTCATGTTTGGAACAACCTACCAGCCGAGTTCCTTCAAAAACTATGTGCACGTTTACCTAGAAGAACTGATGCTGTTTTGAAGGCAAAGGGTGGTCACACCAAATAATTATTTGATTTAGCTTTGTCTCACAGGGCAGTGGTGGCCTAGTGGTTAGGGTGTTGGCCACGTGATTGGTGGATCGGGGTTTGAACCCCTTCCCAATGGGTTGCCTTGAGGTACCCTTGAGCACGGTGCCGTCCCCGTCCTGCTTCTCCCTGTGATGGGCTGGGGACCTATCCAGGGTGTGTCCCCTGTCTTCACCCTGTGTGCGGTGGGTTGGACACCAGCACTCCCCTGTAACCCCGTTTGGGACAAGTGGCAGAAAATGGATGGATTTGTCTTTTGTTCATTCACTGCATTTTGTTGATTGATGAAAATAAATGATTAACACTTCCATTTTTGAAAGCATTTTTTGTGTACAGCTTTTTTTCACAGTACTGTATATATATATATATGAAAGTGAAAGTAGCAACTTGTCATTGTGAGAACACAGCACAGCACACAGAGAACCACAACAAAATGCAGACTCTGCATTTAATCCATACATGCACATGCAGCTATTTAAAGCCCTTGGAGAGCAGTGATGGGGACAGTGCCTTGCTCAAGGGTACCTCAGGGCAACCTACTGATCTGGGATTTGAACTCATGACCTTCCTATCCTCGAGTCAACTCCCTAACCACTAGGCTACTGCTGCCTTTATTTCTGTTTGCAGTGTCTTAATATAAATTATTAACCACACAAAGCACAAAGACATTAAGTATTCATGACAGAAATCACGCTTATGTCATATGTGACAGCGTGCATGATGAAAGCACAGAAGTCATTCCAATTAATTTTAGAAAATGAGTCTGACTCCCACAGTGAAATCAACCAGCAGGTCTACATAATGCAACACTACTGTCAGCCATTATGAACACTTATCTCTGCCTGTTAACACACTGAACCAAACATGTGAGAAAACAGTGAGTGACACTCTATTGATCAAATCCAACAATACACCCACTCCAACTCTGATTATCTGAAATCTCAAGGTCTATTTTTCTCTTAACACTGGACTTGACCTGCATGAGGACAATCCATCAAGTTCCTAATGCAAGCCATTTTCCCCCTTCCTCTGTAGAAGATATTTTCCCATTATGTCTGGGCCCAGAATGTTTTTTTGAGAATGACCCATTTTAGCTTTGTGTGCTGGAAACTCTGAATGGAAAAACTAATTTCTGTCTTCATTATATCTGTTCATTTTTTGGCATTTATGCACAAAGGGAAACAAAGTAACCCCTACAGTGGAGATTTGCCCCCTCGCACCCCACAAAAGAAAAAATAATTCTGTGCACTCACACACACACACACACACACACACACACACACACACACACACACACAGACTGTTCTTTTTACCTTGTGCTTCTTTGTTTGTCTGTCTCTTGTTGTGGCTGTTGTAGTTGAGGCGGACTTCCTGACCATATTCCGGCAGGGTTTCACGGGAGGGGTAAGATTTAGGCTGGAGATCACCATCTTCACTTTCGTCCGATGAACTACTATACGACATTTCCATTTCCCTGCGTGCCTTGGACAGTGCCTGGTAGGGTTTACAGTCCATCTCTTCCATGGCTGGAGACGCCTCACAGCACTCATTCAGACATTGGCATGGCTAAGCAGAACACGGCTGAGTGAATCTGAAATCACAGATTGGAAAACCACTTTTTTTTTCAAAATGCTTGCATAGCACCATCATACACAATAAAATAATGTAATAATTGAAACTGTTAAATAAACCACAAGAAGCACCAGCTATACCATGTATCATAAAAAACTACAATATTTTTTATTTAAAAATACTATGAATAGTTTTCAAAGTAAGCTTGGCTTTCTATGCATATCTTCTAAATATTGGCCTCTTTGACCGCTCCAATGATTTAAATGAAGGTGAAGTAAAAGTGACATCCTGTCATTCTGAATACACAGCACAAAGTGAACCACAACAAAATTATTTCTCTGCATTTCACCCATGCACAATGTGTAGGAGTGGTATCTTGCTGAAGAGTACCTCAGGGTAACCTACAGATCCACGACTCAAACCCATGGCCTTCTGATCCCTAGCTTCAAGGCCACCAGTGGACAATTGCAATGTGAGAGCAGCTTTTCTCTGTCTAACTAGGCATGCTGTTTTTTTTTTCTATATATGCAACCAGATTATATATCCTGACATGCAAGATACTCCTCAGATCCCCACTTGTTCCTGTGATCACCCAAACAAAAACAACAGTTAATTGTTAAACTAGTAGTTAGTACTGACTCAAGTATATAAAAATTTAGTCACTTATTGTTTGGTAAAGAAGAGCTTGTTTTGCCTCAACATAATTAACACAATTAATAAAGAAACCAACAGTGAGAAGTAAGTAATTAATTAATGATTAGCAATTGTATTATAATTAAGTTATTTGATTTTGATATCAAAGGACCTGCCTTACTAACAAACAAGTCCCAAGCAGACAGTAGATAGCACATTTATGCATAGTAACTCACTTTTAAGTAATTAATTAATCATGTAGATAAATATAACCATATAACCATAAATATAATAAACATTTATGTCAGGCAGTCTTTCATGCACTGCCTGACATATAAATATATATATATATAAAATATATTAAAAAAGTAAATAAAAAAAAAATCATGATGCTACTTTTATTAGGGTACAATTATTCTGAAAATTAGATATCTATTTGGATGTTGAAAACATTTTAACACTTAACCAGTGTTATCAATATGTTTTGAAAGCTGTAACTGGACTTGCCAGTGAGTGCCAAACCAACTCTAAACATTGAATCTATAGGAAGCTGCAGAATGAGGGTTTAGCTGATAGCTCCCTCCTGTTTGCGTCAAATATATTTTGATGTTGATCTCAATAAATCTGAAAGTGAAAATGACAGCCCTTGTCATTGCGAGGTCACAGCACACAGTGAACCACAACGAAATTGGACCTCTGCATTTAACCCATGCAAACACCGTGCAGCAGTGGGCACCTATTGAAAGTGCCCAGGGAGCAATGACAGGGACAGTACCTTGCTCAAGGGTACCTCAGGGTAACCTACTAGTGAGGGAATCGAACCCACAATCTTCCGACGCAGGGCCAACTCCCCTAACCACTAGGCGCCCGCTGCCCATCTGGGCAAATACCATTCACAAGCTACATGCATTATCTTAAGATGTCATCATATAGACATTTCACAGAATGCACTTTATAAAATTTTAAAAGACAAAAATACAGAACAACAAATACATTTTCTAAAGTAATTTTCACCAAGACTTATCCGATACCAATTACAAAATCGTATCATATTTGATGTGCATGGTAGTGCAATGTATAGCGCTGTCAGCTCAAGCAACAAGGTCCTAGGTTTGATTTCCAGGTTAGGTGGTCTGAGTTTGCATGTTTCCTCCAGGAGCTCTTGACTCGCATGTGAGGTGGATTAATGATTGTAAATTTTCCCTAGGTGTGAATGTATTCCAATGAGTGCAAATCCCTTCTGAATTTTTTTTTTAAGTAACATTGTTTTTAAGCATTTCAATAATTTCACACATTTACTGACAATCTGAAGATTCTGTGGCATCTTCAGAACAATCTTTGCTCTTATGGATACTGCTTTGCAATCACATCATTACATCATTATTTAAGTTTTTCTTCATCATTACTATCCCTAAATTGTATGAACTCTGACTATTTTTGAAATGTACTGCAGGCCTGAAATGCAGGAATTAATGTATATAAACATATTAAATGAAGATGACCAGAAAATAAAAGAAGTATCTTGGTTTCCTTAAGTACAGTATTTTATTTATTTGCTCACTCACTTTTACAACCACTTAGCCCAAGTAAGGTCAGGGGTGGTACTGGAGCCTGTCCCAGCACTTTTAGGGCAAAAGGCAGGGAAAAACCTTGGACAGGCCAGCACTCCATCTCAAGGCAGAAGCAAATAGTCACATCTAGGGATGGCAGGCATGTCTTTAGACTGTGGGAGTTAACTGGAGAATCCAGAGGAAATCTAAGTAGAAGCAGGCCGCGCAATCTAGGACTCTAACCCAGGTTGTATTTAGGCTACTCTGTAACCACATTTGCATTTGTTTGTAAATCACACTCATTCGAAAAAACTTTGAAGAGGAACTCAACAAACAGAATCTGTCAATGTCACAAGCTCAGTTTTACAAGGGTCTTTTAAACTGAATCAGTACACCGCAGTAGAAATATCTTTTTATTGTTTTCTTCATAATTGACAGGTGGAACAACAAACAAAAACAAAGACATATCTACCAAACACTGCTTACTTGCTCAAGCAATAGCTGCTTTCAAAGAGCTTACAAAAATGTACTGGCTCTATGTGATGCAGAATATAATGGCATGAGTTACTAAAAACCACATCTTGTCTCATGTGAAATTGTGTACGTAGTGTGCTCTTTTTATCAAGATATATATATATATATATATATATATTGTATTGCAATTCTTGTTGGTACATCCCATTTATCTGGTCCAGAGTCTGCTTGACATGCCAAAATAAAAATGAAGTGTGGGAGAGAGGAAGCTGGCATGATTTCTCAGAATGACCATATCCCATGTTCATTACAAAAGTCATCTATTGTATGCATCCCAGTAGCAAACCACTCTGGGCTCTGCAATAGCTGACCTAGTCCCAGCAGTAGGGCAAAACGGTGCTATATTGCACTGGTTCTCAATTCTAGTCTCAACAGGGAGTCAATGTATTGTGCATATTAGTGTTTTCTCTGCTCCAGTGATTCCCCTCCTTATTTTTCAGGTGTTCATGGCCAGATCCAAGCATGTTAAAAAATAAATAATAATAATAACATGCAAGGCATAAGGACTAAGATTTATAATTATGACCGTATGGGAGATATTGAGCTCAGCAAAGAGAGGTAAATATATATTCTAATGATTAATAAGGAACTAAATTAATTTAAAAATCATGATTAATTATGCTTTAATAATTTGAACATGCTTAGCTCTAATTAAAGATGTTTCCATTTAATGAACCCAAGGCTGTGCATGTATTTTAATTAGAGATATCAAAGTATTTAGAAAAAAAAGAAGTTAATCTCTGAACACACTTAAAGGACTGAATCTAGCTGACCAGTATATCTATTAAATAGCCCACAGCTTTTATTTCAGTTACATTTCTGTTAGAGCAAAAACAAAAACTGTTTTATTCATGTGACTGGCTTGTCAAAAATATTCAAAATTTTTATTTTCTTTTCCAGTCGGCTGAAAATGAAAGAATAGATGCTGGGTGATATGGCTCCATCTTGCTACAGATGAAAGCCAGACTTGGACAGCAGGCTACATTTCATTGTAACAGAAAATAGTCCCATGAATTCAAGGACAGCTGAGCATCATCTTATAGACCAAGTAAATAGTCTGTTCTGCTCCTTTTGTATCAACAGATCTATCTTGCAACCAGTGCTGAAAGTTCCATGTAAAACCAATCTGGTAGTGACCATGTAATATATTCCACAACTGTTAATCCCAATTATTTATATTACAATTATTTATCAGGTAAAATTTCATAATTGTGACAGACATGATTATAATCTTTATTTTTTGGTTTGATATCTTCATGTACAAGACACCAAGGAGACATTTGATCTCAGCTCAGCTCAGAGTGTAACTGTTAGGATGATGAGCAGTATATTGCCTTATTTACGCTTTTTCTGACAGTGGACCCCATGTAAAGCACTCATGCATATCTTGATAGGCAGGTCAGACTTGCCTGATCCAGTAAAGCCTTGTTTGTTATTAAGTATCATCTGTTTGCCTCTGTATGATCCAGGTGCCTCTGTTTAATTCCATTGGTCAAAATGAACTGTCATTATTCCACTTTACAGGATCAATTGGGGAAGACGGAATTCTTTGGAGTCTTGCTGGCTTTCAGTTACCACATTTACATCAATCATGGATGTGTACCACACAGGTGTATTCAATATATAATCCACAATGAGTAATGTGTAAGCTTGTATCTGAAAGTGTGACAAAACAGAAAAATTCTGTCTGCGTGGAATTAAAAATGAAACTAATAACAAGCATGGAAACCAAATTCTCCCGCTTACTTCAAGCTGGTTGACCCAAAGCTGTAATGTATTCTACAAATGAGACCCTGTCTGCCTCCCCTAAATACCTAATGATAGCTTAGCCCTGGGCACCACATGGATTTTAACAAAGACATAAACACAAAATCTCATAGAAAACTGGAGCAATAGGTTAATCATTGATTGCTACCTAGCACAGCTATAACTTTTTCTTTTTTTTCGCACAATGTCATACACACAATAAAATACATTAAACGTCACACTTTAATTGATATAATGATACATTGAAAGGTGTAGAAACAGCAGAAAATTATATGGATCTCTATGCGATGAGGCTTACTTTTTGACTCTGATCTAAAAGATTTAGCTTTTTATCCCATTGAGATTAACACAATGTTATGTTATTTAGTCTTCAGACTTATTGGACTGCTTCTTTCTTCTATGATAATACTTAATTGTTATTCCCTCTGTTACCACCATTATAAAGGGAAATGCCCCAACATTAAAAATGTTGACAGGTGAATTGAATATTACATATTATCTTCTTATGCCTTATGTGTCAGGTATGCAGTGGTAAGTAAATTCTATACGTGGCCCAAGGAAGGGAAACCAATGAAGCATTGACAGGGTCATGGCCAACCAGGGCTCACTGAACACAGGAGGAATGAATGTAACGTGTTTAGTCTGATCCTACAAAGGGAGGAACATGATATTGAACTGAATTGTGTTGGCATTTCCCAGCCCTGAGTTTGGCTTGCTTAATTTTATTAATATTATACTTCTGTATAAACAGTATAAAACTGGTCAAAATATGCTTACAAAAGTCATTCTGAGGTGTAATTCTGTTTATGTATACATCTGCTTTGTCTGCATTATAACCTGAAACACGCCTTCTTACAAATTTGCATGATTTGTATAAGAAATTGATTTTAATTAAATGTAAAATATTGCCTATTTTTCTTTTTAATTTTCCCCCATTGTACTGTAGAAAAAATGTTTCACATAATGGAAATCTCAGTCTCTCTCCTACAAATATGACCTCTTTTTCTAAGCTTGATTGTTTGGATGTCAGCAAGCTAGTTTCAAAAGATATTGAAAATCACTTAAATTATTTAAGCATTTATATTTGCAAATCTCAAAAATCCTACAAATATCAGTCTATCACATCTTAATCTGGCTAGATTAGACCAAGTCTATCAACTAAGACGTTGATAATGTGCTCATAATGACTTATAATGAAGCATTATTATTCATATAAACAGAGATCAGCATTTGTACTGAAAATAATGCTGCAATCCAACATAAGTTAGCATAAAGTGAAAGCACCAACCCTTGTCATTGCAAGGTCACAGCACAGCAGACAGTGAACCACAACGAAATTGGACCTCTGCATTTAACCCATGCACACAAACACCATGCAGCAGTGGGCAGCTATTGAAAGCGCCCGAGGAGCAGTGACGGGGACGGCACCTTCCTCAAGGGTACCTCAGGGCAACCTACTGGGAAGGGGTTCAAACCCCCGATTTTCTAATCATGTGGCTAACACCCTAACCACTAGGCCACCGCTGCCCCTATCTAAACTGTGGACAAACTAAAGAAACAAAGTACTAAAATACTGTAGTAATATATATACATACATACATACATACATATATATATATATATATATATATATATATATATATGTATTTCTTATTTTTGTCTGAGGAAAAGAAGGTGTCTAATAATTATTCACACCTTGATATAGGGTGTTGATCTCTTTAGGCCACTCTCTCCCACGTTACACAAATATACATCACCTGAAATGTTTAAATCCAATTAGCATTCAAGTTTACACAGTTTGGAGTTGGAATATATGCATAAAAATAATAAGCTCATATATTCAGTTAAGTGTCCTTTTTATACTTCTACTTGAGTTAAAGAACAATGTACATATGAAAAAAGTGAAAGTGACAACCCTTGTCATTGCGAGGTCACGGCACAGCACACATGAACCACAACGAAATTGGACCTCTGCATTTTACCCATGCACACTCAAACCCGTGCAGCAGTGGGCAGCTATTGAAAGCGCCCGGGGAGCAGTGATGGGGACGGTACCTTGCTCAAGGGTACCTCAGGGCAACCTATTGGGAAGGGGTTTGAACCCCCGATCCTCCGATCATGCAGCTAACGCCCTAACCGCTAGGCCACCGCTGCCCCATATAGGGTCTTTTTACAGTTGTATGATCATATAGTCTCTGAGATCTAATTGATGTAAAGTGGTTTGATCATATGCTGTAATTTAGCATTAGTAGAGGCTTTTTTTTAGTTTAGGTTTTTTTTGTATAGCACTTGTTGAACCTGTTGAAGTCATTACAAAGCACCTTTTGTGCAAGTATTTACAGTCTTTAAGGACCTTAAGGACCTGACTAAACCCATCTCCATGTTAAACTTAAACCACCATTTCACTTTTTTTTCACATGTAAATTCAAACAGCTTTTGGTTCATGGGGTTCTAGATATGACCATTTGAACAAGAAAAACCTTTTAACCTCAAACAAAATTCACAAAGATTTAGTAATCTGAAAACCCATTCCCAGACAGAAATTGTAGAATAGAAATAATTAAAGAATTATGAAAGGAAGCTGGGCACAAGATCCTGGACTGAATTACTATTACAGTACAGGAAAACAAACATAAATATGTTAATATCAGCTATAATCAAGAATAAATTAATTGCTTTATAGTACATCTAACAAAACTCTTTTTGATATCACAAACTGTTAATAGCTAGGCAACAAATTGTGCATACAGTTTCAAAGGCAAATTACACAAGCAGATTATCTCCAGTCACTCTACAATGCATTAGCAGCACTAGCAATGATGTTCATTACCTTGTTAACACAGCACAATAAACACCTGTCTGTGAATATATTGAAAACACTTTTTTAAAATTTAATCTTTAATTAACCAGGAGAGATGAGAACTAAGAGAAAAAATCATTTTCACATGATTTACATCCACCCAGTCATTTTCTGCCACTTGTCCCAAGGGCAGGGGGTGCTGGAGCCCATCCCCACTCACACAGGGCAAAGGACAGGGGACACACACCCTAGACAGGTCACCAGCCCATCACAGGGAGGAGCATGACAGGGACAGCACCTTGCTTAAGGGTACCTCAGGGCAACCTATTGGGAAGGGGTTCGAAACCCCGATCCTCCAATCATACAGCCAATGCCCTAACCACTAGGCCACCGCTGCCCCCTTCCGAAGAACCCAAACATACATCATTTTCACAATAGCTCACTAATGCATGTACCCAGCCTCCTATGTGCCCCTATCATTAGTCTTTTTAAGCTTTAAGCAGTGATTTTGGTGCTTGGTCAAAGCTTTCTTGCCAATAGTATTGTAATTAAAAGCTATTGGGGGATTTCCAAATGTAGTATAAGAAGTGCTGTGGACTCAAATAATTACTATATGCCTAAATTAAAAAACGTTTTTTATTCTGTGTGATAACTGAACAGAATATTTTAGAGGACAATTTCTGAATGGGAAATTATTTATTGTTCAAAAAACAGACACACACACACACACACACACACACTCATACACACACACCCACACACATACACACACGTTGATATGGATTACCCTACCATTCCAATAAATCTTATAACCATAGTGACGCAGTAGCCATACTACATTACTTTGATCACAGGCACAGGCGCAGCAATCCACTTTGTGAGTTTGGTCCTATGCGGCCTTTTCAATTTAATAAAGTGCTCACCAAGTTCATTTGCCTCCTCCAACCTCATCTTAGTCTATCTTTTGTCACACCAACAACTCTGTCTAATACTTGGAAATTTAAAGAAAATTATTTGTGCACAGCAGGTGAATGAGGTTCAGAAAATGCTCAAAAAGCTATCCAACTGTGACAGTTACGCTTTGCAACTATGAGATACAACTTAGCAGAACTAAGTTTTAATGTTCACTCAGCACTAAACAATCAAGCAATGAATCTGCCCTCTATATTTAATCCATCCAAACACACCGGTAGTGAACACACACCATGCACAAGAGTAGTGGTCAACAATGTCTGTGCCTATAGAGCAGAGTTGGGGGATAGTATCTTGCTCAAGGGTACCTCAGGGCAACCATACTGATCCAGGACTTGAATCCACAACCCTTCAATCGCATTGCGTAGTCTCTTCCCACTAGGCTATCAATGTTAATACCGGTATTGTTACTTTGTACGGGTATATATTTTAGAATCTGGTTTTGTTTTTGGAAGGAAACTAGGGGTACTGGTGCAAGAACACACATCTCAGAGTTACCTATATATTGCTCAGTTTTTTTACTATTTTGCACAATCAAATAAAAGATATGGACAAAGGTGGAAAAATCTGTTGGTACCCTTTCAGCTCTCTATAACAATGTTTCAATCCCCCTAAAGTTTTTTAGGGGGAAGAAATCATCTCATGTAAACATGCATGTCATTTATTTGTGACAGAATAAACTAATAAAAGTACAAAAAGTATTTGTTTTTACAATAAAAAAAACATTTTATTATGTTTTTACAATTAAAATTAAAATAAAATTGCTATTTTACAAAGTAATTTGTAAAATACACAACAAATGATTTGTTGATTATAAATCATACCTGAACATGGCCTAAAGAAAGCCAAGCAGTGAGTTATCTGAGGAGCTCAGTGTAATGCTGGCAGGGTGCGGGAAGGACGTCAGTGCAGAGCCAGGAGTCCGGAACATAGTTTTATTGCTCATCTTAACAAAAACAAGATCCAAGGACTGCAGTTCTGACTAAAACACGACACAAGGAACTGCAGTCTGACTTAAACAAGTTACCAAAATTACCAGAACCACCATTAACATGAGGCTTCACCGCGTGAATGAACCGCGCTCTGTTCTGACTCATCAGGGCTTAAGTAGGACCCCCAATGAAGCACAACTGCGCCTTCATGAGCTCAGGTGTGCTCAGTCAGAACAGAGCACCCTCTACCATGCCCAAAACAAAACTCAACCGTGACAGAACCTGGGGTGCCAAAACATAGGCTCGCCCCAAGCTGAACCTCTGGGGGGAGGCCATGAACAAAAAACCTTCATAAACAAACAGCCCCCTTATGGGGCACATGGCCAGGTCCACAAAACAAAACCGACTTTAACCAAAAGGGCCCCCTGACCAGCTGCCGCCACATCCAGGGCTGCTGGCGGTGGTGAGGGGTAGCCCAAAGCCCTAGTCCATTATGGGACCCCATGGTCATAAGGGCATCCTCTCCCACTTGGCATAGGAGACCACCATTATAGCAGAGCAGCGGAGGGGAGCCACCACCACTCCTGCTTCTCCTCAGGGAAGTACAGATCATAAACTGGATACGTGATCTCTGGTTTGGTCTCTGTCTGTGCTCACTCCCAGCGCTGGATGCTCTGCTGCAGAGCCCTCCACTCCTGCGAGTGATTCTGGCAGTCCATAGGGCCTTCAGAGCAGACCCTCACCGACATGTGCTGGTCATTGGTGCCTTGAGACTTCCCCTTAGGAGCACAGCAGTCTCCCTTACCATCACTGGCCACGCTCACAGGATGGCCCCAGCGTCTGCTGTTGCCACAGTACTGGTGGTATTCCTCAGACACACAAACGCAGTTTGTTACATCAGAGCATACATGAACATGAGGCATGTTACCACACACCATCTTTGGCCTAATACACCTCTCACCTTGGGCATTCTGGAGACATTCCTCGTTGGATTTGAGACAGGCATCTTCCTTGGCACTCTTCTTGCTGTCCCTCTTTTTCTCCGACACATGACCGCAGGGGATGTACAGACCATCACTGCAAGGACTGAAATGTACTGAGCAGTTCAAGGGTGAGTTGTTTGCAAGGCCCTTGTTGCCATCTCCACAGTGACTGCAGTCTCCTCTGTGTGTCATGCATTCTCCTTTCTCAGGATGATCCTGACTCTGAGCAGCCTCAGAAGCTCTGATCTCTGTGACAGGTGCATAATCAAAAACATTAACACAGCTTACCATCTCGGATACATAATCCAGGCCAAGAACCAGCAAGGCCGCCAAGGCGTGCACATAATTAAGACCGGGAGCCCCACTCTTGGTACCACTGAGAGAAGTTCCGCATTGACTCCTCAACCAGTTGCCCTGTTCTGAGTCTGCTGAAGTGTGAGGGAAAACATAATGTAGGGTGTTTATGACCCCCTTGTGGAAAGAGTTCAGCTGGTGTTCTGTTGGGCTCTGAGCACCCTTCTCAGAGTTTTCACATGGCTGCTCAGCCTCTGGAATCTTTACCTGCCTCTCCTTTTCCATTCCTCAGCTGTTCCTCAGCTACTCTTCTTTGAAACTATCCACCAGGGTCCCAGCATGCACTGGGGTCTGCTGAGTGAGTTGAGATTTAGAGATCTTCAATTCAGCTTCAATACCTCTGACATGCTCTTGCAGCTCTTTGTGCTTACTGGCCTCTCTCCTGGCTTTTTCCAGTTCAGCCTGCAGAGCGGCGCTGTTGTCCTGCATCTGCTTCAGCTCTGTTATGGTCCTATTCAGCTGTTCTTCCACAGTGGCCACTTTAGTCTCCAGCATCTCCTGTTCCTCTGTTCTCTTCAGCCATTCCCTCCGGACAACATTTGCAGCTTGCAGTTTCTTCCTCGGGACCTGAGGATCTCTTGCATGAGTTTACTGACCTCTCCTTGAAGCTCACTATTGTCTTGAGCTAGAGCTTTTCTTTCCATTTCCATGGTTTTGATTTTACTCTGGCAAAGAGACGAGTCCTTTGGTCTCCTCAAGTTGAGAAAGCAGATTGGTGATCTTTTCCTTGTGTTTCAGTCTTTCGTTTGTGGCTGAGGTGATCACCTGCAATGCAGAAGACTCTCTCTCTGTCAGCTGTTGGTTGAGCCTTGTCAGCAACTCCTTCTGTTGAGTGATCTGACTGTTCATGCATCTGATCTGTTCATCTCTTTGGTGAATGTCTGTGAGAAGTGCACTGTGCTTCATATTGGCCTGTCTGAGTTTTTCTGATTCAGCCCTTAGGTTCTCCTGGGTACTGCCCCAAGTTAATCAAACTATCTGTTCAACTAGGCCCTTACAGACCTCCTCACATTCTAGGTACCCAGCCTGCTTTTCCTCTAGTTCCCTATTAACTTTAGCTAGCTCCTCCTGAAGGGAACATACCTCAGACTTGTTGCTCTCTCCTTCAGCTGGTGATTCATGGCTTGGAGGGAGACATTGTCATCTTCCAATTTCTTACACTTCACCTCCAGTTCAGGCAAAACATGTCTCAGTTCAATATTCTCAATTTCCTTGGCTTGAGTGCTGATCAAAATTTCCTGAATATGGTCTCTGCTCACATCTGCCTCTAATTCCATCTCCTGAAGCTTCTCTGGGATTAGACAATTGGCCAGTGTAGCAGCCCTTAACTTTACATTCAAGACATCAAGATCCTGATTCCGTGCACGAATTTTGTGATCCTTGGCAGTGAGCTCAACCTCCATTTCCTGGAGCTGCTCTGCAAAAACAATTTTGGCTTGTCTTTCTTCCTCCAGAATTGACAGCCACTCATTATCTGATTCCTGATATCTCAGGCCACTAATTATTCCATCTGCAATCCTAACCTGGAGCGTTAGTGGTACTGGGTTTGGGGGTTGACTCCTTGATGCCGCTTTCCATGCTGCGAAAGGCTTTCTTGGTCAACCTCCCTCGTTGCACGGTGCACCGTTGCACCGACTTCCTGTTCTCCGTGTCACAGGTGGCCTTTTTTGCTGATGCCCCGCTTTCCCTATTGCGGGTGGCCTTCTTTGCCATCTTCCCGTGTTGAATGACGCAGGGGGCATTCTCCACCGTCTTCCCACTGTGATTCACGCAGGCCGCGTTCTCCGCCGACATCCTGTGTTGTAACCAGTGAGGAGCTGGAAGCGGTATTGGAGGGGGAACGGGTGAAGGCTCTTCCTCCAATCGGTCTAAGGGTCAACTAACCGCCGCCATTATGTCCATCAGCACTTGCTCAATACGGCCATGCTCCTCCAGTCGCTCTAGAGAAGGGCTCTAGAGAAGAGGCGAGCTGGATTGAGCGCGCCAGCAGCTCCAGGTGCTGCGCGAGCTCCATGGCCGTTGCGCTATATGCGCCTCCGCTCTGCTCGCGAAGCTCTGGCGAACACGCAGCCAGCCACACTGGTGCAAAGGTCCTCAGACGCTGCAGCTCTGTTCTGAGGGCCGCCACCATGGCTTCGAGTGCCCACTCGCGCTCCTCATACCAACCCTAGGTTCGCAACGTCCAAGCGCTGGCAGTTCATTTCAGTAACGGTGGCAGGGTGCGGGAAGGATGTCAATGCAGAGCCAGGAGTCCGGAACATAGCTTTATTGCTCATCTTAACAAAAACCAGATCCAAGGACTGGAGTTTTGACTAAAACACGACACAAAGAACTGCAGTGTGACTTAAACAAGTTACCAAAATTACCAGAACCACCATTAACGTGAGACTTCGCCTCGTGAATGAACCGCGCCCTGTTCTGACTCATCGGGGCTTAAATAGCAGCCCCAATGAAGCACACCTGTGCCTTCATGAGCTCAGGTGTGCTCAGTCAAAACAGAGCGCCCTCTACCCTGCCCAAAACGAAACTCAACCATGACACTCAATAAGACAGTTACAGATGCATGCTAAAGGTAAAAGCTATAACAGCATCTCCAAGCGACTTCCTGTTTCCGTAAATACAGTGGAAAACATTATTTAGAACTATAAGAGCTTAATGACTGTAGCCACCAGGATGTGACCGAAAGA
This sequence comes from Hepsetus odoe, assembly GCA_017165825.1. Taxonomy (NCBI): domain Eukaryota; kingdom Metazoa; phylum Chordata; class Actinopteri; order Characiformes; family Hepsetidae; genus Hepsetus; species Hepsetus odoe. The sequence continues at coordinate 10,730,432 of CM029376.1, forward strand.
GGAGATGCAACCTAAGGTTGTTTAGAAGGATAGTGTAGGTGGTAGGTAAAAAGCCAAGGAAAACATCTAAAAACATTTGAGCTCAGAGTATACAAGAGGAGTCCAATATTGAAAGAACATAAAAACCATAACTAGAATTTGCTAAAATGCATGTTGACCAGCTGCAAAGTTTATTGAAGAAAATCTTTCGAACTGACAAGACAAAACTAGAGCTTCTTGGCATTACGCTTTCAAAGAAAAGAACACACTGCATACTTAGAAACAGGGAGGAGACTCAGTTATGTTTTGGGGTTGCTTTGCTGCATGTGATAAGTGGGGGCCGTTCATTTCTTTAAGGCACAATGAAGTCTCAAGACTTTTAAGCTATCCTGGAGTAGGACATATTGTCAAGTCATAAGACCTCCAAAAGGACAATAACCCAAAACGCACAGCTAAAAGCACCCAAGAATTACTGATAAAAAAATCTGACTATTCTTAAATTGCCCTCTATGAGCCCTAATCTTAAACCTATTGAACATCTACAGTATGGAAAGATGTGAAAAATGTATTGTGGAGAGTGGACCAAATTACCAGTTGGCAGATGCAGAAGTCTCCCTGAGTGCTGCAGAGACTGCTGCTTAAGGTTGCGCAAACATTCTTCTCCCAAAATAATCCTTGTCTCTCCTATGGACATTAAACTTGTTTAACATGTTTAATTTTGTAAACTTTTCATACAAAAGCAAAGTCTGTGTTGTAATAAAAAAATAATAGATACCACTAACATTTGTCATTTCATGTTATTTTCAGGAGTTCTTCATGGAATATTACCATTCCAAAGTTGTGCTTGTCTATTTATATATTTATCAAATGCTAAAATATTTATATCAGGATATGTATGCAATTTTTGAGTGATAGTTAATATATGTACTATTACTCTGTATTTGTTGTGAGCAAACGCACCTGAAGCCAATGCACCCACTAAAAATTGCAACATTCTATATATACAATGTTGCAATGTTTAGTGGGTGCATTGGCATTTTGGTTCCCCATGCGGTGCATCCTGGAGTTCCTCTACTTACCGAACTCAGATAAGTCTACTGTTTGTCTGCTTTCATGTGAACCACAGTTATAATGATTACCTTGTCTGTGTGTATGTTCAACCCTGCCAGGTTGTATGTGTGAGCAGTTAGCATTAGCCTCCACGCTAATCTCCTTTGTTAATATTCAGGTTCCAGTGTATTCAGGTAGATCCCCAGTGATCTCGCTCGGGTTTAGTATGTGTTTCTACGTCACCTGTTAGTCTGAATTTCTGTGTTTGTTTCCCTTTTCCCTGTGTGTGTGTTTGTGTGGCAATGTGCAAAGCAATGGTGTTTGGTGTAAGCTGTGATGTTTGTTTCCCTTTGCCCTAATATGTGAGCTAGTGTAGTAACCTTTAAGGCTGTGGTGTTTGGGTATCTCACAAATAAAGGTTAATATTTTTGATCATATTCCTATATTCCTGGTCTAGCTGTGTTTTCTCTCAGCTGGAGGCAGACTAAACAGTCCTGCAATCCTGCTCCGGTGTCTTCCTCTTTTTCAGTGCAGTTGCACACAACAGTATTGGTATGGTATAAAAATATTTTGGATCAGGTTTTGCTGGAAAGGAAAAATGGGCATTGGTGTACAGTACTGTGAAAACGTTTTAGGCAGGTGTGAAAAAATGCTGTAAACAAAGAATGCTTTCAAAAATGGAAGTATTAATCATTTATTTTTCAATCAACAAAATGCAGTGAATGAACAAAAGACAAATCTAAATCAAATCAATATTTGGTGTGACCACCTTTTGCCTTCAAAACAGCATCAATTCTTCTAGGTACACTTGCACACTGTTTTTGAAGGAACTCGGCTGCTAGGTTGTTCCAAACATGACTGTGTTTCAACCCACGTGTGACACTGATGATCATTAGCACCTGTTTGGTAAAATTGGTTGATCATACACCTGACTATAATCCTACAAAATCCCTGACTTTGTGCAAGTGTACCTATAAGAATTGATGCTGGTTTGAAGGCAAAAGGTATTCACACCAAATATTGATTTGATTTAGATTTTTCTTTTGTTGGCTCACTTTGCATTTTGTAAATTGAAAAAATAAGCAATCATTATTTTTATTTTTATTAAGATAGCATTCTTTGTTTACAGCATTTTTTCACACCTGCCTAAAACATTTGCGCAGTACTGTATATCTTACAATTTCCATGTTTATCATTGCGAAAAAAAAAAAATTAAATGTTAGATTTACATTGTCTCCACATTTCAGAACTATATAGTATTTATATAGTACATAAACAATTAAGTGAAACTAAATAGATTTTACAAAACCATATAATACTAATGTTCAATGTTATTGTGCCATTTTTAGAGAGCCGTTTGATTGATCTTGATGTGCCATACAGTGAATGTAAAAGCTGAATTTTACCAGCCCGCTCATAAGAATCAAGTAACTAAGCAAGGTGTCAAATATTGCTTGTATGTATTGGTGCAATCACCTCTTTGACTTGCTATAGGCCATTGCAAGCCATTTCCTCAGTAAAAAGCCACTGAATTAAACTTGAGATGGAATCCTTTCTCTGCAATGTTCTCTTGACCTCTTCAGGAGGATCTGCAATACAGAAGAAACCAATTATGGCATCCCTAGTCGATCCCAGTGAGATACTTTAGGGTAATCATTCCTTTTTCTTCAGATCTAAGTTTACAATTGACCTTTTTGCAGCTGACGGAATGCTTTTATTTCACTTGAAAGGTCACTCTCTCTGGTCTTACTTTTTTGCTGCTTTACAGTCCTTGGAGTTGGAAATTCACTACAACAAACAAGAAAAAAGCATTGCTTTTACTATAGCCTCCTTACCAACAATGTAAAAGCTTAATATTGTGTGAGACAACTATGACCAGCAAACTTGGGCAAATGTTGTTCTCAGCTCTCTTCACTGAAGAAGTGTTTAAGGAGCATACCCCAGAACTGTCTTATTGACTAATTGGGAGTTAGACTTTTGCATGGAATATTAGCATTTAGTTGTAGGGAAAAAGTCTGGTGAAGCCCATACAGCAGAACCTAGCAGCAGCTGGGTACACATCATTGAAAAAAAAACAGCCTAACCCTGAGCAAGGTTTTTTTTTTTTTTTTTTTTTTTTATGATTTATTTTACTAGTGTTAAAGAAAATGGCTAATATAAGGCCATCGTAAGGCAAAAAAGTCCTGTAGAGTGTTTTATTCCTCCTCTAAAGCAGCCGATTAGTGCAGGTTTGAAGGAATAAAGGCACATTAAACATGAAGCCAGTGTAGTGTGTCAGGCTGGGGACCTATTGTTGTAAAAATTCACTGTTGCTGAGTAGATTGGGAGTTTGCTTTAACTGAAAGCTTCAAGCAAGCTGGAGGCATTGGCTGCTCTAACGCTCTCTAACACTCCACACGCCTCCTCTGATGTTTGTAAAATATGCATACCTGCTATCACAAGCCATTTGGGGGCTTATTAACATGCTCAGAGTCCTCCCCCATCCAACTTTCCTCTGAAAACCTCAGGTGCACAGCATAGCTTTTTTGCTTTTGCTTCCAAAGCAAAAAAAGAACATCATATACTTGATTTTTCATCAGTTGAGTATTAGAGCTTTCCAATCACTGTGTAATGACAAAAAAATTATTAAAGGGGCTCTATTGAGCTTTTTCGAACACTTATTCATACACCAAATAGCAGTGTGCTTGTCTCTAATTGTTCACCTCAGTGTCTGAATTAAATAAATCAAACATGTACATTAGCACATTAGAACATTCTGAATGTTCTATAGTCTTTGCCATTTCAGAATGCTGCCCCATGGCAAAAATTGTGTTACATAACAACAGGGTTGTCACCACATATACACTGTACATACTTATACAACATTATATAATAATGCATTTTTAATGCTGCAAAACTATATAGGTAATGCATCTGGAAAGGGGGCTTAATAAATCTAGCATAAGCATGAATAACATCAAGCTGTAACTGTTAAATCTTCCATTAATCAGTTACCTAAGCTAAAATCCAGTTTGATGTGAACACTGTGTACACAATTATTAGGCAAGTGAATATTATGGCCATATCTTTTTTATGAATATATTTTAACTCCAATCTACATGAACTTGAATGCTAATTGGATTTAAGCATATCAGGTGATGTGTATATGTGTAATGAGGGAAGGTGTGACTCAACACCCTATATCAAGGTGTGCATAATTATGTGGCAGTTTCCTCAGGCAAAATGGACCAAAAAGAGACAGGACTCTTAAAAGTCAAAATTTGTAAAAGGTCTTTAAGAAGGATGCAGCATTCTTGAAATTGCTATAAAGAAATTGGGGCGTGATCACAGAACAATCAAACATTTTGTTGTAAATAGCCAACAGGGTCGCAAGAAATGTGTTGAGAAAAAAGTTGCAAATTAACTGCCAAAGCTTTGAGAAGAATCAAATGTGAAGCTACCAGGAACCCTTCATCCTCCAGTGCTGTCATATTCCAGAACTGCATCTTACCTGGAGTGCCCAGAAGTACAAAGTGGCTGGATCAGTAACGGGCACAGTGCTCCACTTCGACTCAGATGGCAGCAATGTGGAGATGGGGTACTGGTATAGGCTGGAATTATTAAAGATGAGCTAGTTGGACCTTTTGGGTTGAAGTTGGACTCAAAATCAACTCCCAAACCTACTGCAAGATTTTAGCAGACACATTCTTTAAGCAGCAGTTCAGGAAAAAGTCTACATCTTTCAAGAAGACCATGATTTTTATGCAGGACAATGCTCCATCGCATGCATGGAAGTACTCAACTGCGTTGCTTGCCAGTAAAGGCCTCAAAGATGAAAGAGTAATGTAACGATGTAGTGTTGTGGGCTCGACATCAATGCAGAGCCGAGAGCTACATACTGAACTTTAATAACTGATAGCGTGCACAGAACTCATAAACTAAACATACTGAAAATAACAAGTGTAAAAGATAACATAAATAAACACAAATGTAAGCACACAGAATGACCAGCACCCTGCTCCGATTCATTGGGGCTTATAACACCAACCAAAGTGTCTGAACAGTGTCTGAGAGGCTGTGTTTGCTGCTTCACAAGAAGCTAATCTTAGCTAACACATCAAGAAACTGACATGAATGGAAGGCTTATGACTGTTACTGCAAAGATGGGTGAATATATTGGTCAATTATATTTTTTTAATGAAATGTTTAAAATGTTTATTTGTAAATTTTACAAATTTACACTTTAATTTCACTTTAACAGATAAATAATAAATAAATAAACAATTGACATGGGAACAGTTTAATTTTTCATTTGGTTGTGTAATAATGTTGTGTAAAATATGTATACTGCAGACAATGTTCACACTCACATTTCTTTAGTAAAACATTCAGGTTTCAGGGTTATTAACATTTTGGATTGGATGATAGCACTGACAGCACTTGTTCTATATTAAAATTAATCCTCAAAATACACACTTGCCTAATAATTGTGCATACAGTATACTTTTCAAGAGTTTTGTTAAATGTGTATCAAAAATGGATTTACTTCACAATAATAAAGAATGCATGGCATTTCAAAGATTTCTCTATCTATAAATAAATGGATAAACTAGTGAACCTGCCAACAAAATTTACTTTACTGCAGAGAGCATAAATGCAATTAATTAAGTTAGCTATCTTGGTAGCATTACCTGATATTAACTAGCTCAGTTATGCTCTTAGCTCAGCTGTCTCATCTAACAGACTTGCTATGATTAATAGTAACAGGTTCACTAAAAAATTTTAATTGAGAAATAATAATTGAGGAGGATTCAATGACTATAAATTTGGCTGTTAATGCTATTAATATATTGATATTTTTTACAAAGTTGTTTTTAAAAGTTGTTAAAAGTTTTTCTTTTGATGATAGTATTACAGTTTGTATATTATGACATTATTATGGTTGTTGTTATTGATACTATAATTATTATTGTTATTGTTATTATTATTACTACTACTAGTAGTAATTCTGGGGCAGCGGTGGCCTAGTGGTTAGGGCGTGGATCGGGGGTTCGGGGGTTCGAACCCCTTCCCAATAGGTTGCCCTGAGGTACCCTTGAGCAAGGTGCCGTCCCCGTCACTGCTCCCCGGGCGCTTTCAATAGCTGCCCACTGCTGCACGGTGTTTGAGTGTGCATGGGTTAAATGCAGAGGTCCAATTTCGTTGTGGTTCATTGTCTGCTGTGCTTTGACCTCACAATGACAAGGGTTTTCACTTTCACTACTACTATTTGATCATCTTTTGGTTAATATTAATATATTCAGAGAGGGCTTAGTTTGTTCTGCTGTTGCTAAACCTTTTTCAAGAGTAAATGGTGTTGTTCCCGAAACAAATCTTTCCAAAACGTTATGAAAATGACTTAATATGTTGAGGCATTATTGTTTGAATGTGGACTAAAAGAAAATCAGCTTTAATTCTTAGGCTTGAAATTGAATTTTTGGTCCTGAAATGACTAAGATTTGGCCATCTAGCCCCTCTTTAGGACATGGTCCTGTCTTGACTTGACTCAGCACTCGATTAGTTATGGTCTAGTCCTTGACTCAGCCTCGACTAAGGTGAAAAGTAAATAGATGTAACATATCACTTAAAAATTGCATGAAATAAGGATAAACATAATCCAGCCATAACCCAGAAGGACAAAATATATTACTAATAAATCATTAGTTTTACACTGTTTAGATTTTAGCAAAGAATCTGAAATGGTCAATTGCATCAACAAAACATAAGTGCTAATAAAAAACTATGAAAACATTTTTCCCTTGCAAAACTATCTTTCATCTAGAATAAAAAATAAAATAATTACATAATGGGAAGACATTTTCAGTTACTATGTATGCAGTTACAATACAATGGCTCTTTACTACAGGAATGAACTACTATTTATAAGTGTCGCTTGCACATGCAGTTATTATTATGGACGTTCTAAAAATGCATTCAGTATTTTCCAAAAAACGTACTGTGACACAAATTTACACGTCGACATATTCCCTGCCAGCCTCCAATAGATACCAGCACCCATACCAGTATTTACTACATGAAAGCAACAACAGATTTCATTCAGATCAGAGATTTTGATTGTTCAGAATATAATTTGAGCAGTACAAAAGGCTCCTGTAAAATAAACCGAGTACCCTTCCATCTACCAGAGCTGATTTTGCAGGCTGCCCCTAGGAGACCAGTTCATCTAATGCCTCTAAGCTCACTGTGTGAGCTTATTCCTGCTAATTCTGCCCCACTGTGGGGTGCCCATTAGATGCCTTGATTTCCCATTTTGATGTTACTCCCACTACCTTGTTTCTCAAGCCAAACTCATTTCATCTAGGGAAAAAAAAAAACACTGGGCTTTGTAAGCTCTCCTCCTAACACCACAAGCCTTCTCCCTTCTCCTACATACACTCTCTCTCTCTCTCTTACTTATAACATCTTACATGACCAAGGTTTTTGAAAATTCTATTACTTGCCAGTCTGACATTTCAGTAATACAAAATGTTTTATGTTGGTGACACCAGTGGCATATTAATATCGGAAGCATTTCTTCATGCAAACCAAATAATCAGAACCCACTCCTATTCACCCTTAGCAGGTTTGGATTAAGTATAAAATTTGCATTAATATTACCTATATGTGCATCAGATCCAAAGATTAATGCGATTAAGATTGAATTAACAAAGTGGAATCTTGCACATATCTTCAAACCATTTACAAAGACACAGACAAATGAACATATTAATTCCTATTGTACCTGGAAATTGTAACAGGGCCTGGAGATTTGAGGTTTAAAATTGCAAATTGAAAATGTATGTGAAAACAATGGGAAACAAAGATAAATTATTATTCCGTGCAAATATTTTCATTAAAAATTTGTAATTTCTTGATAACCCCAAAACATGTTCAGAAAAGCAGAAATGGAGAAATCTGCAATTCTTAAAGCATAGGACTCGGCTGTCATAGTTTATGCCTCCAAGTTAAGTCCAAGTCAGGACTCCTAAAAAAGATTACCTATACTAATCCATTACACTCTATGCAAATTGCATTTCATTTTTTAAATTATATCCCTATAAATTCCAGTCCCAGTAAATGAAGGCAAACACATCCCCGGAAAATGTTACATATTAATCAATTTCTCTGTCAGCATGCCTTTGTCTTTGAAAGGTTTCAACAAAACTAATTATGAAGTTTTCAACTATTTTTAAGTCCCTGCTGATTCCCGGAGTGGCAGTTCAAAAAGAGAGCTCCTATAGCTTAAGAGGACTGTGAGAACTTTCCAACACACTGTCTAAACTTTACATTAGCATTTATTGTATCAGTGATCTCTTTTACAATCATATCGTGACACCTGAGCTTGGTGCAGATCAGAGGTTAAGCTTGGGATCATCACTTTACCCTAGATTACTTTATCCAAGATTAATAAAATAGCAACAACAAAACCAACCTGCAACCGCAACTCTATCATTCATATTTTAAGGTGGGGGATATTTCCTTCTACTTTCTTCTGCTTAGTAAATGTGTTAAGACTTAAATAGTCAAATCATTAAAAATATGTTTTTGTAGTGGAGATAGTCGACAGAAAGTAAGACAATTATTACTTTAAATGGTTACAAATGTAAATGATACCATTAAAAAGCGTGTCATATCATTAACAAATGTCAAAACAATAAATGAGATCAATTGTTTTTGCCACCACCTTTGCCAACAGGTACAAAAAGACATCAAAGACCAAAGAAAAACATTGACAATAGAATTTGTGGTCCTAAAAAATCTCAGGGACTTTAAATATGAAACTGTCACAGAATATAACTTTCTTCTTCTTCCAACCTTAGTCGTCTTCTTTTACTTTCGGCTGCTCCCGTTTAGGGGTCGCCACAGCGGATCAACTATCTCCATTTGTTCCGGTCCTCTGCATCTTCCTGCTTCAAACTGACCACCTGCATGTCCTCTCTCACCACGTCCATAAACCTCCTCTTTGGTCTTCCTCTTCTCCTCTTTCCTGGCAGCTCCATCTTCAACATCCTCCTCCCAATATAATCCTCATCTCTCCTCTGGACATGTCCAAACCAACGCAACCTTGCTTCTCTAACCTTGTCTCCAGACGTCTAACCTGAGCTGTCCCTCTAAAATACTCATTTCAAATCCTGTCCATCCTCGCCACACCCAATGAAAATCTCAGCATCTTTAAGTGAGACACCTCCAGCTCCGCCTCCTGTCTTTTCGTCAGTGCCACCGTCTCCAACCCATACAACATAGCTGGTCTCACTACTGTCCTGTAAACCTCCCCGTTTACTCTAGCTGGTACCCATCTGTCACAAATCACTCCAGCCACTCTTCTCCACCCATTCCAACCTGCCTGCACTCTCTTCTTCACCTCTCTTCCACACTTGCCGTTACTCTGAACTGTTGATCCCAAGTATTTAAACTCCTCCACTTTTGTCACCTCTACTTCCTGCTTCCTAACCACTCCACTTTCCTCCCTTTCATTCACACTCATGTATTCTGTCTTTGCCCTACTCACTTTCATTCCTCTCCTCTCTAGAGCATATCTCCATCTCTCCAGGTCATCCTCAAGCTGCTCCCTACTCTCACTGCAGATCACAATATCATAAGCAAACATCATCGTCCACGGAGACTCCTGTCTAACCTTGTCTGTCAGCCTGCCCAATACTATTGCAAGCATGAAAAGGCTCAGTGCTGATCTTTGATGTAATCCAACCTCTACCTTAAATGCATCCGTCACTCCCACTGCAGATCTCACCACTGTTACACTGCCATCATACATATCCTGAACTACTCTCACATACTTCTCTGTAACACCTGACTTCCTCATACAAAACCACAACTCCTCTCTAGGCACCCTGTCATATGCTTTCTCCAAGTCCAAAAAGGCATAATGCAACTCCTTCTGACCTTCTCTGTACTTCTCCATCAACACCCTCAGAGCAAACATTGCATCTGTAGTGCTCTTTCTCGAACTAAAACCATACTGCTGTTCACTAATCCTCACCTCTTTTCTTAACCTATCGGTACCAGTATACTTCGTCTCCACTCCTCAGGCATCCTCTCACTTTCTAAGATTGTGTTAAACAACCTGGTCATAAATTCCACTGCCATCTCCCCTAAACATCTCCATGCTTCCACTGGTATGTCATATGGTCCAACAGCCTTTCCATTCTTCATCCTCTTCATCGCTGCCCTTACTTCCATTTTGTTTATTTGCTGCACTTCCTGGTTCACTCTACTCACGTCATCCAATCTTTGCTCTCTCTCATTTTCTTCATCCCATCAGCCCCTCAAAGTACTCCTTCCATCTGCTGAACACACTCTGTTCACCTGTGAGTATGTTTCCATTTCTATCTTTAATCACCCTGACTTGCTGCACATCTATCCCAGATCTGTCTCTCTGTCTAGCCAATCGGTAAAGGTCCTTTTCTCCCTCTTTACTGCCCAACCTCTTGTACAATTCACCAAAAACCTTATCTTTGGCCTTCACCACTGCTTTCTTCACCCTGCGGTTCATCTCCTTGTACACCTGTCTACTTGCTTCATTGCTCTGACTGTCCCATATCTTCTTTGCCTCCCTCTTCTTTTGAATACACTCCTGGACTTCTTGGTTCCACCACCAGGTTTCCTTATACTCCTTCTTCCTTCCAGAAATGTCACACCAAGTACATTTCTAGCCATCTGCCTTATCACTTCTGCAGTAGTTTCCCAGCAATCCAGTAGCTCTTCAACACCTCCCAGTGCCCGTGTTAACTCCTGCCTGAATTCCACCTTGCAGGCCTCCTCCTTCAGCTTCCACCACTTGATCCTCGGCTCTGCCCTCACTTTCCTCCTCTTCTTGACCTCCAAGGTCATCCTACAGACCACCATCCTATGCTGTTTAGCTACATTCTCCCCTGTCACTGCCTTGCAGTCTCCAATCTCCTTCAGACTGACCCTCCTGCAAAGAATATAATCCACCTGTGAGCATCTTCCTCCACTCTTATACGTCACCCTGTGCTCCTCCCTCTTCTTAAAATAAGTATTAACTATAGCCATTTCCATCCTTTTCGCAAAATCTACAACCATCTGACCTTCAGCATTCCTTGACACCATGCCTACCCATCACCTTCTCATCACCTCTGTTCCCTTCACCAACATGACCATTAAAATCTGCACCAATCACCACTCTCTCTCCCTTGGGTACACTCTCTATCATTTAATCTAACTCACTCCATAATTCTTCTTTCTCTTCCATTTCACAACCAACTTGTGGAGCATAAGCACTAATAACATTCATTATCACACCTTCAACTTCCAGCTTCAAACTCATCACCCTCCCTGACACCCTCTTCACCTCCAAAACACTCTTCACATATTCTTCCTTCAGGATAACACCTACTCCATTTCTCCTTCTGTCCACACCATGGTAGAACAGTTTAAACCCTCCTCCAATACACCTGGCCTTACTACCCTTCCATCTAGTCTCTTGTACACACAAAATGTCAACCTTCCTTCTCTCCATGTCAGCTAATTCTCTACCTTTACCAGTCATGCTGCCAACACTCAAAGTCCCTACCCTCACTTCCACTCTCCTGCACTTCTTTCTCTCCTCCTCCCTCTTGACATGCCTTCCTCCCCTTCTTCTTCTTCTCCTTTTGCGGTCGTTGTTAACCCGGGCCTCGACCGATCTGGTATGGAAGTCTGTTTCGTTGTCCACGTATTGATTTGGCCAAGTTTTACACCGGATGCCCTTCCTGAGGTAACCCTCCCCATTATCCGGGCTTGGGACCAGCACAAAGAAATACACTGGCTTGTGCATCCCTAGTGGCTCGGTTAGTCATTTTGTAAAATGCTAGTTCTGCTAGTTCTGCTAGTTCTGCCCTTGTCAAATGTAAGTGCTGCGAAATGATAGAACAACTCCATCATGAAGCGGTTTCAATAGTTCCTATGTCCAGTTACATCCCCAGAGTTGGCAAAAGTGCACACATCTGTTACTTTAGCGCACATGCAATTTTAAAGACTATGGTCAAAATAGAAGTACTGGATCCAATTCTTTAATCAAGTAAACCTAACACTACAGACTCTAAAATCTATTCAGAGTATAAAGCAAAAAGTAGCCAATTCATAGTTTTCACATTCTTTCACAGCCTTCCACACCCACACTAAATCTGCTTCAATTGACCACCACTTATTTTAGTAATCTTGTTTTGCCAAAATACTGGATGCAACAATTGATAATGGCTGCACTTCTACAGAATTCCAACAGAAAAAGCAAGATAGTAGTGTAGTGTAGTAGATTTACACTATAAGAGGTGCCTCTCTGGGGATGGGATGAAAAATTGGCAGCCAGCTGTTTGTTGTGGCAGCAAATATTTAATGAAATATAAGCACAGGTATTTAAAAGACTTTAATTTTAGTTGTATCTTCACCACATTGTTCTGATAAAGCTTGTTTTTGTGGACTGATGCAGTGACTTTGGAAGAGAGTTTGCTGTGTTCCAAACAATAGTTCTACACTTCTCACAATACATAACTGAGCGCATGTCCAATTGTTGTGTACTTTTTCTACATTCTATTTCATTTTCATTTGCAATGCATTATTTTATGCTAGTTCTGTTCACAATTACAGCTAATGACAGCTAAATGAAAAGTTATACAGATAAAAGGAAGGTTCATTCATCATCTATCAAGCAGCAGCATTATTAAAACATTCACAGTGAAAATAAAGATGGTACAAAGATGGAAAATGTACTAGTAAGTGCCGTAGATCAGCTGTTGAAAGATGTTTCTTTGCAAAGATAACTAAACCTCATGCCATATTAATGAAATTCAAAGACTATTAAAACATTCTAAATTCATAAATCATAAATAACAATCCACTGAAAATAATGAACAAGTAATGCACTTCACTGGTTTACCTTCACTCATATCACTTGTTTTCTCTGTTATGAACATTACTTTTCTCTGGTAGTCAAGCCTGCCTTTCTTCTGTTTTGTCTTGCTGCATTGTTTACATCTTTTACATCATTTATGTCTTGTTACTTTTCTTGTGCATGATATGCACTGGCAGATACTCTAATTAAAAAGAAAGAAAAAAGTATTTTGTTTCGTTCAGTATCCCGAAGATAAATACACATACATATACAAACTCTTATGTAAAAGTAATCATACAAAGTCAACTTCTTTTGATGGCCACATCATCCCCTATTTTATATTGTGACATTATCTTATGCTGGCTTTCTGCATCCTGCCTCTGGGTGTGATGAATTGGCTTGCACTAGCAGTTACACTTAGTGAGGATTTATGCCCTTTCCTCTTAGGATTCCATGAGGAGGAAAATGGATGCGAAGAAGAAGTCCTATGTATAGTAAGAAGCAACAAATTAATAAAAAGCTACTACATTTACACCTTAAGGGACAAGAAGCCCTGATGGAGAGAGTTTGGCAGAGAGAGGGAGGGCCACAGAGAAAAGAAAAATGGAAGCAGAACTTGCTTGGTACCAAAAGTATCATGTCACAGGAAATAACCATCAGCTGTTTATTTGAGCTCAGTTGGTGTGGAAAAGATCTAATCTCACAAAAGATGGTGCGCAGTGAACTATACAATAGAGGCTGAAAGCAGGATGATGCCTTTTGCAGAGTAACTATTTCACAGAAAAAAAAAATTCTTGTGTTGGTTATATTTTGCTGCACACCAACAAAGCTTAAAACAATCAAGCACAAACATGCACATTTTATTTCTTTACTTAGTTAGTAAATTAGTTAGTAGGTTAGTTGGTTAGTTAGTTGGTTAGTGAAGTAATTCATTCCGAATATCTCCAATCCAAATATTTTCTTTCTGTGCTCTTTGTGTAGTACATTTGCCCATCATTCAACAAAGCCAAACTAATGTGCAGGAGGCTCACTTTCTTTGTGATGGCCATGTTAATTTGCTAAATGCCTAAAAATATTCAGATAAAATCATACATGGCTCTAATATAGCAGTATGCCACCGTCTCTAAACAAAAATTTCTCAAAATGTCTAGAACTTAATTTCTAATATCCATAGAATGCCCTTGAATCTTAATTCTGAAAGCTTTCCTCCAGATTTACAGTCAAACCAATTGAAAGAAAAGAGTTCATTTGTCCAGAAAAGGTTAAAAATACATGAAATACATTACATTTCATTGCCTTCAGAGTGCCTATGTGACCTTTCATGACACAAAAGAAGACTAGAGGATCATGTTCAGTAGCGATGGAGGTATAATCTCAAGCTAAAAAGCCTTACTGTTTACATTCTGATGACCATCCTCTTCATAGTATTATTTGCTTATGTGACTAAAACAGATATTAAAAATCACTGATGACGTATGTCTGCAAAGTTCATGATGCACTTATTTTTGATATCAATTGAACTGTTGGGGCAGCGGTGGCCTAGTGGTTAGGGAGTTGCCCCTGCATCGAAAGACTGTGGGCTCACTGCTCCCTGGGCGCTTTCAATAGCTGCCCACTGCTGCACAGTGTTTGCATGGGTTAAATGCAGAGGTCCAATTTCATTGTGGTTCATCGTGTGCTGTGCTGTGCTGTGCTGTGACCTCGCAATGATAAGGGTTGTTACAAAATATTTATTTAGAAAAATGTTGTACATTATAAACTAGTGATATAATCATGTGGTATCCCATCAGTGCCAGGATAAGAAAGAAGACAATATGATTATGCTTATTGGGGTGCAATGTAATGCAGTGCATTTGCCTGATAAAAAAGAGGGCTAACTGTATAGTTCTAATTGTATGTTCTACAAAAAAGGAACAAATATGTGTTGTATTAGAAAAGGCGACATTTTTGTCACTACAAATAACAGCTATTCTGTAGTGTCCAAATATACAATACGAGAAAACAAATTAGACATTCTATCCAGCAAAAATCCATCTGTTTCCCTTTGCATCTTCCTCAAATGTGCCACTGAAGCCAAGGCTCAATTGTACAAGGACCAGTCAATGTAAAACAGCCACACACACAGAAACGGACAAAGAACCAACTGGATGATGGGCTCCTTAAAAACTAGTCAATAGGAAAACTAAGCAAGCAACGACATATGTGTACTATAAAACACCACATCACAGGTAAAAGAATAAGCTAAACAATTTCTTTTGTAGAGTTTTTGTTTTGTGTTTGTCGGTTTTGTTTGTCACACATATTCTGACATGGTAGGGATTCAAAGTGAATTAGGTGGGTTCCAGAACAGCTTCAATTTATTCAGATCCCAGAGAGAAGAAGCACCTCTTAGAAGTCCTATCTGGTTTTCGGGGAGAGGACCTTTTTTCTGAATCCAGTAAATTTCATATGATCTATTTTGGAATCATCTTTTTATCAACTCAACACGCAACCTGACAGCCTTTTCCCTAAAAGACATCTTGCAGTTTGTGAGGTAAATGTTTTCATATTCAACCTAGAACTATCCTGAATACACTTAGATGCAAATAACACTGCAAAGTCCGAGGGAGAAAACACCATCATCTCAGTAATAGTTTTTTTTCCCCCTGCTTTCTTCATTTCTGATGTGTGGTTATTAAGCAAGCTGTTGCTACAGTTAGTCCAACGCAACAACTGAACCATGTGATGAGGGCAAATCAAGCTTGGCACATCAACAACAGACCCTCTGCTAAGATGCAGGATAACAAACAAGATTTTCACCAGAAATAAATTAGCTAAAGTATCTCACCTACCAAAGGGATAAAAAGATGCAGTTAATTGCTAATCCCAGCCAGTGCCTGCTTCCATAATGGAAGCCAATCCCTTAACACAGCCTGACTTTTCACAGCCAGACAGGTTGGTAACCACCTGGACATAAAAAATAGGCTACGAGTCATCAGATCAGACCTCTATATGGGCATTTAGCACTCCTTCCCAATCCCTCCCTGCCTCATTTCCTTGTTCCCCATGTTTGGACATGTCCTGTTTTTGGTTATATTTGGGATGCCTAGCCTGTTCTTTTGCCAATAAAGCAGGGTACAAATGCCAATGCACAAATGCTACAAAGCAAATTGTGTGCCTCTGGTGAAGTGATGAGTCTAGTCCCTCTGATATAGCGAAATCGTCAAAATTACAATTCTAATCTGGTATTTAATGACCTAAATAAATGTAACCACTTTAAAAAATAGAAATCAATTTGACTACTAAGTAAACTGTCTAACTGTCTACAAACACATACTATCGTGTGTGTGTGTGTGTGTGTGTATGTGTATATGTATATATATATATATATATATGTTTATAGATATGTAGCTCCCACTTCCAATCTTCCCAGTCCCTTGTGTTCAGGAGTGTTCTCATCAGCTTGCCGGGTGGCCCTGTCCAGTCCAGGCCCTCCATGTCAGAGAAAGAAAATGCTGATTCCAGCAGACTGTCTTTCACAACTCTCTGATCAAATTGTTCTCAGTCTCTACGAAGAAGAATAAAAAAAAAAGAAAGGCCGCAACAACATTCTAATTGACATAAACAGATTATCTTCTCCAAGGCAAAAACACATTCAGCTTTCAAGCCTGCAGGGTACTACAATTTGATGTTTGACAGCATTAACTAATGCAGTGAAAATGGTACAGTTTCCATATTTTACTACCGTTGTAAGCCTACTTCATCTATTCTAATGCAAAACTCTACATTTCACTGTAAATACATCATGGTGCGTATAGAGCTGATGTTTGTCAGATCCTTGAGCTGTTTAAATGGTTAGTGAACATGAAATTAAGGTTAGCTTCTAGTTTAATTAACAAAAGCTTCAGAAAGTACTGATCTTTGATAAACAATAACATTTAAGCATTAATACAATCACCTATAAATTAATACACAGGAATGTTTTTAACATTAATTTTATGCAAAAATGACAGTTTCTTCTTAAAAGATGCAGTTGCAAAAATATTAAATATTAAAGCATAAATAACAATCAAATTTGAAACAACTTTCGGCCATTACATTTTTCAGACTCCATGCTAAAAACCAATTAAGAAGTATAAACAATTCCTCGTGCAAAGTATGACGGACAGTTTCAAAATCTTCCATAAATTTTCAATTATTCAGCTATTCAGGAGATTGGTCAGGCACTAATAGCATTTTTAGGCTACACAATTGGGGTCATGTTGTTGTAATGGTGAAATGCCAACTGTCTTCTAATGTGAACCTGTAATATGAACCTGTTTTGCACACTGTTTGCTAATGAACTACCCAGTATCGTGAAGCTCCCACCTCAGAAGTTTCCAAATGATGTTTCTAGTTTGAAAACCCTAAAGAGAAGTGAAGGGTAACCTGGAAGTTTGATATCAGAATATTATGGGTAGGCAACAACAGTGCACAAGAGATATCACAATGACTTTGTGCAGCAAATCTCAAGGGAGGGTGAGGAGGGGTTGGGGTTGTGTTGTGGGAGAGGGGGGTTTCACAACAAACACGTAGCAGGACTAAGCAAACAGTGCTTTTTTTTCTTTCAGAAACAAGCGTGAAGTAAAACATTAAAAAGATTTTTGGTGAGGACAAAAAAAACTTCTGGGATGCTTCTGGGAAATAAAAATTAAGTCTGATCACCTGCTTCCAAGAAACATAACAGAAAAAGTTTGAGAGCAACTGGCTTTAGTGTCATGACTGCTATTATGCCAATTTCAATACCCTCTCACAAAGATAGGAAATTAAGCAATTTCCCTCAGGACCAATAATGTTTTTCAGTTTCTGATTCTGATATGATATTTAATCTTTAAGAATCAAATTTTCCTACATTTGCTAATGCTAAGAAATACGGCTTTGAAATACTATCCTCTGCATTGTGATGAAGGTGTCTATATTATTACTATTTTATTAATCAATTACAGTTTGTTATATTATTTAGTCATTGCAGATCTAATTTCCAAATCCAATTAAAATCTTATCATGCCTGATTAACTCCTACTATTCATAAAATGTACTTCAGTGGAGGGGGTATAAGAAATAGGTCATGATAATGTAACAGGGAAACATTTGACCAATATCAGAACTGAACAATATGACAATCTTTATTGTTATTGTAATAAAAACAAATTTGAGTCCTCTTTTTTAGGGTATCATGATGTTATAAGTAATAATAGCACAATGGTGAACTGCAAAATTAATGCTGTTCGACTGGACGGCACTATGCCATGTGTGAGAGGTTAATGAAAAACACTGTATTCGCATTTTTGTGGCACTATTTTCTGTGGCACACATTTTGTGATTCCTTCTGTGGTTCTGCATTTAAAGTGATCACATGTCAGAAAAAAAAAAAACATATCATGACCCATATCAGGTACTCATATCAGGTTTCTGTGGTGCTCATGTTTCACCACATTTGTATACATAGATATTGACTACTGAACACTGTTTGGGCAGCAGAATGTATACAACTATAACAGTATTGGCCAAACAAAATGTCATTCCAACTCTAAAATTTGGAAAGTGTTCACCTCCAAAGATTATCAAAACAAAGTAAAAAATCCATGGCAACTGCAATGAATCTGCAGTTAATTATTTTGACAAGCATTGCCGAGCTGCGTGCTTTACCACCACAGCCGATTTATGTCCCAATGTGTTTGGAAAGAAACAAAAATTGATTTCTTTTCTCTAAGGTTGTCTGGTGACTTGATTAATACCTGATTTCATTCTGAGCTACAGGTCCCAGCAGATGCAACTCTGCAGTGCCAGCAGTTCATCAAGGAGATTCACTACTGTGTATATGAGATTAGAAACTGTTTATTGTATTTTCTGCATTGGAAGGCCCTTAACCTGACATGACAAGGCAGTGCTTATTTCACACCGAAGAGGGATTCAAGGCATCATTCCCCAATATTGTGGTGTCTAATAGTCTTTTTTTCATGGTCTTTGTATATTTTTTCATTATGGCGTCATTTAGAGTCTAGCAGTATTCTCTTCTGCTGCTACCATTACAACCTGTATTGTTATTGTGCCCAGTTCTTTGTTATAGTTGTTATTCTTATTGGAGCCCAGGGCTCAAACATGTTTTGTGTGTTCCATCGCTTTTCACTAAAAAGATGACTAAATCTTTGTCTTAGATGTCTAGTCAGGCATATTGTGGCTAGGTCAGTATAATACAGTATGATGCATAAACAGCATAAAGAAGCATGGTATAAGAATGGTACACAGGGTAAAATGTTCTTGGTGAGGTGTAACACAAATAAATCTCTGCTATTCCAGCTTGAATAGCTCATCCTTACTCTAAGGGATATTCTTCCATATCCAGGCCAATCCTGTCAAAACACAGGGCTGCACTCATGTGTCAAAGCTTGATTACTGTTTCTTAATGCACTGATAGGAAAAAAAATTAGATTTTTTTTCTCCTCATATCAATTTTGGAGCAGTCCATCTGAATCACAGGATCATCTATGATTTCCACCCCAGCCCACAAATGAATAGATTAAACCATCCCAAAATCAACCTGCTCCATGACAACAGCTAACTATTCATTGGCCTAGTTTGTGGACAAGAAAATGAGCCATCCACTTTTATGGTACAGTCTTTCTTTCTTACTGCAAGTTGAGAGTGAGGGGACTTAAGGGTGTACCAGAGAGTAAATTACAACTGCAAATCCACAGGTCTGGTAACAGCCAGAGTGGTTTATTAGGTGTGTGTGTGTGTGTGTGTGTGTGTGTGTGTGTGTGTGTGTGTGGGTGTGTGTGTGGGTGTGTTTGTGGGTGTCTGTGTTTTTTACTCTGGAACAACAGTATGTCTTTCTGTGTTCATAAGTAATGAGGGAGGGGCTTGGATTGACAGCTAGACAGGAGGTACAGTAGTATCCCTGAAGTAGGGTGGATGACTGCAGATGAACTGTAGGTAACAAGTGACATGTGACAAGCCTGGCTATTTTTGTGGTATGAAGGAAAGGCACCCAGCCTCCCATTGGGTTGACACATAGGTATGATAAGATTCCCAACCACTGCAGAACCACAACGTAAGTAACCCCATCCCAAAATGGCCATGGGCACTGCAATGCCAGTCTGACAAACATCATTTGGTGCACTATCTACAGCCCCCATCAACTTGGGCAGAGCACACAAATTTCATACAGCGCATTATTTTAAGCCAAGTTCTAGAGCAAGTGCAAATCAATAGGGCTAGAGAGCATGCAGTGCCACAGGGTATAGTTCATAAAATGAGAAATCATAAATAATGCAGGACGGGGTAACAAAAGTGATCTTATTGCTTTGCGAGAACATAGAAAAGGGGGGAAAAAAGAGAAATGCCAAGGGGACATGGGATCACTCAGCATTTTTCTTAACTTCTTCAATAATTCATCAGCAAAGAGACCATATCAAGAAATGACAAAACTTACTGACATTAATCAAATGTGCTGGGTATGACTGCACCATTATAGGGCTATAAACATGCAGCATATAATACATATTTTAAATTACAACACAAGCAATGTAGTAACCTTTTCCAACAAAAGCAGGTCAAGCTGTCTGTATAACAGAAATGGGCTTAAAACTACCTCTCAGGTCAAATCTAATGCAAATAAACTGCTTAGCAACAGTGAAGGTCTGAAGAATAAAAATGGAAAAGCAGCAGCCAAATAAAAAAATTGTATTCTAGAGGAGAAAAACAAAAGAGTGAATCAACATCCATGACCCCCTGAAGTTAACGGAATTCATTATAGAACCATTGCATGGACTGGGCTTCCTCTACAGCATACAGCAGTAATGACAGTTAGAATGGAACCCTAGGTAGCATCCTTTTAGTGACAGAAATGCAAAAAATCAATCTCATGACAATTTCAAACAGCACAACGGTCATTACAATAGCAATTATACAGTGATTTTCATTAGAGGGTTGCCAATTACTTTGAGTAAGCATGAGGTCAGCAGGCAGCTACTCCCTCTTTCACTAGAGACATACTGGATGGAGTGGCAGCAAGCTGCTTTTGGCAGTAATGCCACAAATGGGCATATTAACATGTCCTTAATAACAATTTTGATTTCCAGATCATTCTTCCCCTTTGAACTATGCTGCCAGGATGTAACAAGGAGTTTTTCAGTTTCAGAAGCAGATGCAACCAACAATTTTTCTGCTTTGGGACTTGCTAAAAAAGTTGTTTTGACAAAACCACATGTCTGTCTGTCCATCCGTCCGCCGCTTGTCCCAAACGGGGGTCGCAGGGGAGTGCCGGTGTCCAACCCAGTGCACACAGGGCAAGGACAGGGGACGCACCCTGGACAGGTCGCCAGCCCATCACAGGGAGGAGCAGGACAGGGACGGTACCTTGCTCAAGGGTACCTCATGGCAACCTATTGGGAAGGGGTTTGAACCCCCGATCCTCCGATCATAGGGCCAACACCCTAACCACTAGGCCACCGCTGCCCCCACAGCACCACTAAATTGTTAAAAATAGTTATTTAGCAAGAATAGACGGGGGAAAAAAGCAAATGACTTTATAAGTAAATAAAATTACTTTAAAACTGTGTGAAAGGAGCATAGAATAAACAGAACACATAAATGTGTTTGTCTATTTTAGGGTGGACTTTGTTTTGCTAGTATATTATACCTATCAATTTCTGTTGTTTTCATTTGTGGTCATCCAATCGGGCACTGCCTTTCTCTATGCTAACCCTTCAAATGAGTGTTCAGTGTCCAATAGTAGCTTAGCAACTGTAACTAGGCAAAGGAAAACTCATGTTTCGTTTTGTAGGTAAATAAGGTAAATAAGGTTCACATCCTTTATTCACAGTGAAAACCCTGTGAATAAAAACAGTTCTCCTCCGTTCCAAGCAAACAAATATACAGATCACCTATCAAAAGAAAAAGGTAAAAGAATAGGGTGGCACAGTGGGTAGAGCTGTCACCTTTCAGCCAGAAGGCCCTGGGTTTGATTCCCAGGCAGGGAGGCCTGAGTCCTTTCTGTGTAGAAATGCATGTTCTCTCTATGTCTGCGTGGGTTTCCTCCCACAATGCAAAGACAAGTGATATGTGAACAAGCTGTATGTTTTGGGGATTAACAGCCCTTGCCTGAGTATTTCAGTCACTAACACTACAAGAATTCCACAATGTCTGCATATAATTCAGTAGAGTTTAGGGAAGCTGCAACCTACGGTGACTCCATCAACCTGGAGGAGTACACAGCTTCAGTGACTGGCAACATCAGCAAGTGCATTGAGGATGTTACTGTCTCCAAGTTCATTATAACATGTCCCAACCAGAAGCCATGGATGACTGCGGAGCTGCGCAGACTCCTGAGAACCCGGGACAAGTCAGGGGACAAGGCCGCCCTCAGAAAAACAAGGGCAAACCTGTCTCGGGCCATCAGAGCGGCGAAGCGAGCTCACGCAGAGAGAATCCATAGCCACTTCAGAAACACCGGTGACACGCGAAGCATTTTATAGGGCATCCAGGTCCTCACCAACTACAGGACATCTCCACCTGCCTGTGACGGTGACTCCTCCCTCCCAGATGCGCTGAACCACTTCTACGCACGGTTTGATGCAGTGAACAACACGATAATGAGGAAGACCTCCGAACGACCAGATTCTCTGTCTGACCACAGCCGAGGTGAGAAGATCTCTTCTCAGAGTCAACCCACGGAAAGCTGCCGGTCCAGACAATATCCAAGGTCGTGCTCAGAGGATGGCAGATGTTCTCACTGACATCTTCAACATCTCTCTCATTTACGGCATTTAGCAGACGCTCTTATCCAGAGCGACTTACATGTCCTAATTACAGGGACAGTCCCCCTGGAGCAACTCAGGGTTAAGGGTCTTGCTCAGAGTGCTAGAGGTGGGATTCAAACCGGGGTTCTTGCCTCTTGAGGTCCGTAGGCAAGTACCCTACCACTAGACCACCGCCACCCTAAACGGGAACTGTTGTTCCAAGGTGCTTCAAGACCACCAGCATCATTCCAGTGCCAAAGAAACCATCTATCTCCTGCCTCAATGACTATCGTCCCGTCGCACTCACACCCATCATCATGAAGTGCTTCGAGAGGCTGGTTATGAGGCACATCAAGTCTCAGATCCCTTCATCACTGGACCCCCTGCAGTTTGCGTATCGTCCCAACCGCTCAATGGATGATGCAATCTCCACCACCCTCCATCTGGCCCTTTCTCATCTGGACAGAAAGGACAGTTATGTCAGAATGCTGTTCATTGACTACAGTTCAGCATTCAACACCATCATCCCTCAGCACCTGAGTGAGAAGCTGAGGCTGCTGGGCCTGAACACCTCCCTCTGTAACTGGATCCTGGACTTCCTGACTGGGAGACCCCAGTCAGTCAGGATCAGTAGCAGCACCTCCAACACCATCACACTGAGCACAGGAGCCCCCCAGGGCTGTGTGCTCAGCCCACTGCTGTTCACACTGATGACCCACGACTGTGCAGCCATGCACAGCTCGAACCACATCATCAAATTCGCTGACAATACAACCATGGTGGGTCTGATCAGCGGTGGAGATGAGGCAGCTTACAGAGAGGAGATACAAGAGCTGACGGACTGATGCAGAACCAACAACCTGTCTCTGAACGTCGACAAGACTAAAGAGATGGTTGTTGACTTCAGGAGACCATGTCAGGACCACGCTCCACTTATTATCAACACCTCACCTGTGGAGATGGTCCAGAGCACCAAGTTTCTTGGTGTTCACATCACTGACAACCTCACGTGGACTCTCAACACCAACTCCATCACAAAGAAAGCCCAGCAGCGCCTCTACATCCTGCGCAGACTGAGGAAAGTCCATCTCCCACCTTCCATCCTCACCATCTTTTACAGAGGAACCATTGAGAGCATCCTGAGTGGCTGCATTACTGCCTGGTACGGGAACTGCAACATCTTAGACCGCAAGTCCCTACAACGGGTAGTGAGAACAGCTGAGAAGATCATCGGGATCTCTCTGCCCTCTGTACAGGACATTTTCCCCACTCGCTGCATCCGCAAAGCAACCAGCATTGTGGATGATCCCTCCCACCCATCCCACACTCTCTTCTCCCTCTTGCCATCCGGGAAAAGGTTCTGCAGCATACGGGCCTCCATTTCCAGGATGGGAAATAGTTTCTTCCCCCTGGCCATCAGACTCTTAAACTCTTAAACCGCCAATGTCTACCCAGTCCTCCATTATCATTTTGTATTTATTTATTTGTTCTACAACACTGCAGCCCTCTACGGATGAATGTACTGTCTGTCGTGCCGTCTGTTGTTGCCTGTCTTGTGTGCACTTGTTGCACTGTTTTGTGTATTATGTTGTGTCTCTTGTCTTATGTTGTCTTGTGTCCTGTGTGTAGCACCAGGGTCCTGGAGGAACGTTATGTCGTTTCACTGTGTACTGTGTATATGGTTGAAATGACAATAAAATCCTAATTGACTTGACTTGACTTGACTAGAGAACTCTGCCTTACACTGCCATTAAGATGAAGATTTTAAAAAGTACAGACAACTGGATGCATTTTAGTGTGAACAGGTCAATTAATCTTCATTATCAATATAAAGGTGATGGATAATTAGCTATTGTTCGCTATCTTCTTTTCAAAAATCAATGTTTAACTTTCAGATTGAAAATTAACCTTTCCATTAACTAGATAAATTTGACACTCATGCAGTAATGTAGCTGTATTGGGCACAGCATCTGTCTACAAATCAGAACAATGTTCTGAAATCACAATCATTAAAACACTTGATTGCCATACTTTTAGTGCCTCGCCGGAAAAAGATCTACTAGTAAAAATCCCAAATCTATTCCTCTTTGTTTCTCTATTGTGTCTCTGTAGAAGTACAACCATCACCCATCATGGGGCAGCGGTGGCCTAGTGGTTAGGGAGTTGCCCCACATCGGAAGATTGTGGGTTCGAATCCCTCACCAGTAGGCTGCCCTGAGGTACCCTTGAGCAATGTACTGTCCCCGTCACTGCTCCCTGGGCGCTTTCAATAGCGGCCCACAGTGTTTGCATGGGTTAAATGCAGAGGTCAAATTTCGTTGTGGTTCACTGTGTGCTGTGCTGTAACCTCACAATGACAAGGGTTTTCACTTTCATCATCAATTAGTGCATCCAATTAGAAAACAGCTATATGTTATTCTGGCTGAACAAACCCGGTAAAAATATGTGATGGGCAATGGAAGAAAGCTTTCTATTGCCTTTCAGGTGGGAGGGTATTTTTAAGGATGTGAAGTCACATAAAACTATGGATAAGGATCCAGCTGAAAATTTTAACCAGAATTAAACACAAAAATGTTTAAAACAAAAAGTACATATTTAGGAAAAACAAAACAAAATAATTATTTTTTGCCCTGGCAATTTATTATTTTTTTTCTTTCTCCAATCTTTCATATTTACCATA
The DNA here is from genome assembly GCA_017165825.1 of Hepsetus odoe. Taxonomy (NCBI): domain Eukaryota; kingdom Metazoa; phylum Chordata; class Actinopteri; order Characiformes; family Hepsetidae; genus Hepsetus; species Hepsetus odoe. The sequence continues at coordinate 10,755,768 of CM029376.1, forward strand.
AATCAACAATAATAGTGTGTTACAATGTGCAAAGGTGAGTTCTTTGTAGAGGATGTCTACTTACTTTCGTTAAAAAAACAAAAAAAAAATCAAGAAAAAATGTCATATGATATTGAACAACTTTTGTATACAACTTTAAGTGAAAGTGACAACCCTTGTCATTGCGAGGTCACAGCACAGCAAGCGTGAACCACAACGAAATTGGATCTCTGCTTTTAACCCATGCACACCAACACCGTGCAGCAGTGGGCAGCTATTGAAAGCGCCCGGGGAGCAGTGACGGGGACGGTACCTTGCTCAGGGGTACCTCAGGGCAACCTACTTGTGAGGGAATCAAACCCACAATCTTCTGATGCAGGGCCAACTCCCTAACCACTAGGCCACCGCTGTAGTTAAACAAACAAAAACAAACAAACAAAAATTATTATGAAGCGAAAGCCAAAAAATCATTGCATTTTTAAAAGCAGCATCTTTACAGGTGATTTTGTTATACTTAATCACTGTTTGTTTGTTAGCCCACTGAAACAAGATATCAGGACAAACACACTCACACACACACCCCTAGGGGATCATTTTTGCATCTCCATTCTATCTGATGCATATGTCTTTGGACTGTGGAAGAAAACCCACGCAGACGCAGGGAGAACATGTAAACTCCACACAGAAAGGATCCGGGATGACTTGCCTTGGAATTGAACTCAGGAACTCCTCGCTGCTACCCACTGCGCCACTCCCCATTATACCGACAGTATTATAAATATCACATATTCAGTTATTCAGTCATTCATCATATTAAGAAAAAGCATTATTTCCATTATTTATGCCAAGTTTTTTCTAGAACAACTATAATGGAAAAGCATATTAGAATACTAACACTTTAGTACCATGTGACTTTTAATGGCCAATGCAAGGCCAAGCCCTTCAACCTTGTTCAACTCCTGTGGCGAAATGTTTCCATATCAACCTGAGGCATTGGCTGTGGTGAAAAGAACTCTACAGTTGCTAGCAAGCAGCTGTGCTACTGCTACCAGTGGAGGCTCTTCATCCAAATACTAACCAAAAGCCTTGCTTCTGCTCAGCTATGTGGCCAAGAGAAAAGCAGCATGGTGCTGGAGAACCACTGCAGGCAAACCAGTGTTGCAGTCTTAATGGAGATCCTATGGTTTCACACAAAATGCCATTTTTTTACATTATCCTTGGATGTGAATACTCTTTTTCTATGCGCTGAATAGCAGCATGATATGATCTCAAAAAGGTAACACAGTTAGTGTCTTCTCAAAATTAGGTCATATTTAAAACTGTTATTAACTGAAAAAAAGATTGTTTCATTTCTTTAACTTAAAAAAGTATGAAGAAACATAACATCTAAAGGAGCCTTAGACATCCTATAGAACACCTGAAGACAAGCTTCTCTGTCTGTTCCAATAACACTGTAATCTTAATGAAGATCATCTGCTTTCCCACAAAATGCCGATTTTTTTACATTTTCCTTGGATGAGAATATTATTTTTCAATGTACTGAATAGCAGCATGATATGATCTCAGAAAGGTAACACAATTAGTGTTTTCTCCAAATGAGGTCACATATAAAACCGTTATTAATTGAAAAAAGACTTATCTTCCTTTAGCCCAAAAAAGAAGTATGAAGAAACATAACAACTAAAAGAGACATCCTATAGAACACATGAAGACAAGCTTCTCTGTCTGTTCCAATAGTGCTGTCCAGTGCCCCACTTAAGACATCCTATTGGATAAAGTCCAGGGAAATGTCAACCACTCATTTAAGGTGGCTGTGGTGCTCAGAGGCTGGCACTGTATGGCATTCGTGAGGCACTACATCGTCTCTCTGCAGGAAAGGAGCTGACAGCCAAGAGTCTGCTTAGCACTAAGTGTAGCCTTAGAATCTCAACATGCTACTCCACGTACACCTCCACAAAAATCCTCTCTAACTAACATCTATAAGAGTCGCTATTCTGAGCACCAGTAACCCGGGTTAGTCATGTTTGGCAACAAACACTGACGAACTGGTAATTAAAGTGAATCGCATCCTGCACTCAATGAGACTACATACAATAATTGTATGAAGAAAATAAGCTTTAATTACAAGTGCCGACTGCTGAAAACTTGCACCTCTGTGCTTTCTTGACATGCAAGTGGAAACCCTGCCATGCCCAGGATAGTGCATCTCTGTATGTATGAGTATATTCATTAAAAGTGCAAAACAGCATTGTTTTTTTTTTTTTTGTCATTTGTATTGTAAAAAACAGCTTGCACACTGCATTACTATATTTACAAAAAGCAAAAGGTACTGGCATGTTCTCACATGGATGTTTCCATTAAGCCTTACATTATGGCAATAAAAGGCCCATCTGATTCCTTTTGCCAGAGGACTGAAGCTACCTTGCATATGCCGTCTTCTATTTTACCGGCTGCTCCTCCCTGCAACAATGAGAGAATTCCATCTTAGAGTGTACGAGTAGGTGGTATACAGTACACAAGCACAGATGCTCATCTATTAATCACGAATAGCAGCAACAGATTGCCTCTGTTTTTATCAGCGTAATTAATTCAGGGGACTGGAGATGAGGAACATACAGATATACCAATTTATTCCCTGCAGACACATTTTAATGGAAGAAACACTGTGATTGACCAAATGCAGATGTATTTGGTCATTCTATGCTTTAAAAAAGAAAATCACAGGTTTTGGTCTGATAGCAACATTCACCACAGGCAAAAAAAAAGGGACCACGACCAGTACCTTACTCCCAGGGAGGGCACAAAATATGAGCAAACATAAGTAACTCAGGGCAAATGCAAGGCTTTCAAAACATTGATGGGAAAATGAGCAGGCTTACCTCTTAGGACCAAGTCACTGGCAGAAGTGACAAAGAAGTGTTTTTCTTTTGCTATCCAAAGTGCAATGGCCACCACAAAAATAAATCACTGCGTTTGGCTCGCAGAGCACTGCTTAGAAGCAAGATTGACAGCCTGATGCATGTGATACAAGAGTTAACATCCACGTTGTATGGTAACACACACTCACACACAAGAAAGGCCACTGAGTGAGAGAGATCCTCAGGGCTCACTGCTACAATCCCACCAGTTAATACAGAGGAGTCGCCCAATTCACAACACCTAAACCATCACCATTGCAAATTTCACATCTTACTAGGGGTCAAAATTACCTTTGTACCTGAAATATAATTTGAGTGGAGAATAAATTAAATAACACCATTATTGTATGAGTGTCAGGCAGAAAACCCATTTGAGTATTTGGTATAATAATTATTTTAAATTTCATTAATTGCATTTCATTACAATCCAACTTTATGAGCAAATGATCAAACACTGTCAAATAACTTTTCCAATGCAAGATCCGATCAGATATAATAAATATAGATGTGAATAATGTAAACCTATTCACAAGTAATTTTAATAATCAGTGTTTGTGCGGTCAGTTCAATGAGACTGCGTTTGCGGTGCCTTAAAACAAAGCCAAAGTTTGTGCCTTGTTGCTCTGGCTAGATTTATATCAGGCAGACGGTTTCATTTTGATTTAAATGAAGACGAGGTCCTAGCTACCCTTCCGTGAAACACAACCACAAAAAAACGGCCGTTTACCAAAAAGAGGCCCACAAAGTTTATAAGCCCAAATTACAATTGAGCAGGAGCTGCGTTCTCGTCAGTTCTCTCGGACAAGTTAGCATCCAGGCTACAACACCAGTGACCCCAAAGAGAAGACGGCGAAGGCAGTGTTGGGAAACACCGTCTCCTGCTTCTATCTGACCGTACTGCGTGTTCTAGCAGAGCAAATGGTCTAGCAAGCCTCTCATTCTTGTAGCGTTCACCTTCTCGCTGTGGATATTCTGTCCTCGGCCGGTTACTTTTTTTCTTAGCCTGAGAGGTGAATTCAGCAAATGCCGCCCAAATCACCCTCCTTAAGCCACCGTTTCCATCACTAAGATGCCATTACGATGTGGTTGACCACGGCGCCAACCGTTCCCGGACATTATTCATAGCCCACACATCTGAAGTACGTGGACATTTTCGGAGAGGTTAGGACTGGCATGTCTCCACACATGTGCTTCGCGCGCGCGGAAACTGACGCCGCTATCAAACGCTGGAAAGCCAAACAAGCCGGCATTACCTTTAGTCGATTTGTTGCCATACCAGGTTAGTCCCATTCCATTTAGTCCAGGTCGACTGACTCCTAATCACCAAATAAAATCCTTCTTAGCTTTATTATTTTTTTTTTCCCTCTCTGTTATCCTTTCAGAGCGGAGAAACGAGAGCTCTCTACCCTTGTAGCGTCGTGAGACAGCGATGTGAATTTGGGGGGATTGTCTTTTTTTGACACCGTGGCACTCGGTGAGAAGTAGAGGGGGATCTAGGCATTCAGGAAGTAGCCCTTCTTTCCCCCCCCCGTGAGCCACGGATAAACGGCAGGTCTTCGGAGAGGCTGCTGTTGCGGAGACAAGCTCTCATACTCGCTATATCAGCATCTGTGGAATATACCACAGCCTAAACGGAAGGGGGGTGCAGCGACGTTTCATTCGGACAGCGTGAGAGAGAGAGATAGAGAGAAAGAGAGAGAGAAAGAGAGAGATTCTTCGACGCAGCTTTAGGGAGCCTTGACTAGTCAGTACACTCAAGATTGCAAATAAATATTTATAGCAGCTTAATTACATACATCTGCTCACCTTGCGTGCTCTCTCTCTCTCTCTCTCTCTCTCTCTCTCTCTCTCTCTCTCTCTCTCTCTCTCTCTCTCTCTCTCTGTCTCCTGAGGAAATAGTGTATACCAAGGTAGGCACTCCATCTCCAATCACTTAGGCTTGACCCCATGCAGGCCATTTTGAGGTCTGTGAGAGTCTCTCTGTGTTGTGTTTAAGTGGCTAGAGTCTCTTCCTACAGACACACGTGAAAAAACACCACAGCCTTAAGTCTCTCAACTCATGTTACCTAAACAGCATGCCACTCCTCATAATCCTGGTAATTATCGCCTCCATCTTTCTCTTCATGGCATTCCAGTTGCTGACATGTTTTATCTCGGTGTGAAATGGATTGGCAAATTGTAGTGAGCAAGGAGCAAGCCTTCTGGAAAAAGAAAAAAAAAGCATGTGGAAAAAGCCGTGATATGGAAAAGCTCACGGCACCAGTTTTCTCCATAAGAGCAAGGACGCAGCTGCTGCCAGCTGTGGTGGCTGCTAGTTCTCACCCAACAGTGAAACAGCGTCTCTATTTTATAAGAACTCTATGAAAATTGGAGTAGTTTCATTTATGTGACATCGCTGCAAGGGCCTTGGTGCTTTAATGGCTGGAGGGTATTTTCATTCTCTGCTACCACGTGTACCAATGGTCAAATATACTTTTACAATGGTCATACACCAGCAGTATATTGTATGTCATAAGGTAAATAATGACATCATGTAATAATGGTTGATTTGCTTTGCACTCAATAAAACTCAATTATTTTGTTTATTCACGGTTTATTGAAAATGATTGCGTTGATGCAAAGTACCCTAACCTAATTTATTAGTGTGTTCTACGCTTATTACCATATGTTATATGACTAAATAGTTAAGCACCATTAAAGCAATGAATGCCATTCATTTCAATCAAGATTTAGAAAATCAGCATGGTAAATACAGCTAAGCTGCATCAATACCAGTTTCAAATAAACAAAAGATTGAAATTTTTGACATTCCCATAAAAATTGCTTTTGGTTCTGAAGTTTCATCAGAGTTTTTACAAATATCATTTTCCCATTTGCATTATATTCATATCAGTGCTTAAACTGAAGCAAAATAACAGTATCATGCACCAACACGTCTAATCAGCAAAAAAAAAATAACTTTAGGGTTTACTTTTATATGTTTAAGATGCAGGGCTTTGGTGGTCTAGAGGTAGGATACTCACCTATGGACCAGGAGGTTCAAAACCTACTTCTATCACTACCACCATTGGCTTCCTGAGTAAGACCTTTTAATATAGTTGCTCCATGGAGCCCATTCCTGTAATTAGGAAATGGAATTTGCTCTGGATAGAGGCATCTGCTAAATGTTTAAGGTAAAATTTTGTTTTTTTCTTTTACCTTCCTCATATTCTTTTGTTGTCCTATTTGCACTTGTAAGATTATAACAAAACATACTTTATACTTTAGTGTCATGTTTATACTCGACAGGCAAGGCACACACACGCTGTCCAACTAGAACCAGTTTAATCTACAGACTTGAACACAAACATGTTGAACTTTACAGCCACGAACAGTCAGTGAGGCAGACGGACAATACAGGTCGGACTGGCAGGCTATTTGTGAGGTTGGTTGTCAGAGTCTTGGTGATCAGTGGTGGAGAAATGATTAAAGTGCGTGTAAGCCATGTCAGTACTCCGGGGCGGGGACTCCTGACTAGGTGCAGCGGTGGAGTGTGACATCGCCCTCGAGGCGCGGACGCCTGGTTGCAGCGCTCGGCCTCACTGTCCAGCGGTGCTGGCAGGGGTCCTGGATGCGATAAATTCGGCCTCCTGGGTTTGGGGGCAAGCGGTTGGGGTAGTTCTGATGGTAGTCGTACTGCTGGAGATGAGGGTCGGTATGTCGGGCCTTGACCCAACTGCGCTCCTCGGTCCGTAGCCCTCCAGTCCACCAGTACTGTAGCTCCCTCTCGGCGTGCGTGTGAAGTCCAGGGCTGGCGTGGACGTATGAACGACCTGCTCGGTGGCGATGACTGGAGAAAGTTCAGCCTCTCCCACCGGTGAAGCCAGGGGCCCGGGCGCCAGGGCCTGAGGAGAAACGGGGTTATATTGCATGTGATCAGGTAGTTTAAAACGATAAGTGACCCGGGTTGACAGGACTCTATTCGAGAGAATTTGGCGTGACCGAGGGGCTGAGCTTCTTACTGGGCATCCGTAGATTGAGGTCTGGTGGAGAGCCACACCTGTCTCGGCAGAAGTCAGGGGCCTCCCGTCCGGCGCCTGTTGGCTTGTTGGCGAGCGGCGCACTGCCGTTCGATGTGTCGTGGGCTTTCTCCACCGCGGCGTTCAGCCCCTTGGAACCGCTGCGTCGATCTTCCGGGACATCCGTAGGTGGCATTATCCCAGGGCAGATGGGAAACGAAACCCAACACACATTGAGCGGGGTCATTCCTGTGGAGAATGGCGCAAGAGTTCTGGCGTGCACTCTGCCCAGTAAGTACTCAGCCCGATCGTGTTGCCGTGGTGACGAGTATGCCGGAGGAATCTGGTATCAGAAGTCTTGGATGGTTCGCTCGGCCTGACCATTGGTTTGGGGATGGTAACCAGAAGATAATGAGACTGCGGTCCCCAGTCCCTCTGTCCAGATAAATATGTCCTCGGAAACCGTATGCGAACGCGTGCGAACAGAGCCTCGCGACCTGTCGAGCAGGCGGGAGAGCAGCAGAAGGATGAATCTACACCGCCGAAAAATCGATCTGCCACCACTAGTGCGTGTACCCCGGGCGTGGGAATCACGTGTAGCCATCCCGATGTACGGCTGAGTCCGCAGGCGGAGTGGGCACAACGGGGTAATAACTTACGGCTGGCAATTCCACGGGGGTCTTGGTTTTGGCTGGAGTGGAACAGGGAGCGGACGAGGGCCCGGGCCGGCCCGCAAGGTGGGCCCGCAATATTTTTGCTCAGCTGTTCCCTATGCGATGGATACTGGTGACCTGAGGCGGAGGTGTCGCCCATTGACCAGTGGAGTGGGCGCTCCGGCGAGGAGTCCACGACCGAGGGCACCCTGGCCAGGGCGGAGTGCCTGACCTCTTGCCGGATGTCCCGCTCGATGTCCCACTGCACGGGGGCTGCTACGACCGTCGGGGCCAAAATCGGTTCCGGCTGGGACACCCTCTCGGACGGCTCGAGCGGCGTGAGAGGGCGTCGGTATATTATTCGTCGTTCCCTGGGCGGTAGGTCGGTGAAGTCAACGGGTAAAAACGGGCCGCTCCACGTGCCTGGCGAGGGTTAGTCGTTTTGCCCCGGTTATACTCAAATTACGGTGGTCGGTGAGGACCGTGAGTGCTAGCCCTCCAGCCAGTACCGCCTCTGCTCAGTCGACCTTCACATCAAGTTCCCCCTGTTCGATCTCTGGAGAAAAGAAGGCCTGAAGGGAAATAGTCTCTCGGGTTGTCAAGTGAATTTCACGACAGCACCGCCCCAAACCTTCGGATGCATCGACCTCGACCCGCAGCGGCCTGTCGAATTCCCGGGCAACCTGCAGAGATGGGCAGTGAACTTCAGTTTGAGGTCTAAAAAGGCCGCTTGAGGCGGGAAAGTTTTCCTTGTAGGGCAGTTAAAGGGGCTGTGGTAGCACTAAAGTCTTGAATAAACAGCCTATAGAAATTAGCGAATAGAGCACGTTCTCTGATGGTGGGCTCCATTCGGCTGGTAACTGCCGTCACCTTTGTTGCTCCTCTCGATTCCCTTTGGCCCGATTGGTACCCTAGGAAGGAAACCTCTGAGAGATGGAATTGGCACTTCTCCGCCTTGACGTACAACCCATGCTTGAGGAGGCGGGAAAGGACCTGGCGTACCTGGGAGACATGTGAGTCATAGTTCTTGGAATAAATCAGGATGTCATCTATGTGGCGACCACAAACCGACCTTATGTCTCTCAGGGCGTCGATTTGATAAACGACTGGAAAACCGGAGGCGTTCTTTACAAACCATCTGGCATGACTTTGTATAACTGACCTGTGCTAAAGGCCGTCTTCCACTCGTCGCCCTCCCGAATCCTCACCAGGTGTACGCACTGCGAGAGAATCCAGCCGTTTAGTAAAGATAGTGGCCTCAAAGTTGTTAAATTTGACGGAACTAGTGAAGGATAAGCGAGTTTAACGGTGTGACATTCAGTCCCGATAATCAATACCGGCGAATCCGCCGTCCTTCTTCTACCGCGAAAAACCCGCGAGGCAGCGATATGGGCGGCACGATGAACCTGTCAGGGCCTGGCAATATGCTCTCCATTGCTCTTGATAGATGCGAGAAAGCGGGGAGTGGCTAACTGGGTTCAATCGCACAGTCCCGGCCGGTGGGGAGAGAGGTTGGAGTGGACCTCACACTGAACACCTCACTCATGAGCGGTATTCAACCGGGGATGGACAGCGATGAAATGAGCGAGGCTCTCCACAGGCGTGGAGGCACGGGATGGAGGAAATGACCACAGTGCAAGAACACTCTGGAGACCAGGGCCTGTGATTTCCTGTCCTCCGGTCTAGAACCGGGATTGTGGGACCTCAGCCACGGGATGTCTGATACCGTGATCTGGCGACGCTGTCCCGAACAGGGACAGGTCTCGGTATTGACAGCTGGATGGTGAAGGAACCCGGTGACCTCGCAGAAACCCACCTGGAGTTCAGCTGCAGCCATCAACTGCCTGGACACGGTGTGGGATGGGGGGATGGGACGTGCAGTTGAGAAGCTACCGTGGAGGAGATGAAGTTGCCAGCCGACCCAGAATCGATCAACGCTGAAACACAAAAACAGACATCAGCACAGCGTACAGATACTTTAGCGGAAAACTGATTAGACAAATCAGGTAAAGGGTCAGATACTGTGCGTCTTTTAGTGTCCTGGCTCACCACAGTACAAACAGAGCCCATTGTGGATGCGGCGTTCCCTCTCTGTCTCAGAGAGCGAATCAAACTAGATCCATGGGCTCATGGGGACTGTGGTAAGCTCATACTTGTGAACTGATGAGCTGTGTGGTCATGGGGGCTGCTGTATCGACAGAGGCGTGAGCGCCCCTAATGAGCCCGGCGCCGGCGTTTATTACTGTCCAGGCGAATGTCGCTAGAGGTGAGTTCATCAGGCCCGAACTCGTCACCGGCGAGCTCGCGGATATTCGGTGAGGCCAGCCGAGCACATGCATCAAGTGAGTACGCTCCAACCTACACTTCGATCGTGTGTCTGCGGAAATCGAGGCATGCTCTCCATGAGCTGGACCCCTGCTTCATGCGCAGTAGGCGATCCCCCTGGGACTGGCCATGGGCGGGGTGATCAAACACCGCCCGAAAAGCGGACGAAAAGCGACGTATGTAACATGCTGATCTGCCACCACTTGCCCAAACCGCCGTACCCCACTCAGCAGCGCGACCGGTAAGCCTTCCGATTACTGCTTGGATTTTCTCTACCTCCGTTAACCGGGATATTGTCCAAAGCCACATGTTAAATGTGATAAGCTTGCACATGAATCTGGATCGCCAGCGTAACGTTCGGAGCGATGGCTTACGGCGGGGGCGGGCGGTTGGGCGGCGGCGGGAAACCGCGGCTGCCGAGGCCTCAGAATAGTTAGCCGCTCCAGTTGTTGTTGGAGGTCGTCTAACCTGGACGTCACTTGGCCGAGGATCCCCTCGTGATCCCGGATCCGCTGCCGTGTATCTCCCTTGTCCGTCCGCCGCCGGAAAAAATTCCATGCTACCTTGCTGCGCCGAAGGTCCGTTCATCTGTCATGTTTGCTCTCGAAGGACCGAGCACACACTGCGCTGCTCCAACTGGGAACACGTTTAATCTGAACGAACACAAACACAGAGCGAGACTTCTGTGCGAACGGTCGAGTGAAGGGGCGGCGAAAGAACAATACTGGGTCGGACTGGCTTAGGCTATTTGTGAGTCGTTGTCCGAGTGCGGGTGATCAGTGCGGTGATGAAAGGTGCGTGTAAGCCCGGTCAGTACTCCGGGGACGGGGGCCTCTCCCCTGGCCTGGGTGCAGCGGTGGGTGTGACATTTAGATTATACTTATCAGTGTATACTAATTAATAAAAATGTAATTTCTCCACGGCCAGATTATATTCCCTGCATAAGTACACAAGATGTTTACTCTCGGATGCAAATGTCCTTTACGTTTGCATTTGTGTAAAATTAGGTTTTACCTTTTGAGTACCCAAATCATTCTAGTGAACCTGATTGGATTTTGCACATTGCTTGGGTGGCCTACAGCTTAGCCACTAGGCTTCCATGACAGTCCAAAGGGACACACTGAAGTTCAATGAATATAACCACTTTTCAAACCTACCATGGTCAAGATCCAAATCCCAGCCCAAATGCTGTTTAATCTGCTATAGCTTAAGGGGATGGAACTGACAGGGATAGCAGAGATGACTGAATGAGTTGAGTGGGAAGTATAGTATGTGGTTGAGGACTCTGTAGACATGGACTCAACACTGAAAAAGTTTATTGTCCCACTGAAAATCACTTTAATTGTAAGTAAAGTTAAAATAAACTAAACCTGTTATTAAAACACCAGTAAAAGATAATGTTGATTATGAAAGATATATGGAATAAAGGCTAAAACTGACATTAAATACAATAAATTAAAATAAGTATATTCTTCAGCATAATTCATCTATGTAGCCCACATGGTTCCACTGGTTTATTAATTTTTCCATACAAAATAAAAATTTACATGCTTCATGAGCTTTGTTCCCACCTTATAGGTAAGGGGACAGCATTTGCTATGGGCTGAAAACAACACACTGACACATGTGCATAGTGTATAAATATTGAGAGATCAAGTATTATTAAATCCAAATGTGACTACTGCAAGTCCCTTTATCTCAGTATACAATGTGATGTAGAACATGATCACTGTCACTGGTTGTCATGGTGAAAAAGAATGAGGGCAAAAGGTGCTAGGCAACAATCCGAGTTCTTTTAATAGATAACAAATCAGTCAAGAAGCAAGCAAAGCTGATGCATGAACATAGAAATGAACCAAGTCTGCGTTGGTCTGGGATCACGTTAAGTGTCAACTGACCGAGTGTGAGGATTGAGGTGTGATAAATGGGCGACGTGGTGAGTTGAAAGATCTGGTTCAAAATTCCGGTGACCGGGACCATGGCCATGACTGGGACTCAGTGGAGGCTTTGACACTGGTGTTTCTCACATGATAGGTAAACTGAGAATTCCATATATTACTCAGACATAGAGAGATTTAACATGAAATATTCTGCGGTCAGAGTAAATTAATGAGTTGCTCACAGCACTGGTGTTCATAGCATTCTTTCATTACCATTAAAAGAAATCAGGGTGCATAAGTTTATTAACAGAGAGCTCACATCAGCCACTCTAAATGACTTGAAATCTAATCATATTAAGTATGCAGACATTTAGTAAAACTAGTGGAGTTTCCAGTAATTATTGCTGCGTATGGCAAACAACTATTACAAACAAAGTCGAGCAAAATAGAATGTATTACAGTTTATGATATTTGTTGTGATCTTTATGACAGCAAAACATCTGATTGTGTCATGAGAGACAATAGCTAATGGGAAAGAAATAGCAGTATCAGTCAAACCTGCATGAAATTAAATTTAATGTAGAAATTAAAAACAGTGAAAATGAGTTTTGTAAATTGAAAGCTTCTGATGTCATTTATTTTTATATTAAAATCTGCTGAGAGATTTGTAATTATTTATATAACATTTTCTGCTCCAGAAAGTAGACATGTTTGAGGCATGACTTGTGTTGCTGAGCAGGATCTTTCTACATAGACTATACTAAATTTGTATGAAAATGGAATCACTCTGGTACCACTGTTAGATTTTTTTCATTGTTTGAGGAACTGGAAATGAAATAACGATTAACATACTATAATTATTTTTAACACTTACAGACAGTGATATTACACTATGATCAGTAGATGTGCGGTGCCAAACTGCTGAAGGATACTTCAGTACTGCAATTATCTGCTTCGCCTGCTTCTCGTTCTCCCCAGCACCTTCACTGTTGTGTATCCTGTTTCCTGACTGTTACTTTACTGATCTCTTGCCAGTTTGTACATCCTGCGGCAAATGCTTATGACATTTTTGGACAAATTTACAGTAGCAGTAACATCTTTAAAGCAGTGAAATGTTAAGACTTTCCCATCATTAAATGACTTAAAACAATAACACTTCCTCCCTCCATACCATTAAAACTTTTGACTAATAGTTCCTGTTCACTTCTGTTCACACAATGTTTCTTATCAGATGAGATGTTCCTGTTTCAAATCTATTTGGTCTTATGTCTGAGAGCTGTTGCTAAATTTTATTAACCTCTCAGTTAATGAAATGACACACATGCTGAAAAAAATATTTTCGGTCCCTAGCTACAACTATTATTATTCAGGAAGCCATTTCAGCTTTTCTGAAATTATTTTCCTGTTCTCAGTCTCTTGAACACAGATGTCTTATTACACACAAACTATCATGGTCACTATATTATCATAATTCTGATGTTTACATTTAAAGCTATCCATGATTCATTCAAACTCTTAAGTGTACATGGTTGCTGGTATTTGCATTTGGAGGATCGATGTTAATATGCAACAAATACTGTTCAATCAATCCAAAAATGTTAATAACCCTGAAACAAAATGTGAATGTGAACATTCTCAGAGACACATGTGGACTTATTATTAAACAGAGTGGTGGTACGCATTGTACTAAATACTAAACAATTTTCTCATTTCGATTTATTTTAATCTGTTAAAGTGAGAATATGTCTGCATAAAAGGTCTTCTTGAATGATGAACTTTTTCCTGAACTTCTGCTTGAGGAAAGTGTTTTATAAAACTGGCAGTCGGGTTTGGGGCTGATTTTGGTCAGTCATCAACCCCAAAGTCAACTAGCTCATTTAACAACACCAGCCCATACCAGTACACCCCTCCACCTTCCTGGTGTCTGAGTTACCCAGTAAGAGCCCTGTTGACTATTGCAACAAACTGTTTGATGGTTTGTGATCGCGCCTAATATGAGAAAGTGACAACCCTTGTCTTTGTGATTGGCACAGCAGATAGTGAACCTAACAAAATTGGACCTCTGCTTTTAACCCATGCACACTCCAAACACTGTGCTTGATGGCGGCTATTGAGTGCCAGGAAACAGTGAGCAGGGACGGCACCTTGCTCAAGGGTGCACCTCGGGCAACCTATTGGGAAGGTTCGAACCCACGATCCTCTGGCTAGCAACCTAACCACTGAGCACGCTGCCCCCATCTTATATCTTAGCCATTTTATATCTTATATCTGCCATTCAAGAGTGCTGCGTCCCTCTGAAAGACTTTTACCATTTTGACACATTTGGAGGAGTCAATTATAACTCTTTTTAGGCCTATTCTGCTTAAGTAAATAAGGCTGCCTAATAATTATGCACACCTTGATATAGGGTGTTGATCTCCTTAGGCCACACCTCCCTCATTACATAAACACACATCCAGCAAATGCATAAATCAATTAGCATTCAGGTTTATACAGCTTGGAGTTAGAATATATGCATAAAAATGTGTGTGTGTGTGTGTGTGCGTGTGTGCGTCTGTATGCATGTGTTGTGTGACAACTAATACGACCAAGAGGAAATATACTTAGGCTGAGTTTTAATCACTGACACACTGAATTGCAGTTCCTTTACTGCCAGCAACACAAACCAGCATCTGTTTGATTCAAACATGTCTGATCTGGAGTCAGTCCTGAAACTGATTAAGAACATGTGTGTTCCTCTTAGACGGTGTGTTTTATACTCTCCCTCTGAAGCAGTATTAGTTTTCGAGTTTTTTGATCTAATCTGTAGGAATTTGATAGGATGGCAACTACAAAATACATTGGCTTTGTAGCTTCTCTAAATTCTGATTCATACTGGATTAGAATTAAAGTTTTATATATATATATATATATATATATATATATATATGTGTGTGTGTGTGTGTGTGTGTGTGTGTGTGTGTGTGTGTGTGTGTGTGTGTGTGTGTGCATAAGCATTCTTCAAAACGAGGTTACTTTCTTTTAACAACAACCTCTTGCTCCCTTTGCATCATCAGCTGGAAATCAGAGAAAATTACGCTGGAGATCAAAGAGTTTGTAATCCAGGTCAGGGCTTTTATATTTGAGTGTAAAAAGACCTCATAAATGTCACCATACAGGATGGGCATCACACTCCTTTTATCACCCACCTCTTCTTTCCTTCACAAGTGTACTTACCTGTGACAGCTTGCTATCTCAAACCATCTCTTTGAATTTCAAAAGACAGGGACCTCCATACTTTGTGCAAATACACCTACACACATCCAGCTGTCAGTTTCTAAAATATTTATTTTGTTTTATTTTATTTATTTTATTATTTGCCATCCTCCCCAGGATTTCATCTCCCACCTTATCCTGAATGAGCCACTCCATTTCAAGCATCTCGGAGAAGCAATATCTTATGCATGCCTTGCCAACCCACACACAGATCTTGGGAAAGCTAGAAATGCCAACATTCATATGCAGTTTTAAGAACCTGACTGAACCTGCTTTTTTCTTCCATTCCCAACCATATGATATTATTTAATTTTTGTTCCAAGTTTTCAGTGTGTTTATTCTTACTATTCAAGGTTAATCATCATGTAGTGGCAGAGAGCTATCCATTATGCAAATGTGGCGAACAGTGGGACACCAGTGGAGCCTTACAGTGTAAGAGCATCTAATCATGCCAGAAAAGCCTCCCTGAGGATTCGTCTCTTATTGTATGGAAGCAAATGTTCCACAAATAAAAAGATGCGGCCTTGTCGATACCTATGTTGAGAAGCTAATTTTCTGTAGAGAAAGAATCCTCAACTAAATAAATGTACATTTGTTTGGAGTATTATTATTTATTCATGTTAATTAAGCTTTAAGGAGAGTACACATAAAAAAGAAAGGAAAAAAAAATAGCGATTGCTTTTGTTGATGCTCCCTGTAGGATTAAAGTAGTTCTTATAAGCACATGGACCACATCCTGTTGGCCTAAGCAAAGCACATATTTGCTTTTTGCCAAAGCAGTCTAGTGATCTTTTATCTTATTTAATCAGCAGCAATAAAACACATTGTTGCCAGAATACTATTCAGCCATTGATGGCTGAACCTAAGCTCGTACACAGATAACGGAAGTTGAATAGTATGCTGTAAATGGGTGTAACAAATATTTGTATGGGTCTTTTGTTGTGCTTTTTATTACGGCTTTGTTTCTTTTTCCACATTCAGGCGTGTGTATGTTTGTGTGTGCAATGACCAATAGTAAGGTTGCATTGTTGCATTACGTGGTCCAGGTGCAAAGCAACGTGCCAACAGAGTCTGCACCTGTGGAACACTGAATTCGTCAGCATAGTACTGATGCAAACTGGCCAAAGGCCAGTTTCACCTTTACTGGAGAGAGTAACAAGTATCATGGGGAGCGTGAAGCAAAATTATTCAAACAGACATGAGGAGGGAATGGGTGGAATGTTAAACTCAAATACATTTAAATGAGGAAATGGTGCCATGTGATGGTGCATGTAAAAAAAAAAAAGAAATAACATTTAGCTTACAAAAAATCAGATAATATAAATAGACTTTGCCACTGCACACACCAATAAAGCTTTATTTTGCCAAAAATTCCAAACCTAGCAGAATAATTTGCACTTATTCACAGAAAAGTCTGTGTAAAAATTTAATGAACTGTAGACACTGCAGGAGAAATTAAGCTACTGGTGAAAGGCCATATTTCAGCCATGAAAGGGAGCTGGCCATGGTGCTGAAACAGGTGCTTACAGGGACAATAATGCAAACAGGCACTACCACACAAGCCACCTTTGTTGCTTATGCTATTTGTAAACTGTGTGTGTGTGTGTGTGTGTGTGTGTGTGTGTGTGTGTGTGTGTGTGTGTGGGTGTGTGTGTGTGTGTGTGGGTGTGGGTGTGGGTGGGTGGGTGGTTGTG
The DNA here is from genome assembly GCA_017165825.1 of Hepsetus odoe. NCBI lineage: Eukaryota > Metazoa > Chordata > Actinopteri > Characiformes > Hepsetidae > Hepsetus > Hepsetus odoe. The sequence goes on from CM029376.1 coordinate 10,772,470, forward strand.
AGTGGGTGTGTTGGTGTCTGTATATGTTTTTTTACTTTGGAACAACAGTACATCAAAATTCTAAAATTTTTGCCTGCCAGAAGAATTATAAGAGAACAATTGACAACATAAGGTAATTATTTAAGCTTGTTTTGTGTTTTGCACACAAAATCAGGATGCATTGGTGAGCCCCTAATTATGATGTGTTACAGGCATAAAAGGAATAAAATGCACTTTATAGTCAGTGTCATTTATTCTATGATGGTTGCTGAAAAGCGGTGAGTTTTTCCTTTTTTTTTTACTTGGCTCACAACACCTGCAGCTGCAGTAGATTTTTCCAGCAGTTCCAAATGGACTTGACCCCACTGTGCTTCAGCAGATGCTGGTTTTCTGTCTTGCACACGCAGTGTTTGGAGCTGTTTGTATGCAGCAGCGGCAGATCAAGCTGAGCACAGCACAGCAAGACTGCTTGCCGCTTGACGTTTGACTCTCACTCGCCTGAAACAAGGAGGTTGATTGTTCACAGATCACGTCTGAGAGCACATACAGCAAAATGAGATTTCTTGTGACTGCATCTGTGTTGGCAACCTTTTCAAACCATGGCTAAAACTAAATAACTAAATGTCCTGTAGCAGCATCGTTTTTGTATCAATGTGTTTGGGATACTGAGGTTCAAAAAATAGCTAAACACTCTCAAAAACAAAAAATGATAAATGTGAATTTTTTGTAGAGAATCATAATTCAAATAAATGTGTTTATATTTACATTAATATCAATATTTCAATTTATGTAGTGTTAAGTTAGAGGTTCCTGCATGAATTTACAGAAATTGATAAACACTACAAATATAATAATGTTGGTCATTTAGAGGTGTGTGTGTGTGTGTGTGTGTGTGAGATGGAGTCCATCCTTTATGAAAAGTTATTAATGTATTAATGTTATTAATGCAGATTTTTTACTGCTCATTTGACCTGAAAAAAAGCAGGTGGAACCAACATACATGTGCTAAGATAAAAAAAAATATATTTATTAAAAGCTTACATACAAATTTTAAAAATTTTCAGACCTCTCCAGAAATGTTTCTTTGGGTTCAGGTTTAGACTCTGACTGGGTCACTTCAGGGCTTCTACAGAGTTTCTCCAAAGCAGCTCCTATGCTTTTTGATCTAGTCATTGTCTTGATGAAATGTGAGGATGTCAACACGGAGCCAGGAGTCAGGAATATAGCTTTATTATTCATATTAACCAAAACAAGATACAAGGAACTGCAGTCGTGACCAAAACAAGATACAAAGACCTACCATAACCACCATTAACGTAAGGCTTCGCCTAGTGTATGAGCTCTGCTCTGTTCTGACTCATTGGGGCTTACATCTGTGCTTTCATGAGCTCATGTGTGCTCAGTCAGAACAGAGGGCCCTCTACCTTACACAAAATGAAACCCAGCCTTGACAGACTGTGACAGAACCCCCCCCCAAAAGGCACAACCCCCGGGTCGCCAAAACATAGCCTCGCCCCGAGCTGAGCCTCTGGGGGGAGGCCAAACAAAAAACCCCCAAAAATTAAACAGCCCCCCTTATGGGGCACATGGCCAGGTCCACAAAACCAAACTTAAACAAAAGGGGCCCCTGACCAGCCGTCGCCAAATCCAGGGCTGCTGGCGGTGGTGAGGGGTACCCCAAAGTCCCAGTCCACTCCAGGGTCGCATGATCATAGGAACAGTTTTTTGTACCTGGCAAGGAGTCCTGACCGACAGCGTTTACATTACTTATTTCCAATTCATCCATGACGTGACAGATTCATGATGTGATTCTCGACACTCTGTCTACTTACTGGGTGTTTCCAAACATCCAGATCTGTGAAAGCACCATTCGAACACTTTATATAAATCCAGTCCATAAAACACAAGGTCTCCACTGGTTTGAATGCTTCAGGTGTAGGTGTTGGCCTAGGAGACCGTAGCGATGACAGGACAATCTGATTCCACCAGATCCCTTGGGGCAGCAGTGGCCTAGTGGAGAGGGAGTTGCCCTTGCATCGGAAGATTGTGGGTTCGATTCCCTCACCAGCAGGTTGCCCTGTGGTACCCTTGAGCAAGGTACTGTCCCCGTCACTGCTCCCCAGGCACTTTCAATAGCTGCCCACTGCTGCACAGTGTTTGAGTGCATGGGTTAAATCCAGAGGTCCAGTTTTGTTGTGGTTCACTGTGTGCTGTGCTGTGACCTTGCAATGACAAGGGTTGTTACTTTCACCTCACTTTTCACTGCGTTCTGCGTGTCCAACCTGGAACTGATTCTTCAATAGGCGTCCATACCCACAAGGATGATGTTCCCTCTGGGGAAGATGTGGAGATCTACTATGATCTTTCCCCTCTGAGTGATCATGGCAGTCTGGAGGGACACCAGAGCAGAACTTCCTGGGCATGCCCTGTTCACTGGTGTGGTGCAACTTCCCCTTCAGAGCACAGTCACTCTCATCTGTGCTATCAAAGCAGTCTCCTTCATCATCACAGATAACGCAGTGCTGGTGGCAATCCTCAGACAAACAAAAGCAGTTCATTACATCTGAGCAATCTTGAACATGAGGGATTACATCACACACCACTTTCTGGTTAATACACTTCTCATGTTGGGCACACTGACGACATTCCTCATTGTACTGGCTTTCACAAACCTCTTCCTCTGCACCCTGCTTGCAGTCCTTCTCTTTATCACACACATGACTATAGGGGATGTACAGACCTTTACTGTAAGGCTTGAGACTGACTGAACAGTTCAAGGATGAAGTTCCTTCAACAATGTGCTCATGGTTGTTTAAGCAGTTCTTGTTTGAGTTGTTTGCAAGGCACTTGTTGCCATCTTCACAGTGAATGCAGTTTCCTCTGGGTGTCATGCATTCTCCTTCCTCAGAATGCTCCTGACTCTGAGCAGTCTCAGAAGCTCTGATCTCCGTGACTGGTGCATAATCAAGAACATTAACACTGCTTACCATCTCAGATACATAATCCAGGCCAAGAACCAGCAAGACCGCCAAGGCGTGCACATAATTAAGACGGAACCCTGTTCTGAGTCTGCTGAAGTGTGAGGGAAAACAGAAGGTAGGGTGTTTCTTACCTCCTTGTGGAAAGAGATTGGCTGGTGTTCTGTTGGGCTCTGAGCACCCCTCTCAGAGTTCTCACATGGCTGCTCAGCCTCTGGAATCTTTACCTGCCTCTCCTTTTCCGTTAGATGGTTCCGCAGCTGCCCCTCTTTGGAGTTATCCACCAGGGTTCCAGCATGCACTGGTGTCTGCTGAGCAAGTTGATATTTTGAGATCTTCACTTCTGAGCACCAGATCTTCAATTCGGCTTCAATACCTTTGACATGCTCTTGCAGCTCTGTGTGCTTATTGGCCTCTCTCCAGGCTTTTTCCAGTTCAGCCTGCAGAGCGGCGCTGTTATCCTGCACCTGCTTCAGCTCTGCTCTGGTCCTATTCAGCTGTTCTTCCATAGTGGCCACTTTAGTCTCCAGCTTCTCCTGCAAGGTTGGAATCTCTACTCCCTTTGTTGCACTGCATGCAGCTTGGTTCTGCTGTTCTTCTGTTTTCTTCAGCCATTCCCTCCAGACAACAATTGCAGCTTGCAGTTTCTTCCTCAGGACCTCTCTCTTTTGCATGAGTTAACTGACATCTCCTTGAGGCTCACCATTTTCTTGAGCTAGAGCCTTTCTCTCCGTTTCCATGGTTTTGATTTCCCTCTGGCAAAGAGACAAGAGTCCTTTGGTCTCCTCAAGTTGAGAAAGCAGATTGGTGAACTTTTCCTTGTGTTTCAGTCTTACGTTTGTGGCTGAGGTGATCACCTGCAATGTAGAGGCCTATCTCTCTGTCAGCTGTTGGTTGAGCCTTGTCAGCAACTCCTTCTGTTGAATGATCTGACTGTTCATGCAGCTGATCTGTTCATCTCTTTGGTGAATGTCCATGAAAAGTGCACTGTGCTTCACAATGGCCTGTCTGAGTTTTTCTGATTCAGCGCTTAGGTTCTCCTGGGTACTGCCCAAGCTGTCAGTTAACCAAAGGATCTGTTCACCTAGGTCCTTGCAGTCCTCTTCACATTCTAGGTACCCAGCCCAGTTCCCTATTAATTTTAGCCAGTTCTTCTTGAAGGGAATGAACCTCAGACTGGTTGCTCTCCTGCAGCTGGTGATTCATGGCAGGGAGGGAGACATTGTCATTTTCCAATTTCTTACATTTTGCCTCCAGTTCATGCAAAACGTGTCTCAGTTCAACATTCTCAATTTCCTTACCTGTGAGTTCAGCCTCCATTTCCTGGAGCTGCTTGGCAAGAACAATTTTGGCCTGTCTTTCTTCACCCAGAACCACACAATTTCGGATTCCTGAAGCGTTTGTTCCAATCTTTGAACTTGCAACGTCAGTTCACTGATTATTCCATCATTCCCACTAGCCTGGAGCTGCTCCTTCTCTGCCTTCTTCCTGGCAGACGGGTTTGTGGTACTGGGTTTGGGGGTTGACTCCTTGATGCCGCTTTCCATTCTGCGAAGGGCCTTCTTGGTCGATCTCCCGCATTGAATGGCGCAGGGGGCATTATCCGCCGTCTTCCCGCATTGAATGGCACAGGGGGCATTTTATGCTGTCTTCTTGTGTTGAATGGCTCAGGGGGCATTTTCTGCCGTCTTCCCGTGTTGAATGGCGTGGGGGGCATTTTCCAACGTCTTCCTACGTTGAATGGTGCAGGGGGCATTTTCCGCCATATTCCCGCATTGAATGGCGCAGGGGGCATCCACTACCAACGTCCCGCTTTGAATGACGCAGGTGAATTTCTCCGCCATCCTCCCACTTTCCAGAGCAAGAGCGGGAAAAAACATGTGGCTTAAAATATCCAGGCACCGCTGTGTCTTTGTGGCTAGAGAGGCCAGCCTCTGAAGAAGAATTTCATACCAGTCCATGCCTAGCTTGGGCCCCAAGCTGTTGACGAGCAGGATATCCGACGTCAGCTGCATAAGACATTGCTCAAGCTCCCTGACTGTGGCCGCCGGCGTGCATTGCACCCACTCCTCACCCACTCCAGTCACTCACGGAGGTCAGTGCATGCTGACACCCTCATCTCTCAGGCTTTTATGAGCTGCAGCGTCTTTTTGATCGTGGCTGCTATCGTCCGCAAAACCAGCTCTTGTTCGCTCTCATGGCTCGTGATGTCCAGGTTCGGGCGGTTCATTTCTGTAATGTGGTAGGGCGCAGGTCAACGTGGACGTCAGGAGTCAGGAACATAGCTTTATTATTCATATTAACCAAAACAAGATACAAGGAACTGCAGTTGTGACAAAAACAAGAAACTAGGAACTGCAGTCGTGACCAAAACAAGATACAAGGACCTATCAAAATCACCATTAACTTAAGGCTTCACCTAGTGAATGAGCCGCGCTCTGTTCTGACTCACTGGGGCTTAAATAGCCAGCCCCAATGAAGCACACCTGTGCCTTCATGAGCTCAGTTGTGCTCAGTCAGAACAAATCGCCTTCTACCGTACTCAAAATGAGACCCACCCATGACAGACTATGACAACATGTCTAGGAAGATTGGTGGCTTCTGTGCTCTCTGGCATTTTTAAAGGTTCATGAATTCTGTTCCTCTGATCTATACAATGAAAATATTCTGTCTCTCAGGTCTGTGGACAATTATCAACTATCAACAATCATTTGGAAAAATAAGATTATTCACAAGATCATCCAATTGAAATTATAAGACACTTTTGCCAAAATGGGGTTAATCACATATTCATATTTGTGACTGCTTACTCAACCGTATTTGCAGCTCATTTACAAAGCTTTTTCAATAAGAAAAATGTAATATTTATATATTAGATGTGCCATAGAAAGCATTACATTTAACCTTCTGTAATCTGTGATCTGCTATCAGTAATTATTATTATTATTTTTTCAAATCTTTACTCTGTATTGTTGAGGGTTTAGAGTAAAATTTGTATTTTGCATCATAGTGCGCCTTTCCAAAATCAAGATGATTTCAACCTACTCGGATGTAGGATTGATGGATCAATAAAATTATCCATTGGTATATCTATCACCAGATATCCAGGACCGAGGGCAGCTGTGGCCTAGTGGTTAGGGCGTTAGCCGCATGATCAGAGGATCGGGGGTTCAAACCCCTTACCAATAGGTTGCCCTGAGGTACCCTTGAGCAAGGTACTGTCCCCGTCACTGCTCCCTGGGCACTTTCAATAGCTGCCCACTGCTGCACGGGTTTGAGTGTGCATGGGTTAAATGCAGAGGTCCAATTTCGTTGTGGTTCACTGTCTGCTGTGCTGTGACCTCGCAATGACAAGGGTTGTCACTTCACTTTCACTTTCACTTCACTTTCACAACAAATATAACAGGACATAAGTATGATTAGATGAAACAGCCAAGAAAAGGAAGCTGTGCCCCAGTAGTTGAATGAAGTTTCTCTTCCTGTCTGATTACCCGGATTTCGACTGATTCGTAGATCATATCCTGACAAAGCTGACTAGACTGTGGATAAGCTTGACTACCGGAACAAAACCATGGAAAGTGGATAGAACTTGTTGGCTCTATATGGAGACTTGATTTTAGTACTAGTAGAACTAGTAGAAATTGAAACTGTGAAATTACCTCTGCATTAGCAAAGAATGTGGGTACTTTTGTCAGCACAGGCTATTTGTTCATGTTTTGCAAGTTATAAGGTTTAATTTCCAAACAGAAAATTAGGTCTTGGGTTTAGAACGTTATATCTGTATTTTAGTGTAATATTATCAAAAGGTAATAATGAACTTTTATGACTTTAGTTTTATTGAATGCCTGAGACTGAATCATAACAAATGTGGAAAACTTATAAGGATCAAAAAATTTTATATGCACCATATTAATATAATGTCAATCAAGGAACAATAAAAAGTACAGTCTGCTGAAAATTATGTAATATGGGAATTTAACAATTGTGTTTATACTATATTGTATTGTGTTACACAAACATTGGTGACAGTGGTGCAGTGGGTACCACTGTTGCCTCACCATGAGAAGGTCCTGGGTTTTATTCCCAGGCGGGGTGGTCCAGGTCCTTTCTGTGTGAAGTTTGCATGTTCTCTCCTGGGTTTCCTCCCAGGAGTTCCGGTTTCCTTCCACCATCCCAAGACACAAGAAGGCAGAATGGAGATGCTAAATTGGCCATAGGTGTGAGTGTGTGTTTGACTGTGTTTGTCTGTATGTATAGTGATGGACTGGCAAGCTCTCCAGGGTGTTTCCCTGTGAGATCCTGTGAGAGCTGGCAACCCTAATTATGACAAGCAACTATGAAAATTAGAGTGAGAATATACAAAAAGTATATAAATGTATTCTGTGATTTTCCCAATGGTGTCCGATTTTTTGGAAAAATCATATCCATTTCCATGTAAGAATCTGATATGGTGAAGCAGCTCTGATTGGCGTGGAGCCGGTGCATTGTGGGAAAGAGACCCAGACTGAACGAGCAGCAAACTTTGCGGCCTCGGACACAACGCTTTCTTGATAAAAGTTCCACATTTTACGTAAGTGTTACTATGGCGTCCTCTTTTGTGCTGTGTTTGTCGTGCGGCATGTACAGCGTAGACTGTCCGTCCAACTATGAAGATTCTTATACATGTAGGAAATGTGTAACTGTAACGCAGTTGGAGGACAGGATTCGTGTTCTGGAGGGGCACATTAGTACTTTATCGTAGTGTAGTCAGACCAAGGGACGTGTAGTTCCGGCTCAGTCAGAGCCGCTGGCTGAGTTAGACTCGGCTGTAGACCCTCCTGGCCCAGCCGTAGCCGGTTTGGAGCCAGCACCAGCGGCATGTCCAAGGGAACACGGGGTGTCCGCCAAACGGGGGTCCAGGAGCTCAAAGAACGGCCCTCCTGCACACCAGTCATCCATTTGGCTGACGAACAGGTACTCTGCTCTCGGCAGCGCGCCTGCTGAAGCGGAAAAGGTGTTCATAATTGGTGACTCGATTGTTAGGAACGTTAGCGTTCCTAGCCGTCCTAAACCAGCGGTTTCTGTGAAATGCCTCCCTAGGGCCAGAGTCTCTAACATCGAGGCACGATTGGACTTTTACTCCAGCAATGAAGTTCCTACCTTGGTTGTTCACGCTGGAACTAATGATATAAAGTCCCAACAATCCGAGGTATTAAAGAGGAACTTCATCTCTATGTGTTCAAAAGCTGTAACTAAATGTCAGAACTTAATTGTGTCTGGTCCCTTGCCAAGTCTCTTTAGAGGAGATGTAACCTACAGTAGGCTGCTCTCTTTCAACCGCTGGCTAGAGACTTGGTGTGCATCTAAAAGTATAGCTTTCGTGAATAATTGGGACCTCTTTTGGGAACGGCCTGGCCTTTATAAAAGGGACGGTCTTCATCCTAACTGGAGAGGATCATATATGCTTTCCCAAAATATGGCAGCAAAATTGCCATTGTGACTCTCTAGAGCACCACCCAGGTCACAGTCCTGTGATCTTAAATCACACGCTTGCTATTATCCCACTATCAGTACACTCTTGGCAGCAACCCAGGTTCCTTATAACACGGCATCCCCTATGTCACACATTAGCTTAGAACCAGACTTCTCTCATCATTACCAGAGAATATCTATTCTTAGTACGATAAGGAAGCAGTATAGATGCCAATCTAGGGGCTCCTGCGCCAGTAACCTGCTCACAGTACCAGTCATAAAAACAAATAAAACACAGCGTCTGACTAAAATCAAATGTTCACTGCTAAATGTTCGCTCCTTAGGAAACAAGGCAGTGCTTATTAACGAGATGGTACTTGACACAAAGTCAGATATCTGCCTACTGAACGAAACTTGGCTTAGACCCACTGACACCATCCCCTTAGTGGAAGCCTCCCCTGATGGGTTCTCGTACCTGCATAAATCACGCTCAGTAGCACGTGGTGGTGGCCTGGCTGCAATTTTTGATGAATCATTTAAGGTTGATTCAAAAACCACTGAGAACTTCCATACATTTGAAGTGATGCTGCTAAGCATTAGGTCTGATTTAGCGGTCCATATTCTATTAATGTATAGACCTCCAGGACCATATGCTGCCTTTATTAATGAATTTGGCAATCTGCTCTCTGATTTGGTCGTTAGGTTTACTAGATTTGTGATGTTAGGCGACTTTAACATATATATTGATACAGAGACGGATGCAGGTGCCAAAAGCTTCCTATCGCTCCTCGACTCTGTCGGTTGCACCCAGCATGTATCAGGACCTACTCATGTACATTGACACACACTAGATCTAATTATCTCGTATGGACTTGACATTGATACTGTACTGGTCCACTCCTTAAATAAATTTTGTTCCAACCATTCTTTAATCACGTTTGAGATTAATTTGTCTCCACCATACCTCAGTAAAAGGACTAGTACAACACGACACCTAAATAGGGCTAAATGTATTCAGTTTATGGAGGCCGTAACGGAGATAAACTTCACCGCTAAAAAAACTGTTAATGACATCACCGACATGTACAATTCAGTAGTTGGGCAGATCCTTGATCAGGTAGCCCCAATTAAGACAAAGAAGGCTAGAACTATCAGGCACTCTCCCTGGTTCAATGATCACACTCGGGCTGCTAAGCGGGAGTGCCGTAAACTAGAATGCAGATGGAAGACAACAGGTCTCCAAGCCTCTCAGGCTCTATGGCTCGCTAAATTACAACAATATAAGAAAGCTCTATATAGTGCTCTCACTGAGTACTATTCAAAACTTATTGAAAACAACATTCATAACCCCCGCTATTTATTTCAGACTCTAGCTCAGCTAACAGACAAAACTGATAGAAGGCCAGCATGTAGTATTACTAACGATAGGTTTCTTAAGTTTTTTAATGATAAAATTAATAATATTAGGTTCCAAATGTGCCCTATTAGCCCTCAAATTAATCCACTACCAGAGCAGTGCTCACAATATCTTAGTGATTTTAATCTCATCGATCCCATTCCAACCAAGCTCCTGAAGGAATCCTTAGGAGTACTATCAACATCTATACTTAATATCATGAATGCATCCTTGACCTCAGGTGTAGTCCCTAATCAGTTTAAAACAGCAGTGGTTAGACCACAGCTTAAAAAACCTAACTTGGACCCTCGCTCACCAAGTAATTATAGACCTATCTCTAATAAGATTCTAGAAAAATTAGTTGCGAGACAACTGCAGTCATATCTAGATAATAATAGCATAATCTCTTAGATAAATTCCAGTCAGGCTTCCGGCATGGCCATAGCACAGAAACTGCTCTATCTAGAGTGGTAAATGATTTAATGGTTTCAAGTGATGCAGGAAACATTACTGTTCTTGTTCTGTTAGATCTTAGTGCTGCGTTTGACACAGTGGATCATTCCATTTTAGTAAATGGTAAGGAATAGCTTGCCTTTGTAAGAGCCCTACCCCGACGGGGCGCTAGGGGGAACTAAACTGCTCTTGGGAGACCTGCCAATCAGGCACGGTGATCAACGGTGATTCGGTTCACCTGTTCTTGGGCTTATTTAAAGGGAGAGAAGCCGATTCAAAGTTGCTGGGTCGTTGTTTGACTCAGACGGTAATTTGGTAAAGATCCTTGGGTTTTCTCTCAGGTCTCCCTGTCTCTCTCGCTTTGTGTTTGCGTCAGTTCAGCACCCTTGAGCTTCGGCTTGTTGTGCTGACTGACGCTGCACCCTCCCTTCTGAGTTTCTCATTTTTTTTTCCTTTTTTTTCTACAACGTTCAAGCTCAAACGCTCACCCGTTTTGAGCATTTTGTTTTCTACCCATTTTGAGCATTTTGTTTTCTACCCGTTTTGAGCATTTTGTTTTCTATTCGTTTTGAGCATTTTGTTTTCTACCCATTTTGGGCTTTTTGTTTTCTGCCTGTTTTTGGGTACTGGCAGCTTCAGGCACTGCATTTGGGTCCAAACCCTGTGTGGCTCCCTGTGTTCAGAGTAGGCCACACCGTTACAGAACGACCCAGCCAGTATGGATCCAGCATCGCCCGGAGATGCCTTTCAGACGGCTCTAGCTGCTCAGGGCGCTACCATAGGCAGGCACGAACAAATCCTGCAGCAGATAACGTCGCAGTTGCAGGCAATCAATACTGTCCTGCAAAATAGACCTGAACCTCCTGCAGCCGCATCTGCAACCTGCTCGGTTTCCAACTGAAAGAGCTAAGGTGGCCTATGTTGTCTTATTGCTCACAGGAAGAGCCCTATCGTGGGCCACCCCAGTGTGGGAACACCAGCCAGAGGTATGCTCCTCCCTCAATCAGTTTACCTCAGCACTCAGGGACACTTTCGACCATCCCAGCAGTAGAAGGGAGGCCAGTTTCGCCCTGCTCCAACTACAACAGGGAAGGAGGTCGGTTGCAGACTACGCCATTGAGTTCCGTACCTTAGCCGCAGGAAGCGGTTGGAACGCAACGGCACTAATGGCGGCCTTTTCTCAGGGTCTCAATAGTGACCTCAGAGATGAAATGGCTCCACGGGACCCCCCTAACTCTTTTGAGGGCTTAGTTGATCTCTCCCTGAGGATTGATAACCACCTTAGGGAGCGCAGACAGGTTCGGGAGACCGAAAGGTCTCAACGACCACGAGCCAACCCACAACACGTGGTTCCCATTCTTCCACAGGCTGAGGACACTTCACAAGAACCTCAGCCCATGCAGCTCGGTCATGCTCGTCTCTCCCGTCAGGAACGGGAGGACCGGATGCGGCAAGGCAGATGCCTTTATTGCGGTTGCTCCGGTCACCTTCGAGCATCCTGCCCTGAGCTACAATCAAACTAGGAGGCCTGCCACAGCATAGGGACTCTGTGGCAGGCCCTCAAGTGTTCCCACAGCCCTCAGAGGTATTTCTCAGCTCCTCCTTGCGTTGGGGTTCAGGTAGAGAAGAACGGCTTCGGGCTTTCATAGACTCAGGGGCTGCCGGAAGCTTTATAGACGCAGAGCTAGCCAAGAAATGGGGTTTACCCATAGAGACCCTGGATCACCCACTCCCCGTGGCAGCTATTGATGGGCGGGCCTTAGCTTCGGGGGTTATTACTCATCAAACCCTCCCCATAACTCTGTGTATTGGTCTGCATTGCGAATGGCTGCCCCTGCTTCTTGTTCGGGCTCCTGATCTACCCCTTATTTTGGGATTTCCCTGGCTACAGCGACATAATCCTCATTTGGACTGGTTAACCCGATCGGTAGTGGCCTGGGGACCTCATTGGACGCGTTCTTGTTTTATCACTGGTCAGGCCCCTAAAACTCCACTCGCTTCTGAGGTGATTCCGGGTCTGAACACAGTTCCCCCAGAATATTGGGACCTCCAAGAGGTCTTTAGTAAACAGAAATCCCAACTCCTTCCTTCTCACAGGCCCTATGATTGTGCTATAGACTTGCTTCCGGGCACGACTCCTCCTAGGGGCCGCCTGTTTTCCCTCTCGGGTCCCGAGAAGGTCGGCCATGGAGGATTACATCCAAGAGGCCCTGGCTCTGGGTTTTATTAGGCCTTCTACATCCCCCGCAGGGGCAGGGTTCTTTTTTGTGGGTAAGAAGGACGGTGGTCTCCGTCCATGTATTGATTACCAGGTCCTCAATAAGATAACTATCAAGGACAGGTACCCCTTGCCTCTCATGTCAACAGCCTTTGAGGCACTGCAACAGGCATCCATTTTTACCAAACTGGACCTGCGCAGTGCCTACAACCTCATCCGGATCAGGGAGGGACATGAGTGGAAGACTGCCTTCATCACGCCATCAGGGCATTATGAGTACCTTGTTATTTTGGGCTTATGAATGCTCCAGCAGTTTTCCAGCGTTTCATTAATGAGGTCTTAAGAGAGGCCCTGAATCATTACGCGTTCGTCTATCTGGACGACACTGCTCTTAGAGCATCATTTATTTGTAAAACTTGAAAAGTCCCTATTCCATGCTCGCTCTGTCGCCTTCCTGGGCTTTGTAGTCTCCCAGGGGCAGCTGAGCATGGACCCAAATAAAATAAAAGCAGTGGCCAAGTGGCCACGCCCCACCTTGGTCTGCCTAGTGCAACGGTTTCTGGGCTTTGCAAACTTTTTCCGTCGTTTTGTGCGTAACTTTAGCACGATAGCAGCCCCCTTGACTGCCCTTACCTGCAAGACAGTGGCGCATTTTCACTGGACCCCTGAGGCCCAGGAGGCTTTCAGTAAACTTAAAAATAGGCTGTCCGCGGCCCCTGTCTTGCAGCATCCTGATCCCGAGCTCCCTTTTATTGTTGAGGTGGATGCGTCAGAGGTGGGAGTTGGGACGGTTCTGTCCCAGCGTTCGGCTCCAGATAATAGACTGCACCCATGTGCTTACTTTTCCCACGCCTTTCTCCCGCCGAACGTAATTATGACATAGGAGATTGGGAGCTGCTGGCGGTTAAGCTTGCCTTTGAGGAATGGAGGCATTGGCTCGAGGGGGCTCGACATCAGGTACTGGTCTGGACCGACCATAAGAATCTGGCCTATATCGAGCAAGCCAAACGCCTCAAACCCCGTCAGGCTAGGTGGGCTCTGTTCTTTGCCCGATTTGACTTCCTGCTGTCGTATCGCCCTGGGTCTAAGAACCTCTAGCCTGATGCTCTCTCTCGCCAATGGGACTCTCCTATCTCCGAGGGTCCCCCTGAACCCGTTGTTCCCCGGCAGAGAATTGTGGCTCCTATATGCTGGGGGATTGAAACAGAAGTGAGTAATGCCCTGGCCTCAGAGCCTGATCCTGGGGGTGGACCTCCTGGCAAGCTATATGTCCCGTCTGTTGTAAGGGCCAAAGTAATGGACTGGGGACATGCTTCGAGTTTCACTGCTCACCCAGGGGTTACTCGCACCCTAGAATTCCTCAGAAGGCGATTCTGGTGGCCAAGAATGGACCGAGAGGTTCGAGCTCATGTGGCAGCCTGTAGGATTTGTGCCAGCAATAAGGATCCCAGAGCCAGACCTGCAGGTCTCTTGCATCCACTGCCAATTCCCAAATGCCCATGGTCACATCTCTCTCTGGATTTTATCACAGGCCTTCCCCCTTCTCGTGGTAATACTGTAATCCTAGTGGTTGTGGATAGGTTCTCAAAAGCAGGCAGGTTCATAGCGCTGCGTAAACTCCCTTCTGCAAAAGAAACGGCAGAGTTGCTACTCCACCATATAGTCCGCATCCATGGCTTACCTGTGGACATTGTTTTGGACCGGGGTCCTCAGTTCAGTAGCCTGTTTTGGAAGGCCTTTTGTAATTCCTTAGGGGCCACCGCTAGTCTCTCTTCTGGCTACCATCCCCAGTCTAATGGCCAGACCGAGAGGGTTAACCAGGACTTGGAGCAAACCCTCCATTGCCTAGCTTCCGAACGTCCCTCCTATGTTCAGCCTATATGGGCTGAATACGCACATAACACCCTCTGGCACTCGTCTTTGGGCATGTCCCCCTTCGAGTGTCAATTCGGTTTTGCCCTACCTGTGTTCCCATAACAGGAAGAGGAAAGGGTGGTTCCCTCTGCAGCTCTTTTGGTGCGACGTTGCCGCTGCTCCTGGCTGAAAGCACGTAGAGCCCTTCAGCGTGCTTCTGCGGCCCAAAAGCGGGCGGCTGACAGCAAGTGACGCCTTGGGCTGTTTTTTAGACCTGGGCAGATGGTGTGGCTTTCTGCTAAAGACCTGCCTCTCTGTGTTGAGTCTCGGAAGCTGGCCCCACGGTATGTGGGTCCTTTCAAGGTGCTCCGCAGAATCAACCCGGTTTCGTACCGTTTGCGCCTGCCCAGGTCTATGCGTATCAACCCGACTTTTCATGTGTCCCACCTCAAGCCCGTGCTTTGTAGCGCGCAGGCCCCGGCCCCGGTGCCCCGGTGCCCCGCCGTATACGGTCCGCCGGTTATTGAGGGAACGTCGGGTTCGGGGCCGCTCCCAGTTTCTGGTCGATTGGGAGGGTTATGGCCCTGAGGAGCGTTCGTGGGTCCCTGCTCATCACATTCTGGACCCTGAACTCATCAGGTCCTTTCGGCGGGACCAGGCCGCTGGTTTGGGAATGTCCGGTGCCGTTCCTAGGAGGGGGGGGGTCCTGTAAGAGCCCTACCCCGACGGGGCGCTAGGGGGAGCCAAACCGCTGTTGGGAGACCTGCCAATCAGGCACGGTGATCAATGGTGATTCGGTTCACCTGTTCTTGGGCTTATTTAAGAAGACGATTCAAAGTTGCTGGGTCGTTGTTTGACTCAGACGGTAATTTGGTAAAGATCCTTGGGTTTTCTCTCGGGTCTGCCTGTCTCTTGCTTTGTGTTTGTGTCAGTTCAGCACCCTTGAGCTTCGGCTCATTGTGCTGACTGACGCTGCACCCTCCCTTCCGAGTTTCCCATTTTTTAAAATTTTTTTTTCTACAACGTTCAAGCTCAAACGCTCACCCGTTTTGAGCATTTTGTTTTCTACCCGTTTTGAGCATTTTGTTTTCTACCCGTTTTGGGCTTTTTGTTTTCTACCTGTTTTTGGGTACTGGCAGCTTCAGGCACTGCATTTGGGTCCAAACCCTGTGTGGCTCCCTGTGTTCAGAGTAGGCCACACCGTTACAGCCTGCTTACGCACGGGATGCCGAATCAGTCTCAGTCTTTAAATCACGGCTGACGACTTACTTTTTTAGTTTAGCTTAGGGGCAGCGGTGGCCTAGTGGTTAGGGAGTTGGCCCTCCATCGGAAGATTGTGGGTTCGATTCCCTCACAAGTAGGTTGCCCTGAGGTACCCCTGAGCAAGGTACCGTCCCCGTCACTGCTCCCCGGGCGCTTTCAATAGCTGCCCACTGCTGCACGGTGTTTGTGTGCATGGGTTAAAAGCAGAGGTCCAATTTCGTTGTGGTTCATGGTGTGCAGTGCTGTGACCTCGCAATGACAAGGGTTGTCACTTTCACTTTCACACCAATCACCATAGTGCACCATTACTAATGTCGCTGGTGCTGCTGTACATGCCATCGCACTGTATTATTTCATTTCTGTGTCTGTCACTATTGGATCCTGCTCATTACTGACCATCCCTATTCCATTTCTCTCTCTCCACATGTCTGGGGAGGCCCGCTGTGGTCATCGCCTGAGTCCAATGCTGAACTACCATCTGCTCTGTGCGGTGCATCCGATGCGCCAAGGGATCCTGGCGGCTCATTGGTAACTGGGGCCGCACCCGACTTGCTGAGCCTGGGAAGCAGCTTGGGACTCTTTACTGATCCTGGAGTTTAAAACCAAACTAACTTTGTACTGCTAGTATACCCAAGGGGGTTGGGTAGCTAGTCAACCTTGGACCCTCAGAGGTTTTTTTTTTTCTCCACACAGTGGAGTTTTTGGTTCCTCTCCTCCGTAGTCGTCTGGCTTTAACTTCTAGTACTATAACCTGTCTACCATCTACCACCAATGTAAAGTGCCTTGGGGCAACTCTGTTGTAAAAGGCGCTATACAAGAATAAACTGAAATTGAAATTGAAATTCCATGTGACCCAGGATGGAGAGTGAATGCTTGAGTGCGTGACTTTTTTTTTGTTACTCATCAAGCTTTAGGTGAAGATGGCATGGTGGCAAAGTGGACTTTCTGTGCAGTGCTGATGCCCAAAACTTTATTAAGCATAATTAAGGGTATTTGTTGTTGCAAATTCAACTTCTAATATGCAACACAAAGAAGAAGCATGTTCACTACATCATCTAAGGTAGTTTGGGTATTTCAGTAAAAGAACAACTTGCCAGCTGTTTAACATGGGTAGGGTCTATTGTGATTTGGGTTGTGTTATAGTATCAGAGGCAATAATATTAGTGGCTTCAGAAGTAATGTAGGGATAAAGACAGAGAGAGCATTAATTTATATATTTTAATTTATATATTAACAAATCCCAGAACTTACTCTCCATTAATATTGAATTATTCAATGGCTAAAGTACTTAAAGTACTAACTAATTAACCCAGCCACTAGGGATGAACCCAGCCACTAGGGATGCACAAGCCAGTGTACGTGCCGGTCCCAAGCCCTATAAATGGGGAGGGTTACGTCAGGAAGGGCATTCAGTGTAAAACTTTGCCAAAATAATATGTGGACAACGATACAGAATTTCATACCAGAACGGTCAAGGCCAGGGTTAACTACAACTGCCACCAGTTAGCCTACAGGGTGCTGGTGGAAATTAGACTACTGTTGGCCAAAGGAGAAGAAGAAGAGGAGGAGGAAGGCATGTCTGGAGTGATTTGGAGAGAAAGAAGGGGAGGAGAGTGGAAGTGAGGGTAAGGACTTTAAATGTTGGCAGCATGACTGGTAAAGGTAGTGAATTAGCTGATATAATGGAGAGAATAAGGAAACCTGATGGTGGAATCCAGACATACAGGAGTGTATACAGAAGAAGAGGGAGGCAAAGAAGAAAAGGGACAGACAGAGAGATGAAGAAAGTAGACAGGTGGACAAGGAGATGAACTGCAGGGCGAAGAAAGCAGTGGTGAAGGCCAAAGATAGGGTGTTTGGTGAATTGTATGAGAGGTTGGACAGTAAAGAGGGAGAAAAGGACCTATACCAATTGGTTAGACAGAGCTGGGAAAGATGTGCAGCAGGTCATGGTGATAAAGGATGGACATGGATACGTACTCACAGGTGAACAGAGCGTGTTGAGCAGATGGAAGGAGTACTTTGAGGGGTTGATGAATGAAGAAAATGAGAGGGAGAGAAGATTGGATGATGCAAGGATAGTGAACCAGGAAATGCAGCAAATTAGCAAGATGGAAGTAAGGAAAACGATGAAGAGGATTAAGAATGGAAAGGCTGTTGGACCAGATGACATACCAGTGGAAGCATGGAGATGTTTAGGGGAGATGGCAGTTGAGTTTCTGACCAGACTGTTTAACACAATCTTGGAATGTGAGAGGATGCCGGAGGAGTGGAGACAAAGTGTACTGGTACCAATTTTCGAGAATAAGGGTAATGCACAGAGCTGTAGTAACTATAGAGGGATAAAGTTGATCAGCCACACCATGAAGTTATGGGAAAGAGTATTGGAAGCTAGGCTAAGAAAAGAGGTGAGGATTAGTGAACAGCAGTATTGTTTTATTCTAAGAAAGAGCACAACAGATGCAATGTTTGCTCTGAGGGTGTTGATGGAGAAGTACAGAGAAGGTCAGAAGGAGTTGCATTGTGCCTTTGTGGACTTGGAGAAAGCATATGACAGGGTGCCTAGAGAGGAGTTGTGGTTTTGTATGAGGAAGTCAGGTGTTACAGAGAAGTATGTGAGAGTAGTGCAGGATATGTTTGATGGCAGTGTGACAGTGGTGAGATCTGCAGTGGGAGTGACGGATGCTTTTAAGATAGAGGTTGGATTACATCAAGGATCAGCGCTGAGCCCATTCTTGTTTGCAATGGTAAGGGACAGGTTGATGGGCGAGGTTTGACAGGAGTCTCCGTGGACAATGATGTTTCCTGATGATATTGTGATCTGCAGTGAGAGTAGGGAGCAGCTTGAGGAGAACCTGGAGAGATGGAGATATGCTCTAGAGAGGAGAGGAATGAAAGTGAGTAGGTCAAAGAAAGAATACATGAGTGTGAATGAAAGGGAGGAATGTGGAGTGGTTAGGATGCAGGGAGTAGAGGTGACAAAAGTGGAGGAGTTTAAATACTTGGGATCAACAGTTCAGTGTAATGGCAAGTGTGGAAGAGAGGTGAAGAATAGAGTGCAGGCAGGTTGGAATGGATGGAGAAGAGTGCCTGGAGTGATTTGTGACAGACGGGTACCAGCTAGAGTAAAAGGGAAGGTTTACAGGGCAGTGGGGAGACAAGCTATGTTCGATGGGTTGGAGAAGGTGGCACTGACAAAAAGACAGAGGCAGAGCTGGAGGTGTCAGAGTTAAAGATGCAGAGATTTTCATTGGGTGTGACGAGGACGGCCAGAAATAGAAATGAGTATATTAGAGGGACAGCTCAGGTTAGACGTCTTGGAGACAAAGTTAGAGAAGCAAGGTTGCATTGGTTTGGACATGTCCAGAGGAGAGATGAGGATTATATTGGAAGGAGGCTGTTGAAGATGGATTTGCCAGGAAAGAGGAGAAGAGGAAGACCAAAGAGGAGGTTTATGGATGTGGTGAGAGAGGACATGCAGATGGTTGGTTTGGAACAGGAAGATGCAGAGGACCGTAAGAAATGGAGACGGTTGATCGACTGTGGCGACCCCTAAACAGGAGCAGCCAAAAGAAAAAGAAGAAGAAGAAGAAGAACGGTCTTAAGTACTTTCCTGTGACCCTTTTGAATACCTGTGACAATTTTTAAAAAGGCTAATCAAAAGTTTGGGTAATCAAAATAAAATTTTACACCCTTACCACAGAAAAACTGAAGGGAAAGAGCCATTTTGGGGGAAAATATAGAAGGCTCTGACAACTGTTGACTGCAGTCATCTCACAGCCTCCCTGGATGTCTCCATTCAAAACAGCCGATTAAAGCGGCTTGGGAACCTGGCACTGCTCTATGTAATTGAGTGAATAAATAATTTTGCTTCCAGTGGATACTAGTCTCTCTACTAGCCTCTGCCAGGGTTGTGTCAGATTGGATTTAATTAATTTTTAATTAGGAGAGAAAATTGCACGCTGATTCCACTGGGACACTCAGGACATCTGTGCATTACAGATAACATTCTTAAATACTTAGAGCAGGCAAGCTTAAAGGGCATCGCATCTAACATATTTAAGAAGTACACAACATTCACAGCATAGGCACTGTGTGCATACACAATACTGTCCAGCAGAGACACTCTGCATGCAAAATACTGGGTAGACAGCAACCTCCATATCCACTCTTTGTCAACAGTTACAAATGCAGAATTGCTGCTTGGAAGGTGTTGGTACATTTTCACTATCCAGTTCTTGGTGTCATTAATCTGCAGTGGGCACAATTATAGTACAAAAGTAATAAAAAATGAACATCAGTTTAATCTAGTTACTAGGGATGCACAAGCCAGTGTATTTCTTTGTGCCAGTCCCAAGCCCAAAGAAGGGTGAAAAGGTTTGCCAAATATATGTACAGCAAAACAGATTTCCGTAGCAGAATGGTCGAGGCATTTGTTAACAATGTACTGTTAGCCAATGGGTGTGTTGAAACTGAGCTACTGTTGACAAAGGCAGAAGAAGAGGAAGAGGAGGAGGAAGGCATGTCCAGAGGCAGGATGAGAGGAGGAAAGATAGGAGAGTGGAAATGAGGGTAAGAACTTTTAACTTTGTTGACTGATAAAAAGACTGGTAAAAGTAAAGAATTAACTGATATGGTAGAGAGAAGGAAGGTTTATATTTTGTGTGTGCAAGAAACTAGAAGGGTAGTAAGGCCTGGCATTGGTTGCATTCTTATTTTTTTTTTTCATGGCATGAATTTTTTCATGGCAAGAAATGCGGTAGGTGTTGTCCAGATGGAAGAGTATGCAAAAGGTGCTTTAGAGGTGAAGAAAGTGTCTGATAGGGTGATGAGTTTGAAGCTGGAAATTGAAGGCTTGAGGACGAATGTTGCTAATGCTTATACCTCACAAGTTGTCTGTGAGATAGAGGAGTGGGTTAGATGAAGTGAGTTAGATGAAGAGTGTGTAACCAGGGGTGAGAGAGTGGTGATTGGTGTGTACTTTAGTTGGAATGTTGGTGAAAGGAGTAGTGGTGATGAGGAGGTGATGAGTAGGTATGGTGTCAAGGAGAGGAATGCAGAAGGCCAGATGGTTGTGGATTTTGCTAAAATTATGAAAATGATAGCTAAATAGCTAAACAGCATAGGATGATAGGCTGTAGGATGACCTTGGAGGTCAAGAAGAGGAGGAAAGTGAAGGCAGAGTTGAGGATCAAATGATGGAAGCTGAACAAGTAAGACTGCAAGGTGGAATTTAGGCAGGAGTTAAGACTGACACTGGGGAATAGTGAAGAGTTACCAGCTTGCTGGGCAATTATTGCAAAAGGGAGACCATTAGAAAGGTAGTAGCAGGGTACCTAGAGAGTAGTTGTAGTTTTGTATGAGGAAGTCAGGAGTGGAAGAGAAGTATGTTAGAGCAATACAAGATATGTATGAGGGCAATGTGGTAGTAGTAGAGGTGGGAAAAGGACTGAACATTGCTTGCAATGGTAATGGACAGGTTGACAAGCAAGATTAGGCAGGAGTTCCTGTGGATTATGATGTTTACTGATGATATTGTGATTAGCAGTGAGATTAGAGGGCAGCTTGAGGAGACCCTGGAAACAAGGAGATGTGCTCTAGATTGAAAGTGAGAAGGACTAAGACAGAATACATTAGTGTGAACAAAAGGCAGGACAGTGGAATGGTTAGGATGCAATAAGTAACTGTGACAAAGCTGGTGGAATTTAAATACTTGGATAAGCAGTTGATAGTAATGGAGAGCGTGAAGGAGAGGTGAAGAAGAGAGTGCAGGCATGTTGGAATGGATGGAGAAAAGTTGCAAGAGTGATCTGTGACAGATGAGCAGCAGCAAGAATGAGAAGAAAGATTTCCAGGAGACCAGCTATGCTATATAGATTGGAGATGTTTGTGCTGATGAAAAGACAGGTGTTGGAGCTGGAGGTAGCAGAGTTAAAGATGCTAACAGTTGCTTTGTGAGTGATGAAAATGGACAGGATAAGAAGTAGTATATCTGAGGGATAGCTTAGGTTGGACAATTTGGTGTCAAAGTTAGAGAAGCAAGATTGCATTTATTTGGACATGTACAGAGGAGAGATGAGGATTATATTGGGAGAAGAATGTTGAGGATGGAGCTGCCTGGCAAGAGGAGAAAAGGGCCAAAGAGGAGAGAGAGGACATGTAGGCAGTCTGTTTGAAGAAGATACAGATGCCTGCTTTTTTACATACAGTGAGGAGGATGGAAAAAGGCAAAAAAAAAGTCTGTAGTAATCACTATTGGAAAATTACAGGGATAGGTTAAATCTTGACATCAATAAGTCACAGAGGGCACTTACATGCCAACAGATGATTTGTAAGATATGCTAGAAAAAGTGGAGTTTGCAAAATGTTACTACACCTTAGATTAGAACTGGGTAACTGGCAAAAAAAGTCAAATAAAAATAAGATTGGTTTGATGTAAAAAGACAGGGAAAAAGTCAAAAATGCTTAAGATTCTTTATAAATTTTTTTTGTTTGTGATATTGTAGGATTGGGTTGTCTCTCCTTCGAAACCCTGGAAGCCACTAGTCATTTAATAACCTAATACTGTACAGTTTTTTATGGAAATTTTCATCACCTGTTCATAGTTGTCACAACAATTGTATAATCCGTTTACTCTTTTGGTTCAGAAAACACGTTTGTGATACATATATAATATAAGGTAACCTTTTAGAACTTTCACCTTCCATACCTATTAATATGAAAAATGAAAGTGACTATTTTGGATTGTGAATGCACAGCACAGCGTACAGTGACACAACAAAATGAATTCTCTGTATTTAACTCATACACACTGTGCAGCAGGGCCAGCTGTATCCGTAGCCTTAAATAGCTTAATGGACATCTAAACAGTTCCAAAAAGGTAATGGGTCTCTGGAAAATGCTTAATTCACACTAGTTACGGCTTTATTATATAGTATTGAGTCATCAGTTAATTACAAACTACTGGCTTCATTAGGCTGAGTAGTTTGTGAAAGCTTTGCGAAAGTGCTTATAAATGCATCACCAACATCTCGTATGATAAGGCTTAATAATGCCCCTTATACTTACAACAATGATGAATCATCTTTAATTAAAACAAAATGCAGCTGCTCAACAGAAAAAAGATAAGGGACCATATCAACCCAGATTTGGAACCTCCACTCACTTGGCCCTTATCCACAGTTGCATCTGGACATTTCATAGTCCTGGTATACATTAAAATGAACATTTACAGCATTTAGCTGATGCTCTTATCAAAAGCGGCTTATATCAGTGCTTTATATCCACATCTGATCTTCATTCTAGTAACCTGTTAAAAATCAACAACTGCTGTTTAACTATTTTTCAGACAAGTAACAAATCTTTTAACGCTGTGACTGATAGGTGCTAGTGGCGAAAGATAAGTGCCAAAAGACTTTTTTTTTTTTTTTGAGCTGAATAGAGAAGGATTAGCCCCTAAAAATTCCTTGAACAGGTACGTCTTCAGATGTGATTTAGTAGTTCTGACCACAAGAGTTCATTCCACCACTGAGAAGCCAGGACTGAGAAAGGACTTCTCTTAAGGAGAGGAGGTTCAAGGCAAGCTTGATGTTATGAGGGGACAAGAAGATTGTTTGTAGAAGTGCAGTCAAGTAAGAGGGTACGAGGCCATTTTTGGTTAAGTGTTAAGTGTTAAGTGTTAACCTGATATGAGCAGAAACAGGGAGCTAATGTAGTTCCCCTCGTAGAAGCGAGTATGAGAGAACTTGGGACAGCTGAAAGTGAGTCTTGCTGCAGCATTCTGAATCAAATGCAGTACACTTGTTGCCTTCATTAGTGGACCCACTAGAAGAGCAAAACTAATCCTCAGGACAGCATACAGCAAATGACCACAGCCCCTCCCTCACTCCCTCATATAAAGCTTCTTCAGCTCTTTCTCCCAAATACTCCTCAAGCTAATCAGTTGTTCCTCCTAACAAACACTTTTTAAGTTACCTCTCTTACTTGTTTTTTCACAACAGTCAGTGTGTGAGCAAACTGTCTTACCATTGGTACATACCATAAACCCCTGCTGTTCTAAAAGTTCACCTACCTTTCGAAAAGGTGGCACAAAATAGTCAGACTGCCTCATTAGCTGCTACCTCTCCCTACTGCTGCCAATTGTGTTGACAGTTCATGATGTCTTGCGCTAAAATACCCCACATCTCTTTGTTTTGCTAAAATACTCCCATCTCAAGAATTGAGCAGAAGCCTGGGTAGAGCTGCCAAAACTTGGCTTAAACTGTAATACTGACACTATGCTATAGAACTGCAGTGGGATTTGTTAATGGACCACAGAACACAACCAAACAAAAACTCTCACTCATTTTCGTAGATGTTTGTCCTGATTAAGGTCGTGAGTGGTGCTGGGTGAAAGGCAGGGAAACCCCTTTGACAGGTTGCCAGTCTATTGCAGGGCAGACACATACTCACACACGCACACAATTACACAAACATACTCACACACACAATCACACATTGGGGCAATTTAGCATTTCCAGTTCACCTGACATGCATGTCTGTGGTCCATGGGTGGAAACCATAGCACCCGGAGGAAAGCCACAAAGACACATGGAGAAAATGCAAACTCTAAACAGAAAGGACCCAGACTGCCAAAAAAAAAAAGTGCCAAAAAACTTTTTTTTTTTGAGCTGAATAGAGAAGGATTAGCCCCTAAAAATTCCTTGAACAGGTGCGTCTTCAGATGTGATTTAATAGTTCTGACCACAGGAGTTCATTCCACCACTGAGGAGCCAGGACTGAGAAAAGACTGACAAAACAGTCTTGACAAATGTCCACCAGAGTCCTCAAATCTGGTGCCATGAAAGTGCAAAATGGGATTTACCACACTGCCTGTACTAGAAACTAGAAATATACATTTTCATATCATAACTAATATTAGAATAATATATCAGCTGAGGGAGCAAGGTATCGTCCCCATGACTGTTCTCTGGGGACCATATGTATGGTTGCCCCTGTTGCAAAGTGTGTATGGGTTAAATGTAGAGAAAACTTTTTTCACTTTCACTTTCATTGCAATTTCAAATTACTGAATTTTAAAATAAAGGCAAATGGAAATATAGAGGATTTCGATTGTACAGTATGTAATGCCGAAAGTCTTGCACCTTCCTGCCTGGCCTCTCAGAAGACATCAACCAGGGTAAGCCTTGCAGAGGGTTTGTGGTGGCCAGAGGCCTCCGTATCTCTGTATTCAATTCATCATTATGGGTCATATGTTGGGGCAGTGGTGGCCTAGTGGTTAGGGCGTCAGCCGGAGGATCGGGGGTTTGAACCCCTTCCCAGTGGGTTGCCCTGAGGTACCCTTGAGCAAGGTGCCGTCCCCGTCACACTCCTTCCTGCGATGGGCTGGCGACCTGTCCAGGGTGCGTCCCCCTTCCTCGCCCTGTGTGCGCTGGTTTGGACCCCTGCGACCCCGTTTGGGACAAGCGGCAGAAAATGGATGGATGTCTGTGGTCATGGGGTCATATGTTAAATGGGCGAATATTTGGTTAGCATTACCCACAAGAGTCTCTGTTCATTATAAACAGTTTCATATATCATAAAAACTCAAGAGTGTATGTCCCTAGGTCACCCTTGGCTTGCCAAACATAATCCACCCATTGACTGGTGTAGCACCAGGTTGTCAGAAGAATTACCAGGCATTTCTGCTGCGCTTCCTGAGTAAATGGATTTGAAGGTCATATTTGTCATATTTGTCATTTGTCAAGGTCAGCAAATCCATAGTCACATTCTTACCCTGACATTATTATTTGTTCATCATCTTGACTGCAAGGACAAGCCTTCTTGGACTTCCCAAAGGTTTAACAGTTATGAGAGTTCCCAAGAACAGGACACTGTTTTTTCTTCCACCTGCCTCTTGGGCAATTTTCAGTTGGACATAGTGTGAAATATGCAGGCTACCCAATCAAACAAAGAAGAAGACAATCAACCTCCCTGCTGCAAAATGTCCAACCAACCAAATAGTGTTTTGATAACATCCTGGCTTGTTTCCATATCTCCTGGAACTTTAAAGGTCTAGCTTCATGTTGGGGTAACAGAACCATCTGAACCAACCTGATGGTGACTGAAATTCTTTCTGCCAAAAAAAAGCTTATCTCACATTGCAACATATGTTTCAGTTAGGCAGCCTAGCTATGAAAGGGGTTTCAGACAGGGTTTCTTACCCCAATTTATAGAAAGCTTTCTGTAAATTGTGTCTGTCAACTCGCCATAAGGTTTTAATTCCCATTGCTGCATGGTCCCTTGGACTGTATTATCTCACACAAATATCATTTGGGTACTCGCAAAGTATTATTCAATAAAATCATCAGCATTCCTGCACTAAACTGTATAAGTGTCAGGACTGCAAATAGCAAAATAATGTCAGACAACAATGCTCACCAACAGACACAGTCAGCTTGACAAGTCAGGGTCCTAACTGAGTTCAAGTTAACAATTTTAAAAAAAATGACTATGGAAGCATACATTTGCTGCAAGCATAATGTAAACAGGCTGTAATAGACTTCTATATCCTATATACTTCCTATCCTGTGTGTTTTTCTACCTTTTGTCCTGGAATATGAAACTCCTATTTTTTTCCCTACTAACCCTAGGATGGAAAATATAAACAGAAGTACAATAAATTCGGAAAATCAGATTGCTCAAGTAATTAATTTTCTGCCTGCCAAAAGCATAAAAAACACATCCAAGAAGGCAACAGGTACCAACATAGCAAATGGATATTTCTTGAGGCATTATATGAAAAAAGTGAAAAAAAGTGAAAGTGACAACCCTTGTGACAAGTCATTGCGAGGTCACAGCACAGCACACGTGAACCACAACAAAATTGGACCTCTGCTTTTAACCCATGCACACAAACACCATGCAGCAGTGGGCAGCTATTGAAAGCACCCAGGGAGCAGTGACGGGGACGGTACCTTGCTCAAGGGTAACTCAGGGAATTGAACCCACAATCTTCCGATGCAGGGCCAACTCCCTAACCACTAGGCCACCACTGCCCCAATATAGAAGCCAATATATTAGTCCACCCTTACAGTGTAAATTATATATATAAATGTTAGGAGATAGGAATTATGAATGTAGTAATTAGTAGTATATAGAGATATGAAATTTACCCTTGCAGTGGGGAGAGTTGCCTTGAGGCAAATCAATCGAACACTAGGGAGCACTCTCGAGTCTAATTGAGTCTAATTGTGATTATCTGGAACCTTTTTTTGCTGTACCTTGCTTGCCACACCTCAGAAGAACTTTCTTGTTAGTGACTCTTGTGGAGATGATGTTGTCCTTGAAGTTAACAAGTCTAGATCATCAAAAGTAAACAGGCCCATGAAGCCTGCTTGCTTGGTTAATGTGTATAGGACTTTCTAATTAATTTCCTGTCCAGGATATTGTAGCCACTTTGAGATATACATGGTGTCTGGCATTTAATTTAGGGTTGTCAGATTCACTCTGTTTCCTTAACATGCCCGTAATAGCCATATGCCAAAACAAGAGAAAATCTGAATATATTTCACTTTCATTTTCAACATATGAAGTAAAATTATATGCTTATCATGTGACAATGGCACGTTAATAAGACCACATCAATTTGGAATGGTTTAAATTATGTAATTACAGGGTGCAGGACGGAAGGAGGGAACGAACAAGAGATCAGAAAGAAATAAATAATGTGGAAAATGAGGGATTTAACTGAGACTGCTTTGCATTTGTTTTGTGTGATTATAACTTGCCAAAATGTGGAAGGTTACAAAATGCACCATGATGTTGGCCCACACGAACCTGGCCTATATTTTCTCTAAGCATTGCCAAAAGTGCTTCCAAAACGGCCTCACCCTAGTGTTTTTCATCTCACCACCAAGAGAGAACTATTGGCAGTGGCATATAACATATTTGGTGTGAATTTTATATCAGTGCAAATTTGATGGGGAGCAGCATGTTCTCTGATGTTTTATGAAACAATAAAGAGTAGGTTGAATTCCCTTTGATTATATCTCAGCATCAGTACTGCTAGAATGGTATTATGAAATTTGCCCCTCAGAGACTTTCAAATTGGAATCTTCTGTGAATGCCATTATAAAAAGTAAAGATTCTTCCATTTCTTTCTGTAATAACAAACAGACCAAACTTTTGACAGGGACAATTACTGAAAAGTTTCCACTTATGCAAGCATTCATTAAATGGGCAGTATCCAAATACGGGGACTTCCTATAAAAATGAAATGTGACTTCTAAGTACTTCAGGTATCCTTCAGTCTGATCAAAAGTGATTTTATGCCTGAGTTTTAAAAAGTGAGAAATGCGATCAAAATCAAAGTGGCCCAGGTGCAACAGCATAAAATTAAGCCCAAAAAAGCAATCACAAGCTAATGTGAATGACTAAAATGAAGTGGAATAAATCCATTTGAGTGAGTCAAAATATTATCATATGATAATATGCAGAAATGTAGAAGCCTGTTAAATTTGTGCATAAATAGATCTTCTTATTGCTCATCCCTAGATATATGTAAGTGTATAAAATTGGTCTAATTTTTTTTTTTCAAGTCAAGTAGGATTTTATTGTAATTTCAGCCATATACACACTACATAGTGAAATGAAATAACATTCCTCCAGGACCCTGGTGCTACACATAGGACAACATCAGACACAACATAAGACATAGGACAACATAAGACACAAGTTACAAGTTACAACATAAGACAAGACAAGACAACAAGTGCAGACAGCAGACAGCACAACAGACAGAACATTCATCCATCAGAGGGCTGCAGTGTTATGGAACAAAGCAGCCCAGGTTGTTGGGCATTGTGACAAGTGTAACGGAGTAACAAAGTATAACAGAGCAGCGTTCCATATTTTTATGGATAATGCAGAGCAGTAATTGTAATATTTACAAGTTTTATAAATATTTCTCATCAGTGAATTTTCCTCTCATATGTATAACATTCCCTTAGGGTTTTATTGTGGAAAAAAAAAAAGGCCTAACCTCCCAGGGTGCAAAAGCAAAATTTCGTTATCTGAATCATGAAACAAATAGACTACTTGCCACTGTCATATAGTCACACCTGACACCCCAGTTCTCAGCTAAGGCTCAATTTTAAACTGAATATTTAATCGTCAGCCCATCACTTTCCATATTGCATTAGTCCAAAGGTGAAACAAAATTTTGACTGAGAAACAAGATGTTTGTTTTGCAATTATGTGCACCTATAAAGAGTGCCTATGCATCCATATATAATTTGGAATGTTCCAAACATAGGTTGCTGAAAGGGTGAGTTTCATTTAATGCAAAAGCATATGAATGTTATATGATGAACGTTATAAACATTGCATTAAACTGCAAACACTGTATGCTATTATGACATGAGAGGAAGTTTTGTGCCCTTGTGTAATTTGCAAGTTTTACACTGCTTCTAATGTGAAAATGTACTGTTGTCCTGCATGGCTCTGCCATACCATAAAGCAGCTTCACACTTTGTCACACACAGCTGTGTGCCCTTCCCAGATGTTAAGTAAACACCAGGTCAATTATTGCTGTGACGGTTTCTTTCTTTGTCACACTGGTCAAAACTGAAACCCTCCAGCATTTTGACAGATGCATGCTAAGTGCTGAAATTGCACCATTAAGCCAATTTAGCATTACCTCTTGACACGAACTCTGCAGTCCTCTGCTGGTTTGTGTCAAATAATAAAAAAGAGACAAAAAAAAAAACCTTAAATATTTAATCAAAGCTCATTTTCATGCCAGGTGCAGAGGCTTAGAAGAGATGTCATCAAATATGTCTAAAGACTTTTTTCTTTGGAACAATGATCACAATAGTTCCCTGGAGTTTACGACAGAAAGACAAGAAAAAAACATGCTGTGTCTCAAAAATAAAAGGAAAAATCTTAAAACATGACAGTACAAGGGAGAAGGCACAGCAACTCCCATATAAAAATAGGAGTGGGATGTCTTTTTTATTATCCAGTCAGAGATTAATTAATTGATGTTGTGTTGCCTTGAAAAACAGTAGTTAGTAATTAGGGAAACAATTATGTTCAATGCCCTTATCAACAAGTGCATATTCCAGGGACTAAAACAAAGGAGCACAATTCTGTGATGAGACTTTGTAGTATATGGACCAAAGAAGAAGGTTTTAGGAACAACTCCAAGCAAATACACATGTGCACCTGCTCACCTGATAGGATAAAACAGCCTGGAATAATTATTCCCACAAAGCCTGCAAAACAATGGCTCATTAAATCAGCTTTGATTATGAGAATATGAATTAATCTAAATCTCTCTTTGAGCTCTGATACTTTCTAATACCTGCCTATTAAATGTTTGAGCCCTGTGACCTTGGTTTCAGACCGAATATGAAATAAGCCTGGCCATTATTTCCTTATTACAGAGTAGCCCTTCAAGCATTTAAAGTCCCACCTTAACATTTTACTGTTCTTTATTGCTTGCTGACTTGGCTCAAGAACGCAAGGTCAATTATGGTGGCTTCCCTTCAGCAGATATTTCTATTAGGCTGCAGCTTTTTGTGCAAGACAGAAAGTGGCCCATGAGACCCAGGACAGAAAGTATGCAAGGCTCAAATGGACCACATCCTTCAGAAAGCATTCATATTCACTCCTTATAATGAGGCTTTAGAATGAATGATGTATCTCAGAGATGGACCATTATCAAATTGCACTGATTTTATGTTTCTTGGAATAAATAAATCCATGCTTCTCAACATACTCGATGGTTAATGGAGAACAATTTTGTTTGTTAAATATATTTGAGCAAGGGGACAGAATGTATGAAAAGGAGGTAAATAAAACAAGTAAAACAGTTATCACAGGGAATGCACAACGTAGGACAACTAATCATGGAATGGGTTTCCAGAAAAGGACAGGGCAGAGATTTCTGCCCCTATCAACCTCTGATAATTAAATGTGTGCCTGGAAGTTATATCCTGTATCCTTATGTGTAGTATGTGAAATTGTTTTTCATTGTCTTGTGAAAGAAGACTGGTTCATCCTGTTAAAACCTAATACAGCATAGTTGAGGTTCACAGATATTGATGAAAAAAATGGCCAACTATAAGTGAAGTTAGCTATAAGTGAAATAAAAGCAGGTTTTATTGTAATTTCAGCTATACATGTTTCAAAACAACATTCCTCCAGGACCAATCTGCTACACAAAAGAAAACATAAGACTAGATAAATGCAAACAGTACGACAAAGTGAAAAAGACTCAGTGCAGTGCAGCTGACACAGAAGAGAGCACACTTAGCGGTAGTATAGTACTGCCAGATTCTGCAATCATTGTGCAAAAATTAGCAAAATGAACAAAATGTGCACAATTTGTGCCAAAATGGCCAAAAATAGCAGAAATAGTCAATAAATAATATATTTGTTTATTGACTTGGGGGAACGACTTGGTGGAAAGTAATGACTGAGAGTGAGCAAAGAAGTACAAATGAAAGTAATGACATACTTAAGATGGCAGGGCATGAAGCATATGGATCTCACTTCCTTTACCAAAATACAAACTGTTGTTATGTCAAGGTTGAGGGTGTTAAACAGTTTTTCTGTGCTTCAAGATTTTATGGTGCAAGTCCCTTTAAGAGATGGAAAAAAAGTTCTGTAATCTTATAAGTACGCAAAGTCACATACTGGATAATGAAATATAACTGTAGAAGTCTATGTGTGCCTGTTAATGTCAAAGTGTAGGAAGTAGTTAAACTCAGGTCTGTTGTGGCAATGTATATATATTTTATGCTTTATTTAGCCCTGAGTTCAATCCTCATGCATAGGCTACCTGTATGTGGGTTATACATGGGTGAATTACCAACCTGTTTCTTTTAACTGCTGAATGAAATCTGAATGCATTCAGAGACATGGGGGAACATTATTGTATGTGGTATGGTTACATACAACCGCTACCATTTTGATCCTCCTAGCAGCTGTGTTTAGGTTTTGAAACTCCAATGATTAGCCATTATTTTCAATGATAGTGGTATGCACAGCTGCTTTTAATTTTGTGTTTTATTTTTTTCTATATCAAAATCACTTTTGTTATTTATAAGGCATAAAACCAGATACTTTTTGTTATTTTTGTGGTTTGGAGCATTATTTAGTTCCCTGCTAACACATAAGTAAGTAGGAATAGATAAAAATCTATCAAACAGGGGTAGTGAAAATGTTGATATATTCAGAATGCAACATACTTTATCAGAGGGAATAATTTCTTAATTGGAAAAGAACTATGCATGTTTCTATAAATTCTGGTATTAAATAGTAGAAGGCCAAGCCTATTTTAATGGATTTGTTATGTGTTGAAACTATAACCTCAACAGACTACTGCTATTAGTGTGTCATTAGTGTGTCATAGTGCATTATAGGTACACTATAGACACACTGTTTGGTAACTATTATAGGTCTATATTCAGATACCAAGGAATATTTTGTTAAGTATTTGTCTTCACAGACAGCCAACACAAAAAAGTGGAAAAAAAAGTGAAAGTGACAACCCTTGTCATTGCAAGGTCACAGCACAGCACACGTGAACCACAACGAAATTGGACCTCTGCATTTAACCCATGCAAACACTGTGGAGCTATTGAAAGCGCCCGGGGAACAGTGACGGGGGCAGTACCTTGCTCAAGGGTACCTCAGGGCAACCTACCTAACGGAATCGAAGCCGATGCAGGGGCAACTCCCTAACCACTAGGCCACTGCTGCCCCAACACAACACAACACAGTTTTATTAAGTAGGAATTACTCAAAATCATTTTCTAAAAGCAATTATATATGCAGTTAAACCAGCATATGTGTACACAGCTATACCCAACAATACAAAATACAAAATCACATTTTGCATTTGATGGATATAATGATCCAACCATCCAAAAAAATTATGTGAAGCTGGGAGAAATGACCTCATACTAGAATGATGACTAACCTGTACAAATACATTCTTGTCATAAACAAAATGAAAAGAAAGTGAAAGTGTAAAAAATATTGTTGACCAACTGGCAAAGATGAAATAATAACAAAATATTATTTATTTCAACTTATAATTTAACTTTTTAAATGATATTTGTCTGACTAATAATGGTGCTTATATGGTTCAGTGCCAATAGGTGTTAATAAGGTGTCAGGACTTTGGGTTTCCTGCTTCTGTTTTATTCACAGTAGAGGGCGCTCTGTTCTGACGGAGCACACCTGAGCTCATATGACACAGGTGTGCTACATTGAGGCTGACTACTTAAGCTTCAATGAGTCAGAACAGAGCGCGGCTCATTTACTGTACTTCAGTTATCGTTATGGGTGGTTTTGTTTCTGATGTATTTCGGTTTCGTGTCTGGTTTCGTGTTTCTGTTAAATAAAAGTACTTCGGAAATCTCTGGCTCAGCAATGACGTCCTTCCTGCTCCCCGCCACCGTGACAGAAATTAGCCACCAAAAGCGGGACGTCATGAGCCTTGAAAAGTGGTGTGAGGAGCACGAGCGGGCACTGGGAGACATGATTGAGGACCTCAGAGCAGCGCTGCCAATGTGGCAGCCGGGGCGTTGCGAGCGGAGCGGAGGAATACAGAGAGTAACCGCCACTGAGCTCTCGCGACGCCTGGACCTGCTGTGTCGCTCAATCCAGCTTGCTCCCTCTCTGGAGGCCAAAGAATGGCTGGAAGAGTACGGCCGGACTGAGAAGGCTATGCTTGCCATTATGGAGGTAATGTTATTAGGGCAATCCCTCGAGGAAGAGGCTTCGTTCTCGCCCCTTTCCTTATCGTCTCCTGCTCTCCACCAACCACAACGCTGGATATCGGTGGAACCCGCCTCCTGCACCAATCACAGCAGTCTGACAGTGCTGTGATTGGTGCACAGCACTGTCTCCGCTGGCGGACTGCTGTGATTGGTGCAGGACGCGGGTATTCCAAGACTTCTCAGTGAATCAGTGAATGTTGGACTTCATGCATTCCAAGACTTCTCAGTGAACCTGTTCAGAACATACCCGTACATATTGCTGGAACTGACACTGTATATGTTCCTCCCGCACAGTCAAAGTTACATAACCAGGCAACCGCATCTAGGAATGTGACTCCCAGTCTGGTTCATCATAAGCAACTTCCATCCATTACCTCAGGCATCATATCTGGAATAGACTGCCCTCCACGGATCTCTTCCCTTGTTTTAGTGAATTCAGTAAGTAAAGTCACAGAAATTGAGTCTAGTTCCTCAGAAGTACTCAGTTCCTTTGACCTTAGCCTTTCAGAGAGTGATCCAGTGGAGGAGTGCTCCAGAATGTTTGTGGAATCTTTGTGGTGACAATCCAGCAGCCCAATCTGATGTGCCAGTGAGAGATACCCACAGATACCTGAGGCTGCAGAATTAGTCAAACCCCCTCCTGCTCAGAAGAGAGGAGTAACCCATGTTGCCAAGTGTAAGTTCAGTAGAAGCAAAACACAAGTTATCATGCCCCCAGAGATGGAAGCACACAGTTACCCAGGCCTCGCAAAAGCCAGCAGTGCCAGAGGAGAGCAACAGCATTTTCTGCAGCAGTGGAAGGATACCTTTCCTTTATTGCAGCCAGTGCACCCAAAAGAGTCTTCACGCCGGCTGTTCTTCCTCCAAACCTCTTACTAAACGCTCGTGTGAATGTCATCCCCGTTGGCACAACACTACAACATTTGTACGAAAGAGACGAAACATTCCACATCTCAGATTATGATACTATAGTCATGGAGAGCGAGAAGGACAGAGACTGGAGGCGGAGCATGCACTGGGTAAAGAACTCTTCCCCTTCTAACCACAGAGAATCTCTTGTATTTAGCTCTTTTTTAGATGATGACCGGACAAGGCTCACCAGCCAATCAGACGAGTCCTCCAGAAGCCCCAATACGGAGTCAGAGAGACAGGTGACAGAGGAAACACGGGACAGCAGAAAGGCACCAAAAGGATGTACGGCTAAACATGAATACCAAAGGGACTTGGTTACAAAGATATGGACTGAAACTCTGGGGTACCCCTCCCCGCTGCCAACAGCCTGAGACATGACTGGCTGGTCTGGGTCCCCCTTCCTGCACAATTGTTTATTAATTTGAGAATATGGACCTGACCAGGTACCCCATTAAAGGGGCTATGTTTGTTTTCTTTTGTTCCGGATTGTCTCCCCTCCAGGTTCCGGCACTGGAGAAGCGCCCCCGCTGTTGCACCCTTGAGAGGGGGGGTGATGTCAGGACTGGGTTTCCTGCTTCTGTTTTATTCACAGTAGAGGGGGCTCTGTTCTGACGGAGCACACCTGAGCTCATATGACACAGGTGTGCTACATTGAGGCTGACTTCTTAAGCCTCAATGAGTCAGAACAGAGCACGGCTCATTTACTCTACTTCAGTTATCGTTACGGGTGGTTTTGTTTCTGATGTATTCCAGTTTCGTTTCTGGTTTCATGTTTCTGTTAAATAACAGTACTTCGGAAATCTCTGGCTCAGCAATGACGTCCTTCCTGCTCCCTGCCATCGTGACATAAGGTTAAAAAACACAATAGTAGATTTTTTGTAATAGTTTTGAATCTCATTAAAAACCCAGCCACTAAGGATGCACAAGCCAGTATATTTCTTTATATTTCTTTTGCCGGTCCCAAGCCCGAATAAATGAGGAGAGTTATGTCAGGAAAGGCATCCGGTGTAAAACTGCCAAATCAATATGCGGACAACGAAACAGAATTCCATACTGGATCAGTCGAGGCCAAGGTTAACAACAATCGCCACCAGTGCTGTTAGCCTACAGGGTGCCAAAGGAGAAGAAGAAGAAGAGGAGGAAGGCATATCCAGAAGGAGGAGGAGAGAAAGAAGAGGAGGAGAGTGGAAGTGAGGGTAAGGACATTGAATGTTGGACTTATGACTGGTAAAGGTAGAGAATTAGCTGACATGATGGAGAGAAGGAAGGTTGACATTTTGTGTGTGTGCAAGAGACTAGATGGAAGGGTAGTAAGGCCAGGTGTCTTAGAAGAGGGTTTAAATTGTTTTATCATGGTGTGGATGGAAGGAGAAATGTGGTAGGTATTATCCTGAAAGAAGAGTATTTGGAGAGTGTTTTGGAGGTGAAAAGGGTGTCAGGGAGGGTGATGAGTTTGAAACTGGAAGCTGAAGGTGTGATAATGAGTGAATGTCGAATGTCGTGCTTATGCCCCACAAGCTGGTTGTGAGATGGAAGAGAAAAAAGAATTCTGGAATGAGTTAGATGAAATGATAGAGAGTGTACCCAAAGGAGAGAGAGTGGTGATTGGTGCAGATTTTAATGGTCATGTTGGTGAAGGGAACAGAGTTGATGAGAAGGTGATTGGTAGATATGGTGTCAAGGAGAGGAATGCTGTTGGACAGATGGTTGTAGATTTAGCGAAAAGGATGTAAATGGCTGTAGTTAATACTTATTTTAAGAAGAGGGAGGAACACAGGGTGACATATAAGAGTGGAGGAAGATGCTCAAAAGCAGATTATATCCTTTGCAGGAGAGCCAGTCTGAAGGAGATTGGAGACTGCAAAATAGTGACAGGTGAGAGTGTAGCTAAAGGCATAGGATGGTGGTTTGTAGGATGACCTTGGAGGTCAAGAAGAGCAGGAAAGTGAGGGCAGAGTCGAGGATCAAGTGGTGCAAAGACCTATACTGGTTGGCTAGACAGAGAAACAGAGCAGGGAAAGTAGGTCAGGGCAATAGGGTCTGTCAGGCTGACTGTCAATCTAATATATTAATTCCTAATCCTGTCCATCCTCGTCACACCCAACGAAAATCTCAGCACCTTTAACTCTGACACCTCCAGCTCTGCCTCCTGTCTTTTCGTCAGTGCCACCATCTCCAACCCATTGAACATAGCTGGTCTCACCACTGTCCTGTAAACCTTCCCTTTTACTCTCGCTGGTACCTGTCTGTCACAAATCACTCCAGCCACTTTTCTTCACCCATTCCAACCTGCCTGCACTCTCTTCTTCACCTCTCTTCCACTCTCCATTACACTAAACTCAACTGTTGATCCCAAGTATTTAAACTCCTCCACCTTTGTCACCTCTACTCCCTGCATCAAAATCACTCCACATTCCTCCCTTTCATTCACGCTCATGTTTTCTGTCTTTGACCTACTCACTTTCATTCCTCTCCTCTCTAGAGCAGATCTCCATCTTTCCAGGTCCTCCTCAAGCTGTTCCCTACTGCAGATCATAATATCATCAGGAAACATCATCGTCTGCGAAGACTTCTGTCTAACCTCGCCGATCAACCTGCCCATTACTATTACAAACAAGAATGGGCTCAGTGCTGATCCTTGATGTAATCCAACCTCTACCTTAAATGCATCCGTCACTCCCACTGCAGATCTCACCACTGTTACACTGCCATCATACATATCCTGAACTACTCTCACATACTTCTCTGTAACTCCTAACACCTGACTTCCTCATACAAAACCACAACTCCTCTCTAGGCACCCTGTCATATGCTTTCTCCCAGTCCACAATGGCACAATGCAACTCCTTATGACCTTTTCTGTACTTCTCCATCAACACCCTCAGAGCAAACATTGCATCTGTAGTGCACTGCTTTTGCATCTGTAGTGCTTTCTCTGCAAAAAACCATGCTGAAGTTCACTAATCCTCACCTCTTTTCTTAATCTTGCTTCCACTACTCTTTCCCATAACTTCATGCTGTGGCTGATCAACTATCCCTCTATAGTTACTACAGCTCTGTGCATCACCCTTATTCTTGAAAATCGGTACCAGTACACTTCGTCCCCACTCCTCAGGCATCCTCTCACTTTCCATGATTGTGTTAAACAATCTGGTCAGAAACTCAACTGCCATCTCCCCTAAACACCTCCATGCTTCCCCTGGTATGTCATCTGGTCCAACAGCCTTTCCATTCTTCATCTTCATGGCTGCCCTTACTTCCATCTTGCTTATTTGCTGCACTTCCTGCTTCACTATCCTCACATCATCCAATCCTCTCTCATTTTCTTCATTCATCAGCCACTGCGTCTTCCATGTCCTAATTGCAGGGACAGTCCCCCTGGAGCATCTCAGGGTTAGGGGTCTTGCTCAGGGACCCAGTGGGGGTAGTGCTAGTGGTGGGATTCGAACCTGGGACCTCTTGAGCCATAGGTCCGTAGACAAGTACCCTCCCACTAGACCATTTCTCAGTTCCACCACCAGGTTTTTTTATCCTCCTTCTTCCTTCCAGATGTCACACCTAGTACACTTCTAGCTGTCTGCCTTATCACTTCTGCAGTAGTTTCCAAGCAATCCGGTAGCTCTTTAACATCTCCCAGTGCCCATGTTAACTCCTGCCTGAATTCCACCTTGCAGTCCTCCTTCTTCAGCTTCCACCACTTGATCCTCGACTCTGCCCTCACTTTCCTCCTCTTCCGGACCTCCAAGGTCATCCTGACCACCATCCTATGCTATTAGCTACACTCGCCGCCGTCACTACTTTGCAGTCTCCAGTCTCCTTCAGGCTGACCCTCCTGCATAGATTAAAATCCACCTGTGAGCATTTTCCTCCACTCATATACCCTGTGCTCCTCCCCATTCTTAAAATAAGTATTAACATCCTTTTTTCATCCTTTTGCAAAATCTGCAATGCTCTGACCCTCTGACCAGCATTCCTCTCCTTGACACCATATCTACCCATCACCTCCTCATCACCTCCGTTCCCTTCACCAACATGGCCATTCAAATCTGCACCCATCACCGTTCTCTCCCTAGGGTACACTCTCTATCACCTCATCTAACTCACTCCAGAATTCTTTTTTCTCTTCCATCTCACAACCAACTTTTGGGGTATAAGCACTAACGACATTCATCATCACACCTTCAACTTCAAGCTTCAAGCTCATCACCCTCCCTGACACCTTTTTCACCTCCAAAACACTCTCCACACTTCAGGATAACACATGCCCCATTCCTCCTTCCATACACCTGGCCTTACTACACTTCCATCTAGTCTCTTGCACACACAAAATGTCAATCTTCCTTGACCTGAAATACTCAACATAATCTGTGAAAATTTAAAAAAGGCCCAAAAGTCAAATGTTCAACATCTGAAGGGTTTCTGCAGGTTAACACATCATTCTTATGTGAGCATAAAATGTGAAGGTCAGCATGCAGTCCATCCCCTTCTGTTAGCCAGTAGGTTAAAAATAAAGCTAGCTTGAAGAAATTCATAAGCACAATCTCATGCGCTACCACTACTAGCTGTGGCAAAACAAAGCAGTAACTATCTCTGAGCTTGGTAGCCAAGAGAAGCCACAAAGGAGCCATCTCACAAAACTGTTTCATGTGTTTTTTCGAAAAAGACTTAAGTCTTTCGAAAAACACTTCGCTTAAGTCAGGGCCTAAAATTTGTATGAGCTAACCATGCACTGTCTGTAGCTATGATACCTGTAGGTTGCCCCTAGAGGTCAGTTAAAATAACAGTCAGCCTCATTGTCTTGAGGCATTGGTCATATGTGAGAAATATGTGCATTGCACGACATATGTGTTTCTGGAATAAGGATTGTTTCAAGGGTTGTCTGTGAGCATTTTTTTATCTTTTATTTTTTTCTAAGAATGATTCCTACCAGTGGATGAATTTCAAGCTATGGAGGAATTGTACAATTGTAAAGGTCACTTACTAACACTCAAACAATGATGAACAAGAGTGCTATTGCAGAGTGCATAGCATGACTCATTTAAGAAGACAATGTAAATTAAGTGCTTGCTTCCTTAGAAGATTTTTCACATGTAGGCTTGAAAAGTGAATCTTCTGTGATGCTCTTAGCATTCTTCATTTCCTCTAAGCGCAATTTTCTGTCATTTTGTATATAATATTCTGTAGTGCAGCATTCTGTAGTGCAGCTATTTACTTTTTTTTTTTTTTTTTTGATCCATGAATTTTCTCTCGCTGCATTGCCTAGCCTGCACAACACAAATACATTATATGGATAAATACTTGTTTATTCAATGTTAATTTTTTCCTGAAATCAAATATATCAATTTAATTAGTTTAAGTTTTTAAACAATTTGAGGCAGTAATAGTCTATGTTCTTTTGAGAAGGACTTACACTAGATGTTGAAGAATTGCTGTGATTTGATTGCAATTAGCCTCAAGAGTGTTACTTGGATCAGGTAGTGGTGTTAGACAATTAGTTGCTACTGCAATTTTTCCTAAAGGTTCTGGATGTAGTTACTATTACCTCAGAGAGCACAGTTTTACTGCTATATAGTACACTGCTGGGGGACTTTTTAACCCTCCACCACATGCAATGAGGATCCATTCCTTCTCATACCAAAGGTATTGGATTCCACTAGATCCACTGCTCCTTAGCTTAATACTGGAGACCTCATGGATCCAAAGCATTTAATGTGAACTTATCAAGTGAGAACAGCCTTTACTGCTGAGTTCATAGCATTCTTATTCATGAACTCAATTCAAATTTTGGCCTTTTCCATTGGACTACCTAAAGAAGTGCCTTTTCTTTTTCACTCTTCTGATCTAAAACTAACAAAATTAAAATTTTAATTGTGCTTTTAATGTTCTTTGTATGCACATTTTTGAACAGAAATGTAAAAGGGATGTGAGCACTAGGGGGTGCTTTTTCCTTCCCTCTCTCTCTATCTCTCTCTCTCTCTCTCTCTCTCTCTCTCTCTCTCTCTCTCTGTCTTTTACTTTTTTCTACTTACAATTCACAATTTTTATAATATTGTTACATCAGTTTTGATAGACACACACCTTGCAAGATACGTTTGTAGGACATGTATGTACAATTTGGATGTGCAGACATCATGATCTTTGTGGCCTCAGCATGCAATGCTTGCTCATTTATTCCTTTCCAATGCAATGCAGATATCTTGATGGACAATTTTGCAGCATTAGAAATCAGCATATAGAAAGATGAAAAAAAATGGCGAACCACTAGCTGTGCATTGACTGTCCAGTGAATGAAGTATGTAGTTAAATATGAGCTTTATCAAAATGTTCTCCAGCCTGCTGTTCTTAGTTGGACCAGAGGCTGGTCTTCTGAGCTGAATTTAACTTCAACTGCAGCTTCACATTCTGCAGAAAAATGCTGAATTTCTGCTGCATGCAGCTATGGGCCCAGGAAGAACTTGAAAATGCCTCAGGACACATAAAATAGCCTGTTCAGGGGTTGGCTTTGAAGCATCCTCAACCAGTGAGACAGAACCCAACACTGAAAATCGAGAAATCTAAGCACTCCCAACTGGATCATTGTGAAAAAGCTATGAATCATAATGGATGAAGGGAATGCCTTGCTCTGGACAGGGACACACTGGCATGAAACCCAGTCTTTCCCTTCCTGGACAGGCTGCCTTTACATCAGAGAATTCTATGACAGGCAAAAAAAAGATTCTGCTGAGATGAGACAAGATTCTTTGAGTTATCCTTCTTTTGTATTTGTTGCACAATATCCTGTTGTCTATGTTGTTCCCATGCCCACTGCCATTAGAGGTGCCATGGCAGCCTATGACATTTGTAAATGTGTAGAGGCCATAGCCTGTCTGGATAGAAGCATAAGAGATTCATAAACTCTGTCCTTGAACACAGAGTGAACAAAGCAACAGCCATGTTGCATATCACAACATGGAAGCCTTCATTTCCCAAGACGAATATTTTGAAATGAAGCCTTTATAGATGTGTAGCATTCGGACTTAGGACTACAACAAAATACTATTTCCATAACCACCTGATTTGTCAGTAAAGGAAAAAAGACTTACATTAAATAAACATTAATCAAGAGAATGAAACAGGTCAACTCATCAATTTTCTCTATTTATCTGTGTCTGTGTGTCTGTGAAAAAGATAATTAACGCTCAAAAGTGTAAAAGTAAGAAAAAGAGAATTGATGTGTACAGCACAAGTGTACAATGATTTTGCCTGTTGTGTTACTCAGTAATTTATTGACTTCTGTTCACACATGAGAACTCCTGTTAATTTTTTCAGGCGTTGTACTAGGTAATTTGTTATTTGAACTTTGACAAAATTCTGGCTTGCGCTCACTGACACAGCCCTTTCCCATTTAATTACCTTCATGGGTGCAAAGTGCGTGAGTGAAAGGAGCTTTAGAGATGCAAATTCTGCAGCTCAATTCAGCAAAACAGAACAAAGCTGAAAGCAAATGCATTAGAAAATGCATTAAAACTTATATTTTAACTTTCTCTGCATAAACAGAATTAGTTTTAATAATATCTGCTTTGGTGGACATTTTCAACAAAACCAAAACACTTAGGAACACACAGGACATAAACATAGTAAAATGATAACAAAATCTGGATGGGTAGAATGGCCCTCCCTCTCCCCCATCACTCTTAGGGCTGCATTGGCAGCAGTTTGAAAATAGTGGTGGCTCGATTCATGTGACTCACAGGATGCACTTGCTTGCCTTCAACCTGGTATTGTGTGATTTGGGGAGTTCTTATTAGTAACAGGAAATGATAGTGATTAAGTGATTAAGAAAAAAAAAGCTATCACATTATTGTTCACATGAATATTATAACTTAATGCTGATATTATATTCAGCATTTTTTTACCAAAACAACTAGAAACATCCCAAAACATATAGCTTCTCTTCATCCTTTGTCTCAGATATGCTTTGCATTTGTACTATATGTGGATACTGTGAAATTTTGAGTGGATTTTAAGTGGATGCTGTGGTATTTTAAAGTTCAACCACTTCCATAATACCCAGTGTCCTTTCCATGGCCTGATTAGTGAATCCAGTCATGCGAATGACACCCCTAGACTATAAGATTCGACTGGTGTAAGTTTAGGTGGCCCCTGTGAAAGAAAGGGTCGTGGCAAAGCTCTTCATTATACCTTTCTTGTCCTTAGCTACACCATCAGATGCAGTCAAGCTTACAGAATCCTCAGCTGATGGGTCAGTAGCAGGCAACCCTACCAGTGCCATATTTTAAGTACTGCTTTAGCATTGATCAGTGGTCTGATGAGATGGCATGTTTGTTGGACGGAAATCAATGCTTAAAAATATCAAAAATTATAAAAAAAAAAATTGTCAAAAATTTATTTAGATATGGCAAAACTTTAAAAGCATGCTTCAAATGTGTGTTTGGGCTTTTGGCCTTGTTCATGGGAGGATGAGCTGAAGAACAAAGCATGAGTGGCATATTTAAGATGTTACTATATTATGAATGTCATAGGTACTTAAAACTGTTTTATTTAAGGAATATCTTTGTAGAGCCTTCCAGTGACACAGGTTTCTTCTTTTCCAAAACTGTGAAAATTGATGGTATCT
The DNA here is from genome assembly GCA_017165825.1 of Hepsetus odoe. Lineage (NCBI taxonomy): Eukaryota > Metazoa > Chordata > Actinopteri > Characiformes > Hepsetidae > Hepsetus > Hepsetus odoe. The sequence continues at coordinate 10,815,365 of CM029376.1, forward strand.
AATTAACCTCAGAATGACATCTGCCCCATTTCATTACCAGTTGGTCCAATTGGGTATGTGTACATCTTCACAGGACTGTCAAAGGATATGTGGATGGATGTTGTTTGTTTATTAAAAACATTATAGGAATTTATATTATTTTCATAATTTAAGACAATGGAATCGAACATGCCTTCCGAGGAGGAAGCAGAGCCTGGGGACATCGAGGTGGACTCTTCCATCTCTGGGGTTGAGGTTGCCAAGGTGGTCAAAAAGCTCCTTGGTGGCAGGGCTCCGGGAGTGGATGAGATCCGCCCAGAGTTCCTCAAGGCTCTGGATGTTGTAGGACTGTCATGGCTGACACGCCTCTGCAACATTGCATGGACATCGGGGACGGTGCCTCTGGATTGGCAAACCGGGGTGGTGGTCCGCCTCTTTAAGAAAGGGGACCGGAGGGTGTGTTCCAATTATCGAGGGATCATACTTCTCAGCCTCCCGGGGAAAGTCTATTCAGGGGTCCTGGAAAGGAGGGTCCGTCGGATAGTCGAACCTCGGATCCAGGAGGAGCAATGTGGTTTTCGTCCAGGTCGCGGAACAGTGGACCAGCTCTACACCCTTAGCAGGGTCCTGGAGGGTGCATGGGAGTTTGCCCAACCAGTTTACATGTGCTTTGTAGACTTGGAGAAGGCATTCGACCGTGTCCCTCGGGGGCTCCTGTGGGGGGTACTCCGGGAGTATGGGGTATCGGATTCCCTGTTAAGGGCTGTCCGGTCAATGTACAACCGGTGTCAGAGCTTGGTCTGCATTGCCGGCAGTAAGTCGGACCTGTTCCTGGTGAGGGTTGGACTCCGCCAGGGTTGCCCTTTGTCACCGATCCTGTTCATAACTTTTATGGACAGGATTTCTAGGCGCAGCCAGGGCGTTGAGGGGGTCCGGTTTGGTGGGCTCAGGATTGGGTCTCTGCTTTTTGCAGATGACGTTGTCCTGTTGGCCTCATCATGCCGTGACCTTCAGCACTCTCTGGATCGGTTCGCAGCCGAGTGTGAAGCGGCTGGGATGAGAATCAGCACCTCTAAATCTGAGGCCATGGTCCTCAGTCGGAAAAGGGTGGAATGCCCTCTCAGGATTGGGAGTGAGACCTTGCCCCAAGTGGAGGAGTTTAAGTATCTTGGGATCTTGTTCACGAGTGAGGGTAAGATGGAGCGGGAGATCGACAGGCGGATCGGGGCAGCTTCTGCAGTGATGCGGGCTCTGCATCGGTCCGTCATGGTGAAGAAGGAGCTGAGCCAGAAGGCAAAGCTCTCAATTTACCAGTCGATCTACATTCCCACCCTCACCTATGGTCACGAGCTGTGGGTAGTGACCGAAAGAACGAGATTGCGAATACAAGCGGCCGAAATGAGTTTCCTCCGCAGGGTGTCTGGGCTCAGCCATCCGGGAGGGGCTCAAAGTAGAGCCGCTGCTCCTCCGCATCGAGAGGAGTCAGATGAGGTGGCTTGGGCATCTGATTAGGATGCCCCCTGGACGCCTCCCTGGTGAGGTGTTCCGGGCACGTCCCACTGGAAAGAGACCCAGGACACGCTGGAGAGACTATGTCTCTCGGCTGGCCTGGGAACGCCTTGTGATCCGCCCGGAGGAGCTGGAAGAAGTGGCCGGAGAGAGGGAAGTCTGGGCATCCCTGCTGGAGCTGCTGCCCCCGCGACCCGACCTCGGATAAGCGGAAGAAAATGGATGAATGGATGGAATCGAACGCTTAATGGACCCATATTATGTTTCCATCTCTCATAAAAACCTAACTAAAACACCTAAATAAACTGGGAATAAACTGGGAACCGTGGCCTATTGTCTGGTGAATTGTGAATACACATTATGTATACTACTAAACCTCAGGTCTTGCTGGTTATTTTGACTTCCCCATCACCCATTTTTCAATATATCTTTTTACCTACATAGCTCATTTTATGTTTTGCAACTTAGTACTGACTGTTAAGATTTTAATTTTAGTAAACACCAGCACTCACCTAAATTTAAATCATAATGACTAATGCCTTAGGCTAGCACAGCAAAACTTTATCTGGACCTAAGATACAATAGCGTTGTAAACACAAGAGGAATGTTCAAATATTCCTAAAATAAACAACTGTATCACCTATTTGTAACGGTGGCGTGGTACCGGAGGGACGTCAGTTCAGAGCCAGGAGTTCAGAACAGAAGTTTATTATGCACAGTCACAAAACAAACAAGACACAAGGACTCAAGCCTGCAGTTCCTACGCAGGATGACTATGACTATGACTATGACTATGACTATGACTAAAAACAGACAGCCAGAACAACCATTACACATAGGTTTAACCTACCTAATGAGCCGTGCTCTGTTCTGACTCATCGGGGCTTAAATAGTCAGCCCCAATGATGCACACCTGCCCGCAGGGGCTCAGGTGTGCTTAGTCAGAACAGAGCGCCCTCTAGCGTACCCTAAACACCTCCTGTGACATAAACACCTTGTATGTGACCGAGAGCGCCCTCTAGCGTGCCCAAAACACAACACATGTGACAGAGAGCGCCCTCTAGCGTGCCCAAAACACAACACACGTGACAGAGAGCGCCCTCTAGCGTGCCCAAACCCTAACACACGTGACACTATTTTAGGAAACTATTACCATTTATCTCTGTTTCTGACTGTATGACTAAAGCTCCATGTCATGTACAGTACTGTGCAAAAGTGTGTGAAAAGGTGTAAACAAAGGTGTGAAATAATGCTGTAAACAAAGAATGCTTTCAGAAATATAAATAATAATTGTTTATTTTTATCAATTTACAAAATGCAAAGTGAATGAACAAAAGAAAAATCTAAATCAAATATATCAAATATTTGGTGTTACATTTTGCCTTCAGACCAGCATCAATTCTTATAGGTACACTTGCACAAAGTCAGGGATTTTGTAGGATTATAGTCAGGTGTATGATCAACCAATTTTACCAAACAGATGCTGATGATCATCAGTGTCACACGTAGGTTGAAACACAGTCATGTTTGGAACAACCTACCAGACGAGTTACTTCAAAAACTGTGTGCAAGTGTACTGTTTTGAAGGCAAAGGGTGGTCACACCAAATATTGATTTGATTTAGATTTCTCTTTTGTTCATTCACTGCATTTTGTTGACTGATGAAAATAAATGATTAACACTTCCATTTTTGAAAGCATTCTTTGTTTACAGCATTTTTTCACACCTGCCTAAAACTTTTGCACAGTACTGTATATGTCAGGGGTATGGTCTATATCTATTCTAGGTTAACTCATAAGGTGAAAAAATGATCTAATCTGCCAGTAGGAGGTTATTTAATATGTAAAAGGCATTTACCTGTCTTCAACACTTTAACAAAAACTTGCTTTTTTATTTACCTCATGAACATGTGTTGGGCATTGCTAATGTTTTGAAACACCTCATGCTGACACTTTACCTTTGATGTTCACAAAAAAATTTAAGTCATGCTTCTTTCTCTTTGTTGTGCAGATCCCAGATCTAACAAAGATCAGTATAATGTTATACACAAGGTCGAGAGAGAATTACAATGGGGCTAGACAGGGCTAGAATAGCAACTGACTTAACCAAGCCTTTAAATATTTGGTTAGCAGTACAAGCAATTAATATGCAAATGCAACTAAAATTTTACCTCCACGGTCCATACCTTAAACTTCTCACTGGAGATATGTATACATATACCCAGCACCATGAAATCTGTGCATATGTGAAGAGATTTTTGAGAGTGAACATTATTTCAAAGACTAAAAGAAACTCCTAATAACATTAAGTTTCTTTAATAATGTTCTTTAACAAGTGTTCGTCGTGGACCATTTACATTATGTGGTTTTCCACACTTGCACACCTCTTTTACATATGTGAGTATAACATAAAAAAATCAACTATAGAAAGATTCTTTAACGTTGCATAGACAAACCTTTCTGGCAGCTTTACTTTAAGTGGCTTCACAGCAGAACCAGGTTCTCATTTGGGAATGCTTAGGCAAAAGCTACAGCTGTGATGCTGACAGAGCATGAGTTCCAAAACACCAAGCTACTGTTATAAGGATATTAAATAAAGCTTTTTTTTTTATTTCTGTGCAGTGTTTCTAAGTTTTGCAATCTGAATAAAACTGTATATGAAATTAAACTAAACAAGAAACAGTATGTGCTGTAGTAAAGGTATTACTTTTGTTCTTCTTCTGTGTATTAGCTTGTAGGTGTATTGTGGTAGAGTTTAGAATTCAAGCATTTTAGCTCAGTGGGACCTTGGCAAGCACCGTAGGCTTTGTACCACTTTTCATTCCTCTAATACATATTGATGATTAAAAGTGGTTGAAAATGCACTTTTCTCCCTGTGTGACAACCCTGTTCGGTTTCACTCAGACACTTTAGAAATAGTTGATATTAAAGTGTGAATGATTTATTAAGTCTCCAAGAAGAAGTGTTCTATAATTTCCATGGCAAGACTCCATTAATCAGGTCTAAAGTATACAGCACAGGGGCATATTTGTCACACACCTTTTTGCTCTTGTGGTGAGGGTGTTTGCAAGTCACATTCCAGATAAGCATTGGGGGAGACTTAATGTATGTGTTGCCTGTTTGCATTATTTAGAAAATGGATCTTTAATGCTGAAATCCCTGGAGAATTGTGCAACATATACCTCATCCATGGGATGAAGAAAAATTATGATTTGGAGTGTGATACTTGCTGGTTACTTTAGAAACTCCTTCCTAGTAACATGTTTGCTGGTCTGCTCATCTGTCCCTAAGTAATGTATGTTAATTATCATCTAATCCCTCATCAGTGTTCAGTTTCTGAACATGCAGATGGTACTGGACATTATTGTGTTCTAATTGCATTAATAAGTTCTTCGTCATCATTTTTTAAATAATTAGCAGCTTGACCCTGTAACTTAATCACTTGAAAAAATGCACCTGTGATATTAAAATGCAATCTACATTTTAAATGCTTAAAATAAGTTGACATTAATTGTATCAGTATTTTTTTTTGACAGTTGACAGTAATTGTATCAGTATTTTTCCATGTCAGACATTTTGCTGACATCGGGAAATGGTGAGAACTCAATAATTTTAAATCGGGAGCATGCTGACCTTTTGTTCAGTTTGGTCCTTACAGCCATGAGAGGAAGTAGAAAATTGCTTGTAATTTAAAAAATGGGACAATTAAGTGTTTTAAATGCTGAAAATGCAGCCCAAAATCTTACAGATGACCTTGCAATGAGTATGCCATTCTTGCAAGATCTTCAAAATTGCTTGTTTTAAGTACATACCCCAATGTATTCTCTGAGGTTGTGATTGCACACATTTATTGATAGCTGTAGCTTGGAGATAATTTAAGCTGCTGCAGACCTAAACAATCACTGCCACTCAGCGATTAAAGGGATTTGAGCGTTGATTTATCTTCCGCAGCCATAACTGGGGCAAGGTCTTTATAGAGCATCTGTTCATATGTAAGACAAGTCTCAAGCAGATATTGTTTGGCTTAATATTCAGTGTTGATAAAAATGCATTACTGTTTGTATTGTCCTGCTATTTTTTGTTGAAGTAATATTGAGTACCGTTAATACAATTTCTATCACAATAGTTATTACTGACTGCAATCAAGGTTTGGGACTAGGAAAAGTGTATGTATATCTCTGTTAAGTGCCAAGGAGTACTAACATTAATTCAAAATTTATTAAAAATTCCAAATTTCTGCTTAACTACAGGAAGTTTCCTGGTATAAATTGCAATGCTAATGTTCCTTCATGGCAGAGCTAAAAGATGCATTTAATACATTATAAATTTGTTTTACAATCTAGCAATGCAATCATTGTTTCATGTTTAACGTTTGTTCAACTTTTACCACAAATAATCATTACTAATAAGCATTAAGAGTTCATATTTCTGAGTCTCTGAAAACAAAGTATGAGTGGATATGGATGGAGGCCCAGGCAGAATATTAAAACATTTTCTGTACCTTTGACATTTTCCATCATTGTCTGATGCTCTGGGTTAGCCATGTAGGTCCCCATCTGCAAATGTCAATGTGGCTATGGGGATTCAATTGATATGAAAGCATACAATGCAGCTTTGAATATCCACAGTACCTCTGAGAGCAACCCTCATGTTTTGTGTCTCAAACTCGCTTCACCAAGGAATCCTTGAAACCCGGCTTGTTTTCTGTTCAAATAAACAGCAAACACAGCAAGATAATCTCACTGCTGTAAACTTGTTGATGTCATACTAAAAGGTGAATACAAAAAAATATATTGGCCTATGAAATGCTGATTAGCTTGTAAAATGCAATATGCCATATGGACTCTGAAAACAAATCATTGTCAGATTTTCCAAGAAAATATCAATTATTTTTTTGTAGGGACTGCAGGTGCTCTCTTGGCTCACTGATATCAACATCTCAGATATACAAGTGGTGGGTTAAGTACACAACATTACAGAAGCCATATAGGGCCCTGTGGATATAAAAAGATACAGCAACATAAAGCATATGCAGATATTGCATATGCAAATGGATGTTTAATACTACCTCATTATCAAGCCACTGTCAACATCTTTCTTCATATTTCACTGTGAACTGTTTCTTTTTCCTGAGTCACACTACATATATTTTGCATAATGTGACGTCTCCTTTGTGATGAAAAATCGGTGCATGCTTACAGCATTCTCAGGAGTCCAAAGAGATGCAGATGGTAATTGTCTATGTGTTTAAATTCTAAAGATTTATTTTTCTTTTAAAACTGATCTTTTTTTTTTCCTTTAATTTCTCTGTTGTCATCAGCATTCAAAAATACATTCAGTTTGAGTAATAAAATATGAGGCTTGGAGATTAGCTGATATGGTTTTCATATGATGTGATATTAAACCCAAAGAAAGCTGTGTACACAAGCACTTTCTCTGTGTGCAGAGTGTGTCAGACATGAAGATCAATTGCTTGACATCAACCTGAAATCCATAATGAACATGTATGGGTGACAGCAACATTGAGATGTTAGGGATACTCTTTACATGATGAATAGTTAAAAAAAGAAGTATTGGAAAAAAAAGAGTCTGGAATTCGATTGTCAAATTCTATCAAAAAAAAATTATATTTCAGCAAGGTGCATGGCCCTCAACGTGATGGAGAATGCTTGTTGGGAGGAACCATATTTTCCCAAAGATTTGCTTTGCAAATAAATCAATAGAGGTCAACTCAGAGTCACATTCTTTTCAAAGACAGCTGACCCACATTCCCCTGCAACTGTTTGGATCTAAAATATTAAATACCTGTCATCTTGCTAAATGTCCTATATGTTCGCTTTTTCACGCTTGGCTTCATTAAAGCTCAATCTATCAATAACATTGATGTGAAGGACTGCAGAAAATTGTTTTCCAACACCACTTCAGTTTATAAGAGCTTTCAGTTCTTAGAAGTTTTCAGATAAATATGTCTGTGTTTTGTTTACCATCTAATGTAGTTGAACATCAGGTATGAGCAAGAACAAAAGCTATTAAAACCACAGGATTTTTAAAAACCTTTCCATTTTGTTGGCGTTCAATTTTCCCCCACTCCTCCCTTTTCTTGTCATTTGAAAGTCTCTCACCCTGATAATTAGCCGACGTTAATTAGATGCACTTCCATAATTGTTAATCACTGGTTCCACTGGATACATTGTGAAGTGTGCTCAGAATACAAACTACAGAAGGCAGGCAAACAATAATATGATGGTCTGAAAGAAATAATTGCAAATGTTTTTTTAATTAAATCACTGTGCAATGGTACTACTGAACACAAGACAATTTGGGACTTTATTTAAATAACTAATGGGACATTTGCCATTATATATACCTTTGATGTCTTGGAACAGATGAACAGATGTGGAAGTGAAGCACATATGTTGCTTGAAATATATGTAAATTGCGAGTATGTGAATGTTGTTGTCTAAGTTTTATATATATATATATATATATATATATATATATATATATATAACATATATATATAACTTCTCTTTATATATATATATATATATATAACTTCTAAATGTGTACAATAAATAGATTTCACTTGTCACCTATATATATATATATATATATATATATATATATATATATATATATATATATATATATATATATATATATATATATGATTTAGATCAAGTGAAATCTAGTTGTAAATCTAGTTACTTTGTTAATGCACATTTAGAAGTTATCACCAGTATCATCACCATTCACAAGCTCATAACAATATAGTTCTAACCTTCTAGCATCACTACAGGTACAAGAGTGGGCACTAGTTATCTTATAGTTATCTTATGCTGATTCATGTCACAAAAACGCCTTGCAGCATTAAGTGTTTTAATTTGTGGTGCAAATCGTTTGGGCATTTGAAACAATAAAGTGCACTGGCTAACAGCAGACTTGGCAGGAGTACAATGAAAATTACCTATGTTTATTACCTGCTCATAGAGTCACCAGAGCCTGATTACAGCCCAGTTGCATTCAGGATGCGGTTGTGTTTGTGTCCCTGGAGACTGGCAGGAAAAGCCCGTGCCCCAGGATCTCACATTAACACTGCACACCCTCGTCTCACTGTCAACTCGGACGAGGAATCAAGATCATCCATTACACGTCCTCTGAGAATCGTTTTCTGGAAGCCAGAAATGTACTTTGTATGTTGGGTGAAAAGAGGAATGCGAGCTAAACACAAATCCAAAGGCATCTTGTGAAAATCGTAACATTCCATCTCTCTCCTAGTTACAGAATCCTTGCCATGTAAAATGTTTACGGTATGCCATAGAGATCTATTCAAATTATCTCATCACAATGGATCCCTGGGCCAAAATAACAGGACTGCTTTATGCAAGGTCATAAACGCTTACACATGTTTTTTATTGTGGCGCAACACTCATTTATTAGAGTCCTGTATATGAGTCTAACGGGGGTAAGGTGTTTCAACTTGGTCTTCTTCTTTCAGCTTTCTCAATTTCTTTTAACTTAGTTTCCTTTTTCACCCTTTGCCTTTCCATCACTTGCTAAATTTTCCTGAAAGCTCTAATGAGTTTTCTCTTTGGAGAAAGGAGTGTAGTACAAGAAAGCCCTCTTCTTCGCTTATGCAGGCCCATGAGCGCCTGTAATCCGCCTATCAATTCTCTGTGATTTGTTGCTGCTGCTGAAATGATAGAAAGAAAAACAAAGGAACGGGATTCACCTTAGCCTCTGATTACAATTGGGTATTATTATAGGTCTCCCAAAAGTTCGCTGACCGAATAGTGTTACGTCACTATCATGGTCAAGTCCTCTGAGTCTGTGGTTACAGCTTTGAGAAATATGCTAGCATACCAGCTGTGAAGGCTATATGTCCTTTGGATTAGTGACTGTTCAGGCTGTCAAGTCACCAGTCAGCAATTCAACAGGTTTTAATAATTGAGCAATCCTTTGACTGTTATAATCCTAACGTCTGGTGGCTTGCTCAGAGCAGAACCTCTCTTTAAGTTTCTCCTTGCATTCACAAAGTACCCCTTTAGCTTATCTCTACAGATCGGTGCAAGTGCATTACATTAGACTCAGAATTTCACAGTGTAAAAGAACTTGCTTATATATAACTCATTATCACAGACTCGGACCTCTGCCTTCAAGTTTTTTAACAAAGAGGATTTAAAAGGAGACAAATCAGCACACTATCATAGCTCTCTACAAACAAAACATTTTTACAGTTTCATTTAAGACTCTGTAGCTTTAATGATTCTCATCCAGATTCCAAGCTTCCTGGCTGATATATATAAAAAGAAGTAATTTTTAACAATGAATGAAAACCAAATTATGTCAATTATGTAACCAAATAAAGCCCTATATTAGTGTTCTACTACATAGTTTTGAAGAGACCTAACAAAGTACAGGATAATTATGCTATATGTATATATGAGAAATCACTGTTTTCATATTAAAAGCTAGGATCTTTCAAGATGCTGTAATTTTAACGGAAATCGTTTTCACCCCAACACCATGATGAAAGCTTTGTTCCACATTTAGGAGGAGGAGTGGAGTCTTTTTGGAAAGCTGTAATACAAGGCTGGCATATCACAATGCCCTGCCTCTTATCTGATGAAAAGCAGTACGCCAGGAGCCGGAGTTTTGCTGCCGGCAACAGCACAACTGCTGACAGGGCCCCGCTGTGAAGCCTAACACAAAAGATGCCTCGGCTTTTCTTAGCTCCGTCAGCCACCATTGCCCAAGTTGTCTCATGGCTGCCGGCCCACTTTCCTATAGAGAAATGCATTCTTAGAAGTGGGATGTTTCTTTTCAGTGTGTTTACAGTGTGTATATGTACTCTTCACAAAAACAAACATGTTTTTCCTCTTCACATACTCTATTTTCTTTCACAAAGCAAAGAAATAAAACATTTTATGCCCTATGGCTCTCCCCACAAAACATTGATTTTTTTCCTTTTGCCCTGATGACTTAAAATATTGATTTTCTGCTATGCTTTCTCCAATTGACACAGATTTTCTGTGCTCCCCAAATGTTAAACTTTTTCCTCTTCACAAACACAAACAAATAATTATGTGCCCTTTGTGTCTCTGCAAGGTGTTGAACCCCAGGTAAAGCGCCACCTGCCAGGACCCACTTTTACTGTGCCAAAGGGCAAACATGCAAGTGTCTCATTGTCCCATCAAACCGGCCCACCAGCTGCCAAGCCTCCTCCCTCCACAATCTAGCATGTTCTAACAGGATGCTTCTGCTGCCTTTAAGCACGCTATATCTTCCTTTACTGCCATCAGTGTTTGTGGTTGATTAATTAGTCGATGTTAAATAGTCATCCCGTCTGCTGAGGTACAAGACATTCAAAAGGTTATTCACTTTCACAGCTAGACAGGCTTATGGAGATAATTAAAAATAATTAATTGTTTTATCTATAGATATTAAAGGTAGAGAAAATAGACAGCAACGAACATGAATAACACTCTTTAATTTAGGGTAAACAACAAACATATCAGTACTAATTCTAATCTAGAATCCCTAAACACTTTAAGAAGTTATGACAGGATATATATGTCATTTGTAAGTCAATGTGTAAATAAATCATCATCAATGTGTCAGTTTACAGAAATGATCTATGATAAGAGACAACAAAGTAATAAAATCCGGTACAAGGAACACAAAGATTTACAGATCATGTTAATGCATGACTGGAAAGGTAGGGCTTCTTTGTTTAGGAATAATCCATTGCTAGTTCAACAAAAAGAAATGGTTTATTGGTTATTGTTCTCTGAGTATCAATCTGATGTGATATTAAAGCTTCTTGACATATGATAAATGCAATTTTCCATCTCCAGTTCATGCAAATAAATTCCTTATAGAAGCCTCACTGAAATTCAAAGTAGCTAGGTCAGTGTACATTATGAGAGGGCTATCACCACTAGCATTAAATGTAATTGAGGAAAATTAAGAATCTAGGATACCTGCTTGATCTGCATGGCTGCAAACAAAACTTCCACCATAAAAAGAAAATACACACCCTCAAACAGCCCTCATGTTCTAATATAAAAACAGAATTCAAAGAGAGGACAACACAATGCATATATATTTTAGATCAAATGCGGTTTCTTTTCTCACATTGACACAATGCATAATAAGTGAAAGTGACTTTATTCTTGTCATTGTGAGGTCACACAGCACACAGTGAGTCATGAACGTAATTGGACTCTGCATTTAACCCATGCAAACACTCGGTAGCCATGAAAGCACCCGGGAATAGTGGACAGGACGGTACCTGCTCAAGGGTACCTCAGGGCAACCTACCGTGGTAAGTGTTTGTACCCACACCTTTCTGATCCTGTACAACTCCCCTAACCACTCAGAATAAGTCAAGTCAAGTAGGATTTTATTGCTATTTCAGCCATATACATAGTAATACACAGTGAAACGAATAACGCTCCTCCAGGACCCTGATACACACAAGAAATAAACAGAAGACACAAAAATAACACACAAAACATGGCAACAAGTGCAGACAAGACAGACAACAACAGACAGCACAGCAGACAGTACATTCATCCGTAAGAGGGCTGCAGTGTTATAGCAGCCCAGGTTGATTGCAGTGTAACAGTATGACGGAGCAGCGTTATTGTTAAAGTGCAGAGTGCAACAAGAAATAAATAAATAGATAATGATAATGATAATGATGGAATGAGGAGACATTAGCAGTTTAAGAATCTGATGGCCAGGGGGAAGAAACTATTTCCCATCCTGGAAGTAGAGGCCCGTATGCTGCGGAACTAGGCCACCACTGCCCCAATATATTTGTGTATATTTGTAATATATTTGTATATTTGTAATATTTGTAATATTTGTATCAATTAAAATTTTAAGGTGATAATGTGGTAAAGACCTGTTGTGTAAAGAATCCACATAATGAAAATAAATTTTTTTCCTGTTTAAAACATCTTTTTTTTACTATGAAGTTTTAAGCGTGAAGAATGTATTACCCAGGTTCAACTAATAATTTATAATTATAAGGTGATAATGATAATTAAAGCATTACTGACTTTGTTGTAATTTGATAAAAACACTATATCTGCCTTTTGAGCCTACAGCAGTTTAGCAATGACCATTTACAATGAAGTTAAAGGGATTGCTTTTGGACTGGTTTTTGAATGAGGCACAGAGTAAGTGTAACGGGGCAGTGGAGGTGTGGTCCAGACATAAACGCGTAGCCAGAAATCAGGATCAGCACCCACACATGCACGATATCCTAGTCACGGGTTCACCCATACATCTACAATGACTGACGCCTACTCTGGCACCTTAGGGCTTAGGGTTGCGTGAAGCACACCTGTGCCTAATCAGCCCAGGTGCTCAGTCAGAGTAGTGCATCATCATCGTGACAGTAAGGTCTCTAGATGAACAGTACATTTGTGAATCAATGCAAAGTCAAAATGCAATGAACACATAAACATCCTGTTTGAAATCTAAAATAGTTTAGAAATTTCTTCTGTGTTTGCTACTGTGGTAAGGGGTCTGGGGAAAAGATAATGTCTAAGAGATATGTAGACACAGAGCCTGTTCAGTTGTCTTGGTTAGAGTTGATTCAGATGAAACTTATATCATGCTGAACATTCTTGACTGAAATCGATAAATTGTAAAGACATAGTAATACATTAAATAAGCTTTATGTCAAGTAAACATCAAAATAAACTGTTTTAGAGAAAATAATATATGCTTCCTTCTGCAAATAGTTATGAATTGAAAGCATTCTATTCCAAACACAACCTTTATCCTAGAAATTAAAAACTTAAAATATAAATCAATGAAGTTACACCAAGTGCTTGACACAAATACAATTGTAATGTCTTTCATGTATGAATCTGAAATATGTCTGAAAAGGGGAAAGAACTACAAACTACGCAGTACTGTACAAAAGTTTTAGGCAGGTGTGAAAAAAATGCTGCAAACAAAGAATGCTTTCAGAAATATAAATAATGATTGTTTATTTTTATCAATTTACAAAATGCTAAGTGAGCAAAAAAAAGAAAAATCGAAATCAAATCAGTATTTTGTGTTACTACTTTTGCCTTCAAACCAGCATCAATTCTTATAGGCACACTTGCAATAAAGTCAGGATTTTAGGATTATAGCTGGCGTATGGGACAACCAATTTTAACAAACAGGAAGTAATGATCATCAATGTCACACGAGGTTGAAAACACAGTCATGTTTGGAACAACCTACCTAGCCTTCCTTCAAAACTGTGTGCAAGTGTACTAGAAGAATTTATGCACTTAAGGCAAGGTAGCTACACCAAATAAATGATTAACACTCCGCTCTTTGTTTGCAGCATTTTTTCACACCTGCCTAAACTTTGCATTGTTCCTGCATCAGATCCAGCACTGCCAAAAATGATGCTATGTAACGCTGGCTCTAATCTGTCAATACCTTAAGTTTAACATGTCCTTTAACTCTCTCTTTAATAGTCTCTCTTTGTTTTGTATTGGGGGACCCTTGCACATTTAAGAATAAATAGGCTACAGAAAAGTTATTATATAAGATATATCAGGTATATCTTTCAGTCTGCCTGACACTGCCAAGCATGTTCAAACACATACAAATATTGAGATTGAAATCACACAAATTATTACTGGTGTACTTTTTAATCATGTGCAGGAGCTGTCTATCCTAATGTCACAGAGAAGAAAAAACTCAATCAAGCTACAGACATCAAATTGCGAGGCATGTCTGCCTCCTTCCCTCTGCTGGGGCTGACCTCACCGCCTTGCCGTCATCAGCGCTATTTCTGTCCTGTATTGATCCCAGCCGCTGCAGTGGGTACACGGGCAAGAATGCAACCTCAAGTAGCATGCAAAGATGAGAGATGGAGGTGTGGGTGTATTTGGGATGTCATGATTAATTAGCTGGTGCAAGGCTGCTTCTTTCCCTACTGCTTTTCATCAATGCCGACTTGTCAGCTCTGTTTCATGCTCATCGGTGGGTTCCCCTCACCAGAGGTGTGGGCGCAATCAGGATAAAACTCGCTGCAAGGAAAAGCCTGAACGAATCTCACATTTGGGGTCACCACACCGCATTTTCTCATTTTCACCAAACCCTTACATTGCGCCTGCTATTGAAAACATCAAGGCTGAAAAATGTATGGGCCAGTATCTTTACCTCCTACCTCTTGTTGTTGCATCCAACATCTGCCACTTCACAAAATACTCATTTGAATTGAAAACATCCCATCTTGTACACGTTCACTTCATCATGATGCTTTTTTTATATTTAAGCTAATTATTTCTGGTAGGAACTCAAGAGTAGGCTTAATGCATTCTAACCTCTAAAAGTCTGTAGTATATAACAATGCTCTTAAAAAAATTTAGTAGTTGTTCCTGAGGCTAGGCTTCTTCCTGTGTTTATAAGTAAGGAAGATAGCAAATTTCTGATTTGTATCAGTTATTAAACACTTTTGACTCCATTCATTTTAACTGGGAACTGAACTGTATAAGACATTGTAACTGGGTATTATATACTAAAAATAATCTATTAAGACTAAAGACTAATAAATGTACTTTCAGAATGTAATTGTAGATTTTGAAAGTGTTTATTTATTCCTTAAATGCCAAGACTACTAAGCACTGGAGGGCCTTTAATCATTGGAAATATTTGGATAAATTGAGGCATATACTGAATTTTTGACAGTACAGAATTTATAGAATATATAAAACAAAAAATAAGTTCTTCACATCTATTTTTCTTCAGATTAGTTTCAAAACCAATTCAAACTTTATTTATAAGAATTTCATTTAGTGTATAACTATTAAGATAAAATAAAGCTGACAAGACTATGGTAAAGATCACTGTGAAAAAATTACAGCTATTAAAACAATAGGAAATACACAAATGAATAAACAGAAACAGTATTAATAAACTGTAAATATGTTTAGTTAAATATGAAAACTTATGAAACAGGGGATGACATATGGAAACTTTTATTCTTTTGAAAGGTTTCCTTTCAAACTGCTAGTGCAATAAAATAAACAAATTTTATGTGCTGGGTACTTACAGGATCCATAAATCTGAGGCTCTTGTTTTTAAGCATGATTCTGGGAGTCTCTTATTCTGAGGAAGCACACAGTACTGAGAAGTACTGAGGGTCTGGAAAGTATGCAGCTCACATGAAGCTTTCATTATTGAGAAAATCTAAATATTAAAACTATTCTAATTATACTTCAGCTAAAGGCTTCTGTAACTTTCTGTTGCTTATTTTTAGACCCTGAAAATTAGTAACTACTTCCTTTACTTTTAATCTTAATTTTGTTTATTAATTGTGGGGCTACATCTAAAAATATATGAATGAGACTGTATCATATGTATTGATATTTAATAATATTTTCAAATTACATCAGACTGTTTTTTGCCATGTTTGTTAAAGACCTAAATTTTCAAACATCTTTTAAATCTTTTCCTTTTTTTTATAAGCATGCTATAATATTTAAAAAGAAATTATATAAATGGTTGGAATCACTTGAGATTGTCTTTACCTCCTTACTATTCACACTATTAATGCATATTTTCATGCCCATGTCTCCTACTTTTGGCTGATTTGACCCTGACATGATTAGTATATATATATATATATATATATATATATATATATATATATATATATATATATATATATATATAAAATAGTTAATTACTTAATTACTGTTTAGTAGGTAATCACATCCATAAAAGTGAAATATTCTAATGCAAGTGCACTCTGAAAGACAGGCTGACACTCAACAATAAGGAGGGTAAAACACAGGCAAAATTATACACAAATTCTCATTCCCTGTGTTGACATCTATGTGTACACACAGAATGATCACCCACTGTGTATATATATATATATATATAAATAAAAATAAAATAATAATAAAAATGAGTATATATACATACACACACACACACACACACACACATATATATATATATATACATATATTAATATAAAGTAAATATTAATAAATAAATAAATAAAATATATACATATATATATTAATATTTACTTTAAATTATCCATTATCTGCCGCTTGTCCCAAACGGGGTCGCGCTGGTGTCCAACCCAGCACACACAGCAGGACAGGGACGCACCCTGGACAGGTCACCAGCCCATCGCAGGGAGGAGCGAAGGGGGACTGCACCTTGCCTGGCGGGTACCTCAGGGCAACCCATTGGGAAGGGGTTCAACCCCGATCTGGCCGATCATGTGGCCAAATAATTCCTAACCACTAGACCACCGCTGCCCTATATATATATATATATATGTATAGATATATACTTATTTTATAACTTTCTAATTATCGAGATATCAGGATCTTATTGTTTGTGCATACAATAGCAGTATCATGGAGTTTTTGGCTTGGCTCCAAGTAGATGACTTGCATTCTAATCTCCACCTCAAATACAGCCTGGCTAGATCCTAAATTTCAATAGCATGTGAATTACAGTCACATGACCTTGTTGAGACACCACTCTGTCTTGTAGGGTGTACCATTCCACAGCAGAATACTAAGGCAAACAAAAGGGGGCCTTGATGTTACATTGCCATCATTAAGACGCGAAGGCCAAGTATATTTACACAGTAAGATCCTTTGAACATGTATGGCCAGGTTAAGTGCCTTCTTGAAGGTCACAGGAATGAGAGGTCCACACTGTGAACCCAAATCATCCTCCGTCTGCCCATGTTTAAAAATAAGCTCCTAAAGCTGATGGTAGCCTACCTTATAGACTGTTATTGATACCTTAAACAACTGATGAATCTTCCAGCCAAGAACTAAATCCATTCTGCACGATTTTTCCATCACTAAAAAAAGAAATGTGGTACATTAATAATTCACGCGCACTTTCTAACAATTGATCTGAGCGACCAGATTCCAGCTCTCTCTCTGGAATATCTTAGACTTAGAAGTTCCTTTATTGCGTGATGGAGCATGTATATAATCATTAGATTTGCAAAAGTAGTGCTTCTCTCTCTTAGGAATTGATGACATCTCTCTTCACTAGCAGGTTTGTATTTAACTGTGCAAATTCTGACCAAGCCTTATGTTAGAAAGTTCTGCTTTTTCTCTTAGCATTTCCGTAGCACACACTCCTTTCTTTGCTTACTTTGACACCTATAGAAGGAAGAAAAGGTAAAAGAGAGAATGCCATCTCAGTTGTGTTTAGTGAACCAATTACCTACCTCATTCCTGTTAATTTTTAACAATACCTTTGCAGAAACCTTTGTGTTATTGCTCTTCTCAGTGTTTGAGACATAGTAAATAAATAAGAAGTAAGCACTCCATTATATTTTATATCTATGCTTCGTACTGTCAGAGATACTATCTGATTTTATTTATTACTCTATAAAGGTGTGACTTATAACTCATTATTGGATTGTCAAAAATGTCAATAAATAGATTAAAAGCTGAGACAAGGGTGATGCCACCCTTCCCTCTTCCAGTTGATTTAGCATGTGTCTCTAGTATAACAATGAAAGGAAATGCAATCTGCTTGTTAAAAGGGAATAATTTAGTTTTTGTAGTATATTGACACTTTTATCGTATGATATATAGATGAACATGCAACAATATCTCAGGAGGCTAATGCAGCTCAACAAAAGAGTTTGATAATTATTTTTCATTTAGCTAGGACAAAGGAGAGGTCTGGGGCACCATTTTTCCCTTTCTGCTGTCCTTTGTTCCTGTTTCCACAAATAAATAAATAAATAACAACAATGAATGAGTACACAGTATCGTTAGCCATGCAAGCCCTCCAAACAAACAGCAAGCTCTTTCACTAAGAAAGAAATGCTATACTTGCAGCTGCTACTTCAAAATGAAGGGGATAGAATATTTAGTAACAAGTCTTAAAGAGATATAACAATATTTGGGGTTGTTGGTCCAGATTGCAAGCGAAGTGCTAAGCCATAAAAAATTAGGTACGGTAAAATGGATTTAGAAGAAGTGTTTGCAAAAATGGATGAACAGTGCATTATCAGTGCTTAGTCATATTTTAATGACAATGTATGACAAATTCATGGTCTGCTTCCAGAAGAGTAACGTTAATATCAGTTTTGAGGTCAGTGACAAAAGCCAGAGTTTGAAAGGATCTCGCCGACTCCTAGGCTAGAAAGGACTCTGTGAAAATGCTGCACTCATTAAAATGAAAATGAAAGACTTTGGATGACTGCCTAGAGGAGAGGTTAAAAAGCTTATCTCATTCCTGTAAGCATTTAACTGACCAATATTACCACTCACTTTTCTCAGCAGAGGATCCCCATTTTTCCGCAATACTGATATGATGAGCAATTACAAATGATTCAATCTTTGAAGGATAAATGGATACTATTCTAATGTGAATATGTTGAAGTCAGACTATTTTAAAGTTCTTTCAGTAAAAAAAAAAAAAGAAGAGAGAGAAAAAAATTGATTAATACAAAATGCGGACACAGTCTGACTGGCGAAGCTAGACTGTCACATCTAGCAATGCTATTTGTGCCCTTCCATTTCCAGAACCGGCTCATCATGGGCACATCCGCTCCGCATCTATGCCTACTTTACCATTACTCACAGGCACAATAGCAGAGAAACTCTTAAACGCCCAATCGAACAAGGCAATATGCTCGACAAAGTTGTCTACATTTAGTCTGAGATAATTGGTCACAATTATGGCTCTACATAATGAACAATAAGCTATGTACAATGTCAAGACAGGGAATTTCAAGCTCAGAAAATGCCACATTGTATTGACAGGTTCAAAAGTTCCCGCAGTCGCCAATGACCAGAGATTTGAGGTGCTAACAGAAGCAACAAATTTTTATGGTGACAGTGTACAATGCCTCAACAAAATGAGGGAAAAATTGATATAGTCAATACAAACAAGTAAAATGGCAACGGTCTTGGTGGTTACTATATCAATAATCTAAGGGTTACCATGTTCAAGTTCCAGACCTGTAGGCTTCTAAAGTACCTTTAAGCAAGGCACATTCCCAACACTCATAGCTTGCTGGATAAGGATTTTTCCCTGCCATGTGTATGAGTTAATGCAGAGAAGCATTTTGCTGTGTTTCACTGTGTGCTGTGCTGTGCATTCACAATGACAAATATTCGCTTTCCCTTTCACTTTAGATTTGGCTGAAAATTACAGAAATAGACTATTCTATGTCACGCATCTGACACCTTGCCATGCATACTTTCATGTAAAACCTTAGTGTCACTGGGTTGGGGGAATGGACCACTACTCTACAGAATATCTTCCCAAATAATTTAGTTAGCCAGAATAACATAAGATAATGTTTGAGTTAGTGGAGGGGCAGGTGTGGCCTAGTGGTTAGGGACTAGGGTCGGAAGGTTGTGAGAAATTTTAAAGGAAATGTTTGAAGCCAGTAACCAGCTATTTGAGTTGGCCCTACAGGTAATATATGATGCTCCCTTGCCACTGGCAGAGTAGGAGTAGACAGTCTGAAAATGTACAGCTACTGGGATGAGTCACAGAGCAATTACACACCCAAATGGACATATATAACTGTAAAATGTCAATGGACCTGCAAGTGTAGGTGTGCCTAATAACCGGCAACTGAATATAACACTACTGATTCTTCAACACACTCTAGACAAATAAGGCAGACAGAGAAGTAATGGCTGGAAACCATCTTGTGTCAAAATCGTCCCTGTTATTACAATGACATTTATCACAGTTAACAGCAGCCTTTTTGCAATTTCTCAGCTTGTTCTCCTCACTTTAACTCTCGCTGCTTTGCTCCCACCTCCTCTTGCCCAGTCTTTCTTTTGTCCTTTACTGCCTGTTCCTCTGCTGCAGTCTGTCTCTCTTCAGACCATCACCTGTCACTTCCTGCCCTCTCCATCTGAAAGATTGCCTGATATTTCTGCAGTAATACGTGTCATTCCCAACTTCATGTCATCTTCTACACGTATTTTTTCGATCAGAGACTAATGCAAAGACTACTTCTTCTTTTCTATTCCTCTGCCATCTTAGGATCCTTATAACCCTCAAATTGTATGGCAGGCTGATAGATGCAGGAATGAAACCAAGCTGAAACTCATACTCTCAGTGGCCTCCATATAGTGCTGTTTATTAAGTTAAATCATTTATGTTACCATTATCAACAATGATAAAAAGGCAATGTTGCACCTGATAAATATGAATTTTGAACTCTTAGATCACTGAAACAAGAGTAAAAAACAGTCAAATGCAGATTTTTACCTTTAAAACCCACTTTTGTTCCATTCCACAAAAGGTAAGAAAAGAAAAGAAAAGAAAAGAAAAGAAAGACAAATCTATCTGAATTTAATTTGTTTCTTCAAGACATGATCCATATGACTTGGCAGGTCAAAATAAAGGTCAGAAATAAACCATGTAACGGTATGGAAAATGGAAGGACGCCAGTTCCTAACACACAGAAGTTTATTATGCACAGTGACAAAACAAACAAGAACAAACAGGAACTAGGACTGCAGTTCTACACACATGAAACCCTATGACTGGGGAACTGCAGTCTAACTCTGAGACTAAGGTCTATACTTAAGCACTCATACTAGCTCTGGCAGACACAAAGTTGACACATACAAAACACTCACAATTGCATTTAATAGGTTTGACCTAATTTGTCGAGCGTGTTTGTTCTGACCATCTGGGCTTAAATAGTCAGCCTCAATGATGCACACCCATTCGCAGGCTCAGGTGCTTTAGTCAGAACAGAGCGCCTCTAGCACTCCTAAACACCCTCCTGTGACATAAACACCTTGTATGTGACCGAGAGCCTAGCGTGCTCAAACCCTAACACGCGGACAGAACCTCTCCCAAGGGCGCGTGGCCCGGCGCTCCGAACGCAGCCGACCTCAGGGGAGGCAAACAACAACACAAAGTCCCTAGTCAGGACACACGGCCGTCCAGAAAACAAAAAAACATTGAAGGACCTCCACCAGCTGTGTCGGGCAGCTGGTGGTGGTGAGGGGAATCCCAGCCGCCTCCGCTCCACCTTTTTCCCTGGGCCTGACCTTTGCCTCTGACGTCTGAGGCTTTCCTGACTCTGCTGGAACCCTGGACCTCGACAGGACCTGAAGGGGGAGCACAGAGACGTTACAGGGCTTTACAGAGGAAGCCTTTTCAATGAGTTTAAGCTCTGCCACAACCCCGTCGTCGGGTTCCGCGGCCGCTCTCCCCTTAAATCTCTGGCGCCGGGTTCTGTCCGCCTCCCTTAACTGATTCGCGCAGGCCTTGCCCTTGTCTGGGTCATACTTCCTGGTCGCTTGGGGCCCGCACGAGTGTCCTGTGCTTCTGGTTTCACGCTGAGGAGTTCCCGTGGCTTCCTCCAAACGCTACCTTGTTCTGGTTTGCCGAAAGGCGGGGCGCAGCCGATTAGGGCCTGAAGGCAGCTGCCCTCTGCACTATACCGCTTCTCCGCTGGACTGTTCTCCGCTGCTCTGTTTCGCTTTGGCTCTCTGGGTTCCAGCAGGCACTGGTGTGTCGGAGAAGAGAGTAGAGATTCGGCGAGGCCAATTTACCTTCCATACTCGACCTGCTTAGCTCGTGAGCTTGCTGGCCCATAACGTACTCTCTCAGGTCAGCTGGCAGAGGCCAGATGTTGTGTCCTTCCACCTGTTCCAGCTCTGTTTGCACTGATGCAATTGCCCTCCATTGTGGCTATTTTAGCCTCCAGCTTCTCCTGAGTGGTTGGAGTCTCCAACTCTCCGTGGTTATCCGGCCTACGATCTGGTTTCCTCTGTCCTGTCTTCTCCCCAGTCCTTTCTTTTGGGAAACCACAGCTATAGTATCTTGAATCAAGGACCTTCTGCCCTCTCTGAACTGGCTGTCCCTTCCGTGACGCTCACCTTTTACTTGGAGCCAAAGTCTCCTTCTTTTTCCTTCCTCTCGGTCCTTCAGAGACCGTATGCTTCACCTGTGGTGTGGATGTTCTCTGTCAGCTGGATAGAGTCCTTGCCAGCAACCTCTCTGTTCAGCAAAACCGAACATTACTGCAGCTGATCTGCTCACCTCCAGGTGGGACTGGATTGTCCTCGCCTCTCTGTGCCACACGGCCCGATCCCTCACCTGCTCCACTTGACTGACTTCTGCAGCACCCCCGCAGCGTTTACACCTTGACACTTCTGTCCTTGTGGAAGTCCCGGTCCCACCTTCCAACCTCCTCTGTCGATCACTCCTGCCGCCTGGTAGCGCGGCCTCTTAAAGACAGACCCCGGCTGGTACCTCCCAACAGCTCGGAATGACGACAGCAACTTGTTCACAGCACAACATTTTTCAGCACTCAAATAACCCCAAAAGCTGCCCTGACGCGCATCGCTGACTTTCTGACACCTGAATCTCATACTGCTTTGCCCTGATGGTGACCCAAAATATCTTTGAATGAAGATGGCTGACCTTCTATGGCCTGGCAATTTTGTTACCTCCTGTGTCTTTCTGAACGCAGCTCGAATCAGGAAGCGCCTGATGGCAGGATCACAGCCTTTTCTGGACCTCTGACCCTCTGAAGCAGGCTTGCAGGAATACTGCAGCTGAGCCGTCAAAACCTCTTCATTTTCTGGCTTTCATCGCGGAACGATACTCCGCTGGATTGCAACAGCAGTCTGTTTGATGGCGAGCATCGCGTCTTGCGCACTGCGTGCCCTGCGGCACTTTTGTATAACCGTGGCAGCCTGGTGCTTCAGTTTTCAGAGTCTGTCTGGCTTTCATCCTCGGAATGCAGCTTTGTGTAACAACAACAGCCCTTTCTTTTTTCTCCTTCAAAGACTTCATTTCTTGCCTCATACTCTTACTTCAGCTTCCTATAATATCGCTGAATAGTCTTGGCTGCCTACAGTAGCTTCAGGTAGTACTTTCTTGTTTGAGGTAAAGCTTCACCTGTGCCTGACTTGGTTACAGCAGCCTCATGTTCAATTCTCCTTGCACCTCTCTAACTTTCCTTTAAACTTGCACTAACCTGAGCTGCTCCTTTCGCTTTCGTGCAGCAGATGGCTTCATGGAGCTGGGTTTGGGGCTCACTTGATGCCGCTCTTGCTGCGAAGGGCCTGGTTTACCTCTCGGTTGTGCGATGCAGGAGCGGTCTCCACCTCCTCCTGCTCTCGCGTCCGAACTGCCCAAGCACACCATTTTGCCAAGTGGTGGCCTTCACATTCTTCAGGACGCTGCCGCGGCGGCGGAAGCGCCGTGCTGGCACTGTGAACACGGAAAGGCTGCCGCTTGCTACCAACTCGTGTGATTCGCGCGGCTCGCTATCGCTGGGCGCTGCGCGCCCGCTGGCGACTGTGGGTTGCTGGCGCGCTGGCGGCGCGGTGGGCTGCCTGGCAGCCGCGCGGGCGCGGGACGCTGGGCAGTGCCGGTGCGGCGCTGGGGACGCCGCGCGTGCGCTCGGTGGGCGCTGCGTAGCACGCGCGTGCGCGCGGGATGCCGCAGTCGTGCGCGCGGGGACGTCATGCCACGCGTGCGCAGGGACGCTGCGGTTGTCGCTACAGGGAGCGGTGTGAGCTGCGGTTGTCGGGCGCTGCGGAGCGTGAGCGCCATGCCACCGCTGCGGAGCGGTGAGCCGCCGCGGCTGTCGCTGTGAACACGAAAGCGCGCTGCTACCAACCTCTTGTGGTGATTTGCGCTGCCGTGGTTCGCTAGCATGCACGCTGCGCTTTTTTCCGCTGGCGATCGCGTTACTGGCGCGCGCGCCTCGCGCCTCTGGCGCTGGAATCTCCGCGGTTGACCGCAGGCGGCGCGTTGGCTTGCCCGCCGCTGAGGCGCGGCGGCGCGGTTACGCCGCTCCGCGTTGCGCAACGCCAGCCGTCAACGGCCTCGCTTCCAAGGAAGTCTGGCGAAACTAACACGCGGTCCAGCGCAAGAGATAGCGCTGTGTCCTTTTAGCCATGGAGCTCAGCATCCGAGACAAGCGCAAAACCGATCCATGTCGATCTAGGATGATATCGAGTGGGAGCAGCGACGCCGTAGATCTCCGGTGACGCAGCGCCAAGCTCCCTTTGCCGCGGCCGCCGTGTCCGCTGCACCCACTCCTCACCGCCCAGATGCTCGCGAGGTCTAGAGAAGCCATTTCCTGTCTCGCAAGATTCCCGACATTAGCTGCAGCGACGCTCGATAGCATTACACGCTTCACAACACGCACTCCTGACGCCCTCGTGGGCTCGTGATGTCCAGGTACTGGCGGCTCATTCTGTAATGGTATGCGCAGTACCGGAAGGAAGACGGCCAGCTCCGGTGCCAGGAGTTCAACAGAAGTTTATTATGTACAGTGACAAACAAAATGAAGAAACAGGAACGGGACTGCAGCTCCCACACATGAAACCTCTATGACTGGGGAACTGCAGTCTAACCTCAGAGACTATGGTCTATACTAGCGACGTATACTTAGTCATAGACACAAAGTTGACACATACAAACACCACCTGCTACGCAATAGGTTTGACTTCCACGACGAGTCACAAGCCTGTACCCTGACTCATCGGGCCAGCCAGTCAGTTTAATGATGCACACCTGCCTGCAGGGGCTCAGGTGTGCTTAGTCAGAACAGAGCGCCCTCTAGCATACCCTAAACACCTCCTGTGACATGACCGAGAGCGCCCTCTAGCGTGCCCAAAACACAACACACGTGACAGAGAGCGCCCTCTAGCGCGCCCAAACCCTAACACATGTGACACTACAAACATTCTAGCTACTAATAGCCTATTAGCTATGTTGGGCTTCTGAAAACACATACGGGCTAATTTAGTAGCTATTACAGGTGACATTTTGATGATAGTAAAACATGTGCTCAGACACAGGCCAGCATTATATTGGGTTTACTGGGTAGGCTCCAACATGCAAAATAAATAAATAAATAAGTTCTAACATATAAATAAATAATAATAACAAATACTCAACACAACTCTCTCTTTTTACATGTACCACACAAATTTAACAGATAGCCTGTATTTAAAAAAATGTGAATATTTGTCACGCCACCAACAGATTTTCAGGCCAGGGTGAGGGCCCAATCCCGGAATACTGGACCAGGCTTTCACATCACCTCATTGAAGCCACCACTGATCACCAGCACCTGGAGAGCTACACTTGCTGCTCAGGCCCGACCCAGCCTTGTCCGTCACTCATCTTTTTCTGACTGTCTGTCTCTTTAGTGATACTGTGCGCCTCTTGATGCCGGTGTGAGACAGAGATGACAGATGAACGGACCTTTCATGAGGTTAGCCAGGAGCTGGCGACCACGAGCTAAGCCAGTAATGTCAGTCCAGGTTGACGCATCCAACAGGTGCTGAGCGTTGAAAAGTCATGAGACCCAGGGCGGTTGCACAGGCCTCTCTCACCCCCCGGCCGCCGCTTCCCGTAGCCGCCATGGCTTATCCTTTCAGCATGTACACGCTTAGTAACGCTTATTATGTATCTGACAATATCCATGGCTGACTGGTTTTGAAAAAATTAAGGTGGAGTGAGGAATGGCTTTATGGGCATGTGGTGGTGAAACAGTGAGCACTTATGAGCACTTTTCATCTGAATTTCGGACGTGTTTGATCACCCCCACTGATGGGCAGTCCAGGGGGGATCGCCTGCTGCGATTGAAGCAAGGAACCGGCTCCGTCGCGAATTACACCCTCCGCTTCCGCATTCTAGCGGCCGGAAGCGGTTGGAGCGACCGCTCAGATGGCGGTACTGGGCCGCCTCCTCAACGACATCCAGAGGGGAGCTCATTGCCGGGACGAGGGCTTGACCCTAGACGGACTATTCACGCTAGGCATCAGACTAGATCAGCACAGACGCTCAGGACCAGCGTGGGAGCCACGCCCCAGCATGGAGGCAGCACCCCCGTGGCCGCAGCTCTCAGCCCACTCAGAGACCAGAGACCTCAGTCCTGAGCCAATGGACCTTGGCAGGACCTCACCTCTCTGAGGCAGAGAGGAGCGTGAGAGTCAACAAATAAACTGTGTCTGTACTGTGGAGAGTCTGACACATAAAGGACTGCTCCTGGCTGCCAGGAACAAACAGTACTCAACCCAAGCCTCCAATTTGTCTAAACAATTTGCAGTGAAACTATCTGGTAATGCTTAACAACATTTGTTTCAGCACTGATAGATCTTGGCCGGCTGGCGACTTTATCTCTCAACTTGGCACCAAACTGCACGTCTCTTGTATCCTGTTACCCTGTCTCCGCGTGAAAGCAGTCGATGGTCGGCACCGAATCCAGGTGGTGTGTCAGCGTCACGGGTCCCCCACCATTCAGTTGTCGGCCACAGAGTCACTTTCATTTGTGTTACCATTTTCAGATCATGAGACGTGCTTGGTATCATGTGGACAACCCTGTTCTAGATTGGAGGACAGGGGAGGTAGTCCTGGTCTCGAATGCTCTCTGCACTGCATCACTACTCCCGCGTTCTCTCCACTTCTGTGGAGAGTCCCTGGCACATTTACCCTTGTCTATCCCTGTAGAATACAGCTCGATGAGTGAGGTGTTCAGCAAAGAGATCCACTCAACTCCCTCCACACCGGCCATGGGACTATACGATTGAGCTCCTGCCGGTGCTGCTCCCCCTCGCTCTCGCATCTATCCTCTCTCTGAGCCTGAGATGAGAGCGATGGAGGAGTATGTTGCTGAGGCACCTCGACAGGGGTTCATCGTGCCTTCCACATTGCCAGCTCCGCTGGCTTCTTTTTCAGCAGAAGAAGGACAGTGGACCTGCCCTGCATAGATTGCAGGGGACTAATGTGCCGGCCACCATAAAATAACACACCTCTCTCTCTTGTACCGGCTGGCCCTTGAGCAGCTTCAGCTACCATTCACAAGTGATTCTCGCAAAGCACAACCTGGTAAGGATTCGAGGAGACTATGGAAGACGGCCTTCAGCACTACAACAGGTCACTACATGCATAGTACTATATGGCCTCAAAAATGCCCCCTCCGTCTTCCAGTCGTTCATCAACGATGTCCTGAGAGACATGTTGGGTCGATTTAGTAGTCGCTTATATTGACGACATTGATTTACTCCAAGGATTACGACACACATGTCTCCCAGGTACGCTCGGTCCTTCCCCGCTTCCTCACGGGTTGTATGTCAAGGCGGAGAAATGTCAGTTCCACCTCTCCAAGGTTTCCTTCTTAGGGTACCAAATTGGTCCAAGAGGGATTGAGATGGAACAACAGAAGGTGACGGCAGTCACCAGCTGGCCGGAACCGCAAACAATAAAACAACTCTCAAAGATTTCGGTTTGCAAATTTCATAGACGTTCATCTGTAATTTTAGTGCCACAGCAGCCCCTTTTGACCGCCATTGAAAGGAAACTTTCCCGCCGCTGGACACCCGAGGCATGTGCGCCTTCCTGATCTCTGCTAAAGTTCACGCCAGCACCCATCCTCAAGCTGCCAGATCCAGGTAAGCCGTTCGTGGTCGAGGTCGACGCATCCGAGGTAGGTCTAGGAGCTGTGCCATCTCAGTATCACGGGCAACCCGAGAAACTGTTTCCCTGTGCCTTCTTCTCTCGTAGGTTAACCCCAGCGGAGGCCAATTACATGGTGGTAGGAGTTTGAGTGTGTGCCGCACTGAGGAGTGGCGGGTATTGGCTGAGGGCTTAGCATCCCTTTCACGGTCCTCACCCGGGATTAATGCAACTTCCAGGAGCATATCTGGCTGGCAAGCATGCCCAATCCGCCACCAAGTGGTGGGCTGCTTTACCCGCTGTGACTTTTCCCTAACCTACCATCCTGGAACTTAAAACAACAAAGCAGATGCCCTCTCACGCTGTTTCGAGCCGTCGAGAGGTGTCCAGGCCGAACCTATATTGGCTCCAGCCATCGGGCCGCTCCGGTGCAGTGGGACATCGAGCAGGACATCCGGCGTGAGGACCAGAGGGACTTTGGCCCCACCAGGATGCCCGGCCAGGACCTTTGTGCCGAGCACCTATGTAGATCATTGATCATGGGTCCACTGTCCCTCCTGCCTCGGGGCATCCAGGCACAACTGCACAGGGAGCAGAAGCAGTGGAAGGTACTGGTGGCCCACCCTAATGTCTGTAAAGTTCCAATTGCCAAATCACATGCACGTGAATCCCTGCCTTTCATGTTTCACTCCTCAGACCCTTTGTCCCTGGACCCCTGGCCACATCGGTGGGTGAGGCTGAAACGCCTCCTGTCATCATAACAGAACAAGGTAAAGCCCATGGTCAAAGACATTTTCGACCTCAACTACGTTCGATTCATCGCAGTCTCATTTATCCGCCCAGCTCCCAAACCGAGAGGCCGACCCCCTCGACGCGGCAGGCCTCCACGGCACCCTCCAGGCAGAGGGAATCCTGGAGCGCGCTGGACTAGGCGTCCGGAGGCCACCCCTGAAGTGGGGGGTGATGTCACGCCCACCGGCACTCCAGCTTCAGGGTGAGGCCCAACTCTCGAATACTGACCAGGCTTTCACAATCACCCTCATTAGCCACCACTGATCACCAGCACCTGGAGAGCTGGGCACTTGTAGCTCAAGCCAGCCCGACCCAGCCTTGTCCGTTCACTATCTTTTCTGACTGTCTGTTCTATGATACTGTTTTGTTTCTGATTAAAACGTACCTTTGTGGAAGCTACGTGTTTGCGCCTTGATTCCGGTGTGAGACGATGACACATTTTCTCTCAATTCATCAGCTTACTCCTTCAATTAAAAATAATTACATTTGTCACTGAATAAAAAGAAACGAAAACATTCTAGAATATTTAGAGGAATCATTTTTTCTTTTCCCCCCTTCAAGATCAGTGGGATAAGAGTCATACATTTTGGATATACAGTGCTGTGTAAAGATATTTGCCCCTTTTTTGTTTCCTCAAATGTTTAAACAACACTAAATAATTTCTGGATTTCCAAGAAAATGTAGTTTTTAACAAAGAAGACCAGGAGTGGTTTACGGACTAGTCCCCATGATCAGAAGGTCATGGGCTCAAGTATAAGACCATGTGTTGGCCTAGGAGTGTATCCTTGAGCAACACTCACCCAGGTGCTGAAATGTTTCATTGCTCGAGAATTAACTGGTGTGTTACAACTACAAATGGTCATTTTCACATCATTTTCACTTCAATAACTGCCATCAAATGCTTCCAGTAAAAGGTCATCAGTCTTTGCCATCACTTTGGAGAATTTTTTACATTTTATAAATATATAAATATTTTCAAATATACAATCAGCACCCTCTGAACCGCCACTTATCTTGGTGGAGGGCTTATGCTGCGCACTGATCCTGGGAGCTATGTTGTTGGGGGCTTCATGCCCCTGGTAGGGGCACCCAAGGCAAACAGGTCCTAGGTGAGGGAAGAGACAAAGAGCGGTTCAAAAGACTTCTTTATGATGAATAAATACTTGGGAAGACTTTTCCCCTCACTCCTGGACGTAGTCAGGGCTCTCTGGACAGGCCTGGAGGTGGGGCTCGATGGCGAGCACCTGTGCTGGGATCTCACCATGAAGGCCCAGCCGGGCACAGCCTGAAGAGGCAACGTGGGTCCCCTTCCCATGGGCTCACCACCTGTAGGAGGGGCCAAAGAGGTCGGGTGCAGTGTGAGCTGGGCAGTGGCCGAAGAGGGGCCTCTGGTGGTTTGATCCGGCCGCAGTGCTGGCCCAGGTCGGAATGTCACCTCTGGTGGTGGGGAAGGAGCCTGAGCCAGTGCGTGAGGTGAGGTTCTGCCAGATATAGTTGGGACTCAATTCTCAACAAGCATTGTGCGCTTGGGACTCCTGGCACCAGTCTCCTTGAGAGCGGCTGGATTCTTTCTTTACTCCGGCTTGGTGGGCCAGGTTGGTCACTGCTTTTGCAGATGACGGTCCTGTTGGCCTATCAGGCTCTGACCTCTGCCTCCTCTGGATTGGTTCACAGCTGAGTGAAGTGCCGACAAAATTAGCATCTAAATCTGAGGCCATGGTCTCAGCCAGAAAAGGCTGGAGTGCCCTCTCAGGGGTGGGGAGTGAGACCCTGCCCCAAGTGGAGGAGTTTAACCTGGAGATTGACAGGCGGATCAGGGCAGCGTCCACAGTACTGTGCAAAAGTTTTAGGCAGGTGTGAAAAATGCTGTAAACAAAGAATGCTCAGAGATATAAATAATGAGATTGTTATTTATCACTCCCATAAAATGCAAAAGGAGTGAACAAAAGAAAATCTAAATCAAATCAGTATTTGTGTTACTAATTTTTGCCTTCAAACTGTTAACAATTCACCAACTGCAGAAAGCACACCCCCATGGATATGTACAGGACATAGACATGCTGTATGCAAACACCAAGGATGCATACAGAGCATCACCCCTCTCCCTCCACCTGACGCCACCATAACCTGGCATCTGAGTCCCCATACATACCCTCCTTAGTGTGCTACTATGAGGTATGGAGAGGATGGTCTGATGAGACAAGCATGGCACTTGTGGGACTGCTTCCAAACCACAGACTGGGAGGCGCTATGCAGCCCACATGGAGAGGACACTGACAGTTTAACAGTCTGCATAACTGACTACATCAGCTTCTGTGGGACAACACTGCACCGCCTCAGGAAAGTAATGGGCTACTTCCAGCAAATAAACCATGGCTGGACCCCACCTGAAAGCTCTGCTGAAGTATATGGGAGAGCCTTCTAGATCAGGTGATAGAGACAGAATGAGGAGCCTGGTGAAGGAGCTGGGAGAAGAGAGATGGGTGGGAGGTGGGAAGGACAGATATAGGAGAAAGCTGGAGGAGCAGCTCCAGCAGAACAACGTCAGAGGTGTGTGGAGAGTTTACTGGAAGGAGCACAGTGAGTGGGGGAGGCTCAGAGTCTGGAGATCAGGACTAGGCTAATAGTATAAAATTGTTCTTTAACAGGTTTGACTCAGGAATCTGCCCCTCACCCATCCACCAAAGCTCATCACATGCCAGTGCTCCTTTCACACCTCTTCCTCTGCAACTCCTCTGACGCAGCAGGGATATCAGCTGCATATCCTTTATCTTCTCTCTTTCATTCCTCTTTTTCCCTGAGGACTCTAATGCCCCCTCCTGTTATCCCACTCATGAGGCAATCACCACACCATACAATAGCCTCTCCTTCACAGCTGACCAGGTGCTGAGTCAGCTGAAGAAGATGAAGCACAGGAAAGCTACAGGTCCGGATGGCATCAGCTCTAGCCTGCTGAGGGACTGCAGTAGACTAACTCTGTGGGAGATTATCACTTACATTTTAACCTCAGCCTCTCAGCCTGGAGTGCATCCTCATTCTTCAGAAGACCTTATGCCTGCGTGCCAGTCCCTAAGACATCACACCCCAAGGAGCCAAACCATTTCAGACCCGTTGCTCTCACTTGATGAAGGCTGTGGAGAGGATCATCCTCCATCACCTTCTACCACTGGTCAGGAGGGACTTGGACCGCTGCAGCCTGCTCACCAGCCGCATTGGGGTGATGACGCCATCTACCCGCTGCACGGGCCCTCACTACCTAGAGAGCGGCTGGCAAGAGCACTGTGAGAGCCAGGCACCCTTTGACTTCTAGTGCCTTCAACATATCTCCAGCCATGCTGAGTGTTGGTGGAGCAGGTGTGGATTATCACATGACTGGAGTGGATTATCTACTACTCACCAATAGGCCCCAGTATGTGAGACTCTGAGATCAGGTGTCTGAAATGGTGGTTTGCAGCACGGGTGCTCCCACAAGGAACAGTTCTCAGCCTTCCTTCACCCTGCACACTGCAGACTTTAAATACAACACAAACAGCTGTCACCTGCAGAAGGTGCCTCTTCGACCACACCGCCATTGCTGGTCGGGTGTCGAGGAATGAGCAGAATACAGGGGGCTAACAGCGAC
The DNA here is from genome assembly GCA_017165825.1 of Hepsetus odoe. Classification (NCBI taxonomy): domain Eukaryota; kingdom Metazoa; phylum Chordata; class Actinopteri; order Characiformes; family Hepsetidae; genus Hepsetus; species Hepsetus odoe. The sequence goes on from CM029376.1 coordinate 10,847,702, forward strand.
TTCACGCTGAAAGTGTAACAAACCATTCACGTATTAATGTTGTAGCAAGACGAAGGAGCTGTTGATTGAATTCCGCAATAGCCACCATTACATCGTGAACATCCAGGCTTTTTGCATTGCAAAACAGTGGAGAGTATACAAATACCTGGGTGTCCATATCAATAAACTGGATCATTCACAAACACCAATGCTCTGGTACTAAAAGGGCCCAAGTCGCCTTCACCCGTTAAGGCGGCTGACGCCCTTGTGTAAACAGGAATCTCTCTGAGGTCCTTCTATGGCAGTGTGGTAGTGTCTGCTGTTTTTTATGCTGTGGTCTGCTGGTGTGGAAGAATCGTGGAGAGGGACAGGGGGAAACTAGATAAACTGGTCAAGAGGGCCAGCTCTGTCCTGGACTTTCCCGCTGAAATCTATCACAGGTAGGGGAGAGAGGATGTTATCCAAAACTTAACATCCATCATGGACACCACCCCCACCCTGCAGAGACTGCACGAGCACTGAGTAGCTCGTTCAGCAGTAGACTTTCCTTCTTACCCGCAGTGTAAGAAGGAACGCTACCGCAGGTCATTCTTACCTTCAGCCATCAGACTCCACAATTCAACCTAGCATTACTTATTATTAATATTATTATTATTATTATTATTATTATTACATTTATACTGCATTTCATATATAATTTATTATTAATTGCATATTATTACTATTATATTCCTCTCTCTGTGTACAAGGTTGTCTTTCCATTTTCATATTTTTCTTTGTTGTTAATTGCAAAATTTTGCAAACATGCTTATATATATATATATATATATATATATATATATATATATATATATATATATATATATATATACATATTTATTTATATTTATATATATATATACATATATATGGTTGATTTATTTATATATATATAGCAGCGTGTATCAGTGGTTAGTGTTGGTCACATGATCGGGCGGATCGGGGGTCTCTGAACTCCTTCCTCGATGGGTTGCCCTGAGGTACCCTCTTTGAGCAAGCAAAGGTCCTCATTCCGCCTCCCTCCCTGCGTATGTGGCTGGCAACCTGTCCAGGTGCTACCTCAACCTTCGCCTTCTCTCAGGTGGTGCTGGCTTGGACACCAGCACGACCCCGTTTGGGACAAGCGGCAGATGATGGATGGATATATATATATAGCTCTGTATATGGATATCTTTATATATTTTATCTTTTTTATTGTTTGTTTTTTATATATTCTCTCTCTTCTGTTTCTGTCAAAGAGCCCTGTATTACCCGAATTTCCCATTTATGGATACATTTTAACTATCCCTACACACAAACAGAATACAAATATTAATAGCACAGAGAATTCTGTTCAAAGCACAATAAATCACAAACATCAACAGTGCATTTGGCAGCAACTTACAACAAACTTTGTCTGGGCAGATTTTGGTCCATACTAACCGCACATACTATCTTCATTGGGAAGTGAACAATAAACCTGAAATGTCACATAGCTTGTTTTTGATTTGAGAAAACAAAATATCAATGCGAAGGCTACAATATGAGTGTGATAGTGAATTCCATTTTTTATGGACATCTTTCCCATGGTGTCTTTTCATGTTTGCATAATGGGAATAAGCCTGCAGCGGGGATTGGACTTGTGACCTGGCACATCATAACCAAATCCTCTTCTAAGTGGTATAGAGGCAGCAGTGCCCCTGGGGCAAAGTGTCATAGCACTCTTTATCTCCACCTCTAGGAGCAAGTCTTCTACTGTAACAGCCTTCAAAATGTAACTGTTTCTAGTAGAAAAAAGCTATTTGCCTTTTAGTGGGGGCACAGCATTAGTTCTTATGACAATCGCCCCACTAACATTAAAAGGATTCTGAACTGAAATTCATTGATTTCAAATAGCAAGGTGCCATCCCCGTCATGCTCCTCCCTGCAATGGGCTGGCGACCTGTCTAGGGTGTGTCCCCTGTCCTTCGCCCTGTGGTGAGCTGGGCTGACCCACTTTCTCTGTGACCCCACTTGGGGACAAGCAGCAGAAAGGAATGAATGATGATTTCCAAATCACATATAACAGACTAAATGTCATGGCACAAGACACCATGTATATGTCCAACTAATAGAATTCCCTAAATGCCTATTGGCTTGGAAGCATCATTCTATGAAAATTAAAATTAAAATAAAATTAAGAACTTATTAAATTATGAAATTATGAAATCTGAATCCCAAAAAGAAACCTTACAAACATTATTTATTTTGTAAACAGTGGTTCAAAAGAACCCCTTTAGCTAAAATTTCTTTAAAAAACAGAATTCCACCAATGTCACACTTTGAATGTTAAAACTCTCTGAGTGATTTATGGTAAAATACTATGTGCTATGGTAAAATTCTATGTCACCCAAAGTTTGATGTATAAAATGTATCTAAAAGCTTCAGAGAAAGTTATTTTTGAAATGGCTTCAGATTATACTAACAGATACCTAAGATATTATTTACACATTGTGAAAAGCTTAAAAGCAGCTTTTTCAGCTTAACCACTACTTTTTCTATTATTAATGCCACACACAAACTTCCTCCATCATGAAAGGCTCCATCATTATATATAAAACTTGAATGAATATATTCCTTTATAAAGCACTTTTCACACTTCCACATCAAACCACATAAAGTGATTGCATGTTAGTGGTTTAATTATGCAAACATTGGTGGAACCCAGATGCTCACAATACCAACAGTCATACTGTCTATTTACGAACTGTTTCAAACGTACAAGCTTGAAAGCAAATACTTTTGAACAAAACTTCTTATGTGCCATCTTATGAAGGGTTATCTGGCACCTCAAAATGCACCAGTGTTTAATACGGCCTAAAAATGAGCACACTCTGACCATTCAGGAAATTTAGAGGGATGTTGGAATAGTTGACAGGAAAAAATAACAGGGCACTGTGCCTCAGAGAGCCTCAAATGTTCTTTGCAGTTTGGCAGAAAAGATTTCTATTGGTGGGCTGATTAACTGAAAAGAACTTTTTCTTTTTTGGGTATAATGGGAGTTTCACTGTATTAGTACATTTTAAAGGGTGTGTTGTTCACAACTGTACTCTCAGTTTTAGAAATAAAAAGATGGAGGCACCATTTGGAAAACATCACAGTAAGATCTTCTTCTCCTACTATTTCTTCTATTTTCATAATAAGTAGAATGAGTAGAAAAAATAGTTTCCTAATTATGTTATAATGACAAAAGTACTGTAAAATGGGGCTATGTTCATTTTAGCCCAGGAAAGTACCATAACTATCTACTTACCATAAGCATTGTCAATAGCTTGGGAAAGTCTTAGGAGTCTAGTCAGCACTGCACACTTTAAATTCCTTCATACTCAAAAATAAATAAACATTTTTCATTTTCATGATATACAAATGCACACACTAAGGCTAATCCCATCAAAAACGTGCATATAAATTAATATTGTGACGATAAACTGATACTTGTACATAAACATGTACTTGAACATTTTTTTCCCTTGACTTTATAAAGACGCACAGAGATCATTTGAGCAGACTCTATGGTATAACAAATGCTAACATATATTTATAAGGATAAGTATTGGCTTATTTATGCAAGTACAGTTTTGTGACTGAATTTTTATTCCTAATCTTTTGCTTGCATAAAATAAAATAACTTTTTATATTACTCAAATGTTTTTGTTTTGTTTCTTTATATCTTGATATCTGTATTTACTAGTTTAGTCTTACATAATTGAGTATGGTTTTTGGCTACGCTCCCCATTAAACAGGAGTTTGACAAAAGAGAAAGTGCGACATTTTAATGTCTAATCACAGGCAGTAATGAAAGAGTCAGAGATGCTAGAACACAACCAGCTGCATGTGAATGCCATAACAAGCAGAACAAAGAGAACACCCTGTGTTACTAAAGGCAAGTCCTTCTGGTTACAAAATAATGCGCATGACCTGGCACATTTGATAATGATACTAATCTTTGATAATTTTTTTGATAATAACTGGGTTTTCAATCTATGATCCATTTCCTTCTCTCTCCTCCCTTCTTTATATATATATATATATATATATATATATATATATATATATATATATATATATCCACCATTCATTATCTGCCATTGTCCTAAACGGGTCGCTGGGAGTGCTGGTGTCCAACCTAGCGCACACAGGGCGAGGACAGGGGACGCACCCTGGACAGGTCGCCAGCCCATCGCAGGGAGTATATATATATATATATATATATATATGACCATTTATGAACATTTTTCTTAAGAGTCAAAAATCATAATATCATATTTAATGATTAATTAAACATAAATAAACTTGAAAAAAAAGGAATAAAGAAGAAATAAACACAAAAGAAGAAACAGCTATCAAATAAACACTGCTCTTTTAGCCACAATTGTTTTAAAAGCTAAATTCCACCAATATGAAAGACCTATATCTAAATAGTAAAAATTTAGATATAGTCTTTCAGAGGATTTATGGCAAAAAGTTTTTATATTCAAATTGTTCACCAATTTGTGATGTATCAAATAGTCTAGTGCAAAAAAAAGAAAAAAAAACACAAGGGGGGGAGATAAAGATGAAGAAAAGGAAAAATAAGTAAAATCAGAAATTAAAAATTGATAGCAGGCATAACACATCTTTCATAAAACATCACAGTGGCTGTTTTAGAATTCCTTGCCTGCATTCTTTGTCATAAAATAAGAAAAGGGGTCAGAGAATGGAACGATGTCATTACTACCTGTACTCAAGCAAATGCATTTTGAAGGTCACCCATGATTAAATATAAAGCCCTGGCATCTTAAAAAGAGCAGCCATTAGCAACAGTGTAACTGGAAATGATTCATTGCTCAGCTGTGGAGCGGCACAGTCAAACAGATGGGCAAATCAAACCTGAAAGCTGAAAAGGCCTAGCCGCCTGGCCAGCCTGCCAAGAAGCTAATGCCGCGGCTAATCATTAGCAATAGAGGATGTCCTCACTTTCACACGTGCAGCGGTGAGAAAGTACAAAGTGGGCCAGTAATGAGAACAGCCAGCTACAGCAGGTGCTAAAAGGCTAAAAGGCTAGCGCAGGCGCTAACTGGGACCTGTATACTTGGAGAATGTTGCTGTGGAGAGAAGAGACCATCTCCTATCAGCCACACCAGCCTCTACACTCATGATAAACTGCTTGCTCCCTGCTGTATAACTGCTAAGATGTGCCGTGCATAATGAAAAGGCTACAGCCAGGAAAAGCTCGCTTCCCACTCATGACAGAGCTGCTGGTGTAGGATGGGTGGCAATTGGGGAGAACCAATTAAATGCAGTTTTGTTTTTTGATCTTGTGAGAGAAAATTGAATAAACAACATCACCATGAAATATAAATTATATTTCATTTTTCAATTAAACTGCATTTATCAGTATTCAGGCATTAACAGACGCCTGCATGGCTGCACTTGTGTGTGCTCACAATTACGACATACATTCTACTCACAAGACTTTATTTCTTTTGCAAACAAGCTGTAACTTCTGCTTATATTTCATGTTTTAGCTACTTCTTGGAATTGCATTTGAACATGTAAGGGTTAGAATTCGTAAAGAAAAACATGTACTATATATATTACTTTTAACCAGTTTTGGCTATTGTAATAAATAAAAATAGTGTATTGATGAAATAAATTAAATGTTATTTTTATATACTTCAAGACCCAAACACACACGCACACACATCACATACAGAAACACATATATCCCTGTATGTTCTACATCTTACACACACACTCTCAGGGCCTAAGCTCTAAGGACTAAATTAGAAGTGAACTGAGGCTGGAGATGGTGGTGAAGTAAAGGGCACACAGTGTGTAGGTCATACTCCTCCAAGCACAGCGGTGCTCATCGCCCTCTGCTCAGTTGTGATCAGGACCAAGTTCTGCAGGAATGGTCCATTACATCTCCTTTCGTGCACTCCAATTATAAAGTAGTGCACTCTGAAAGTTTCTCATGGGTGCAAGTACAGACAGGATTGAGTTCACAGGGTTTAGTAAAGAAAAAGAAGAAAAGCAGCAAAGATCTTTGTTAAAACATGTAAAACATGTTTGCTTTCCCAATTACTGCCTCTGTCTGAGCTGCTAGACAAAATCTAAATTTGTTTTGTTTTTGATGCACTCACGACAAGCTGGTGGAGAAATGTAAAGATTGTTTAAACTGTTAATTTGTTTAAGTTTAACTTTTTAGAGGCTGCTCAAAAGATGATGTGCATGCCATGAATAACTTACATTGCAAAATAATTTTTTATGATATTTAGGTTATAAGAAATCTGATTAGAACAGGTTTTCAGTTAAGCAATCAATTTAAATATTATAAATTATTACTGAGAATTCATTGTGGATGTGATATATTAAACAATGAAACTGCAAAATTTTCAAAGGATTTCAATAAATTACATACAAATGTTTATAGGCTTTGATAAAAAAATGAATGTATTAGGAATATATTCAATTCAATTCAATCTAATTTATTCTTGTATAAGTAGTGCCTTTGCAACAAAGTTGCTCTGCCAGCAATTCTTACATTGGATAACAGGTTACAGTAATAGATGTTTAAGCCGGACGACTACGGAGGAGAGGAACCAAAAACTCCACTATGTGGAGAAAAAAACCTCTGAGGGTCCAAGGAAGCCATATATCAAAATATATGAGGACAAAATAATATTAAGCATTAGAGTAAAGAGTAGAGGATCTTTTATTATCCCACGAATGGGAAATTTAGCGCAGGCTCTTAGAGGAAGTGATAGGTGTTCAGAAGAAGAAAGAAAAATATATAAAATATAAAAGATATATAAAAGAGGAACAAGTACAGAGAAAAGGTAGAGGGAGTCACAAATAAATAAACAATAAATATAAATTATCTATCTATCTATCTATATGATTCATCTTTCATGATATATTATATGAAAAAGTGAAAGTGACAACCCTTGTCATTGCGAGGTCATGGCACAGCACACATGAACCACAACGAAATTGGACCTCTGCATTTAACCCATGCACACTCAAACCCGTGCAGCAGTGGGCAGCTATTGAAAGCGCCCGGGGAGCAGTGATGGGGACGGTACCTTGCTCAAGAGTACCTCAGGACAACCTATTGGGAAGGGGTTTGAACCCCTGATCCTCCGATCATGCGGCTAAAGCCCTAACCGCTAGGCCACCGCTGCCCCAAAATATATATATATATATATATACAAGAGTGAATAAATTAGAAATATAAGTAAACAAGTAGCAAAAAATATAAATATAAATATAAATATAAATGTAAATGTAATAACAAATAATAAATAAATGTAATAATAATAATAATAAATGTAATAAATGTAATAATAAATAATAATAATATACAATACAGTATTAATAATAATAATAACATACAATAAAATATAATATATATATATATTAATATATATAACAATAATAAACAAGTAGTGTAATGTTATGTTATGATGTTATGATGAGTTGTGGAGTCTTATTGCTGCAGGTAGGAATGACCTGCGGTAGCGTTCTTTCTTACACTGCGGGTGTAAGAGTCTGCTGCTGAACGAGCTGCTCAGTGCTCGTACAGTCTCGTGTAGGGGGTGGGAGGTGTTGTCCATGATGGATGTTAGTTTGCACAACATCCTCTCCTCCCCTACCTGCTCGATGGACTTGAGCGGACAGTTCAGGACAGAGCTGGCCCTCTTGACCAGTTTGTTTAGTTTCCCTCTGTCCCTCTCTGCGACTCTTCCACACCAGCAGACCACAGCATAAAAAACAACCGACGCTACCACAGTGTCATAAAATGTCCTCATAAGATGTTTGTTTACTCCAAAGGACCTCAGCCGCTTTAGCAGGTGGAGACGGCTCAGGCCCTTTTTGTATAGAGCAGTAGTGTTAGTGGACCAGTCCAGTTTATTGTTGATGTGGACACCCAGGTATTTGTACTCCTCCACCATTTCAATGCACAAACACTGGATGTCCACCGGTGTAACGGGGTGTGACTTCCTGCGGAAGTCAATCACCAGCTCCTTCGTCTTGTTGGCATTGATGCGCAGATGATTTTGATCGCACATTTACGGCATTTAGCAGACGCTCTTATCCAGAGCACCAACTGACGAAGTCACTGATGACCCCCCTATATTCCTGCTCATTCCCCTCCGACACACGACCAACAATAGTGGTGTCTTCGGAGAATTTCTGCAGGTGACAGGTGTCCGTGGTGAATTTAAAGTCCGCTGTGTATAATGTGAAGAGGAAAGGGGCGAGGACTGTTCCTTGTGGGGCTCCAGTGCTGCAGACCACCACCTCAGACACACAGTCCTGGAGTCTCACATACTGGGGTCTATTGGTGAGGTAGTCAATAATCCACTCAGTCATGTGATGGTCCACACCCACTCCCTCCAGCTTCCCCCTCAGAACTGAAGGCCGGATCGTGTTGAAAGCACTGGAAAAGTCAAAGAACATGACTCTCACAGTGCTCTTGGCACTCTCCAGGTGAGTGAGGGCCCGATGCAGCAGGTAGATGACGGCGTCAACCACCCCAATGTGCGGCTGATAAGCAAACTGCAGCGGTTCTAGGTCCCTCCTCACCAGTGGACGAAGGTGATGGAGGATGATCCTCTCCATAGCCTTCATCAGGTTAGAATTATTATTATAATTATTATAATAAAACAAAAGAGTCACAAAAAGCAACTTTGCCTATTTTTGAAATCAATCATTGTGTGGTAACAAACACTCCCTTAAAATGTAGGATAGATTAACCTATAAATATTCAGATATAAATCTTAAAATGTATAGGTTTTAAGTATAGATATATCATTAATTGTAGTTCTTTCTAAGAAAATACACAGCAAATGAAAAAAATGATCTGACTTACAAATAAAGAATTAATAATTAAATATTAAATAATTGCATTAATAATAATTACATAATGTTTTTGTTGTATTAGTGACAATAAAAAGTAACTTCTAATAGTTCATAATAAGCAAAGACACAAAGCAATGTTGACACTTTTCAAATATCCGTAACATACAGGCACTTCAGAACAACATCTGCTTCTTTCCATTTTTACGTTTTGAACAACCTATTCATAAAGGAATATAAAATCATGTGTCATGTGCACTGGGTTTTTTTTTTCAACCACTGTTTCAACTGTTATGGCACGTTACAAATTGAGGTACGTTAAGAATACATACAGTTAACACCGGTACAAATCACTGTAAACTGGTGTTTTGCCTTTTACCATGCCTGGTCATTATAAAGTACTTTATAAAGTACAGCTAACAAGGCACAATATACTGCTATATGTCCAATTTATTAGCCACACCTACCTCATCTTTAGATATTATGACCATTTTATCAGGTAAACAGTACTGTGTAAATGTTTTAGGCAGGTGTGAAAAAATGCTGTACACAAAGAATGCTTTCAAAAATGGAAGTGTTAATCATTTATTTTCATCAATCAACAAAATGCAGTGAATGAACAAAAGACAAATCTAAATCAAATCAATATTGGGTGTGACCACCCTTTGCCTTCAAAACAGCATCGATTCTTCTAGGTACACTTGCACACAGTTTTTGAAGGAACTCGGCTGGTAGGTTGTTCCAAACATGACTGTGTTTCAACCTACGTGTGACACTGATGATCATTAGCACCTGTTTGGTAAAATTGGTTGATCATACACTTGACTATAATCCTACAAAATCCCTGACTTTGTGCAAGTGTACCTATAAGAATTGATGCTGATTTGAAGACAAAAGATTAGTAACACCAAATATTGATTTGTTTTAGATTTTTTTTTTGTTTGCTCATTTTGCATTTTGTAAATTGATAAAAATAAACAATCATTATTTATATTTCTGAAAGCCTTCTTTGTTTACAGCATTTTTTCACACCTGCCTAAAACTTTTGCACAGTAATGTACTGTAACGGTTCTGTGCCAGTGGAAGGCGCCATGCTCTGATTGTGCACACCTGGGCATTGGGTGCCAGGTGTGCCTCATCGGGGGGCTGGCGTTATAAGCCCCAGTGAATCAGAGCAGGGCGCTGGTCATTCTGTGCGCTTACTTTGTGATTATTACTGTTACGTTTTACATTATGTTTAATGTGTTTAGTTTTGAGTTCTGTGCACGTTATCCGTCATTGAAGTCCAGAATGCAGCTTTTGGCTCTGCGTTGGCATCCAGCCCACAACACCACACCGTGACAGAAATGACCAGCCACCACAATTGGATGTCGCGAGCCAAGAACTCCGCTGGGATGACTGCGAAGAACCACCGGACCTTCCGGGTGCTGGAGGCTGGGGGGATAGGGGTTGAGCGGCATCCACTCCCCTCCCAGGATTGGCCGAGGTTGTGCCAGTTCCAGCTCCAGCAACCAGGAGGGCGAGGCTGCAGAGCCGGCTCCCGCATTAGCCCCTGGAGAAGTAGGGCTGCGATGCCGGCTCACTCATCAGCACAAGGTGGGATTTCAAAGACATCCTCCATTTTCACTGCGGAGGGGTTGGGGCTTGAGGGACGAGGTCCAAGTCCACCGGAGGAGGCGGGGCTTGAGGGACGAGGTCCAAGTCCGCCAGAGGAGGCAGGGCTTCAGGGGCTGTGTCCAATCCAGACCGCTGGAGAGAAAGCGGGGTTTCAGGGGCCGCAGCCGAACCCGCCAGGAAGACTGCGGTGAGAGCGGAGCGTTCGTTTGGACTTTAGTTGGACTTTTTGTTGAACGTTTGCGTAACCCCTCTCCTTTTGAGGGTCCTGCTTCAGAGGAGGCGGGTTTGGCGCCTCGGGAGTGGCGCCTTTGGGGAGGGGTACTGTAACGGTTCTGTGCCAGTAGAGGGCGCCATGCTCTGATTGTGCACACCTGGGCATTGGGTGCCAGGTGTGCCTCATCGGGGGGCTGGCGTTATAAGCCCCAGTGAATCAGAGCAGGGCGCTGGTCATTCTGTGCGCTTACTTTGTGATTATTACTGTTACGTTTTACATTATGTTTAATGTGTTTAGTTTTGAGTTCTGTGCACGTTATCCGTCATTGAAGTCCAGAATGCAGCTTTTGGCTCTGCGTTGGCATCCAGCCCACAACACCACACCGTGACATGTACTTACCTCTTAGTTCCAATTTTCAGCTTTCCAAATCAAAACTGATTAACTATTATGTTATTGCTGTACTGTCCAGAGCACTGGGTTCCATCAAGGGTACAGCACAGCTGAGATAAGCTTTTTCTTTCATCTTATGCTTCAAATTCAGTCCATGATGGTCTTGCAAGTTTGTAAAGTGGATCAGCCCAAAAGGACTGGAATCTGACACATTAAGTACACCACTGCATGATTCCATTGCAAATTTTTCAAACGTTTCAAGTGACACTTTTTTTTCAGTCAGTAGCTCCACAGCATGAAGTGTAGTGCAGGTATTTGCTTGACCATCCATCCATCCATTATCTGCCGCTTGTCCCAAATGGGGTCGCGGGGGAGTGCTGGCGTCCAACCCAGCGCACACAGGGCGAGGACAGGGGACGCACCCTGGACAGGTCGCCAGCCCATCGCAGGGAGGAGCGGGACAAGGACGGCACCTTGCTCAAGGGTACCTCAGGGCAACCCACCGGGAACCCCCGATCTGCCGATCATGTGGCCAACACCCTACCCACTAGGCCACCGCTGCCCGGTATTTGCTTGTGATTCTACAAATTTGAATTGTCTTGTTTTGTTTCATGCTCTCTAATTGCATGGCACACTGTCGCTAGGCATTGGCATAGCAAGCTTTTACCTTTGGTTGCTTTATCATGCTGATTTGAAATATGTGACCTGTTCTTTTTACTTCCGACATTCTTCATGAAAGTACCACTCCCAGGTGTTTCTTTCTTTTTTCTTTGATCTTTTGTTTTTCCTTTTACCAAATATCTTCTATCTAAGGCTGGACATCAGGGATCAATGTAAAGAAATGTCACAGGAGCCAGGGGCAAAATCACTTAAAATATAATAAAAAAAATAATGAAAGTAACTTCTTCTTCTTCTTTTTCTTTCGGCTGCTCCCGTTTAGGGGTCGCCACAGCGGATCAACTGTCTCCATTTCTTCCTGTCTTTTGCATCTTCCTGCTTCAACCCGACCACCTGCATGTCCTCTCTCACCACATCTATAAACCTCCTCTTTGGTCTTCCTCTTCTCCTCTTTCCTGGCAGCTCCATCCTCAACATCCTCCTTCCAATATAATCATCGTCTCTCCTCTGCACATGGCCAAACCAACGCAACCTTGCTTCTCTAACCTTGTCTCCAAGACGTCTAACCTGAGCTGTCCCTCTAATATACTCATTTCTAATCCTGTCCAACCTCGTCACACCCAACGAAAATCTCAGCATCTTTAACTCTGACACCTCCAGCTCCGCCTCCTGCCTTTTTGTCAGTGCCACCGTCTCCAACCCATACAACATAGCTGGTCTCACTACTGTCCTGTAAACCTTCCCTTTTACTCTAGCTGGTACGCGTCTGTCACAAATCACTCCAGCCACTCTTCTCCACCCATTCCAACCAGCCTGCACTCTCTTCTTCACCTCTCTTCCACACTCGCCGTTACACTGAACTGTTGAATGAAAGTAACTTGTCATTATGAATTTATAACAGTCTTTGGCACTGTCATTAAGGCAGAGAGATATGTGTAGGATGAAGGGTATGGACATTGGCAGCAGGGGGGCATCAAAGATAAGAATTAAGCCCTGCAAAAGCAGTTTGCTTATCTTTTGATTTATTGCAAGTCTAATATAATTTTGCATGGACCCCTGCCAAACAGAGGAAGACTGCCCTCTTTTATTTAGAAACAACCGTTTCAGTTTCATCTCTGATCATCCAACCAAGACAGATATCAATGTCAATTAGTCTTAATTTGTGTGTGTAATCATGGGCATTTCCAGCTTGACAAAAAAACATAATTGCATGGGTACATTTAACACTCAACATCTTAAAAACAATGGTATGTTAATCTTTTGCATTTTACATGACCTCTTCAACGCCACTGTCATCATATACCAAAAGCAACATAAATTTAGCTTTAGAATATGTTACTGTTTTATAAGAGAAATATTGCTTAAATCATAAGACTTACTAAAAGAGATAAAAAAAATATTAAACCACTTGAAGCTGAAATTTTATTTATATCCATATAGATAATTCTACCTTATATGTTTTGGAATTGATAGTTGTGAAAACAATTCTGTTCAAAATCCTACTTGAAGAAAAAAAATAACACAGCTTACAAACTAGGGATGCACATTGATATGAGCATATCTACATTATCACATAATAACTAATTTACACTTATTTTCAAGTATTATTATTGGCATTGAGCCAGTGATTATATCTGACCAATAGTTGGATCCAATATTTTATGATGTATTTTTATTGAAAAGATAGCTAGCTAAACTAGTGTACTGTAAATGTGGGCAAATTATTCTTTTTGCTAGTCATTGTTTTCTCTGTTTATTACATTTAATTTTGTTTTATTAAATTTAAATGGTCGAAAAACACTGGGGAATAAAGAAACTATAGGAACATTTCCTGGCAGTTTCATTATCCGAAAAAATCACAAAAATCAAAGAACATTTTCTGTTAATGTACATGCATTTCTGTTTAAAACCAGTCATCACCTGTCTTGTTTTTCCCAGTGACACAGGCTGTACTGGTAAAATTACAAACTGTAAAAAAATAACAAAACATTTTTTAATGAATGTTTCAGATTTTCACTTTAACATGGGGATAACATGATAACACACAAACGAAAAAGTTTTGTCTAAAAAAACATGTTAAAAAGAAAAAAGAGAAACAAAAAATATTCAGGTAATCCTGTTCTCAGTTATACAATAAAACCTGATAGCATATGGTGCATTTTCATTACTTTGATAAAAATTATTCAAAGCTAATAAGTGTGTTGCTTTATTTTTTCATTTACACACAAAAAGTCAAATGTTACACTGCTTTTTACACGCTTGAGAAAAGGTACATGGGTCTCCCATATATGCTGCCCCCTGCAGGTATATGCTGCCCCCTGCAGCACTGGGGTTTATGTTGTGGTTATGTGTGTACTGTAATGCGTGTGTGTGTGTGTGTGTGTGTGCGTGCGTGTGTGTGCGTGTGCGTGTGCATGTGCGTGTGTGCGTGCATGTATTTGTACAGGACATCTTCACCACTTGCTGCATCCACAAAGCAACCAGCATTGTGGATGATCCCACTCAAGGTTTAAACTCTCTTTATTGCACTCTACACGAGCTTTACTGAAAATTAATTTTACTGACTATTTAGTGGATAACTATTATAATAAAAAATGAATGTTATGGGGAGTTTTAAAAAAGTTAATTGATTTTAACTTAATCTTAAATACTAAAGTAAAAGGTTTTCAAGGATATTCCTTACTGCTACAAGATCTGTTTCATGGAGCTAGTATGAAAAGCATGACGATATGAATGAGTGGATTTTTTGACATAAAAGATGTATTGTGATATCCAGTGTGATCAGTATCTTTACATTTTTTTTTAAAGATCAAAGCCAAAACTATATACACACCACAGTGATAGATGCACAAGGGTGAAGCCAAGGAGTGTGAGTGGGTGAAAAGGACGATGAAGGCAGGGAAGGAGAAGCCATGGATGGTGGCTTAAGCACAAAAGGCTGACTCGGATGAAATAAAGAACTTTTGTAAGTCAGCCTTGCCCTGGCTAGACTTTTCTGCACCTTACACCTCCTTGCCTGTTATTTGCAACTATTCTGACACAATGTAAATCCACACTTTGTACGTTTGTTATTGAGGTGATGATCCCTCCACAATGCTGTCCCAGATCAATTAAATCAGCTTCTGACCATGCGTTCAGCAGCACCACTTGTCAGCTTGTGTGTAAAGCCTTGGACCTGTGAATCAGTCTGATAACGCAGTGAATCATCAAGTGTGATGGAACTTTGTATAGATTTGATCTAGCAGTCAATACGATATATGGTCTGCAGTCTGTGTAGGCAGACTATCATATGGAATTAAAAGGCATATGTATTCAAACAAATGTATTATTCCATATCATATTCTGTGCTGAATGCACATACTGATCAGAATTAAATTAAATATTATGGATTCTGAGTAGAACAATTCTTCTTGTGAAGAATAGAGGTCAAGCGAATAAATGCATTCTTGGCATAAGTGCTTGATGTAAGATTAAATCTAGAATCTGCTTTTAAGAAATAACAGGTCCAGTAGAGTCCAAATAGCACATGTTAGCTCAGGAGGTTTGTGGGGGTGGTGGGGGCATTTTGGGGAGATGCAAGAGGCTAAGAGCAAGAAACCTGAATCCCAGGTTTATTGGATTTTCTGACCTGCTCTGCTAAGGGCGCACAGGATGGATTGGACACAAAGGAGCAAGGAGACAGAGGTGAGGCATGTGAATATCAATGATTTGCCATAGACGTATGGATTTCTCCTCTGTCTCCCAGTGCGCCCAACTTTCAAAGAGTCAACAGAAGAGCATCGAGTGGAGGGAAGAAAAAGTGCTAGTTGATTTTCCTTAGTGGGAACAGTACTTGAGCAGCGAATTATTTCTTCAAGGTTTCAAGCTGTTTTACGTCCATTGGTCTGAGAAATTGCAGCTCCAGAGAATGCTATTATTTCCGTATGCAGATGCTTAAAATTCTGCACAAGGAATCTCAAAAAACTTCAAAAAACTGCCTAACATAAAATTATATAAATTATAATAGATAATAGAGAATTTCACTAGGTAGCTCAAGTTATGAACACTGTGTAAAGTTATGAATCATTTTTCACATCCCCACCATATTCATGTATCATTATGATAGTTGAACTCCTAGGCCAAAACTCATCAACCACAAGGTCTAACTCATACTGCTCGGCTCTTTGTAGACCACAAACATGATAATGTGAATTCAAACGTACAGAGAAAGCCTGCTAACTCTTCTGGAAGAAAAGGTGAGGATTAAACGAAGGCACAACAGCTTTTGGGGAGTTATAAAGAAGAAAGCTTCCTATAGTGGATTTAAGAGGCTGATCAATGCAACCCACAAGAGGCATTACATTCTTTCCCACATTTTCACACCACACCCTCTCTCCTCCCTATGGGAAGACTGTCTCCAATGTGAGATAATCTGTAAATCAATGAGGCGAGTTGTAAAACTCTTGCTAAGCCATGTCAACCCAGCTGGGGGTAAATTCACTTGCCAGAGCATGAAAGTCCTAATTAAAGGGGCGCCAGTTTTACGGGGTAAAAGGACAGGGCAAAACTGAGCATAGTATTAGGAAAAATCACAGTTAATGCCCAGACAATACACAAGTGTTAAAACTAATTAACTGAGTTTAATGGGTAATGAAAATGAATTGCCTTGACTTGTTTGAGCAAATACTAGTATGAACAGGAGTTGAGCTAGTTAAAATAAATTTAGGTTTTAATTTAAAACATTTAAGATATGACACTTTGTGAGACCATTATAAAGTTTACTATTGTACACACAGAAAGGATTTCCGCACTTTCGCCTAAGGGTCAGTAGCGGTCAAAAGAGTCTCAATCAGTCAAACCAAATAAGCCAGATATTGACTATGATAAAAGCATTTTTACAGTAATGAATCAAAACAAACAGCAATTGCTTCATTCTGGCAGAGTGAATCAGATCTATACAAAGGTAGTTGGCTGTGGGCATATCGGAATGCAGCAAAAGCCAGTAATGAAGATACACAAACCTGACCTTCACTATTGAGCATCTATTTGCACATGCATGACTCGAATAAACCTGGGCACTGCAAAATTGATTTAGCCGAGGTCAGTGTTGTATTGCAGCCCTTTATAGACACTGTAAACATGCAAGTGACTTGGTAAAGCAGGTCAGTATGCATTTCCATAAGTTCACAATGGCAACAGGTCAGATTTGCAGGTCAAAAGGAGCGCAATGGATGCCAGGGTAAACAAATTGAGCTGTAATTAAAAATCACAAGACTGGTAGACTTTGGCTATCTTCACTGTGGCTCAAATGCTTCGGTGAAATGAGAAGACCTTGGATCAGTTTGATATGCAAGCCACTGCTCCATTTTAATCCATGGACTTTCTTGGTGTGTCCCCAAAGTACTCATTGCCTTTAGGAAGACAAACAAAGGATATCCTTGAGTCTCTTCTGGATCACATCAGTCCAGTAATTATCCTTCAGATTAGGACAGGGAAGAGCATGTGTAAACCCTATGGATTGCAGCATGCTGTTGGATTTGTGTCGTTCTTTCTTTGTATCTTTTTTCTTTCTTTCTCGTGTTAATTTATTCCTTCTGTCAGCTTCAATTCTCTCTTTGTCTCTCTCTTTCTCTTGCTCTCACTTTCTCTTCCACTCTCCGTTTCAATAAATACATTGCCATGAGCCATACCCTAAAACAACAAAGACACATATACCACAAAAAAAGACTACAGAGAGCATTTGACAACAAAAGAAAAATGACACTACTCGCATTTAGTACATGCACTATAAAGTTACAATATGTTTGACTGATTTTTTAGCTGGTTAACTCCAGGCAATTGATTTAAAAACAGCATCAATCAAACTTTAGAGAGCTTGAATGTGCTTACAAAAAAACATGCAAGCATATCACTGGCTGTACTAGGAAATGAATTGCATGCTGCTGCTTTATTAAGACCTGCCATGTTGTTTAAGATAACTAAATGGCATGCACTTTCACAAAGAATATATTACCTCTTCTTTGTCTGACTCTGTTGCCAGAGCCAATGTGTGAGAATGCAAATCAATATGTCAATATGGGCTACACATGTTGTGCCTCGCTTGTACAAGTATATGTTTCCATATCTGCCATATCTGCTGATCTTCTTAGTTTACATGGTGTATGCTTCAGTTGTCCATGCACACTGCACACTGCACACTAATCACTTCAGAAAATTGACAGGGGTTAAGAAGCCTCCATGAAGTCAAATCTAGTATGAACACATTGGTTATTTTATGTGGACTGTCATTTCAACCTAAACTGTAATTTTTTACTTTACTTAACTCCGAGTCCAAAGCAGAGGCCTATAAAAGGTCAGAAGAAGAATTGTAGAAGAAAAATCCCCTGTCTGCAATCGACTGAAATTCAAGGGGGCCATATCTGAGTATACAATTATTTTACAATGAGGTCTTGAAAAGGTACTCCAACTCTAAAATAAAAAGCATATACTACTTGATTTGTCTGTTGTTTATCTTACTGCTACTTGGGTTCTTACTTGGTGTGCTTGTTATTGACGTGTTTTTGGTAGTCTTTGTTTGACTGGTTTCACTCTGTACGCTGAAACCAGGAAGTAATTAGGTGCGAATTGGTAGGAGTGGCCTTGTTCCCACTCAGCACTTAAAGAGGGAGCAGTCAGTCAGAACAGTCAGACAAATTGTCTGTAGCGGATGTAGTAATTTTTCAAGGTTCTGTTCACATCCTGTTTTTATGTATATATATATATATTCTCTATTTCACTCTCTTCTTCTACTATCTACCACTATGTGCCTACATATACCCGTCCTTATATCTTGTCGACCATACCGGCACGCTTACAACCATAGAGGGAGGAACCTCAGTAATCTCTCTCAGATTGATCTATCCCCACAGTCTCTCACCCAGGTCTGCGGAGGACTATGGAACTGTCAATCTGCAATACAGAAAGCAGACTCCATCTCTAGACTAGCATCTCTCCACTCGTTCGACTTCATGGCTCTTACAGAAACATGGATCACACCTGAGAACACCGCCACACCTGCAGCGCTGTCCTCTGCCTTCTCCTTCTCCAACACCCCACGCCCTGTGGGCAGGGGGGGGGAGGTACAGGTCTGCTCCTATCACGTAAATGGTGCTTTATGCCTCTCAGTCGATGCCACCTCAACATTTCCTCTTTCGAATTCCATGCTGTTACTGTAACCTATCCTATTAAGCTTCACATCATTGTCCTCTACCAGGCTTACTTGGCAACCTCGTCAATGAACTAGATGTCCTCATAAGTTCGTTCCCGGATGATAACTCTCCATCGATCCTTCTTGGAGACTTCAACCTACCAGGAGATAAGATCCATACCAGCGGGCTTACGCAACTACTTTCATCCTTTGACCTGTCCCTCAACAATTCTCCTCCTACCCACAAAGCTGGCAACACTCTTGATCTAATATTCACCAGATCGCTCTCTATGGGCAATATTCTGTCTACACCTCTACATGTATCTGATCACCATCTTCTATCTTTCAGATTTCTTGCCGGCATGTCGCCCTGTCCACGTGAGACTCCAGAACAATCCCGGAGGAATCTCAGCACTCTGTCACTGTCCTCTTTTCACTCCACAGTTCTCTCCCACCTATCTCCTCCTGCTCCAACTACCCCAACTGTTTCTGCTCTCGAACTCAATACTAATGAACTCCTCTCCTCCCTCAGCCATTCAATTGACCAGCTCTGTCCTTTAATTAACAGAACAAGACGTGCCTCTCCACGGGCCCCGTGGCTGACAGAGGTTCTGCGCAACAACCGTAGAGAACTACGATCAGCTGAAAGGAAGTGGAGGAAATCACGGCGTTCTGAGGATCTTGTTTCATTTCATTCTCTTCTCTCCAAATTTGCTACAGATCTAGCCTCTGCTAAGTCAGTGTTCTTCAAAACCAAGTTTGAAGAATCCTCAACTAATCCTCCTCGTAAACTTTTTGCCACTTTCTCTTCTCTTCTAAAACCGCCTCATCCTCCCGTTGTCTCATCTCTCTCCCCAGATGACTTTGCTTAATTTTTTGACGAGAAAACTGAGGCAATCAGAAGATCCTTCCACTCAACCGTCAACTCTCCTGTCCAGATTTAAAACATCCATTCAACTGAAATGGCTCTCCTGGCTGTCACTCACGAACTCCATGCTGCAAGATCTAACAACCTGTCCTCAGTCTTGATTCTCCTTGATCTCTCGGCAGCCTTTGACACAGTGAACCACCAGCTCCTCCTGACCACTCTCTCCATCCTGGGGATCACTGGCACTGCCTGGCAGTGGTTCTCCTCATACCTACAGGATCGACAGTACCAAGTGTCATGGCAGGGCCATCGGTCCACTCCACGAAATTTGACAACTGGCGTTCCTCAAGGATCTGTCCTCGGTCCCTTTCTGTTTTCTCTATATACCGGCTCACTGGGGAAGGTCATACTCTCTCATGGCTTCTCCTACCATTCTTATGCAGACGACACCCAACTTATCCTCTCTTTTCCCTCCTACGATCAACAGGTCTCTACCCAAATCTCTAACTGCCTGGCTGACATCTCCGCATGGATGACAGCTCACCACCTCAAGCTCAACCCTAACAAGACTGAGCTTCTCTACTTCGAAGGCCATCAAACTCCACGTCATGACCTTCACATCTCCTTTGGCGGTTCACTTCTTGTCCCATCTTGATCGGCTAGGAACCTCGGTGTCACTTTCGACAGCGAGCTCTCCTTCTCCTCCCATGTCCTTAATCTCTCTAGGTCCTGCCGACACCTTCTCTTCAACATTAGAAGAATCCGTCCTTTCCTCACCACCCAGGCAACCCAACTGCTGGTCCAGTCCCTGGTCATCTCGAAACTGGACTACTGCAACTCTCTTCTGGCAGGTCTTCCACTGAACGCAACAAGACCACTACAATTAATTCAAAACGCTGCCGCTAGACTCGTCTTCAATCATCCCAAGTTCTCTTCATCCACTCCTCTGCTGCGGGATCTGCACTGGCTCCCAGTGGCTGCTCGTACCAGGTTTAAAACTCTAACTCTCGCTTACAAGGCTACTAACAGCCTTGCACCATCCTACCTGCTGGCTCTAATCAAGCATCGTGTCTCTTCTCATCCCCTCAGACCATCAAGCACTGCTCGTCTTGAACCTCCACCGTTGAAAAACAGAGGAAGACAAGCATCAAGACTCTTCTCAGTTCTGGCCCCTCAGTGGTGGAACGAACTCCCCCTGATGGTTAGAACTGCTGAGTCCCTCAATGTCTTCAAACGTAGATTAAAGACCCACCTGTTCATGGAATTTCTGAGGGACTAATCCCTTCCAAACCATCCTTACTCCAACCCTCTACTCTCTTTCCTACTCTCCCACCCCTGCTCCTCCTCTCAAAAAAAAAAAAAAAAAAAAAATGTATGGTGTATACTTGTTACAAGGGCTCTTAGTCTGTTACTTAGGTGGTACTAGCTAATCAGCAGTTACTGATCCGTGCTGGTTACCAAGATGATGATCTATTGTGGAAATAAAGCACTGTTGTAAGTCGCTCTGGATAAGAGCGTCTGCTAAATGCCGTAAATGTAAATGTAAATGTACTAGCTTTTGGTTGCTGTTAGCCTCATTATTATTTTTTAGATTGAACTATTCCTTTAAACATCAACTGATCTGAGACTCAAAGAAATGCCATCTGTATCACCTCACCACATCATCAAGAGATGAAGATGAAAGGGTGAATTTAATATCAGGCGAAGGCAACATTAAGCAATAATAATGAGAGAAGGTCCCTTTTGATGCTTCATCCATTTTATCCACCACCAAAGAAAAGAACTGTCACTGTCATACTCAACTGTTTTATATCACTAAACTGAACTGTATAAAATAGTTTTAGAGGCTTCAGTGCCACTAGTCACCACACGCATGTATAGAATTTTTTTTTTCTCACTCTTGGAATCATAGACATACACAAACTTAGATATACAGTGATGCAAGCAGACATACAATGACATTTGAGTTTACAATGACTACTCATATTTACATAAAATATAAAACTGAATTACTAGTATTTTAGATGTTTTATTCCACATGTCAAGGTGTTTGCGAAAATCAAGGAAGTTTAACATAATATGTAGTGAGTTTTCTTTGATGAGAAAACTGAGGCAATTAGAAGATCCTTCCACTCAACAGACAATTCTCCAGTCCAGCCTCAAGCATCCTGCGGCCACCAACTCCTCGCCCTCTCGCCGCTCTCCATGGAGGAAGTACTGCTGCTCTTGAAGTCGAGCAACCCCACCACCTCACCCCTTGATCCGATTCCATCCTCTCTGCTCCTAGAGATGGCTCCAGATCGTCTTCCATACATCACTCAAATAGTGATAGATCAATGGATCTCTAAAGACCGGCCACGTTCCATCTGCCTTCAAGTCAGCCATAGTCACTCCTATCCTGAAGAAACCATCTCTGGACTGCACTGACTTGAACAACTATAGACCGGTATCACTTCTCCCCTTTCTCTCCAAAATCTTAGAACGAGCAGTATATAATCAACTCTCTTTTTCTTGTCTCAAAACAGTCTCCAGGATCCCTACCAGTCTGGATTTAAAACGGTACACTCAACTGAAACGGCTCTACTGGCTGTCGCTCATGAACTCCATTCTGCAAGATCTAACAATCTGTCCTCTGTTTTGGTTCTCCTTGACCTCTTGGCAGCCTTCGACTCAGTGAACCATCGGATCCTCCTGACCACTCTCTCCAACCTGGGGATTGTTGGTACAGCCTGCTGGTTCTCCTCATACCTACAGGATCGACAGTACCAAGTGTCATGGCAGGGCCATCGGTCCATTCCACGAAATTTGACAACTGGAGTTCCCCAAGGATCTGTCCTCGGTCCCCTTCTATTTTCTCTATATACTGGCTCTTTGGGGAAGGTCATACTCTCTCATGGCTTCTCCTATCATTCTTATGCAGATGACTTATGCAGATGACACAACTTATCCTCTCTTTTCCCTCCTACGATCAATGGGTTTCTACCCGAATCTCTAACTGCCTGGCTGACATCTCTGCATGGATGACAGCTCACCACCTCAAGCTCAGCCCTAACAAGACTGAGCTTCTCTACCTGGAAGGCCATCAGACACCGCGACAGGGCCTTCTAGAACTGCTAGGAATCTTGGTGTCACTTTCGACAATGAGCTCTCCTTCTCCTCTCATATTCTTAATCTTTCTAGGTCCTGCCGACACCTTCTCTTCAACATTAAAAGAATCCGTCCTTTCCTCACCACCCAGGTAACCCAACTGCTGGTCCAGTCCCTGGTCATCTCGAAACTGGACTACTGCAACTCTCTTCTGGCAGGTCTTCCACTGAAGACAATGAGACCACTACAACTGTTTCAAAGTACCGCTGCAAGACTTGTCTTTAACTATCCCAAGTTCTCTTCTTCTACTCCTTTGCTGCGGGACCTACACTGGCTCCCAGTGGCTGCTCGTATCAGGTTTAAAACTTTAACTCTGACTACCTGACTACTCTAATCAAATACCATCTGTCTCTTCTTGTCCTCTCAGACCATCAAGCACTGCTCATCTTGAACCCCCACCATTGAAAAAAAAAGGAAGACATGCATCAAAACTCTTCTCAGTTCTGGCCCCTCAGTGGTGGAACGAACTCCCACTGATGGTCAGAACTGCTGAGTCCCTTGCTGTCTTCAAACGTCGATTAAAGACCCACCTGTTCATGGAATTTCTCAGGGAATAATCTTCCCAAACTATCTACTCTCCTACCTCTGCTCCTTCTAAACCTCTACTCTTTCCTGTCTTAAAAAAAAAATGTGTAGGTGTATATACTTGTCACAAGGGTACTTAGTTTGTTGCTTAGGTTGTAATAGCTAATCAGCAGTTGCTGAGCTGAGCTGGTTACCAAGATGATGATGATCTAATGTGGAAACAAAGCGCTATTGTAAGTCGCTCTGGATAAGAGTGTCTGCTAAATGCCGTAAATGTAAATGTAGTAAAGTAGTAACTATAATAAGTAATAAATTAATAAAAAGTAATTAAACACTAATAATCTGAAATTAGCTTTTTATCTCTCAAGGCTTGTTCACTAGTTTTCAAATAAGAGACATTCTGAATATTATTATCTGAAATAATCTAATTCTCAATTTTATACAGCTTTTGTCAATCTTTTTTTTTATTTGTAGCATCATAAGGGAATCATTTTATATTTAATTTGGCAAAATTATTTGACAATGTTAGTTATCATTATCTAATGTAAGACTAAATTTGTAAATAGAAGGCATTCTTACCACATGAACCATTTTTGTGTCTATAAAGGAAATGACATTTTAAAACTATATTCCTGTTTCTTAAATGAAACCATATAATTTGAAAACTTTATATAAGCTAAAAAAAAATTAATAAAAAAAAATATAAGAGAATTAGCTTTTAACAGCTGAATGTAATTAATGCATTTATTTTAAGGAAAATAGTGATTCCACACTATTTCACAATTTTGTTGTATTTCCAAAGTTTATGTTACGGTGTGACCTGCTCTAAACACAGAGAGCCACACTGGGTTAGGACCCAAAAGCAGCACCTGAAGCTGCCGGCACCCTAAATAGCCCAGAAAACCTGAGATACCGCAGTCAACCCGAAAACGGGTGGAAACAAAATGCTCAAAATGGATGGAAAACAAAGCACTAAAACTGGTAGAAACAAAATGCTCAAAACGGGTGGAAAACAAAAGCGCTCATGTGTTTGCGCTTGTGAATTAATTTATTAATTGTTTTGTTTTGCTTTTTAAGTGAGAACAGGGTAGGGCTCTTACAGTTTATAACAATAGTGTAAATGCAAACAACTATGCTCAGACTTTGCCTCAAACCTTTACATCCACTTGTCAAGTACACCAGTATGTTTTCTACAACAAATATGCAGGTTTCACTATAAGTAATTTACAGTAATTGCTGTGCTATTGTAACCCATGCTTCGTAGGTATGCAAAGTAACAGCTGAATCACATTGATATCACCAGATATTTGCTTGGAAATAATGTTTAGATTAAAACTCATATATGATTTTTAGAATTACAAAGACAAGGTTAGACAGGATTCCTCATGGACCATGGTGTTTGCTGATGATATTGTGATCTGTAGCGAGAGTAGGGAGCAACTTGAAGAGACCCTGGAGAGATGGAGATATGCTCTAGAGAGGAAAGGATTGAAAGTCAGTAGGACAATGAGAGAATACATGAGTGTGAACAAAAGGGAGAAAAGTGGAGTGATTAGGATGCAGGGAGATGAGGTGTCAAAGGTGGAGGAGTTTAAATACTTGGGATCAACAGTTCAGAGTAACGGTGGAGTGTGGAAAAAAGGTTAAGAAGAGAGTGCAGGCAGGTTGGATGGGTGGAGATGAGTGCAGGAGTGATCTGTGACAGAAGAATACCAGCAAGAGTGAAAGGAGGGGTTTACTGGACGGTATAGTGAGACCAGCTATGCAGTAGAGGTTGGAGACATTGGCGCTGTTGAAAGCACAAGCAGCAGAGCTAAAGGTGTCAGAGTTAAAGATGCTAAGATTTTCGCTTATTATAGACATGTATGTATATTAGGTTAATTTGTTTTGCGTGATATAAACATATTCTTACTATTTGCTGAATCAACTGTTTAAATAAATAATCCCTACAATTTGATTAGTAGTTACATAGATACTGCATGTAACCTGATGTTTTCAGAAATTGTCATATATATGGTGCAAAAAAAGATTAAATTGGTGAAAAGCTTCAGTGCTTCATTTTTAAATATGTGGCTTTAATGATGTATACACTAATCATATGCTAAGCTAAGACAATTTATTCATATTATTCTGTAACAGAGGCTGAAAATATGTTTTATAAGAATCACATTATATTTAGTGGAGAGTTAATACATTAAAAATTATCCTAACAAGATATAGAAATATGAATTTAATATTATATTTAATTAAATTAAATACTATTAAATAATATAACAACTAATGATATTAAAAAGAAAGGGAACTGAGGAGTGGGTGAATGTAAGGCAAGAATTTTTATTTGTTTATATAGCACCTTTCACACACTGCAGTCATACAAAGTGCATTATAAATGAGTGAATACAAGATGTAAAGCTTTAAAAAGGTAAAAAAAAAAAGAAAAGAAAAGAAAAGCCTGGTTGAACAAGAATGTTTTAACCTGGATTTAAAAATGTAGTGTTGGAATTCTACTAATACCCTCTGTCAGCTGGTTCCAGCAGTAGATTTACTAAAAGGTGCTTCTCCAGGTTCGGTCTTTATCTTAGGCAGGACTAACTGACCCATTCCTAACAATCTTAAGACAAGTTAAGAAGGGCTAGTGTTGCTGCAGCATATAGCAAACAGATATGCAGGGCCATTGTCATTAAGTGAAGTGAAGAGTGGAATGTCTTTGAATCAGTAAAAATGTCAAATAACAAATATCTCTCTTTGGCATGCACAATGGATTTGGAATGGAATTATATCCAGAAAAAAGTACCTTTGTGTAATTTCTGAGATTATGTGTAATGGTGGCGGGGTGCGGGAAGGACGTCAGGGCAGAGCCAGGAGTCAGGAACATAGTTTTATTCATTATATTAACCAAAACAAGATCCAAGGACTGCAGTCTAAAACAAGTTAACAAGAATTACCAAAAACAACCATTAACGTGAGTCTTCGCCTCGTGAATGAACCGCGCTCTGTTCTGACTCATCGGGGCTTAAATAGCAGGCCCAATGAAGCACACCTGTGCCTTCATGAGCTCAGGTGTGCTCAGTCAGAACAGAGCGCCCTCTACTGTCCAAAACGAAACTCAACTGTGACATTATGTCATTATAACGACAGGCCACTATGGTCTTATTAAAAGAGCACTACAGCTATGTAATATTTACAATAAAATAACTATTAAAAAAATTATGTTCATTTATTAACACCATAAATTACTTATTTTGACTTATTTGGTGTTAATTTATTTAACACCATAAATGACCATTTTAAATTAGTACTAGGGCTGAGAACTCTGTCATAAAGCCCTGACCTTTAGCAAAAGCATTGAAGCTGCTCGAAAATACATTATCCTATTCTAACTGCACTCTACTAATATCAAAATGGTACTGGATATAGTTTTTGTTATATACAGTTATTATAACAGTACAAAATTTGGTAGACTTTGTTTATCAAAAATAATAATCGTATTGACAATATTTGTGCCTGCTGTAGGAATTATGATGCAGTGGGATTTTTTCCTACTCTGGAAACAAACATGATACCAGGAATGACAATTAACAAAGTACTAATACTTTGTTCTTTGTACTTTGTAAATAAACTATTTTAGTGTATTTTAGAAAGTACATTTTTCTACTCTATATCTAACTTACCTTTTTAAAACAATCTGAATACCTTTGTCTTAATGTGTTTCAGAGATACTGTATATTACTTTTGCTTTGCATCATTATGCATCTTCCCAACATCTAGACTTTAGAGGAGGGGACAATAACACAGAGAAAAAACAATCACCTGAATAATGTAAAACATAATGATGATGATGATGATGATAATAATAATAATAATAATAATAATAATAATAATAACAACAATAATAATTTATATAGTGCCTTTCTCAAACCCAAGGTCACTTTAACAGCAGAAGATATAAATTAAAAACAATATAGTATGATATTATAATATATATATATATATATATATATATATATATATATATATATATATATATATATGTGTGTGTGTGTGTGTGTGTGTGTGTATGTATATATAGGAAAACTTAATGGAGACATAAAGGTTGTATATTCACTGTGATGTCTGTGATTTGTTGTGTAAAATCCTAACAGGAACAGCCAAAAGAAATATAATAATAATAGAAAAATGTCCTTCAAAGGGTTACTTTTTTTCCAAGAGAGTAAAATTTCCAAGCCTATAGCTTTGCTTAAGTCCATGATCAGAGTGTTACAGTGTAGCAGGAGATGTTGAAGAGAGCTGCTTTATGTCTCTAAAAATATGTCCAGTGAAACTGCAACTTGTTTTAAAATGTCATCCATGCTATTTCAAAGTGTATACAGTGTATACTATACACAATAACATTCCAATGCCTTTTATATTACAGAACAATCAATACAAACACCTCTAATCATGGGACTATATGCTGTGTTCAATGGTGTTTCATTAGTTCTGCACAGAAATTGGAAACAAGTAACTGATACTATTAAAAGTGAAATGAAAGTATAGTAAAAACTTGTCATTATGAGCACAGAGCGAACCCCAATTAAATTCTATCTCTGCATGTTACCAATACACTGCATACAGCAGGGGGCAGCCATACATCCAGCACCTGGGGGGCAGTGCTGGGGACGGTACCTTACTCAAGGGTACCTCAGGGCAACCTACTGGTCCAGGATTCTAACCTACAACTTTCTGATCTTGGGCCCCAGTCCCTAACCACTAGGTCACCACTGCCCTTGTATGCAGAAAGAAGTAGAAGCCTGAGTGATTCTGATTGGAGCAAAAAAAGTGATACAGTGAGCATTTTCTGTTCAATCATTGCTTAGGTCTAAGCTAAGATAAAACAAGCTTTACTAAAGTCACCTTTTGATTTGATTGCACTTCACAGTTTTGCTGCATTTTCATACAGACACAGCTATAACGTCTTTTTGTCTTCAGTCCGCCTACTTGACTGCTGCCTGTCAAATGAGTTTGAAGCCTCATGCTCCTTTGTAATTCATTCGCAACCTGTGTTCTCAAAGGTTGAAAGAGATTTACTTTTCATGTCACCTTGTGAAGCAGGCATAAAAATCATCTTTAGGTCACCAACTCTTTCAGCCAAGAGGATCTAGTCACATTTTGAGGCTTTTTCAAAAACACTCCCTAACATCTGAAGCAAAGAGACAGCCACGCATTAATTTATATGCTCTTGATAGGACTCCAAACTCAAAGGCTTTCACTTCAAAGAGATTGTCACCTATTGGCACATAATGAGGTTCCTCTTCAAGCATAAGATTCCAAGTGTCATTTTGGTGGATCTGAGCTCCTCAAATCATTTATACTTTGGGCCAATTGAAGCTAAAGTAAGATTCTTCATTATGGAGATATAAATTACTAATTGTTTGGGAATCAGATGTTCCACTGTCTAGTTCAGACAGCATCTCAGTGAACTTGGCACCTTTGACTTAGATTAGCTTCAGGGGTGATTTGAAGTGTCACAAATACAAAAATACACCATCCACTGTTCACTATAAACTGGGAAAGCAATCATGATAAGCTGTGCTCACCAGTCTTCAAATAAAGTATTTGCCCTTGGGCAGCATCTTGGGCTCCATTTTCACTTTTTTAGTGACTCATATCCAGTTATGAAGCATCATATTTCCATTCTTGATTGTTAATTTTTGTTTTTTTTCTTTGCATATTGTTCTGCATTTACAAGTGGATATGGGCAAATAGAAACAAACAGCAGAAGAAAGGAGCAAGCTGTTTTGATTAAAAGTAATTAATGAACTCAAACTGGTTCAAGAGGATAAGCGGCTGCCACATTAAATTGCTTGCCACAAATGCGTTGTGTTTACAGCCATGTGGCTACCCACCTCGGCACTGCTGGGCTCTTCTCCTACTGACATTTTCAAGGACAGATCCCTGCTGCCTTTTCTTTTCAAAATGTTGTTTTCATTTAATTTTCTGTGAATGAGCCCTGACAATTCCACTGTGAAGAGAGCAGCATGCAAAAATAGAAATAGGATTGATTTCAGGCTTCCATCGTCTGGCTTGAAGTTCTAGCACAGTAGCTTCATGCTTGTAATGCCTTTGATTCACAATGGACAAGGCATTAGCCTGGGACTTTACATATTATTTATTTTTATCACCATCCAATTTTGTATTTTGTTTGCAACTCTCTCTCTCTCTCTCTCTCTCTCTCTCTCTCTCTCTCTCTCTCTCTCTGTCTCTGTGGGTGTGTGTGTGTATGTGCATGTTCTGTCAGTATCAGAACAAAGCCTCCATTTCATCTTTTTCTCTATTATTTTTTTCTATTATAATTTGAAAATAACAGCTGCCCTTTACATTGAAGTAAAATAGTATGATTCACCAGTATAGATGTTCTGAAATTACATGGAATAAATTTTCTCCACATTAAATTCACTGAAATTCATTAGTGTGTGTTTGTGTGTGTGTGTGTATGTGTATATGTGTGTATGTAGCAGTTGCAAATTATCCATCCATCCATCCATTTTCTGCCGCTTGTCCCAAATGGGGTTGTGGGGGAGTGCTGGAGTCCAACCCAGCGCACACAGGGCGAAGGACGGAGGACGCACCCTGTTGCAAATTATTATTAATTGATATTATTAATGTTATATATTAATCTCATATATATTCTGAATGATCTATGACCATGTCTTTGTTATTGTATCTGGATGCACTCTGTTTACGCACTTCCTGGTTATGTTTTTCATATTACAGCAAGTCAGTCACTGCACAATACATTATCACCCAGTAAAATTCACACAGGCATTAGATGCAGTTGGTCCTGTCAGTGCCGACCAATAAACCTGCATTAAGTGCCCCATGGTGCACAGGCAATATTTATTCAAAGCAACAAAATGAGGCCTCTGAGCAAATGCCCATATTGTGCGAGCTAAATAGTCATTACTAGTCGCGCTTCATCACCATTGAGAATAAGCAAGCAGATGGGATCAGTGAAACATGCAGGGCTTTTATTTATTTCATTTATTTCCAGCCCACACACCACACATTGTGAACATATCCCTTCTCAAATTAATCAAAAGGGATCAACCACACTTCAGAAAAGTGAGTGTCAGTTCCAAAGACTTGCTGCCATATTCAATTAGCTTCGTCAGGAAGTAACATTAACATAAGAGATGTAGCATTAGCATTAGCATTAGCCTATACATGTATGCTGTTGAAAACCATTACGGAGATGACAGCAACCACCCTGCTGGGATGTAATTATCAGAAGGCCAAAACAAAGTGAGACTGAGTGGATTTGTTATGAGTGAGTTGGAGACTAGAGAAATTCCGCTTATATTAATACCCCTCTCCTTATTAACTGCATAAAATGACCATGGAGAAGCTTTGACACATCAGGCATTAGGCCGCCATGCTTACTTTTAAAGGCAATTACTGGGTGCATTTCCAGAAAACAAATGCAAGGCTTCCTCTCCTACCACCATAATAATTTGTCTAATTGAATGGATTACCTCTGAAATGAGAAATTCACCATGCTTCTCCTCCATTATGTGCAGAGATATCATTTCAAATTGACAATTGGCATGGCTTAGAAACATGTCTACTGACTGACATTCAAGCCCTGCTAATGCAGGCTTTTATGCTTCTATTGGTATGGAATGAAGCATGAAAATAGATTTATCCTAGAGGTTTTAGACTTTACATTTGGAAGCTGAAATTGCAAGTACATAATAAGCTTTTTTTTCAAGTCTTTAAGTTATATTGTATCCTGTGTTTGTATGCAGTAGTAGAAAATCTACAGAGCCCTGGCAAAGATTAAACAATCGTGTTAGTACATATCATTTGCTATTTACCATAGTAAAAATGGAAATATAATCAATAGCCCTTGGACAGATGCAAGATTATTCTCGAACTAATGAAGAACAGTAACAGGATGACCTAAAAGCAGCAGAAACAACAGTTGGACAACTTCATTTCTTCATCAGACTTCAACATTTCTGTTCCTACCTTCCTCTCAGATAAGGCAAAATGATGTCAAAATTTTGCTTTGAAATTATTTATTTTCCTGAAACTTTATATTTTTACTCCTGCTACTATTGTTATTAAATTAAAGTACTGATGCTGAATGACTAATGTGCCACCATGCAATAATATAGCAAATTTGGATTTTACATAAAAAAGTTAAATGAAAGGCCACCACTGCCCCAAGAATGTTAATTCCTGCATGCTTAAATATAGCATTTTTTAGATTTTGGGTGCCAAGTTATTCTTGTTTGTATATCAATGAAAGCTTGATTTGCCTAGTTTTATGTAACTAATCAAGGTTTAAAGTGTTAGAAGATGCTTATGGTTTCAGACAAAAGTTACTTTTACTTTTAAGCAGACACAAAGCTTTACAAATCGATATCTGAATGGAGAGGTAACATTTAATCAGCTGACACCTGACACTGACCAATATTTCTCTCGCTGTATCTATCTTCATTACCGCTAAAGGAAAAGGGGAAATTTTGCATTAAAGCTATACAATTTCTTGTTTTAGTTCTCATGGCCCTATTTTGTAAGTGTGAATAATTGATGAAGTAAGTTCCACTTGACTTGTAGCTTTTCATTTAAGTTAGGCCATTATCAACTTGTTTCAATTCCGGGTCTAGCCCAAAAGTTGAATTTTAACTAATTATGGCTGTACCTCTGTCTGAAATGGCATTAATAAAATGGATTACTTGTTTTGGTGAAAGGACAGTTTGTTTTCAGACCATTTTTGAATACTGTTGAAAAGAAGCTCAAGAACTGAATGAAGTCAGTATGTGTTGGAGATAACTTCAGGCAATGATTCAATCAATGCTTCCTAAAGCTTTAATCACACTTTATAATGATAGACTGTTTTGCAGGTTTTAATTTCTCCTTTACCAAATTACTTTTCTGCCCTCTCCACACATTCTCCTCATGAAGTTTCCTGCCCTATAGATTGATATTGGCACATTAACTTCAGAGAGATGGGGATCTCTATTTCTGAGCAGCTAAAAACATCTTTTGGTAGTTGCCTGTTGGTGTTACAGTGATGCTGTGAGATATATAATATCTATAATATCTACAGCCTTTATTATAAATGACTTTTAAAGGATTATATTTAACTTCCAATTGCTGAAATGCTTGTAGCTTACTTAACACAATGGGAGCAGGTTTAGAGGAACACCATGCAAATGATCTGTTCTCTGATTTTCCTTCTTCTACAGAAGTGTGCAAACAGTAGACATTACATGCAAGTCCTTGCATTAATTTTGTACTGTTCTCTTTGCTATGTTGTGTACTATTCTTTGTTCTTCCAATTTCTGTAGAGGTTGACTAACAGTATCTATTACATTCAGGTCCTTCCAGGCCATTCAAACCACATTAATTAGCAAATCAGTATGTTTTAAGAGTGGCAAGTTGCCACTCTAGTTCAGGTCTAGACTAGGCCAGTCTAGTTCAGGCTACTTTGTGTTCAACTATACTGATTCACTTTTTATCTGAGAACTCCTTTGAGGTTGTGGTGCTTTGCAATCACCAGATATAGTGATGGTTAACACTACTCACTACCCAAAGAAGCAGTGCTATTTGTCAACAACTAGGAGGTATCTTTCATGACACAAACATTTGAGGTAGTTTTGTAACTAGTTAGCATAATACTGTCTGCAATATGACTGCAGGCATCGTATTTAATAATACAGATAGTAATGTAACTGAGAAGTGACATTAGTAATGAATATAATCAATTAATTAAAAAATGTAAATTAATATAATTATTCATAATTATATCTAGAAATGTTTTTTTCTCTCCTTTATGAAAGTATGAATGTTTGGAGCTCTGATCCATGACATGATTTCACGTCCTATGAGTGGGCATTGCAAGGTTACACATGGGAAAAGCCATCAGAAGCAGTATTTTTCATTCTTAATGTTAGTTTAATATTAAGCCGTTGAGGTCTTTTCACAGAGTTGATTTTTATGGATGAGAAAGCATTGCAGTTTGCAGTTTTTAGCACACTGTTCACTCTGATGGATTTTTTTTTATTAAATGCTCACCCAGAGATGTAGAGGAAACTAAAACGGATCTTGGTGTAGGGAATGTTATCCTCTAAACGGAAACTGCCCTAGATATACTGAATATAACTGTAAATGGTTTATCCATATATTAAATCTGGTAATCTTGCTCCAAGTCAGGAAGTTATTTGAAGAAAAGTGAAAGTGAAAACCCTTGCCATTGTGAGGTCACAGCACAGCACATGTGAACCACAACAAAATTGGACCTCTGCATTTAACCCATGCACACAAACACCATGCAGCTATTAAAAGCTGCCCAGGGACAGTACCTTGCTCACGGGTATCTCAGGGCAACCTACTTGTGAGGGAATCAAACCCACAAATTTCCGATGCAGGGCCAACTCCCTAACTACTAGGCCACCGCTGCCCCAGTGGGAAAGCTGTTGATCCTAGAATTTTTATTTTGATACCAAGTGAATAGTGACATTGCCCAATACCAAAACAAACTGTAGCAAAAATAAAACCTAATTAACACCCAGGGTTCGCTGGTCTGGAATGCTTGTAAATTGTAACTGATATAGCATAATAGAGTAGCATAAGCATTTTTTGAAGACCCATTTTCTACATTTTTGTTAATTTCTTGAACAATTTCTATAGTTCTGTTGGTCATAACACCCTTACAAGAGGGTAAATTACCATTTGAACTGAGATTACGATGGTAAAAATGTTGCAAAATGGATTAATACTTGAAACGTTTCAATATTGTCTCCATTTCTGTCATTTCATTTCTCACTGTTAAACAGAGTGAAGAATATTTTGGTCTGACGGAACAGACTGAAAATGATGCACAATCCAAAATGATATTCTGTGAAAATAGGGGGTTTAGGTTTCCAAATATTTATATAACCTGTTCTGAACAACCCCTGTTAATTTTTTTTTTCCTCAGAAAGCTGCTGTGCTGCTTGTGTAGATCTTGGGCGCCATCATGTGGAAGATTATATTGACTCACTCCCTCTCTCATTCTTTCTCTCTCATTCTCTCTCTCTCTCTCTCTCTCTCTCTCTCTAAAGACTTGACTAAAAGAAATGGTTAGGCTATTTTACGCTAGGTTTTGCGATCTTTCAGGTCGAAAACAGTTCAAATAATCAGCACCTTTGCCTCTTGCAAAAGACAGTCTTTTTTATCATTTGCTCATAATTATTCCCGCAGATTATGGCACTTGCATTATAATTCAGTTCCTGGGAAATTAATGCGAGACAGTTTGATTCTAGTTAGCAGTGGAAGCAGGTGTTCTTTTGATGTCATGTCAGATGAATAATTAGGAAAAGAATAATTATTCTTCCACCTTCAAACCCTTTCACAATCCTCTCTAGTCCTGTTAGGTGAATATTAGCAGTAGTTTCATTGCTGACGAAAAGCTACAGGTAACAACAGTAAAAAAATACTGATTGGAAAAACCAAGCTGGGGCAAGAAAGTTTTGTGAATAGTAATGACAGTGGATGTTTTATAATAGAAGAAGTTCATCATCTTTCTTTTTTCTTCAACCACCTGCATGTTCTCTCTCACCGCATCCATAAACCTTCTCTTTCGTCTCACTGGTACCTGTCTATCATAGATCACTCTTGCCACTCTTCTCCACCCATTTCAACCTGCCTGCACTCTCCAATTAAGCTCACTTCCACACTCGCCAATACTCTGAACTGTTGATCCATGTATCTATATTCCTCCACCTTTGTCACCTCCTGCATCCTAACCATTTCACCATTCTTCCTTTCATTCACACTCATATATTCTGTCTTTGCCCTACTCACTTTCATTCCTCTTCTCTCTAGAGCATATTTGCATCTCTCCAAGTTCTCCTCAAGCTGCTCCCTACTCTCATTGCAGATCACAATATCATCAGCAAACATCATAGTCCACGGTGACTCTTGTCTAACCTTGTTCATCAACCTGTCAGAAAACCCCTCCTCTATAGGCACCCTGTCATATGCTTTCTCAAAGTCCATAAAGGCACAATGCAATTCCTTCTGTCCTTCTCTATACTTCCCCATCAAAACCCTCAAAGCATCACATTGTTATAACAAAATAAATTACATACATACATTATTGTTTTACTATGAATGTTTATAGGCTACGATGAATTGGACTTTTATTTTATATAATTAAAAATTAAAAGAAAACAAATTAGGAAAACATCAGTTCCTTCAAATTACAATGTTAGCACCTCAAAAGTTATCTTTCACAAATTACTAAAATGTAATTTAACTATTTCACATACCACGTCTGGAAACAGTAATCCCATAAATCATTAATGTACTCAGAGTATTGTCTATAACTATTATAAGAATTTACCAGCTTGAAGCAAAAGCACCAAGTACACAGTACCATGCCTCTTTGATTTTGCCTACCATCCAAATAATTTCAAGTGAATGTGGCAGAAGGCACTTCTCCAATTAATTTTCCAACACTTTACAGTTACTTGCTAAAGTAAACATATTTGGTAGTTAAAAATTATGAGGAGTTTGCATAGTCTTTCTATTATTTTGCTCACTCCTAGCAATATTGGAATGGCTTTGACATTCACAAAAAGTCTTTCAGCAAAGCAAATTGTGGTGTTGGAACTAATACCATGAAGTCATTGTCCCTCTCTGCTGCCACCTTGAGTCTTATTCATCAGCTGGAGATCAGGGGTTTCATGCTCATCTGCTGTCACTTCTAGTGCTTCTTGCATTCCAGTACACACTGTAGCTATCCTACCAAATACAGCCTAAAAGGAAAGTTCAATGACATCATACCATGGGTTGAGAGTAAAGTGATGTAATGTAGAAGGATAATGGCTCTCTCTGTCCCTGTGAGATGCTTAGGAGTGATGTTCTACCAACAGCTGGCCTCAGTACACTGCATCTGAGAAAATCATCACAGTAGACAATAGCAAAATCTCAAGGTCCGCATAAATAGTTTTCAGCTTGTCCCTGTCAAAGAACCTGAGCAAAACCCTTAATCCTGAGCTGCTCCAGGGAAACAGTCCCTGTAATCAGGAATTGGAAAACGCTCTGGATGAGTGTCAACTAAATGCCGTAAATGTCAACTGCAGGACCCTTCCTTCAAGTGGTGTTTCTTCTAAAATGTTCTCCTAGCAAAGCCCCAAAATATAGCATAGTTCTTTTTTTTCTTCAGACCTGTCCAACAGGAAATAACTATGGACCAGAAAGACTATAATACTTACTGATTACCGACATCTTAATTCTTCAGTTTACCATTCAGGTATTTAAGCATGTGACATCACAGCTATGAATCTGAATCTTTTTTCTATTGCAGTACTGCAAATATATTATAAAGCACCACCCAGAAATCTTTAAGTAGTATTATGAATGTTTTTATTAAATGTAATTGATAACAAAACAAAACAAAATCAACAATACTTAGAAGTCATGTTCTTTGCCTTTCATGATGCATGTTAATCAATCATGTGTTATAACCTCCTCACCAAAGCAACAACTAAGTGCATTGAAAGTAATAAGTCTGACATGAAATGTATTGAAGTGGTTTTGTTCAAGGGTTATGTTAGGGACCAGTCTTTGTCTTCAGCTTTACCTGTTGCTAATTGAACCTCTCTTTTCAAGTGGTCTTTGTCATGCCTGGAGAATTTAACCTTACTTTCAGAGGGCGATTCTGTCTTCACAACGAGGGACTTTTGCAGAGAGTCATCGAAGTTGAACGTGAAGCTCTTTACAAATTTTTCATTGATGTCCTGATTCCCCATCACACTTGGAACTTTATCCTTCTCTTTGTTTTTATATGTGTGTTTCACTTTGTGTTTCTTTCACCTTTCCGTCATTGTCCATTTTAGAGATTGCTCCATCCAGTTTCGAGTTCAAGGTCAGAGCTCTTTTTGTCCAATGCGCTGGCAAGCATGTTTTTCTTCTTGTTGTCCTGCACTTTTTCCTTCACCTGTTTCCCAGACTCGTCACTGGAGGGATAGTCCGACTCGCTGGAAAGCCTGGTCCGGAGTCTGAACGGGAGCTAACATCAGACCAAGTTAGGGAGGACACAGCCTTCCAACCATCTGTCCTCCACTGCTTCGGGTGCTGTTCTGCCAAAGACTGTGTGAGTTTCTGTGAGCCCAAGCTCCCGTGCGAAGAGGATGAAGAGGATGCAGACAGAGAGCTAAATACAGTGGAGTCTTTAAGGTTCGAGGTGGGAGAGTCTTTGATTGCGCTCTGAGCCCCCTTCTCAGAGTTTTCACATGGCTGCTCAACCTCTGGAATCTACCTGCCTCTCCTTCTCCATCAGACAGTTCCTTAGCTGTTACGTTTTGGCATTATCCACCAGGGTACCAGCATGCACTGGTGTCTGCAGAGTGAGTTGAGATTCCAAGATCGCCAGTGTTGCTTCCATCCCTCTGACCTGCTTTTCCAGTTCTGTGAGCTTACTGGCCTCTCTCTGTGCTTCTCCTAGTTCAGCCTGCAGAGTGACACTGTTGTCCTGCACCTGCTTCAGCTCTGCTCTGGTCTGATTCAGCTGTTTTTCCATAGTGGCCACTTTAGCCTCCAGCTTCTCCTGAACAGTTGGAATCTCTACTTGTTTCGTTGTGTGGCATGCAGTTTGGCACTTCTGTTCATCTGTTCTCTCCAGCCTATCTCTTTGGACAACCATCACAGCTTGCAGCCTTTTCCTGGAGACCTCGCTCTCTTGCATGAGTTTACTGACCTCTTCTTGAAGCTCACCTTTGTCTTGAGCCAGAGCGTTTCTTTCAACTTCCATGGTTTCTATCTCCCGCTGACAAAGAGACAAGAGTCCTTTGGTCTCTTCAAGATGAGAAAGCAGGTTGATTACCTTTTTCTCATGTTTCAACCTTTCATTTGTGACTGAAGCATTCACCTGTAGCATAGCGGCTTCTCTCTGTCAGCTGCTGGTGGAGCTTTGTCAGCAACTCCTCCTGTTGAGTGATCTGAATGGTCATGCAGCTGATCTGTTCATCTCTCTGGTGAATGTCCATGAGAAGTACATTATGGTCTATACTGGCCTGTCTGAGCTTTTCTGATCCATTCCTTAGTTTCTCCTGGGTACTGTTCAAACTCACAGTTAACCACATGATCTGTTGTCTCTGGTCTTTAAAATCTTTTTCATATTCCAGATGATACCCAGCCTGCTTTTCCTCTAGTTCCCTATTAACTTTAGTTAACTCCTCCTGAAGGGAACGTACCTCTGACTGGTTGCTCTCCTGCAGCTGGTGATTCATGACATGGAGGGAGACATTGTCATCTTCCAATCTTTTACACTTCACCTCCAGTTCATGCAAAATGTGTCTCAGTTCACCATTCTCCATTTCCTTGGCTTGAGCGCTGGTTAAAATCTCCTGGAGCTTCTCTGAGACTTGATAATTGGACTGTGTAGCATCCCTTAACTTTACATTCAAAACCTCAAGATCCAGGTTCCATGCACAGACTTCCTGATCCTTGGCGGTGAGCTCAGCCTCCATTTCCAGGGGTTGCTCTGCAATAACAATCTTGGCCTGTCTTTCCGCACCCAGAATAGACAGCCACACATTCACAGATTCCTGAAGTGTATGCTCCAATCTTTGAACTTGCAACATCAGTTCACTGATTCTTCCATCATTTCCACTAACCTGGAGCTGCTCCTTCGCTGCCTCCTTCCTGACAGATTTGTTAGTGGTACTGGGTTTGAGGGTCGACTCCTTGATGCCGCTTTTCATGCCGCCAAGGGCCTTCTGGGTTGACCTCCCTCGTTGCACGGCGCAGGGGGCATTTTCTGCCAACATTCCGTGTGGAATGGTACAGGGAGTGTTCACTATCAGCGTCCCACTTTGAATGACGTCGAGAGCATTCTCCGCCGTCCATCTGCGTTGCATGACGCCAGCCGTCACTGAAACCCCGCCTTCCATGTCGCAGGCAGAAAAAGACATGTGATTCACGCATGATGCATTCTCCGTCATCGTCCCACTGTGATTCACGCATTGCGCTTTTTCTGCCATCTTCTAACTGTGATTCACGCATGGCGCTTTCTCTGCCATTTTCTCGGTGTGATTCACGCATGGCGCTTTCTCCGCCATTTTCTCGCTGTGATACATGCATGGCGCTTTCTCCGCCATTTTCTTGCTGTGATCACGCATGCTGGCATGAAGGTCCTCCGATGCTGTAGCTCCGCCCTGAGGGCCGCCATCATGGCTTCAAGTGTCCACTCTTGCTCCTCAAACCATCTTCCAAGGCTCGCAATGTCCAGGTACTGGCGGTTCATTCTGTAACGGTGGCAGGGTGTGGGAAGGATGTCAGCGCTGAGCCAGTAATCCAGAACGTTGAACATAAACCAAAATACAAAACCAAAAATGCCACCATTAACTGCAAGGCTTCGCCTTGTTAATGAACCGCGCTCTGCTCTGACTCATTGGGGCTTAAATAGCAGCCCCAATGACGCACACCTGAGTCTCCATGAGCCCAGGTGTGCTCAGTCAGAACAGAGCGCCATCTGTCGTGCCCTACTGGAACCACAGGAACGGCAGACTGTGACAATAAGTCTTAAGTATTTTAATGACTATTAATTATTTTGAGAAAGCTGGTTTATTTTCTTGCATAGCCTTTAAAATATTGCCACTGAAAAATTCTATTTATTACCCTAAGAAACAAAATACACATCAACATACAGCTTTTGTATTTTTTTTTTTATTGCAACAAAGTACATCAGTAATTGCACAGAATTCAAGTTCATTAAATACAACACATTCCCAGGGTTTCTTACTACAACAGTTGCATGAAGAGTAATGCTAAAATTCATTGATTAAGATTATGTTAAACCTCAGTTTCATATCTAGCCAGTCAGTCAGTCATTGTCTGCTGCTTGTCCCAAGTGGGGTCGCAGGGGAGTGCTGGAGTCCATCCTAGCTCACACAGGGTGAAGGACAGGGGACACACCCTGGACAGGTCGCCAGCCCATCGCAGGGAGGAGCGTGACGGGGACGGCACCTTGCTCAAGGGTACCTCAGGGCAACCTATTGGGAACCTCCGATCATGTGGCCAACGCCCTAACCACTAGGCCACCGCTGCCCCCAGGTTCATATCTACTCTCAAATAATTTCAATGAAAGAGAAATTTTCTGACAAAAGTGATTCCAAAACCCTGACAATTGTTTTTGCTAATACAATGGAATGTATCTTTAATTAGTTTTTAATTAGTTTAATTAGTGCAATTTGCGCTTTGATCAATCAAATTAAAGCATAATTCTGGGCAAAAATTATTTCTTTGGAGTTTTTTTAATTGAGCTCACAATGGATCCAAAAAAATACCTGCACTTTGTGCTGTAACACAAACCATCATGCACTTCTTTCACAGACTGGAATGGAATCAAAGGTTTATCATTTAACAAAATGGATTATCAAGATCTTCACCATTACTAATTAACAATAACACCTCTCTGTCCATGTAAACATCATCAATACAGTTCATTCACCTAAGCAAAAGAAATTGTTGGACTTTACTGGTAGCCCACACAATACAGTGTAAAGGGAAAAACAGATAAGAAAGAGACATTCATAAAGATAAACAAATATGGTCATTTGAAAAGGGGTACAAAATGATACTAAGTTACAATGGATGTTTATATTTGGCAAACGTATGCCATCTTTGAAGCATGACCCTGTATCCACCCCATTCATTGTGCATAATCTGAATTATTCAAAAGCCTTTTTGAAAAACCTGTAATGAGTGAGTGTAATGATGATACTATGATTTCCCACTCTCAGAAGGTATTTATTTAACCTGGTGGATTATTTGTGTTCAGTGTTTCTTTTTTTTCAATGAATGCAGCATAGCCTTTTTGCTGTCATCTGAACTGAAATAACTGAAGTTTCCCTTCTAATTTGCAAGTGTTCTAATAATATGCATGGGGGCACATGACGGCATATTATGTTCATTTTTAGATTCATCATTGTCAGACACACTGTTAGAAACACTTTCCATGCTAAAATGAAGACTGAATTAATGTTTTACAGCAAGAAACCTGAGACACTAATCATATAATCCCACTTATTGCCTCAGTAAGCAAAGCATTTTAATGGCAGCTACAATCAATGACAAACGAAAAAATACAGAGATGGTAGCAACAGAAATCTGTGTCATGCAGATCACTCAGTGGCATAAGCATGCACTTATTTAAAACTAAACTATAGCATATAGTTTACCTATACAAAATACATCTCATATTTAAAATACTTCTGATACACAATTTATAATATCTACATTACATACAATGTGTAACTGCAGGTTTGTTAAAGGATGAATGTTTTTTGTTTTGGAGCAAATGATTGCACCGACAAACAAAATTTTGCTAAAAAATAAAAAAAAACCTTTAAAAAACAAACATTCTCTCTTGGTCTCATGTAATGGTTCACTCATATATCTAGAAATAGCTCCAAATAGCTCCAGCAACTTGTTCAAGAGATATTGCTTTTTTTTTGTAATCTCTATCTGCTCCATCATTAGTGCATCGATGATCACTCACATAATAAAAGCCAGAGCAGAAACCCTTTCATAAAATAAAATTTTAATGAAAATTATAAGGCTAAATGACTTTTAGAAAAGCCTTTCATGACAACTGATTCAAACATACATGGCATTTAAAAGGCTTATTCCAACAGGCATTATAAAAGCTGTTTTTTTTTTTTATATGTTTAATTTTTTTTCATTAATTTTATTTTAAAGCTGTTTTGAAAAGCTTATGAATGTATTGTTCTCTTAAAGTGTCCTTCAGTAATGTGTTACCAAACATTTTAAACAGATTATTTTCCAATTAAATGGTTCTTTACAACCATTACAGAACCTTTACATCATGTTAAAATTTTTTTAATGTAAAAAGTTTAGTTATGAGGAAATGGTTAATTATGATATAAAGGACCCCATTTTCTTTTCAAGAAAAATAAAACAAGCATATTTAAAAACCAATGAGCTTCTGTTCAGGGAAATGATTGTCTGTGCTAATTAATCATATGCCACAGATTCAGCAGATAGAGATTAGGTTTTAGAGAGGCTGAAACCCTATGATATTTAAGTACAACATTTAGTCGAAGTCACTTTTGCTCTCTTGTGGCACTGCTATGCTATGTTATACACTTTGTTCAATTCATGTTCAAACTCAATGTGACATCATTCTGCTGTGATGCATATATTGCATATATCAGCTCTGGGGACACTTAGGATCTGATCATCAACTTGAAAATTAATAAACTTAATGCAGACTTTAATAACTTAGCTGTTAAGCACTAGTCAAACACTGCAAGGCACTGTTCAACAATGTCTGTGTTTTATGTACTGAAAGTTGACAGAACATGTGAACACATTCTGAGCTTGACCTGAGCTTGTCTTTCACCATTTCCAATACCATCAGGAGTATCATTTAAGCAATTATCCAGCATTTGTCAACATAATCTCTCTGTCTGTTCTAGCCTGTAGTGACCCATTACCGCAGAAAAATAATTATCTTGTGCTTAGCTTGATCACCTGCCCATTGCATTAAATTAATCATGTTTGAATTGGGTCAGAAAAAAACTGTCAAAATGGTGGCAATCCATGCTACATATGCACCAGAATTAACATTAACAGATTTAAATAAAAAAGCAGATTAA
Organism: Hepsetus odoe; assembly: GCA_017165825.1. Lineage (NCBI taxonomy): Eukaryota > Metazoa > Chordata > Actinopteri > Characiformes > Hepsetidae > Hepsetus > Hepsetus odoe. The sequence continues at coordinate 10,890,781 of CM029376.1, forward strand.
GATTGAAAAATGCTGGAGAATTCCTTGAGGAGTTAGAATTAAAGAACTAAAAGTGATTTCACTCTTTACTTTATAAACATACAGCTTACAAGCCACAACATATCAGTTCAATTGTAAATACTAAACAAAGAAGACAAAATGAAACAGAAATGTGTGCATTATTGTTTAACATCAAAAGATTATATGTTTTGAGATTTCCGTTTATCACATTTACTCATGAGTATCTATGCTTGTAAATCCATATTATACAAAGTGATGTCTGTCACCTCCAAGAGATTATAATTTCCACATTGTGCTATGTAAAATGAAGTTTCTTACTGCCAGCAAATCACAAAAAAATGCTGTAGGGAGTTTTAAATATAGTAGGGATTCATTCTCTGTCCTTTGGCTTTCAGGTTATCCATTAAGTATATCAGCAGGCAGATTCAGTCCATGGTCACAGACACAAGTCACAAGGTATTCTTGACAGAAAATTAACTTCTACATTTAATATGGTTGATACTGCAACCAGATTTGATTCATAGGTAAAACAGTTTTATCGAAATATGTACATGAAACTGTCATTTATTAATATTTGTTATCAGCAAGAGTGATAAATAGCATTTAGTGCAGTTATTAGACAAACAGTTAAAAAACAAACTCTTAAATACAAACTGTATTAATGACTTGGCTGTGCTTATTACAGAGTGGTGATACAATACAAACAAAATAACCTTTTGACAAAAATATCTGCAATATAATTTCAAACTAGACTTCAATGGGCATAGAAAACAGTGTTTGTTCTTAGAATATGAGCTTACAGAACAAAGCATATTCTCAAGCTGTGCCAATGAATTCTTTCTCTATATATAATTTGGAACTTTTTTTCTAAATGCTCCCTCATAATGCCTTAATGTGGGCTTAACACTCACTGGCTAATATCAAAGAGAACTAAACCATTATCAAAAGTATACCCAAGCTATCATTACATGTGGGAATTTAGGCCTCACAATGCTACCAAGACATTCTAACTGAACATTAAGTAAAGTGCTTCAAATAAGAAGGTCTGGAATTGGTCATTTACATACCAAACAAATCTACAGTATATGCTTAACATGACTTTGGTACAAACAGTATTCTGAGAAGCAACCTTTTAGTACTTCAAAATGCTCAGTGACCTACACCAAGAATAAATGAATACCCTGTTCAGAACATTTGGTACATAAAGGCTTTTGTCATTAAACTGATTTTCCCCAGACTCCCCTGCATGGTGCAACTTCAAAAGAATGTACATATACCCTTACATAAAAATCCTTAACTCTCAGAGGTGAGACAGTACAGAGCAAATATTTCATGACGGAAGCCTTTGATCATCTGACATCGAGACACTGCCAGTTTGAGTTGAGAAGCATTGATGTAGGGCAAGCATCGATGTAGTGCTCACAAATTTCATGGCTCCCTCATAATGTGTATTAAGGGTTGTTTAAAAACCTTAAACTTCAAGAACTTTTTTGCCATTGTACACTTCCTGGACTACACAAAAAGGATTACTGTCACCAAAAATGCTAATGTTACCAAAGACTCTTGTGTCTAGTTACTAATATTAAACTGGAATCATGTAAAATGATTCCCCATCTTAAATTTATTGTAAACCATTTAAGCCTTTTTTGTTTCATTATTCCTTCAAAATCCCACAATCTTATACACTAAAGTGGACTTAAAGTTATCATCAATGGCAGCCATTAATTGTGCAACAAATCTTGGTAGAAGAAGTTGCCAACTAAGAAAAAAAAAACAACTGACAAATGAATGAATCAGTCACAAAATGCTGAAAAGCATTCGTTTAAACAAAGTCCAAAGTTCATTTCAATTGTCTGTCCACCACATGATACTTGGTTGAAGTTTAACACGCCTCACAGAAAGCAGATGGGACCATCTGGAGAGAATGCCTATTGTTTTGTTGATTTCTTTATCAATGCTAACCTACCAATATTTTGCCAGAATGGAGACTGGCTACGTTTAGGTTGGTGAACCTCAAAAAAGTCTGATTGTGCCAAGTCGTCAGGGAGTATGTACTGTCCATGTGCTAAGGGGTCCTGGGGGGGCAGGGATGAAGGGGGCACATACCTGTTTTGGCTCACACCTGAGCAGCAAAGAGGCAGAAGAAGGAAGAAGAAAGGAAAAGGGAAAAAAGTGGACAATGGGGAAAAACTATTACTAACAAAGCCAAAAGCACAACAGCCATTTTACAACTGACAACCATGCTTCATAAAACATATACTACAATCATGAATATATAATCAGCTACATGTTTGAGGAAGGCAGGGTACTTTCAAAAGTTACTACGTTTAGATGCATATTTAAAAGTATATCTACATTCCCACTATGCTACAACTAGAACTAATATCAATTTTGACAATTGATATTTGTTACTTAGAACTTAAGAAGCTGCCATGGCATCTTGATAACAGCAAGAAAACAGCAATTTGTTCAGCATCAAAGCAAGCTTTGAGCTCAATTGCTTGTTTACCTGAATTGCTTGGTATGCATTTGATATAAAATGCTCTATATGGCTTAAATTCCACAGACACTCCAAGGATACATTTATGACTGCTTCAATAGGATTGTTGAAATTGCCCACTTTGTTATAGAGCCATTTTTAGTAGTTGCCATGGCATCTTGGAGAAAGTTTTACTCTACATAGAACGCTTATAAATATACCTTTATCATTTTCATACCATGTCCATATAATATGGCCCTCTTTCTCAAGATGATATCTATAAATGAATCTGCAAATTCAAGAAAATACTTCACCGTTTGTCAGTGAAGTACAATGGATTTCAAAAACAAGGTGTAAATATGACAAGAAGAAAGTATTATGCAAAATACTTTTACCATTCAATAAAAACACAATGTCCATGCATTTTCATTTTACTTTACAGACAACACATATTTATGGCAATAACAAGGTCATAAAATCTCTACTGCTTTACATGGCTCTTTTCAGATCATTATTCAGAAGTGAGCATGCATAAATATTAGGCTGTCTTTTCATTGATGTTTAATTAAAATTTGAATTGATTGATTGTGGCCTAACCCACTGACTGGATTGAGAACTCACATGTATGCACATTAGTGAACCATTAATAGATCAATTTGTAACCAATAATAATAAATTAATATTCTGAAAACAACTATAGCCAATACAGTCTCGTTGCTATATTAGACACCCCCTGACTGCTGTAGGGATGTTTCTGTAACTGCATATAAACAGAAATAGTTGCCCCCTTTTTTCTCTCTAGCTTAGTCCATTAAAAGGGTAAACAAAGATCTTGGATGTCAAAACAGCAATGATAAGACAGGTCCAGGTTAAGGAGTAGAAAAAAACTGAATTCACCTGGTATCGCTTTGGTGCCTCACCTTTCTGTTTGGTCACCTTACGCACTGTCATGGCTGCTTGCCGTTTCTGATATTCAGAAATTTCAAAGCCTGAAACATAAAATATATACATAATACATAATTTCATGAATAAAGAAGAAACATAAAAATGCATTTCTTCTTTAAACTTTATGAAGTAATATAGTCAGTAGAAATGACCAGTTGAAACACCTTATATAGATACTATTTTTATACTTTTTACTTATTTATTTTTAATATCTAAGTTACATAAGAAATACATTTAATTATTCAAGTATCCTTGCTGTATAGAAACCCTTTTTTATGAGCAGTGAAGCAAGATAAGGAAATAATGAGAGGAATTAATTTGTTCAGATTAACTCTGTTAAAGAAGTTCTCTGTACCTATTTTTTCATCCTCTTGCACCATTTTACGCTCTTCATGAAAAGCCCTGAGCCAGCGAATCTTCTCCTCTAGCTTTTTGGCTAAGAAGATGTGGATCTCCTCTGTGTCCTTGTTGTGCAGTTTAAAGGCATTCTTGACACTGACATTGAAGTCGTCGTCCCGGCCATCGATTGCATCTCTTACTTCATACCTGTCCATGTCGATACGCCCTTTGTAGTAAAGAATGTCACGACGTATCATGTCCTACACATGAACAAAAATCAAGCATATTAGTTTCAGTCCAGCCCAGCAGCTCTATAAACTTATTTTGACATGGGACAATGCACTGCACATCTCTCCCTTTAATTGATGGCTGTTCATAAGTTACTTTTGCTACATCCTTTATACCTAACTAGAAATTAACAAGTAGAAAAAAATAACTCTTCACGGAGTCCTCAAGTCTTATAGATATATAGAAGATATATTTCACTGATACCATATTTGTTTTCATGTTTTGCAAAACAGAAATTCTTTGCTAAACATTAAATCTACACAACTTTCCTCTTACCTGGAGTGCAGTCTGTGTACATATTTTAAATGGCAAATTTCATGAACAAACACAAAGTGGACAACAAGAAGCCAATCATCATCCACAACTTCTCTTAACTTATTCATACCATTACCGGCATTTCACCTTATATATATATATATATATATATATATGCAGTACTGTGCAAAGGTTTTAGGCAGGTGTGAAAAAACAAAGAATGCTTTCAGAAATATAAATAATGATACTTATTTTTATCAATTTACACTAGTCAAGAATGCAGCTAGTCTTTAAGCACTAGCTTAATGCTTACTCTTCTTGACAAACGAAAATGAATGTTCGCTTCACGAGCCATTTGTGTGTGCCTACAAAGAACGTACTGTCAACACCGAAAACGTCCTGCTCAAACCTGATGATGATCCAAGATGGCGGCGCAGTAACAGGCAGCGGCCGCTCCGGGGTCCAAACTTTGGTGCTAAAGTCTGTTAAAAGTCTTTCATCTGACTACCTTCATCAGAAGACTTGCACATGAGCATCACAACTTTGGATGCTCTAACATATAACCGCCAAACACTGCTGGAGCTCCGGAATTAGCCAGGATACAGTCTTCCAGCGACTCTCCGAACAACGCTACATGAGCACGGTGTGCTGCGAAGACCAGGCCTTCAGTCCCTGAGATTGCCTGATGTACCTGGCCAACTGAGAGGACATCAGAAATGGTGCGAGAGGAGACAGAAACGCAGCAAGCATGCTGGGGTCCTGGCTCAGCTAAAAGCTAACGCTAGCCGACCGGCTATCCTGTCCATCCTCCTCGCCAATGTCCGCTCCCTGGATAACAAATTGAACTGCATACGGCTTCAGCTGACCACCCAGCATGAATACAGAGACTGCTGTGTTTTCATTTTTACAGAGACATGGCTCAGCGACAGTGTTCCGGACACCACCATTCAACTCGCCGGACTCTCCACGTTTCGCTTGGACAGAAACACTGCTCTGTCCGTCAAGACTCGCGGAGAGGGGTTGTGTGTTTACGTAAACTCACAGTGGTGTACAAACGCTGTGCTGGTCTCTACACACTGTTCAACACTGCTGGAAGTACTTACAGTCAGATGCAGACTTTTTTATCTGCCCAGGGAGTTCTCCACAGTTTTTATCACAGCGGTCTACATCCCACCCAGTATTTGCGCTAACAGCACTAATGCTAACAGCTGGCTGACCTTTATGGAGCGATCAGCGAGCTCCAAAACTCCCATCAAGATGGACTGTTTATAATCGCCGGAGATTTCAACCATGCAAATCTCAAGTCAGTTTTCCCTAAATTTCATCAACATGTGGACAACAAGGGGGGAAAACATGCTGGACCGTGTTTGCACAAACAGGGCCGGCGCGTACAAAGCGGAGCCCCACCCCCACCTCGGACACATCCCAGCGTACAGACCCATCGTCAGGCGTGTGAGGCCCACCCTGAAGCAGGTAGAGACCTGGCCCACAGAAGCCATCTCTGCTCTTCAGGACTGCTTTGAACGCACCAACTGGGACATGTTTAGGGAGGTTGCAACCTACGGTTACTCCATCAACCTGGAGGAGTACACAGCTTCAGTGACTGGCTACATCAGCAAGTGCATTGAGGATGTTACTGTCTCCAAGTCCATCATCACACGACCCAATCAGAAGCCATGGAGGACTGTGGAGGTGTGCAGACTCCTGAGGGCCCGGGACAAGGCCTTCAGGTCAGGGGACAAAGCTGCCCTAAGAACAACAAGGGCGAACCTGTCTCGGGCCATCAGAGCAGCCAAGCGAGCTCACGCAGAGAGAATCCATGGCCACTTAAAAAACACCAGTGACACGCGGCGCATGTGGCAGGGCATTCAGGCCCTCAACAACTACAGGACATCTCCACCTGCCTGTGACGGTGACTCGTCCCTCCCAGATGCGCTGAACCGCTTCTACGCACTATTTGATGCGGAGAACAACACAGAAATGAGGAAGACCATCCCTCCTCCAAACGACCAGGTTCTCTGTCTGACCACGGCCGAGGTGAGAAGATCTCCACTGAGAGTCAACCCACGGAAAGCTGCTGGTCCAGACAACATTCAAGGTTGTGTGCTCAGAGAATGTGCAGAACAGCTGACAGATGTTCTCACTGACATTTTCAACATCTCTCTGAGCATCACTGTTGTTCCCAAGTGCTTTAAGACCACCAGCATAATCCCAGTGCCAAAGAAATCATCTGTCTCCTGCCTCAACGACTATCGTCCCGTTGCACTCACACCTATCATCATTAAGTGCTTTGAGAGACTAGTCATGAGGCACATCAAGTCTCAGATCCCTTCCTCACTGGACCCCCTGCTGCAGTTTGCGTGTCGTCCCAACCGCTCAACAGACGATGCTATATCCACCAACCTCCATCTGGCCATCTGGCCCTTTCTCATCTGGACAGATAGGACAGTTACGTTAGAATGCTGTTCATTGCTAACTGGATCCTGGACTTCCTGACTTGGAGACCCCAGTCAGTCAGGATCAGTAGCAGCACCTCCAACACCATCATTCTGCTGTTCAAACAGATGACCCACGACTGTGCAACCAAGCACAGCTCGAACCACATCATCAAATTTGCTGATAATACAACCGTGGTTGGTCTGATCAGCGGTGGTGACGAGGCGGCATACAGAGAGGAGATAGAACAGCTGACGGGCTGGTGTAGAACCAACAACCTAGAACCATTAAGAGTATCCTGAGCAGCTGCATTACTGCTTGGTACGGGAACTGCAACATCTTAGACTGCAAGTCCCTACAACGGGTAGTGGGAACAGCTGAGAAGATCATCGGTGTCTCTCTGCCCTCTGTACAGGACATGTTCACCACTCGCTGCATCCGCAAAGCAACCAGCATTGTGGATGATCCCTCCCACCCATCCAACACTCTCTTCTCCTTCCTGCCATCTGGAAGAAGGTTCCGCAGCATACAGGCCTCCACTACCAGGATGGGAAATAGCTTCTTCCTCCTGGCCATCAGACTTTTAAACTGACAATATCCTCACAATTATTACTCTTCCATCGATACATCAACTATTTATTATTCTTTTACTTTATTGCACATCGCACTTTACTCTACAGATAACGCTGCTTCACTTGCTGTCATATGTATAGCACAGGGTCCTGGAGGAACGTTATTTCGTTTCACTGTGATCCTACTTGAAATAAATAAAATATAAAATCCTAAAATAAAATCCTACTTGACTCGACTTGACTTGACTACAGTAGTCCCTCATTTTTTGTGGGGGTTACATTCCAAAACCTCCTGTGAAAGACAAAAATCTCCGAAACACACCACAGCAAAAAAATCTTTTTGTCATACTTTAGCCCTAAATTATCCTCCTACACTCTTTAAGCACATTCTAGACATAAAAAATAATTTTAAAGCATATAGGGGTTAGAGAAATATCTATAAAGGAATACGATGTACACAGCACTAACAATACAATGGGACAGTGATGCGCGAAGAACGGGGGTGTGGGGAACGCCAACCATACGTATCACACGTATTCAGAGTCAGAGTTGTTCCTCCAGCCATATATTTTTTGTCACCCTTGCATTGGGTTTTTGTAAAACAATGTTAGATGTTATTTGTCTCTTGTGTAAATATGATACAGCATATAATATATATATTATTCATATTTTACTCCATTTAAATTCCTTTTTATATTTAAGAATTAAGAAATATTATTTTTATTAATAAATGACCTTATTTCAACATAAAAATCCATAACAACAATTCACTGTAGGCTTTGCTAATGCCACAATATACCAAGGAAATTCTCAACTAAATTTGTTATGTTCCTTATGAAAATCTGCTAATAGACAGATCATTACTCTATATCAATCCTTTTGTAACAAACACATCAGAACCCTGTGCAAAAGGCACTTCAGAATTAGCAATAATTAATGAGCATGGATTTATGCAAATTAGCATTTCAGGTGCATGAACATGGATAAATATGCCACATCACTGCAGGCAAACTTTAACCAAAAAGTGTAATACAAAGTTCAGTGCTGACAAATTGGAATTATGAATCTACTGGAATTATGGGACCTGTTGGCATCTAATGCTAATTTTTATCCTACTCCTCTGCATGATCACTTCACCACCAGCACTGTTTCACTGGCTTGCAGATACCTCAGATACTCTGTGTAGTTTGCACATATTATGCAGATTGCCTTTATCACACAATTTGCATTTGTTATATTTTTATTGTTGCCCTTAATATTAACTGTTGCACTAAATGTTGCGTGCTTGTTGTTTGCTGCAGTCTACGAGACAGCACTCAAGTAATAATTTAATTTTACTTGACATTAATCATCGAACACTAATCAAGAAACTTTTTCAGAATGACAACTAGGTTAATCTTTGTCTAGGACTCCAAGAAAACATCTGTCCTCTCTCTCTCTGTGTTGGGATAAGGGCTATACTGGCCTTTCCTCTCTCTCTGGTACTCTTCATTTGTTAGCTAATATAATAATTAGCATTCCAATTTTCTTCTTCCAGACTGGTAAGATAATGTGTTGAGGAATAACTTTGGCATGTCATATGGCTATCACAATATTAGAAAGAAAACCTGTAATATATATATATATATATATATATATATATATATATATATATATATATATATATATATACACATTTATTTTATATATATACATTTATTTATGCATACATAGTTCTAAATAGACTTACGAGTAACCGGCCGAACTGCAGAAGGCACAATTTCCATTGATTTAACTCAGTTATGTTGTGCCAGTAAATTAATACATACCTAAATTGCTGTCTTTTCTTTTTTGTTACTTAAAATGATTACAACCCTCTCCACCAGTGTGTATTAATCTCCAGCACTACTCCAATTTAAACTCTGTTCTGAGAAAAAATATCAATCTGGATGCAAAAGTTAGTTTAAATATGTTGTGTTTTCATTGGATGATTATTCAAACCCCACAGGTTTTAAGGTCAAGTATAAACTGGGCATAACTATTACTTTATTGAAGCAAATTATGAACCTTCAAACACATAAATGGATATACAAGAACAGCTTCAGTGCAACACCATGTAAAACTGCATGAATATGCCCCAAGGGCTAAAGACTACAAGTGCTTATAAGCCACTGATTAGTAGGAAAGGAAGGAAAAGCACATGTATTTCTATCATACCCAGGAGACTATCATTACACATATTGGACCGTCTGTTCTAATAAAAAACAAAGAACAAAGCCTTCTGCTACATAATTATGCATGTCCTAAAGACAATTCCAAGTAAACAGCAGTTGCTGTTAATAATAAACTGGGCCGTGTTTTCCCTGATGGAAGGGTATTTATCCATTGGTGATGATGGTAGGTAACAAAAGACGTTTGGTAACGAAATTGGTAAGGAAAGACATTTTCTCTATTTTTTAAGATGCAGAATCACAGTGAACTATATTGGTGTAAACATTTGATTTAAGCAAATATTCTACATATGCTACATTCTGGTATCATTGTGGTATGATGTTGCAAAGCAGTTTATACAATTCAAAAATTCCATCATTTGAAATAAATATATTTTGCAAACTTAATACATAGAAAAAAACATAGAAATGTACCACTGCTGTCAGGACAAATCATTATATCTCCATTCTGATTGCTTTACTGTATTTAATTTGAATGCGCCTGCTGGTCTTTACACTGTTTCAGAATTTTCTGATGACTAGTCTAAGCATACATGGTAAGAAATCACATCTAAGATTGCAGTGCTAATAAAACAAAAAAACTTTTCAAGTAGTGAAAGGCTTTACCTTTTTACACAAAACCAGCTGGTGGTCAAAGAGGAAGAATACTCGCTGTTGACTTCTCCCATAAGGCTGATAGATCCAAGACAGTTCCCCTGTGTAGATCAGTTCTGAACTTCTATCCAGAATGTCATCACCCTGTTTGAAAAAAAGAACACTCTTTAAAACGTAAAATAAGCAATTCTTTAAAGTGAGTATTTTTTTTTTCAATAACTTCTCATACTAATAGTAGGCATTAAGGCAACAGTAAGAAAGAAAGAAAGAAAGAAAGAAAGAGAGAAAGAAAGAAAGCAAGAAAGAAAGAAAGAAAGTTAGCAGTTAACATAGCAGTTGTCAGGGGTAATTGCAGGGCTGCTTGGAGAGATACTAGTAGCGCTCTCCCCAGTGTACGGCATATCCCGGGCAGGCGCTGATGGCAGGCCTACAGTCCACTGAGAGGTAAAAAGATTAGATCTGAAAGGTGTGATAACTTCTTTAGACACAAGAGCTGCCAATCTGCTGAGAATGGGATATTCAATTACTACCCTGACATTGATGACGGTTTCTCATGACTGCTTGAAAAACAGTGATTAAAATAGACTCATCATTCTTACAGGTGTGAGACATTTGGATTTTAATTCATCACCTGGTGGCTCATGCATAAGAAGTCAACTTATATGCAAACAGATAGGAGCCCTCCAGGGATAGATGTAATATATGACTGGGGCAGCGGTGGCCTAGTGGTTAGGCCGCAGGATCGGAAATCCCATACCAGTAGGTTGCCCTGAGGTACCCTTGAGCAAGGTACCATCCCCGTCACTGCTCCCTGGGCGCTTTCATAGCTGCCCCCTAGTGTGCTGTGCTGTGACTTCGCAATGACAAGAACAGTCACTTTCACTTTTTAACTTTCATATTTACAATGTTATCTTGCCATTTATTTAAAAACATTTTCATTTATATTCAAAAAATACTTTGATTCCTTATAAACATATGTCATGGCTACTTCTTCCACTCTGTTAAAATCATTACTCAAATGATTCACCGTGAGGTCTAAAATTTCAGGGGCTTTCCCAAACTCACCTCCCAGTCCAGCACAGATGCCTGCCACTGAGCAATCTTGTCAATGTTCTCCAATCTTCTTTTGCGCTCATTTATCTGCTGGGTGACGTTCCTCATGACGGCCAGAGCTGCAGCCACGTAGCGATAGTCACTGAGTACAGAGTCAGGCAGAAAGATAATTATCATCACGTTAGTTCTTCTTCATCAAGAACCCTGATACATAATCTATACAGAAAAAAAACAATTGCATTTGCTTGATTGAAATGTGTATACAATTTCTACATGAATAAAAAATACAAATATTTGTCATTCACTTACTATTGGCAGTTCTTAGGTGGAATATGTATATATTTGAATCACATAAAATACAAGCTTTTTTATAGTTCTACATAAAACAAGAGTAAATAGTATATCAAAAGCAGTCTTTTCAATGATGCACTTACAGACACATTTCACTCATTTAACTGTTTAATATATGGTGAATTAATCTCATCTGATGCTGAACAGACTTTCATAACTACTTTACTGTTGCATTGCTATTACATCTTCTAAATCTAAATCACTTCTATATTTTATCTTCATATAAAGTTTTATGAAGGTTAAAAATCTTTCTTAAAGCCTTCATGGTTATACCCAGAACAAAAAAGCTTCAAACGTTAGCCACAATATATCTGCTGCCCACTGCCAGTGGTGTGCCGGTCCCGTGAAGCATCATGCAGGGAGTAGTGGGTGAGCCATTTGAGCATTCTTGGCAGGGCCATTTGTTTGGCTAAGGCTGCATCGTTTATAAATAGCACTGGCTCGAGATCAGATGCTGGCTGCCGAACTTCGTAATTGACAATGAATGAGGACTGTTCCTTATCTATTGTTCCATTGTTCTTTGCAGGCAACACAAAAAAGAGTGGCCACCAAAGGAAGGTGGGTTAGTGGACCACTGGGTGTCTGTTTACAATACCTTCAGTCTGATCTTTTCAAATAGTAAATATAATGATGAATCAGGAAAAAGTAGAGCCTTTTTATAAGGAATCAATCTACTACTGTTATTTTCCTTCTCTGTTTTCAGTTTCAAAAGAAAAAGAACCTATATGCTAAGAGGACAAAAGAACCTCATGCTAAGAGGTAGATGTCAAAAAAACTTTTGAACCAAAGTTGTTTGATGAGAAATGACACCCAGAAATTGAGTTAGATAAGAATTCATTGGAAGGCATCCAAAAAGCCAGTCAGAGCCCAACTGTTGTTCCTTTGAGCTTTGGTGAAAGTCTGAAATATCAGTAATTAAATCAGCAGAGGCATAATGAATGAAAGTCACATCACAGATCTGTCACTGCAGCACACCAAAAGTAATCTTGTGGACTATTCAACAGATAAACACAACATAGTATGGATAAATATATAGCCACATAAGATAATAAACAAGCATTAAAGTTAAAGAATTAAATGTCTATTTTATAATTAATCATTAAATAGTAATGATGAGTAGTTGGCAGAATGAAATGAAAAGTATACTTTGCTACTTCTGTCCATAAAAACTGATAAATATTGATTTAATTTTTATGAACAACTTTGATTAACTCTTTACAGTCACCTTTCAAGAGGTGAAATTCAAGGGGTGAACTATGAGTAACATAGTAATATATAATTACTATACTAATTACTAATATATATATTAGTAATATATATATACTATATTAGAAATATAGTAAAATAGCAAGAAGGCAGTCAGCTATTGCACATGATGCAAAAAAATGGGCATTAATGATCTAATTGTGATTGTAAGACTCATGGCAACCAGCAAGTTGTAGTTGTAACCAGCAAAAGTGGCCCCAGATTTTTGGAGTCCATTCCTTGATTGGATTTTTAACTTCTTATTGCCTATACAATTTAAACAAAATCAAATTATGATTAATATTTTTTTTCTTCTCAATTTTATTTGGAAAAGAATCATGTGATGAGTTCCCATTGAACTTCAATTAGCATAATTTGAGCTATTGGCAAATGTCTGCTTTCACTGGTCTGTGCTATTCTCCAGCCAATAAACAGCATTGTTTAGGTTCAGCTGAAAGTTTTATCATCCTTATTGTTACTTATATAGACTAGAGAAGAAATTAATTTGAAAATTTTAGGGACACTGTAAGCAGCTTAGGAGAAACTTTCTAAGTGAAAAGTAAAGCTCAAAGCAAACAAAGTTAAAAGGAAAGAAAGTATGGAGAGTAAGTAGGTAAGTAAGTATGGAGATATTTGTATGTATATGCATGTTTGTATGTGTTACCTGTGCTCTTGTGCTGTGTATTTGAGAAGCTCAGCCAGCTGCAGTGGGTATTTGCAAATCTTCTGTACGGGGGTGAGCAAGAAACCATCGATTGCAATGTCAATCATCTGCTGCAAGAGACGGCAGGCCTCAAAGAAATGCTGGTAGCGTCCATCCTTCATCAGCTTTGACAACTCCATGCATGCGTCCAGATGGTTGTTACAGTATTCAGAGTAGATCCAGAAGCCATCTTGCTGCAAAGCATTTAGAGAGGACATGTGTTAAGCAAAAGCAAATCAGAGCTGCACCCTCAGCATACAGTCATATGTATTGCTTAACAATATATAACTGACAATCTACCAGAAACATTACCAGATCATAATGCTAGATCAATATTTTTTTATGTGATATAATTGTAATAACTGAAATTTGTATCTAATAAAGTAATCTACACTTTTTGTACAACTGATTTATCAGCTTTCAATAGTTTATCATATGTAATGAAATTTACAAACCATATATATTTATTTCAAGAAGCTTTGGGAGGCCATTTATTTATTGGGCTGTCACACAAAAGCATTCAAACCTCCAAATTGCCATTTAATTGACCTTAAAATATTCCACTCTAAATACAATTTAACTGAGACTGTTCTGCAGTTTCTGAAGTATATAATTTCCATTCAGTGCCCCAAAGAAACCAAAGCACTATGTTTTTGAATAATGCTTTTGCTCCAAACAGAGGGATAAAACTGCAGTGGTGCAGTTTTCAAGGCTACATAAATTTGAACCCTAGGTCAAAAAAGCAGAACAAATTTTCACATGACTCTCCTATTACAGTTTGAACTTAGCAACCCATAGCTAAAAGACATTCATTTTGGCTTTCCTCCAGGACAAGGACTAAGCCTAACTATGTCTAAGCCTAACCTCTTTTCATCACTTAGATCAGTGAGCTAAAAACGAGCCCTCCTGCTGAAACATATTTTTGCTTTGCCCAGCTTTTACATACCTATACCAAATATCCAAGTATGATTTTAATGGCTTGGTTCAGGGACACACTGGAAACTAGGACACAGCAAAACTGTTAACCATCTGCCATAGAATAAAGTGCCTTAGAATAAATAGGCTGCTTTCTCACTGTGCATTTAAGGCAAAATAACACTGTTATAACTGGATGCCCTGTTCTGTGCCTTATTCAGAAGTAGAAGGGAGTAAACACTCCTTAGCTGCATTCCAAAACCAAGAGTACAGTCCAGGTGGGCTACATTTTTAGACTGCTATGTTGCTGAATGATATTTTATTTGGAAGAATCCTGTGAATCACAGGTTAAAGAAAAATACTAACAGAAAAAAAAACCTAGTTAGATATTATGCAAAGCAAACCGAGCCAATAGGGATGCATAAGCCAGTGTATTTCTTCATGCCGGTCCCAAGCCCAGATAAATGGGGAGGGTTACCTCAAGAAGAGCATCAGGTAAAACATTTGCCAAATCAATATGTGGACAACAAAACAGACTTCCATACTGGACTGGTCGAGGCCCGGGTTAACAACGACCACCACCAGTGCTATTAGCCTACAGGGTGCTGGTGGAAATTGAACTACTGTTGGCCAAAGGAGAAGAAGAAGAAGAGGAGGAGGAAGGCATGTTCACATGGAGGAGGAGAGAAAGAAGGGGAGGAGAGTGGAAGTGAGGGTAGGGACTTTGAATGTTGGCAGCATGACTGGTAAAGGTAGAGAATTAGCTGATATGATGGAGAGAAGGAAGGTTGACATTTTGTGTGTGCAAGAGACTAGATGGAACGGTAGTAAGGCCAGGTGTATTGGAGGAGGGTTTAAATTGTTTTACCATGCTGTGGATAGGAGGAATGGGGTAGGTGTTATCCTGAAGGAAGAGTATGTGTAGAGTGTTCTGGAGGTGAAGAGGGTGTCAGGGTGATGAGTTTGAAGCTGGAAGTTGCATGTGTGAAAATGAATGTCGTTAGTGCTTATGCTCCACAAGTTGGTTGTGAGATGGAAGAGAAAAAAGAATTCTGTGAGTTCTGTGAGTGAGTCAGATGAAGTGAAGGATGGAGGCAAAAAGGATGGAAATGGCTGTAGTTAATACTTATTTTAAGAAGAGGGAGGAGCACAGGGTGACTTATAAGAGTGGAGGAAGATGCTAACAGGTGGATTATATCCTTTGCAGGAGGGCCAGTCTGAAGGAGATTGGAGACTGGTGGAGATGGTGACAGAGTCAAGGATCAAGTGGTGGAAGCTGCAAGGTGGAATTCAGGCAGGAACTAACATGGGCACTGGGAGGTGTTGAAGAGCTACCGGATTGCTGGGAAACCACTGCAGTGATAAGGCAGACAGCTAGAAAAGTACTTGGTGTGAGAAGTTTGGATGATGTGAAGACATTGAACCAGGAAGTGCAGCAAATAAGCAAGATGGAAGTAAGGGCAGCGATGAGGAGAATGAAGAATGGAAAGTCTGTTGGAAATAATGACATACCAGGGGAAGCATGGAGGTGTTATGGGGAGATGGCAGTTGAGTTTCTGACCAGATTGTCTAATACAATCTTGGACAATCTTGGAAAGTGAGAGGATGCCTGAGGAGTGGAGACGAAGTGTACTGGTACCGATTTTCAAGAATAAGGGTGATGCACATAGCTGTAGTAACTATAGAAAGAAGAAAGAGAAAGAGCACAACAGATGCGATGTTTGCTCTGAGGGTGTGATGGAGAAGTATAGAATAGGTCAGAAGGAGTTGCATTGTGCCTTTGTGGACTTGGAAAAAGCATATGATAGGGTGCCTAGAGAGAAGTTGTGGTTTTGTATGATTAGGTCAGGTATTACAGAGAAGTATGTGAGAGTAGTTCAGGAAAGGTATGATGGGAGTGTGACAGTGGTGAGATCTGAAGTAGGAGTGACAGATGTATTTAAGGTAGAGGTTGGATTACATCAAGGATCAGCGCTGAGTCCATTCTTGTTTGCAATAGTAATGGACAGGTTGACGAACGAGTTTAGACAGGAGTCTCTGTGTATGATGATGTTTGCTGATGATATTGTGATCTGCAGTGAGAGTAGGGAGCAGCTTGAGGAGAACCTGGAGAGATGGAAATATGCTCCAGAGAGGAGAGGAATGAAAGTGAGTAGGTCAAAGACAAAATACATGAGTGTGAATGAAAGGGAGGAAAGTGGTGTGGTTAGGATGCAGGGAGAAGAGGTGACAAAGGTGGAGGAGTTTGAATACTTGGGATCAACAGTTCAGTGTAACAGCGAGTGCAGAAGGGAGGTTAAAAAGAGAGTGCAGGCAGATTGGAATGGATGGAGAAGAGTGGCTGGAGTGATTTGTGACAGACGGGTACCAGCTAGGTTAAAGGGAAGGTTTACAGGAGAGTAGTGAGACCAGCTATGTTGTATGGGTTGGAGTTGTTGGCACTGACAAAAAGATAGGAGGCAGTGCTGGAGGTGTCAGAGTTAAAGATGCAGAGATTTCCGTTGGGTGTGACGAGGATGGGCAGGATTAGAAATTAGTGTATTAGAGGGACAGCTCAGATTAGACGTTTTGGAGACAAAGTTAGAGAAGCAAGGTTGCGTTGGTTTTGACATGTCCAAAGGAGAGATGAGGATTATATTGGAAGGAGGATGCTGAAGATGGAACTGCCAGGAAAGAGGAGAAGAGGAAGACCAAAGAGGAGGTTTATGGGCATGGGGAGAGAGGACATGCAGGTGGTTGGTTTGAAGCAGGAATACGCAGAGGACTGGATGAAATGGAGACAGTTGATCCACTGTGGCGACCTCTAAACGGGAGCAGCCGAAAGAAAAAGAAGAAGATATTATACAAAGCACTCAGTTTACCAGTCGAAACCCACTTATTAGATTAAAATATAGGGAATTCTGATGCCAGTTCAACTTGAACTCTTTGTAATGTTCTTCAACCCATTCAACCCATGAACATGCTGCTGAAAGGAATCACTTTGGAGAATATCATCAACATTAAAGGGTGTATTTGGCCTGTAACAGTGTTAAGGTATAAAATGTCAAGGTGGCACTGTCGCCTCACAGTGAGAAGATCCTTGGTTCAGTTCCCAGACAGGGTGGTCTGGGTCCTTTCTGTAGTGAGAATGCATGTTCTCACTGTGTCTCCGTAGGTTCCCTCCGAAAGTCCAAAGACATGCCCGTCAGTTGGAATGGAGATGCTAAATTGGCCGCAGGTGTTTGTTTGTGAGTGTGTTTGTCTCTGTGTCTGCCTTGCGAAGGACTAGTGACCTATCCAGATTGTTTCCCTGCCTTTCGCCCTGTGAGAGCTGGGATAGGCTCCAGCACCTCCCACAACCCTAATTAGGACAAGAAGCTAAGAAAATTAATGTCCAGACATGTCCAGAGGAGAGACAAGGATTAAACCAGGAGGATGATGTTGAAGAAGAGGTTTATGGACATGGTGATAGAGTACATGCAGGTGGTTGGTTTGAAGAAGGAAGATGCAGAGGACAAGGAAGAAAGGAAAGCGGATGATCCATTGTGGCAACCCCTAAACAGGAGCAGCCAAAAGAAGTCAGCTTTATTTATATAGCGCTTTTTACAACTGCTGTCACAAAGCAGCTTTACAGAATCTGGGTCCAAGCCCCAAATGAGTAAGCAGAGGGTGACAGGGGCATGAAAACACTCCCCAAAACAGAAGGAAGAAACCTTGGGAGGAAGGGGAACCCATCCTCCTCTGGTCAAAACCAGAAATAAAGAAAAGAAGGAAGTTCAGGTAGGGAGAGAAATCCGTTGATAGTAGTTTCGTCAACTCGGTGGAGTAGTTGCTATGGAGTTAAGGAAACCTCATTATGATTGATGAATTTAGCTGGGAGGCCTTTGCCCTCCAGAAATGCCTAAACTTGCCCATAGCATCTCACTGCTTCCACCAGCTTGCCTTATACTCAATCTCTTCTCCAGGTTACAAACAAAAACACACCCTGCCATCCACACGATACAAAGGAAATAACATTCATAAGATCAGACCACTTTTTATCAATGTTCCATTATCCAGCTCATGTTTCTCAAGGGGGCATAGGTCAAAGTGGGCACTCTGACCAGTCCCTATAGCAGTAAACAGTGATGCAGTTGTGTGTTCAGACACTTTTCTTTCAAGGCCAGCAAAATTTTTTCAACATTTTGTTCTATAGTAGCTTATTTGTTGGGTCAGTCTAGGCTAGTGTTTGTTCCCCAGGTAAACAAGCTTTGGCTGCATCATGACCCTGTCACCGATTCCCTGGTTGACCTTCCAAAGACAATCTTAGAAAGATACTAATCACTGCATACCTGGAACACCACACAAAACCTGCAAGTTGGAAGGCAACTTTGTGTAGTCATCACAATTTAACCCTTGTAACAGTTATATTTTTCACACTTTTTCTTGCTTCCAATGAGTTTCAAGAAATGACTGTTCACTTGCAGCCCAAGTGTATCTCATGAATTGATGGGTGCCATTGTAATAATATGGCTGATCCTTGACATAAAAAAGGTAAAAATTCATATTTTCACTGGGAAGGAACATGAGAGTTGGAAAACTTTATTCAAGCAATGACAATAATTTTTCCATGAATAATTATTAATATCTTTCAACCAAACATGCTCATCTTCATCAGCATAAATAATGGCTTCAAATGCTCTATTTACTTTTCCCCATTCACTCTTTGTAACTTACATTAATGCTGCCTTTAATTGTCACTGTCTAGGCAGGCATTAAGGTACTTACATGTTCCAGGAAGCATGGTCCTATTTCACTGAGATGAGGTTCCTCTGTGTTGTACTGTTTTTCCAAATCCCGAACAAATCCCATTTGAAATCTGTAAATGTCCTCAATGTTACCAAAAATGACCTTCAGTTGATCATCATTGAACATGTCAATCCTCTTTCTGCATTGCCTCAGGTAACCCTGCGGAAAAGGAAAATATTCAGCAGATTCATCTGATGCATGCTTTTTATTAACATGCTAAATGAAAGCATGTAAAATGAGTCTACACTGCAACAAAAAATTAGCAATCTATAAAGTAGCTGGAAATATTTGAAGTGTATGTAGAAAGAAAGTCCCTGTTGCAATTAGCTTGCCTTTTTTGTACAGTGCTATTTAAATATCAACAGCATCTTACACTTGTCTACTGTTTGCACAACAAGGTAAAAATGCCTTTGACTCTGAGCAGACCAGGCTATTGAGTTGCTGCTAGGAATCAAAATCATGGTGGAGTGGAGTGTTTTTTTGAATAAGTGCATGTTCTGACCCTTCAAGGTGTTGACATCTGCACATTGTACACTGCATATCCTGATAACTGTTCATTCCAAGACATAAAAGCCTAAAACAGACACTGGAGACACCTATGTTGTTTTGTTCTGTTTTGTTTTCCCTCCAAAATTCATAGTGCACTAGCAGACTTTTCATGCTACAGAGGTTGACAAAGGTTATAGTTTCAATGTGCTTTCTGCCAGTGCTTATTCTTGCAAACATATTTTAGGCATTTTCCAATGTAAAGAAAGAAGGTCATCAACTCATTAACTAGATTAAATGTATCTTCATATTAAAATTAAATTAATTATTAATAATTTATATATGACACCTATTACATTAAAAAAATCACAGTTTTTTCTTGACTTTTATGATTTTAGTCTCTTCTGACATCACAGAAAATGTCAACATACCCTGTCAATATTTATAGCACTGTGCTTGATACTGACTGCATAATTTATTTTTAATTAGTCTCTAAAAATGGTCTGTTTGACTTGCCTTGGAGTAGAACTGGGAAGAAGGTAAAAACAGACACCTTGCTTAACATCCTTTTGGTAAGCAATGAGCCAGATAAATATTAATAATGATATGACCGATAGCTTGTTTGATGTATTTACCTTCACTGATCATACAGTGTAAATATTTTAACCCGTGGTTCCTTTTTTTTTTTGGTAGTTGAAACAAATTTCATCCCATAAATCTTCCTGTAGACTACATTAAGAGCACCTTACCACCCTTCTAAACAATAATTTGAGGACGCTATCTCTGATCCTTGCTAGTTTAAATCTATTTACAAGTTCTAACATCCTTCAAATGTCTTTAATAACACAATTATACTTGTACATAAATATATTTAAATATATTAAGACATTTAGTATGTTACAGAAATGCATGGTCAGCAGTACCTCACATATGTCTTTCAGGTGCTTGATGTAATGGCGTTCAGTGCTCATAATCTCATTAATGACATTGGCCCTCATCTGGTCCCTGTTCTGCAGAGGCTGCCCCAGGCAGAGGCAGTCATTGCCTGGATCGAGGTGACCATTCTGAACTTCACTAGAGCCCTCAGCTGGCTCCACGGCACGATCTTCTTGGTTTACCCATAGCTATGAAGAAAGGCACAAAAGCTCTTTTTGTGGTCATAGATAAGAACAAACGCCAGATATTAGTTGTTTGTTTTTGGTTGTTTAGCAAAAAAAAGGTAAAGAATATGCTGCCCTGAGCCCACTTTTGTTTTTTGTTCTGGGCAGCATTAAGCTACATTTTTCAAGGCCAGAAATGTATACTCATGTTTTAACATTAACTTTTGTCAATTTTAGGAACTTCTTTGTTATTTAGACTACAAGCAATGTCTTCTTCTTCCAAAATATTTATCAGTTGATACCACTACTTTTGTCTCATTTTTTTTTTTTTTTTGTCCAGTACTAAATGACAACTGGTGATCATATCCTTGGATTTCAAGGATGTCTGAGAACTATATATACAGGGTTCATCTGCTCCAAAATTTGTACCCCCTCCCGATCATCAACTCATGGTGACAACAATTTAGCTGGTGACTCTAGAATTCTAGGAGTTGCAATGCAAACAGAAACAATGAAATGTTGCCTTACAAAAACAAGCAAATAGAGAGATGGTTTCAGATAAAATGTAAAGCAGCTCACTATAGTGAATGCTACCAAGCGCTGATATGGATCCAGTTTGAAGAAGAGTCATACTTACATTTTATGATGCAACCAAAATAGGCACATCACAGTATGGTTACACCTAATGTTATTCCATTCAGAATAAAGTCTAATATCAAAAATCTAACAAATGAACTAAGAGCATGATCTCTTTCTGACATGCTTTGATGCTTGTGAAGTGGTTGTATTTGACAAACTCTACAGCGCTTAATGAAACCGGATGAGCCAGGAAACGCACCTTTGCTGTTGTGTTTTGGAACCTTGGAGTTGCTATTGGGTTGATATAGAAAACCTGTTTTGTTTGGGTTTGAAGAGAGTAGGGTTCAACCTTGAGAAAGAATAACAAAAATACAATTTGATTTAATGTGATTTTCCTGCAATGATAAAAGATTAAATGAGATTAAATTAATTGGGAGCAGCACCAATCCTTAAGGTTTCACCAGTTGCCTATGTCTTCCGAAGTTAAGTTAAAACATTTAATCATGTTTAGTGTAAGGACCTGTCACTACCAAAGATGGCCTGAGTTATGTTTAAACAGTATGTGTGGATGATTGATGTATTGAGAATCAATCATGTCTTCGATGGGTGCATTGATCAAAGCCATGGCTGAAGGTCAGACTTACCCTCACAAAGCTGGCTGGGAACCATCCCTCCTCTTCATCGATTTGACCCCACCACCAGTCCTTGTTGGAGGCATCCAGCACCTTGATGACATCCCCTGCTTTAAACGCCAACTCACGGTCAGCCATGGTCACATGATCCCATACTGCCTCTGCGCTGACTATTGAACCTCCACTGATCAGCTGTGCAGAAACATATCAAATCATATTCTCTGAACATGCTAAAATGATGTGTTAGCCCAAAATATAAATGTGGCTAACTTTGACAAGTTAGCACAATTTAAATTTTACAAAAACATCCCTAATGAAGTCCATTCATCATTAACCACCAAAGCACTCAAATGATAAAATCTGTAGCAGCTAATGAAATTAATAGAATGAACATACTCCACAATCCATTGTCACATCTCACATGATACAATGTCATGGTCTTCCATTGCAGTATCACTATCAGTGTCCTTATGCATTTTATGATTGTTTTAATAAATGTTTCATATTTCTTATCAAATATCTCTGTTATGAATGCATACATCTGGTTAATGTGTACAAAAAAGATTCAAAAAGAGGACACTGTTAAATGACAACATCTAACATACATACAGGAACCAGGCAACGTGACAAGGGTGAAGCAAAAGGATAAATATATGCACAACAAATAACCATGAAAAAAATGTTATTTTAAAAACATAAATCTCTGATCTTGGCTGTTAATTTCATTAGTAGGTATTGTATTACAATATTAAAATTAAAGTGTCCATTAAGCAATGACAACTGTTTCAGTTCTTCCAAAGATTAAAAGGTTATTATTTTCTGGTACAGCTCATTTTGACACTCACTGGTATTATTTAACTTGCTTTCAAACTGGTCAGATTTCATTTGATGCAACCAGAAGTGGCAAAATCACAAGAAAGAGAAGCTGGCAAATTTGAAAAAGAGATCTGTCTACAACTACATATTATGTTCTTGCAAAGATTAAGGGAGGTACTGGGTTTTCTTATTAGTTATACATGCAATCGGTCTATTTGTATTCTTGGGAAGCAGCCGGTGAACTAAAGGCCAATCTCATTAAGACTGAAGAGATAGCATTAGTTAGTCCCAGCCACCTCATCATTCCACCCCCCAGTGCTTGCTTCATCCAGCTAAAGAATTCTTCATTTGCCTTGAAGCTGACACAGCCAACCTTGGCATGTTGCGAAGGAAGATTTGATATTCTCGCCACAGATCTCTCAGTCTTAAAAAGCAAGCAACATATGCCAATTGGAGTCTAGCCTGCAATGCGGACTGAAGCCTGAATGCAAAGACATCTGAGTTGGTGATTCTAATCAACAAAGCTTCAAATGGTGTATTGGATATCTCTGTTTGCTGCTTGGTGATATAAAAAGCTGGCATGAATAATTTAGACATCTAAGAAATCATTTGTCAAGTTGCTATTTGTTTCACTTGATTATTGGGAATAAAAAAAGATTGTCATAATCTGGCAATGTTAAAATAACCTTAATAGTATAAAACAAAAGACCCATTACAATGTCACACTTTTCACCTGAAAGACTGAAGTAAGAATAAGTTAGTGAGTAAGTGGAGTGTACATGGAAGATATTGAAATGGCATCAAAAAATGGTAAAATTTCCATTTTATGGTTGACTGGCCATTTGGCTGGAAAGGGTTGAGCTCAGTCACTCATTAATATGCAAGAGAAAAAAGATAAATGCTAAATCTATATAAATGAAATATTGAGCTGCCATTCTACCAATGTCACTGTGATTAAATGGGACTATATATTTTGACCAGTACACACTTTAGGGTGGAACAGAAAAATACATCAAGCCACAAGCAATAAAGCTTGGTCAGCCAGTTAAACTGACAAATATTTAGCTGAAAACAGATTTGTAGGGATTTTGAGAGATCTTGAACATCTGCATAATCACTGCTATTTAGGTGAAAATAAATCCAGACAGACTCATTTGTCCCCTTACGTCATTAAGTAGTCAATGTTAACATATTTTCTTTGATGAAAATTAGGTATGTATTGATTAATACAAAACATTAATTTAAATTGATTTCTGTATTAAATAAACAAACATACTAAAGGCATTGTTAAATTCTGAATAGAATCATTTTTAATTGTGAAATTAAGACCAGGTTTATGGATATTCATTTGAAAATGTCAACCAATATTCAAAGTTCTGTGGTCAATGTTTAAAATCCTGGTATGGCAATCCCATTGTTACATGAAAATATACAGTACTGTGCAGACGTTTCAGGCAGGTGTGAAAAAATGCCGTAAACAAAGAATGCTTTCAGAAATAGAAATAATGATTGTTTATTTTTATCAATTTACAAAATGCAAAGTGTGCGAACAAAAGAAAAATCTAAATCAAATCAACATTTGGTGTTACTACCTTTTGCCGTCAAACTTTTGCATCAGTTCTTAAAGGTACACTTGCCAGTGTCGGGGATTTTGTAGGATTATAGTCAGGTATGATCAACCAATTTTACCAAACAGGTGCTCATGATGCTATGTGGGTGGCGGTTGTTTTGTGGTAGGATACTTGCCTATGGACCTATGGCTCAAGAGGTTCCAGGTTTGAATCCCACTTCTGGCACTACCACCACTGGGTCCCTGAGCAAGACCCTTAACCCTGAGTTGCTACATTTCGTTGATTGATGAAAATAAATGATTAACACATCTATTTTTGAAAGCATTCTTTGTTTACAGCATTTTTTCACACCTGCCTAAAACTTTTGCACAGTACTTTATATGCTACCAATGTAACCCCAGAGATCACATATTGTTATCAGCAGAGAATGTTGGAAATATTTAATCCAATCATGTATTCAGTCTAGAATGAAACAGAAGTGTCACATTTTCTATACTTTTGTAACGTGTCTTTCTTTCTTTGGGGTAGTTTGAACATAATGCTTTACTTTTAAATATTTTAAGGGAAGTGTTTCAAGGGTAATGGCACTGTCACCTCACAGCGAGAAGGTCCTGGGTTCATTTCCCCCAAAAAAGCAATATTGGTCTTTCTGTGCTGAGCTTACATTTTCTCCCTGGATATGTGTGGGTTTCCTCTGGGTGCTCTAATTTTCAGTTCAAAACCATGCATGTCAGGTGAATTGGAGATAATGAAATTAATTTATTTGAGTATCTACCCTCTGATGGACTGGTATCCTGTCCAAAGTGTTTCTCCCATTCACCCAATGAGAGCAATCCTAGTCAGGATATGTGGTTGAGATAATTAATAAATTAACAATTAAAATTAATTGATAATGAATCAGGTGTCAATATCCATATTGGTATTATATCATATCGCATTCGTATCCTGAGTAGGGCAAAAGTCATGAAAACACTGGACAGGTCACATTGCAGGCAAGATAACTGAATTATTTGTTAGATATAAATAATAAGAATGTACATTGATATCAGAATAACATTAGTACTGGCAAATATATTTGCTTGAAAAGGTAATATCAGCATCAAACAGATTTCTGGCACCCTGGAAAAGCAGAATACTTAAGTAACACTGAATTATGGGGCTAAATACTTACACTTTTCTCACTTAACCTTATTTTTCAGCTTATAAAATTTTTAAATTATATAATGTATGTAATTTGCTGAACAGTTAAAACTGAAACATATCAAAATGTAAAAACTAAATAATTAGTATGTTTCTTTTCTGTACATCTGTTAGCATTTAAAGCACTGTATAAAGGTTCACAAAGAAAAGAACAGGCCAATAACAACATGTGTTGTTAGTTTTTTCTTTTGTCATAGAATGGCTGCAATCAGGAAGTAGAGTTCCACTGACTTTATTAAAACAAACTTAAATATTTTCTCTTACAGTTATAATGTGATTTATTTTGAAAATATTAGGATAATTGATTTTAACCCAGCATTCCTTGTGGTCATTTAGCTCCCTAACACGGTCACGCTTCAGTTCCTTAACTGGGAAATCTTTTATAAGTATGAACATAAATCAGCTGTCAGATCAGTTGAGGATAAAGGTGAGAAGGCCATGGTAACAAACATTCAGCCTAGTCATATATTCAGGCACTCCAGCCCTTTTGTTACAGCAGCTACCGCCTGAAGATTTTCCCTTGGCTCCTGCAAAACTAAATTTCTATGCTGAATTTTGGATATCCTGGGCCATCACGAAGACCATTTTTTGTATCTGTGTGAAAGGGTAATAGAACATATTTTCTCTACCTAGCCAACACATCCAAGAACCTTATCAGTTATCTATGCAATCAATCCAGAAGCAAAAGTGCCAAATGAACGCTGACCGCTCTATATTTAACTCCAGCATTTCCATTAGTCATTCAGCAAGGATATCCATTTCATCCTGTAGGCATAAAATCCAGAAGAAAAAGCATGAGGTGCCACTAAATCAAGACCATTATGATTCATATGCCTTTGATGCTGCCTCTACTTATGGATTCCCAGGGTTTTTCTGAAAATGTCTGAATAAATTTTTGTTACACAATCAATCGCTCTGCCTTGCCTCATGCTTTTTCTGAAGCATCCTCCTTCATGTGAATAATTTCACAGCCAGGCATTCTGAAAATGCCACTCTTGAGAAGAAATGGTCTAAGTGAGGGATACAGAGGCATGATCTGTATAGAGGAAAAGAAGTGATAAAACCAAAGGAACATGCTGCACTTGCATAAATGGTCTAGAGAAGCAGCAGCTTCATTGCTGTGATCATCTGAAAAATTATATTATGTTCCCATTCAATCAGCGGCTGCATACAGTTTTTCTCTCTTCCCTTGCTAGTACATGAAAATGTCTAGATATATAAGGTAGAGCTTAATACTTTGCAGTTTCGATTGAGGTCTTCATCGCACCAATACTCTTACAGTTTTCACTAAGGTCTTCATGCCAACAATAGCTTAGTAAAAAAAAAATTATATATATATATAATATAGAAAATAATATTCTTACCATGTTTGTGGCAGCTATACGCAACTGTTCAGAGAGAGTATGCATTAATAGAGCCGTCTCAGACACTCTTGATGCATCGAAAAAAATAACATCCATTCATAAGTCTTGCAGGAGGAAAAAGACATAAAGATGTAAGGAGTTATTCAGCAACCCAGGTAGTCTGCAGCGTGGCATCCCTCTAAGCATTTCACAGCATTACTGAAGCGCCAGTCTATGTCTGGCAAAAGATATTATGTAACACACTAATGTCCTGGGAGTAAGGACCAATCAAAGTCTCTCTGCTTCCAACCAGCTTGAAAAAATTTTTAAAATGACTCACATAAACACACACAAACCCCCTCAACAGGGATCAAATAGCATATTAAAACCATTAAAACTGGTTTCTTCCAGCACCTTCATTTGTCCAGAAAGGTAGTGCACCTTTGACATATGAAGTGTCTGACAGCTTGTGGCACGTGAAAAACAAAGCACCTGAGTCCTTTTACGTTCCTGCATAGTTGCTAGTTAAGGAACAGTTATAGCTGTGATTTCACAGTCATTTGTGGTGAAAATTAAATTCAGAAGTGCCACGTGCTTCAGAAAGTAAAGAAATGTGTCACCACACGCTCCCCCACATGTGACAGCCCTCTCAAATGCATTTAACATTCACATTCCTAATTTACTCCTACAGTCAAATTATTTTGACAGCTGATTTCTAACAGGTTTTACTCCTGGCTGTGTTTGGGATTATACATATACAGTATTATACATCTTTTATTATACATCCACGGGGTCAGTCAATCTGGGGGTATGATTTAAATCTCTGTTGAAATTAGAGGCAAAGTTTTTGTTTGTTTGTTTGTTTTTTGAAGTCTGAAGCACATGATGTAAAGCTTCGATTAAACTTTAAATCTTAGGATTGCACGTCCAAAGCAAGGACCATCTAGGAACCTTCATTATTTGCAGGGCGACACGTCCTGTATTGGATTTTCAGTTTCCTCACTATCAGCTTTGGCCTGGTTTTCGTTTTCAGCATAACAGCAAACAACCAGCACCGCTTACATGACAGCACAAAATAAAGGCAACTGCATGGGAAAGAGGGGGTGTGTATGCTATGAAGATGTACCAACGTCGTTTATATCTGTGTTGCCATTGTCGGATCGCCGGGTATCCCCCTTAGGTGTAAATGGCTCGCTGGATCGCCTCCCATTTTTTTAATGGAAGCTCAAAAAGAACATTAGTTTCTCACGAGCACGTTCACGAGCACGAGAATGGCGACCAAGACAAACACCAGCAGCTTCTGCACGTCCAAGGTCATGGTGCAATGCAGGAGGCTGTGATGCTCGGGTAGACTGCGCGCAGGGCTCTGACTTGCATCTGCGTTACCGTCCATTCAGCCTCCATCAGAACCACGAGCCGCGCGCGCTCTCGACACCGTCTCCGACTTTAAGAGAGAAAGCAGACAAGCACCAACAGAGGAAGAGGAAGCAGCAGCCTCACCATCGTCATCCTCATTCAGCGTTTTCTCGGGACGCAGGCTCTTTTGGCTTCGAGGCGGGCAGTCAGGCAGGCGGACGGCAGGCGGTGTCAGCCGACGGCTTTTATTAGTGTCTTTTTCTTTCTCTTCTTTATGTCCTCAGTGCGCGCGCATCGACGGCAGTGGTGAGGATTCTCTACGGCGAGCGCGACGTTTGGTTGCAGCTGTACGCTCACCCAGCGGGTTCCTCCAATCGAGACATGGACCGAGCGTGTTAATGAGCGCGCTCTGAATGTTCATAAGCGCTGTGGGAATGTTCATAAACACTCACTACAGGATCCCTCTCTGCCTGCTCATTAATACTCTGCCTTCTCGTGTGTTAAAGGATTTGTGCACAATTTATAACGCTTTCTGCCATGCAGACGTGGAGTCAGGGAACATTTTACTTTTAAATCAAATCTTTAAGTCATATTTAACCGAATATAATCATGTGAAAAAATGAGGAAATCCTATGAAAGCCTGTGCATTGTTGTAACTTTCTTGGACATAGGGATATTTAATCTGAATTTTAACAATATTGGGAGATCCAGGTAATATAACTGAACAATGGACTTTTCAAAATCTTCTGTAAAATGTTTCTGGTGAGGAATAAATTAGGAAACCCCCACCTTTATTCCCAATTAAATAGGCTCAAATCACACACAGGTGAAGCACATCAGGTGCACATGATTAGAACATTGTTACTCAGCATTTTGTAGGAGTTTTGCCCTATTTAAACCTCAGACATTTAGTTTGGTGCGCTCCTGAACACCATAGTGAGATTAAAAGAGC
This sequence comes from Hepsetus odoe, assembly GCA_017165825.1. NCBI lineage: Eukaryota > Metazoa > Chordata > Actinopteri > Characiformes > Hepsetidae > Hepsetus > Hepsetus odoe. The sequence goes on from CM029376.1 coordinate 10,919,968, forward strand.
TGTCTGAGGCCTTCAGAAAGTCTACAAGTGGAGGACTTCTAAAACAATCGCCAACATGCCCAGGTCTGGCAAGTTCACCCTGGCGTAAAACCAAATACAGTTGTCCCTCATTTATTGCGGTTAATCGGTTCCTCTTTATTGCGGTTAATCAGTTACTCTTCCGCGAAGCAGGATTCTTTATTATAAATCAAATATTTTCGTATTTAGAGCATAGAAAACCTGTTCATGACCTAAATACACTTTTAATTAAACATTATTAGAGTTTATATACATGAAATATCACCCTTTAGTCACCATTACACTCGTATTACCAATATATATTTGACAAAATAAGACATATTAGATGTTACAAATACCCTATTATTGTACGTTTCACTGTAATACAGGGGTATATAATTGACTCAGGCAGCTGAGCACATCTGTATCATTTTCACTGTATTGATCAACTTTTTAATTAATATATTTGAAAAACTGCGATAGAGTGAAGGTTGAAGCGCGAAGTGGCGAGGGACGACTTGAGACAGCATTCCAGGAAAAGAACCGCATACCAACTGTGAAGCATGGAGGTGGAAGTGGCATGGTTTGGAGATGCTTTGCATGATGGTGGTGCCCACCTCAAGCGCTACCATCACTTGCTCCCTGAGCAAGACCCTTAACCCTGAATTGCTCCAGGGGACTGTCCCTGTAGAGCGTCTGCTAAATGCTGTAAATGTAAATTACCTGGTCATGTGATAAATCACCATCATAAAATCCACCATGTATTCTACCATGTGTCAGAGGGTGCTTGAGTAACATGTGAGACCATCCGTAAGAACATTAATGCTGAAGCAAAACTAGACCCTGTAATATGACAATGACCCAAAACATACCAGTAAATCCACCAAGGACTGGCTGAAAGACCCTTAACCTGTAACCTTGCTGTACATGCAAGAAACCCTTCAAACATCTTGCAACTTAAAGAATTCTGCATTGAGGATTGGAACAAACTTTACTCAGACTGATGCTACACGAAGCATCTCACTGCAGTTATTTCAGATACCAAAAGGGGTAACATTAACGGTAACATTAACTATTAGTGGGTTGGGTGTCCTAACTTTTTACTTAGAATACACATTTTTGTAGACATCCAGAGATAAATAAAAATAAGATTAAACAGCGATATGTGAACATTTCTTAATAAAGATGTAACGGTGGCGGGGTACCGGAGGGACGTCAGCTCGGAGCCAGGAGTTAGGAACATACTTTTATTAGTCACACTTACAAAAACAAGGAACGGGGACTGCAGTCTAACCCTAGATACTAAGTGGCATATACTAAGCTACCTATACCAAGTCATAGCCACCAAGTTACATACACCAAAAACCACCCGTTACACATAGGCTTAACCTACCAAATGAGCCGCGCTCTGTTCTGACTCATCGGGGCTTAAATAGTCAGCCCCAATGATGCACACCTGCCTGCAGGGGCTCAGGTGTGCTCAGTCAGAACAGAGCGCCCTCTAGCGTACCCAAAACACCTCCTGTGACATACCTTATACGTGGTAGAGAGCGCCCTCTAGCATGCCCAAAACACAACACAGGTGACAGAGGGCACCCTCTAGCGTGCCCAAAACACCCCACGTGTGACAAAAGAACTGAATATTTAAAGGGGAGTCCTAATTGTTTTTCTCATGACTTTACTTTTCATACTCTGCAGATATGGCCCATAAATGTGTTATCTGAGGCCTCAATCAGTATTAGGAAGGCGTATCTACATTCTAGCAATCTAGCAAAATGAAATTGTATTTAAATCTATTATCCGACCCTCTTATCCTTACTGAGGTCAGGGGTAAAGGAAAATATCTTAATGCTTATAGGAGGTAAAGGTGGAGAAACACACAGAACAGGTCACCAGTACTTTGCAGGGCAGACACACAGACAAACACACATGCATTAATACCTAGGGGCATTTTAGCAAATCACTTGACATTGTCTTTGGGCTATGGGAGGAAATCGGAGATCCCAGACAAAACCCATGCAGCTGTTGCCCATGGCCAAATTCAATCAAACCCTGAACCTTTTCATTGTGAGGGCACAGTGGCTACCATCTGCTATTGTGATTTATCTTGTGAAGACTTTATTTGCAAGTTATTCCAGCTCAGCTATTCCAGTTGAACATAAAGTTTAATTATAACCTCTAATGCATCTTAGCAAGGCTGTTTTGAGAGTTTACTGAAGCTATATTAAGCTGAATAATGGAGAATAGCTACTGAGCATTCTTTAATTTGTTGTGGTAAAATCGTTTAGATGGGTCCACATTTCTAATGTGTAAGTGGTATATTGTAAACCATTTTCTGATACAATTTTAATATTCTAAATTCGTTCTTATTATTGTCTTTTGCTAAAGGATGAATTTTTCACATAGTCTGTCTAGAAAGAGACAGCAGAATGTCCCTTGTGTATGTGTGGGTGGGGGTGGGATTAAATCCTAGTATTCTCACATATTGAAATCCACTCCTAGGCCTACCTGTCAATCCCTTTTGTCAGTCATGCTGCAACGCCATAGCACATGTCTGTGGCAATGGCAATGAATATAACATAACAAAAAAACCTAGTGAAAGATAATAAAGCAACATAACAACACAAACTCAAATTAAAAACAAAACCAGCATGCACGGTAACAGTGACCATTAATAATTCCAAGGATTGCTCTACATTTGTCAGACATTGACTATTTTATGATTGCTTTTACCTATTTGTGACAATTATAGATTAAAGTTGAATTAATGTATTGAAATTTAGGGTGCACATGCTTTTCGATGCTAAATATATAATGATCCCACCTTTAAAGCTCTGTGCATGTTAATGATTGATACCTGAATGTTTATGAGAAAACTCTGTATGTTTACAAGCCCTCATAATATCCATAAGGGTCATCTGCATGTTTTTAAGCAGTCATTGCATGGTTGCCTGTGAAGCTTCTCTGTACAACTTGTTCGATGTGTCACAGTGATGCAGAGAGGACTGTTACATAAGCCAGAAACAGCGCTCCCCAACTGCTCCCTCATGACATTTAGACAGCAAAGGTCACATCTGAAATTCACAATTTACAAAGACCAACAGATGCAAATATCTTGAAGCCATACATGATCAGAATTGGGTTTGTTGAAGTTTCATCTATTTCCGGAAAACAAAAAAGGATCAGAAGAGACCAGCATCAATTCCACCATTGCTGCAGTTGTAACTCCCCATTGCAGAGATCCAACCCTACTCACACGTTTAGTAAATCTCTGTTCATTTTCCCCTGGTTGTTGTACAAGTCGTGGACCAAGACTGACAAGTAAAGTCCCTCCACGAACAAAGGCAGAGGGTGGATTATGGAAATGGCTGAAGCATCAAAAAAAAAGCAAAAAGGGAGAACTCAAAATGACAACATTAATGCTGCTTTATTGCAGGTGCTTAGTGTAGCTATGAATTGATTTGTCAGTTTTAGGGCTCAGGTTGAAGGGTTTCACCAATGAGCAAAGCCAGATTTCTGTCTGCCTATATATCTACCAGGCAAAAGCAAGAAAAGCATGGTTTTATATTTATAGCATTTAGAAGATGCTCTTATCCAGAGTGACTTCCAATTCCTCAGGGTTAAAGGTTATTCCTTAGGAACCCAATGGTGAAAGTGCTGGAGGTTGGATTCAAACCTGCAACTTCTTGGGCCATAGCCAATTATCCTACCACTAGACCACCACCACCCCTTACTCTGCCACTTCAGCACTACTTATCTTTTAGACACAATTACGAAAACCTGTCTTCACCAGAATAAAGACTCTTGGCCAGATAGACAAGGTATTTTCATTGCTTCACCTATTAATACCACAACATTTTGCAAGTGCAGGTACAAAGATATATGCAATAATTGTTTTCATAAATAAGGCACTCAATGACAAAGATAACATATGTACTGTTATTTGAGAGGACAACAGCTTTGGTTACAACCAAATAAGCCATCTTTTCCCACATTTCTGGGTCTGCTGTTTGCACCTTTATGCCATCACCTTGTAATTGCTCCTGAGATCAACATTGTGAGATGATTACACAAATTTTGCCCCGATTAGAGAATGATGCTATTTTTGACGCAAGAAAATGGCTAATGGGAGAGAAAGACAACCCCACCCATTTCCTTTCTGCACAGGCTGCTTCTTTTGTTCAGCCTCTGTCCCTCTATCAGCCACGCTCACTTCCTGCTTCCTGCTAAGAGGCCTCAGTGGCAGACAGAGAAAGCCTATATATATCATGGAGTAGTCTTCCTGTGCACCTCACCTTCACCATTGTTGTAATATCAGCTGTTTATTCAATCAATTGCAGAATATCATGAGCAGCCTTTTTTATTTGAGTGATGAAAGATCATGTGGTAAACAAAACAGATTTACAATAGACAGTCATGTTCTATGTATTTCCATCATTAGACATTTTCGATGCTTAGGCATGTTTTACAAAGAGCATGAGTATCATTCACAGGAGACAGTCATAAATACAAGCTTGCAGCTTTTTTAAGTAAGGAAAAGCTATCCAAATGCCACAGAGTGATGCACATTTCATTACTTAACATGCTGCTAAACTGAGCTAAGTCATATTTCCTGTTTAAGGGAAAACTGCTGTGTAAATGTCCAGCTCACACAGACTATTAATGCTAATTGTAATCAATGTTGTAATTATTGTAACTGTTGGAGTCCAGTTTTAAGTATTGTTGTAGTCTAGTTTCAGGTCAGGGCCCTAAAGATTTAGTTCCGCTGCAGCAGGTATGAATATCTCTGCATATGCTCCCTGTATCATCTGACTAGATTTATACAGTCGACCAGCGTTTATTGCAGTTAATCGGTTCCAGACTCTACCGCGATAGGTGCATTTCCGCGAAGCAGGATTCTTTATTATAAATCAAATATTTTCATATTTAGAGCATAGAAAATCTGTTCATGACCTAAATACGCTTTTAATTAAACATTAAAAAGTTTATAGACATGAAATAACACCCTTTAGTCACCATTACACTCGTATTACCAAATATATACATGTATATATATATAGACATGTTAGACGTTACAAATATCCTATTATTGTACGTTTAATTACACATACAGTTCTTGACAAACAAATATAAGAGCAAAGATGCTTCCGATGCGTAGTGATGTAGAAGTGTGTATGACAGAAACGAACTTGAGTGAGGCTGGGCCTTTCAGTGGGCAGTATAGGATAGACAATCAGTAAACAGCACGCTCTGATTGGCTTGGTTTCACCACACCCGAAAGCAGGTCTTGCCCACACACAAGGAGAGGTTGAGCGGCTGCTCCTGGCATTGAAAGATTTGCGGGAGTGCTCGAACACATAGGCCTACAGTTGATACGAGCAGTAATTTTTATTTTCATTGTAATACAGGGGTGTATAATTCAGGCAACCGAGCGCATCTGTATCATTTTCACCGTATTGATCAACTTATTAATGAATATATTTGAAAAACCGCGATAGAGTGAAGCCGCAAAAGTGGAAGCGTGAAGTGGCGAGGGACGACTGTATATATATATAGCCGACCGGCTATACCGTCTGTCCTCCTCGCCAATGTCCGCTCCCTGGATAATAAACTGGACTGTGTACGACTCCAGCTGAACACCCAGCGTGAGTACAGAGACTGCTGTGTTTTTGTTTTTACGGAGACATGGCTCAACGACGTTCCGGACACCGCCATCCAACTCGCCGGACTCTCCGCGTTTCGCGCGGACAGAAACTCCGCTCTGTCCGGCAAGACTCACGGAGGGGGGCTGTGTGTTTACGTAAACACACAATGGTGTACAAACGCTGTGCTGGTCTCTACACACTGTTCCACACTGCTGGAGGTGATAACAGTCAGGTGCAGACCGTTTTATTTGCCCAGGGAGTTCTCCACAGTGTTTATTACGGTGGTCTACATTCCACCCAACGCTAGTGCTAACAGCGCTAATGCTAACAGTGCGCTGGCTGAACTTTATGGAGTTATCAGCGGGCTCCAAAACTACCACCCAGACGGACTGTTTATTGTTGCTGGAGATTTCAACCATGCAAATCTCAAGTCAGTTCTCCCTAAATTCCATCAACATGTGAACTTTGCAACGAGGGGGGAAAACACGCTGGACTGTGTTTACACAAACATGGCCGGCGCGTACAGAGTGGAGCCCCGCCCCCACCTCCGACACTCAGACCACATCTCTGTGCTGCTGATCCCAGCGTACAGACCCATCGTCAGGCGCGTGAGACCCACCCTGAAGCAAGTAAAGACCTGGCCCACAGGAGCCATCTCTGCTCTTCAGGACTGCTTTGAACGCACCAACTGGGACATGTTTAGGGAAGCTGCAACCTACGGTGACTCCATCAACCTGGAGGAGTACACAGCTTCAGTGACTGGCTACATCAGCAAGTGCATTGAGGATGTTACTGTCTCCAAGTTAATCATATCATGACCCAACCAGAAGCCATGGATGACTGCGGAGCTGGGCAGACTCCTGAGAACCCGAGACAAGGCCTTCAAGTCAGGGGACGAGGCCGCCCTAAGAAAAGCGAGGGCAAACCTGTCTCGGGCCATCAGAGCGGCGAAGCGAGTTCACGCAGAGAGAGTCCATGGCCACTTCAAGAACACTGGTGACACGTGGTGCATGTGGCAGGGCATCCAGGCCCTCACCAACTACAGGACATCTCCACCTGCCTGTGATGGTGACCCCTCCCTCCCAGATGCGCTGAACCACTTCTACGCACGTTTGATGCAGTGAACAACACAAGAATGAGGAAGACCACCCCTCCTCCGAATGACCAGATTCTCCGTCTGACCACAGCCGAGGTGAGAAGATCTCTTCTCAGAGTCAACCCACGGAAAGCTGCCAGTCCAGACAATATTCAAGGTTGTGTGCTCAGAGGATGTGCAGAACAGCTGGCAGATGTTCTCACTGATATCTTCAACACCTCTCTGAGCACCACTGTTGTTCCAAGGTGCTTCAAGACCACCAGCATCATTCCAGTGCCAAAGAAACCATCTATCTCCTGCCTCAATGACTATTGTCCCGTCGAACTCACACCCATCATCATGAAGTGCTTCGAGAGACTGGTCATGAGGCACATCAAGTCTCACATCCCCTCCTCACTAGACCCCCTGCAGTTTGCGTATCGTCCCAACCGCTCAACGGATGATGCAATCTCCACCACCCTCCATCTGGCCCTTTCTCATCTGGACAGAAAGGACAGTTATTTCAGAATGCTGTTCATCGATTACAGTTCAGCATTCAACACCATCATCCCTCAGCACCTGAGTGAGAAGCTGAGGCTGCTGGGCCTGAACACCTCCCTCTGTAACTGGATCCTGGACTTCCTGACTGGGAGACCCCAGATCAGTAGCAGCACCTCCAACACCATCACACCCACTGCTTCTCACACTGATGACCCACGACTGTGCAGCCAAGCACAGCTCGAACCACATCATCAAATTCGCTGATGATACAACCGTGGTGGGTCTGATCAGCGGTGGAGACGAGGCGGCTTACAGAGAGGAGATACAAGAGCTGACGGACTGGTGCAGAACCAACAACCTGTCTCTGAACGTCAACAAGACTAAAGAGATGGTTGTTGACTTCAGGAGACCACGTCGGGACCACACTCCACTTATCATCAACACCTCACCTGTGGAGATGGTCCAGAGCACCAAGTTTTTTGGTCTTCACATCACTGACAACCTCATGTGGTCCCTCAACACCAACTCCATCACAAAGAAAGCCCAGCAGCGCCTCTACTTCCTGCGCAGACTGAGGAAAGCCCATCTCCCACCTTCCATCCTCACCATCTTTTACAGAGGAACCACTGAGAGCATCCTGGCCGGCTGCATTACTGCCTGGTATGGGAATTGCAACGTCTTAGACCGCAAGTCCCTACAACGGGTAGTGAGAACAGCTGAGAAGATCATCGGGATCTCTCTGCCCTCTGTACAGGACATTTTCACCACTTGCTGCATCCGCAAAGCAACCAGCATTGTGGATGATCCCTCCCACCCATCCCACACTCTCTTCTCCCTCCTACCATCCGGGAAAAGGTTCCGCAGCATACGGGCCTCCACTTCCAGGATGGGAAATAGTTTCTTCCCCCTGGCCATCAGACTCCTGAACTCTTAAACCTCCAATATCTACCCAGTCCTCCTTTTCCATCTAGTATTTATTTATTTATCTCATGTTGCACTCTGCACTTTACCAATAACACTGCTCCACCACACTGCTACACTTGAATCTACCTGGGCTGCTTTGTTCCGAACACCACGGATGAATGTACTGTCTGTCGTGCCGTCTGTTGTTGTCTGTCCTGTCTGCACTTGTTGCCCTGTTTTGTGTACTGTTTTGTGTATTGTGTCTTATGTTGTCTTGTGTCTTGTCTTGTGTGTAGCACCAGGGTCCTGGAGGAACGTTATTTCGTTTCACTGTGTACTGTGTATATGGCTGAAATGACAATAAAATCCTACTTGACTTGACTTGATATATATATATATATATATATATATATATATATATATATACACATCCATTTTCTGCCGCTTGTCCCAAACGGGATCGCAGGGGAGTGCTGGTGTCCAACCCAGCGCACACAGGGCGAGGACGGGGGACGCACCCTGGACAGGTCGCCAGCCCATCACAAGGAGAAGCGGGACGGGGACGGCACCTTGCTCAAGGGTACCTCAGGGCAACCTATTGGGAAGGGGTTCGAACCCCCAATCACGTGGCCGAACCTCTAGGCCACCGCTGCCCTATATATATATATATATACACAGTTGAGGCCAAAATTATTAGCAATGTCCACCAAGTTTAATTAGGATATTTTACTGATGAGTTGAAACAAGAAAGGGCAATAATTAGACATCCAAAATTATTAGCCCCCAGGCCATTAATAGTTAATAGTTTACCCTTTCTGAGCCACAACTGACAATCTCTTAGAGTAGTTCTTTACTAGGTTCGCACAGGTCTCCAGAGGGATTTTGGCCCATTCTTCCATTGCAAATTGTTCTAGCTGGTCCAAATTGCATGGTTTCTGAGCATGGACATTCACTTTGAGCACCCACCACAGATTCTCAATAGGACTGAGGTCTGGGCTCTGTGTGGGCCACTCCAGGATCTTGGTTTTGGTATCCTTGAGGAACTGTTGGACTAATTGAGATATATGCTTTGGGTCATTGTCTTGTTGGAAGACCAAGCAATGACCTAAGCCTAGACTATGAGCAGATTTCTGCATATTCTCCCTCAAAATGTCAAAATAATTTTCTGTTTTCATGATGCCATGCACCTGATCAAGGCTCACTGTGCCTGAGGCTGCAAAACAGCAAAACAGCAAAACAGCCCCACAGCATGATGCACCCACCACCATGTTTAACTGTGGGAACTGTGTTCCTAGGGTTGAAGGCCTCTCCCTTTCTTCGCCAAACATAAGCAACAAACAGTTCCAGTGCCCAAACAGTTCCAGTTAAGTCACATCAGACCAAAGCACAGACTTCCAAAACTCATCTTTACCTTTCAAATGTTCACGAGCACTCCTCCTTGAACCACCACCTTATCATGGTGGAGGGGTTTGCGTGTCCCAATGATCCTGGGAGCTATGATGTCAGGGGCTTTATGCCCCTGGTAGGGGCACCCAAGGCAAACAGGTCCTAGGTGAGGGAGGAGACAAAGAGCGGTTCAGACCTCTTAGATGAGAACCAATTATGGAAGACGTTTTCACTCGCCCGGACGTGGGTCACCGGGGCCTCCCTCTGGAGCCAGGCCTGGAGGTGGGGCCCGATGGCGAGCGCCTGGTGGTCGGGCCTTTACCCATGGGGCCCGGCCGGGCACAGCCCGAAGAGGCAACGTGGGTCCCCCTTCCCATGGGCTCACCACCTGTGGGAGGGGCCAAAGAGGTCGGGTGCACTGTGAGCTGGGCGGTGGCCGAAAAAGGGGGCCTTGGCGGTCCGACCCTCAGCTGCAGAAGCTGGCTCTAGGGACGTGGAATGTCACCTCTCTGGTGGGGAAGGAGCCTGAGCTAGTGCGCGAGGTTGAGAAGTTCCGGCTAGATATAGTTGGACTCACCTCGATGCACAGCTTGGACTCTGGAACCAGTCTCCTTGAGAGGGGCTGGACTCTTTTCCACTCTGGAGTTGCCACCGGTGAGAGGCGGCGAGCAGGTGTGGGCATACTTATTGCCCCACGGCTTGGGGCCAGTACATTGGGGTTTACCCCGGCAGATGAGAGGGTGGCGGCCCTCCGCCTTTGGGTCGGGGGACGGGTCCTTAGTGTTGTCTGCGCTTATGCGCCAAACAGCATTCTGGACTACCCACCCTTTCTGCGGTCTCTGGAGGGGGCGCTAGAGAGCGTCCCTCCTGGTGACTCCATCGTTCTGCTAGGGGACTTCAATGCTCACGTGGGTAATGACAGTGACACCTGGAAGGGTGTAATTGGGAGTAATGGCCCCCCCGATCTGAACCAGAGCGGTGTTCTGTTATTGGACTTTTGTGCTCGTCACGGATTGTCCATAACGAATACCATGTTCAGGCATAAGGATGTCCACATGTGCAGCTGGCACCAGGAGACCCTAGGCCGCAGTTCGATGATCGATTTTGTGGTCGTGTCGTTGGACTTGCGGCCCCATGTCTTGGACACTCAGGTGAAGAGAGGGGCGGAGCTGTCAACTGACCATCACCTGGTGGTGAGTTGGCTTCGTTGGTGGGGGAGGATTCCGGTCAGGCCTGGTAGGCCCAAACGCATCGTGAGGGTCTGCTGGGAACGTCTGGCAGAGTCCCCTGTCAGGACAAGCTTCAACTCCCACCTCCGTCAAAGCTTTAACCACATCCCGGGGGAGGTGGGGGACATCGAGTCTGAACGGACTATGTTCCGCGCCTCCATTGTCAAGGCGGCTGACCGGAGCTGTGGCCGGGAGGTGGTCGGTGCCTGTCGCGGTGGCAACCCTAGAACCCGTTGGTGGACACCAGTGGTGAGGGATGCCATCAAGCTGAAGAAGGAGTCCTACCGGGCCTTTTTGGCCAGTGGGGCTCCAGAGGCAGCTGATAGGTACCGACAGGCCAAGCAGAATGCGGCTCTGGTGGTTGCTGAGGCAAAAACTCGGGCATGGGAGAAGTTTGGAGAGGCCATGGAGAAGGACTTCCAGACGGCTTCGAGGAAATTCTGGTCCACCATCCGGCGTCTCAGGAGGGGAAAGCAGTGCACAGTCAACACAGTGTATAGTGGGGATAGTGCGCTGCTGACCTCGACTCGGGATGTTGTGGGTCGGTGGGGGGAGTACTTCGAAGACCTCCTTAATTCCACCAACATGCCTTCCGAGGAGGAAGCAGAGCCTGGGGACATAGAGGTGGACTCTTCCATCTCTGGGGCTGAGGTTGCCAAGGTGGTCAAAAAGCTCCTTGGTGGCAGGGCTCCGGGAGTGGATGAGATCCGCCCAGAGTTCCTCAAGGCTCTGGATGTTGTAGGACTGTCATGGCTGACACGCCTCTGCAACATCGCATGGACATCGGGGACGGTGCCTCTGGATTGGCAAACTGGGGTGGTGGTCCCCCTCTTTAAGAAAGGGGACCGGAGGGTGTGTTCCAACTATCGAGGGATCACACTTCTCAGCCTCCCGGGGAAAGTCTGTTCAGGGGTCCTGGAAAGGAGGGTCCGTCGGATAGTCGAACCTCGGATCCAGGAGGAGCAATGTGGTTTTCGTCCAGGTTGCGGAACAGTGGACCAGCTCTACACCCTTAGCAGGGTCCTGGAGGGTGCATGGGAGTTTGCCCAACCAGTTTACATGTGCTTTGTGGACTTGGAGAAGGCATTTGAGTCCCTCGGGGGCTCCTGTGGGGGGTACTCCGGGAGTATGGGGTATCGGATTCCCTGCTAAGGGCTGTCCGGTCCCTGTACAACCGGTGTCAGAGCTTGGTCCACATTGCCAGCAGTAAGTCAGACCTGTTCCCGGTGAGGGTTGGACTCCACCAGGGCTGCCCTTTGTCACCGATCCTGTTCTTAATTTTTATGGACAGGATTTCTAGGCGCAGCCAGGGCGTTGAGGGGGTCCAGTTTGGTGGGCTCAGGATTGGGTCACTGCTTTTTGCAGATGACGTTGTCCTGTTGGCCTCATCATGCCGTGACCTTCAGCTCTCTCTGGATCGGTTCACAGCCGAGTGCGAAGCGGCTGGGATGAGAATCAGCACCTCCAAATCTGAGGCCATGGTCCTCAGTCGGAAAAGGGTGGAATGCCCTCTCAGGATTGGGAGTGAGACCTTGCCCCAAGTGGAGGAATTTAAGTATCTTGGGATCTTGTTCACAAGTGAGGGTAAAATGGAGCGGGAGATCGACAGGCGGATTGGGGCAGCTTCTGCAGTAATGCGGGCTCTGCATCGGTCCGTCATGGTGAAGAAGGAGCTGAGCCAGAAGGCAAAGCTCTCAATTTACCAGTCGATCTACGTTCCCACCCTCACCTATGGTCACGAGCTGTGGGTAGTGACCGAAAGAACGAGATCGCGAATACAAGCGGCCGAAATGAGTTTCCTCCGCAGGGTGTCTGGACACTCCCTTAGAGATAGGGTGAGAAGCTCAGTCATCTGGGAGGGGCTCAAAGTAGAGCCGCTGCTCCTCCGCATCGAGAGGAGTCAGATGAGGTGGCTCGGGCATCTGATTAGGATGCCCCCTGGACGCCTCCCTGGTGAGGTATTCCGGGCACGTCCCACCGGAAAGAGACCCCGGGGAAGACCCAGGACACGCTGGAGAGACTATGTCTCTGAGCTGGCCTGGGAACACCTCGGGATCCGCCCGGAGGAGCTGGAAGAAGTGGCTGGAGAAAGGGAAGTCTGGGCATCCCTGCTGGAGCTGCTGCCCCCGCGACCCGACCTCGGATAAGCGGAAGAAAATGGATGGATGGATGGATGTTCACGAGCAAACCTCAGTCGGGCTGTGATGTGCAGCTCTTTGAGTAAAGGGGTTCTTCTGGGACGATGGCCCTGAAGCCCACCACAATGAAGAGCCCTCACAACTGTTTTCCTTGAAACAACTCCAGAAAAGGCCAGGTCAGCAAGAATCATCTTGGCAGATGTCCGGGGCTCCTTGCTGACATCTCTGACTATTTTCCTCTCCAGAGTTCTTGAAATCTTGCGCTTACGGCCACGGCCAGGTTTGTTTCTTACAGAATCTGTCTCTTTGTGCTTGGCAATGATGCAACGTACAGCAGTTCTAGACACTGTGAATCGCTTGGAAATGGCAGTGTAGCCTTCCCCCTTATCATGAGCCTCTACTATCTTCTTTCTTAGCCCCAGATTGATTTCCTTTGTCTTTGGCATGGTGAGTAACAGTAGTCCCTCTCATGTGTTCAAGTGCCCTGTTCTTTGGAGTCTTTTATGCTGACTGAATGTTGTTAGAAGCCAGTTGACTGCAGGTGTTGTTAGGAAGCCAACTGACGGCACAGGTGTGGTTTCAAAATTGATTGGTAAATTAATGTAGGTGTGTTTTAAAAGCAAGCATTCACATGGGGCTAATATTTTTGACCACCCCATATTTTACTTTATTTGATATAAAGCCTAGGCTTTTATTTGATATAAAGCCTAAAAATGTATTTTATATTACAAAATGTACCAAAAGTTACTAAATAGCACTGGTGAATGTTTGCTTATATCAAGTTTCATCAATGCTGCAAACATTGGGAAGAAGTTTAGAAAAATGCTCCATAATTCCTGGGGGACTAATAATTTTTGGCCTCAACTGTATATATATTCGTTGTACAAAAGACAACATTCTCATTTCTAACTGTGTAATACAGTTGTGAGCCCAAGATCTATCATTTTAGAATATTCACTTTTATTAAACTTTACATGCTTATTTAAAACCCTGGGAAGATTACAGATGAATTTCTTAAAATATTACGTAAAGCTGAATTTCTAATTTTGTGCTGTAAAATGGTCTTAAAATTTCTTTTTTAATAGTAATAGTAGTAATAGTTTTTTTCTCTTTAATTATATAGCAAGGCAATCATCTTTCCTTCTTCAATTGTGTGTTATCACCATAAGTCAAGTCAAGTAGGATTTTATTGTAAAATAAACACCATGAACACAAAATCTTCCAAAAGCTTATTACCTCAGAGAGATAATAAGGATTTTGCAACTTCTATGAAAATGTGTCTCTAGAGTAGTGGTTCTGGGAAGTCAGGAGGTCAGCATGTTAGTAATAAAGGGAATATAATGCAGCAAAAGGTGGCAGCTGCCTCAGGTCTGTGAGCACTAAATTATGCCATAGGCAATTAGGCATTGGCTGTTGTACTCTAGTGCTAGCTAGTCAGACTTGAAAACTGACAGTGAACCAGCTGAGTCTTTTGCTCAATAAATCAGTCACAAGGGAGATTACTTACACTGTAACAGAAAAAAGAAGCCTTGAGGCTCTTACTAGAGCCATTGTCTTATATCTAGGAAAGTACAGTGTGAATTCAGACTGATAATGCAGCCTGCACTTAACAATAAGATGTTGTAGCATTAGCCTGTTGAACGGGGTGTGTTGCCTGAGTTAACTGAGTTAACTCCTAGCTAGGGTGTCTTTAGCAATACATTCAGAAACTTTGGCTCAGGCCACTTATAGTCTACCCTAAGTCCATATAAAAAAGTATCATTTGGAAAGTGTAAATGGGGAAAGTGTGTTACTATCTCTATTTATAAAAATTATGACGCTGCTTTAGTGTTAAATGTACTTAAAAAGCTGAGAGCATAAGCTTATTGATTTGTTTCATGAAATAAAATAAAAATGAGAACTGAAGTCTATTCCTATTCACATGATTTCCTCTTTGCAAAGGTAGCTTACAAAACAAACAAAATAAAAATGAATTAATTTCAGCTTTCAGCTTGTTACATAGACATATCAATATAGACCCTACATATGCACAGAAATATGATAAACCAGAATAAAAGACAGATTTCTTTTTATTTTATTGCTTTTCTCAACATCAAAAGGTTAAAGCTATCAGGATACTAAGGATTGTTGTTGGCTCCAAGCAGCAGGCATCTGAGAGTATGAAAACACTGCTTTCCCCCCCTTCCCCCTTTTGTTCCTAAATAGCACACTAGGTAGTTATGTAAGCAAAAAAAAAAAGCCTCAGAGCAACAACAATGGTACTTGATAATGAACACATGATTATTGCAAAACCCTAAATGCATCTTTGCAATACGACACCACTGCAAAAAAACTTCCCTGGACCTGTGGAGATTTCTCATGCTAAGCCTCTACTTTATGAAAATGTACTTTGCAACATGTAAGGATATTTGTGATGCAGAATTTATTCCAGTGTCACGGTGTGGTGTTGAGGGCTGGACGACAACGCAGAGCCGAGAGCTTCGTACTGGACTTTAATGACTGACAATGTGCACAGAACTCAAAGCTAAACATAACAAACGTAACAAGTGTAAAACATAAGAAATAATCTCACAGTGCGCACACAGAATGACCAGCGCCCTGGTCTGATTCATTGGGGCTTATAAAGCCAGCCCCGATGAGGCACACCTGGCACCCAATGCCCAGGTGTGCACAATCAGAGCAGGGCGCCCTCTACTGGCACAGGATCATTACAGTACCCCTCCCCAAAGGCGCCTACTCCCAGGGCGCCAGACCCTGCCTCCTTAGAAGCAGGACCTGTCTCAATTCAAGAAAGTGAACGACAGCTTCTGCACTGTAGATTCTGTGATGAGAGATGTGAAGAACAAGGATGGCAGGGGTTGGAAGCTGAGTTTGAACTATGTGAAAAAGCCTACCTCTTTGAACTCTGTAAAATCTGTGTTTAGCTCTCGTCCAGGTTCCATCAAGGCAAGGCATTCCACTGAGTCAGGCGATTCCTCCAGTGACTCCAGGGTCGAGTCCAGGCAACAGATAAAGAAGTGGACTGAACTTCTAGGATTCCCCTCACCACCGCCAGCTGCCTGGACATGGCTAGTCAGAGGTCCCTTTGTGTTGAAGTGTTTTGTGGACCTGACCATATGCCCCATAAAGGGACTTTTTTTTTGAAGAATGTTTTTTGTTCTTGGCCTCCCCCCAGAGGTTTGGCTATGTTTTGGCGCTTGGGGAGCCGCGCCTTTTGGGGGGGGATTCTGTCACGGGTGAGGTGTGTTTTGGGCACGGTAGAGGGCGCTCTGTTCTGACTGAGCACACCTGAGCTCATGAAGACACAGGTGTGCTTCATTGGGGCTGACTATTTAAGCCCCGATAAGTCAGAACAGAGCACGGCTCATTCGTTAGGCTAAGCCTACATGGAATGGTGGTTTTGGTATCACTTGGTTGTTTGGTAACTTGGTTTAGACTGCAGTTCCTTAGTTTGAGTTAGAACTGCAGTCCTTGGATCTTGTTTTGTTAATATAGTTAATAAAGTTATGTTCCGAACTCCTGGCTCAGCGTCGGCGTCCTTCCTGCACCCCGCCACTGTTACATCCAGAGACACTGAGATTTAGCAAGGAGTATGTTCCATAAAAAGAAAAATGTCCTCTTTTAACAACCCAATATCTCCAAGGCATGAATAAAACATGCCTCATCATTCAACAAAACTGGGTTTGAGCAATCATTTACATTATTTACATGAGGTTGCCAATGTGTTCATTGTGAAAGATGCTATCTCTCTGCAGTTCAACATAAGATATAATGAGGAATATTGAACAGTCTCACTTTGACAAATAGAGCCTGTTTATTAAACACGTTAGTTTCAATCTATGATGCTGTCCAGTTTTCCAAAGAAACAAACATGGTCACCAGCTCTAAGCTACCAATTTCAAGCTTTAAAATATGGAAGTGCTTAATCATTACAAGATATTTATAAATATCTTGAAAATAGTTGTTTATCATCATATGTAATGTTAGCAGATTTAACATTAATACAAGAAAAGAAAGGGAACAGAAAGAAATACTCATGATAATACAATATAGTAACATTTTCATCCTATTTTAATTGAAAACTTGTGATGTTCTCTTCACAAGCTATAAAAACATTACTTTCTCTTTAAATGGGAAAGGTGCTTGAGGGAAGCAACAAAGTTGAAATACTGATGATACTACACGTTAGCTTCACTGACATTCAGTGACTTTAGAAAACTGAGTGAAACTAAGAGCTGGAACCTTACAATTTAGATAAGTCCAACTGACAAGTGATCTTGACCCAAAATGCATTACCACATTAATCATAAAGCAACAAACGGAGTATTTACTATTCCCATGGGGCCTAAGATGGGTGTATAATAAAGGAAAAATGTGATAGAAAGCATAAGAAAATGGTGCTTTTTCATTGTAATGACACTGCTTTTTAGATTTCTTTTTTTATTGTTTAAGAAATCATTGGCTCTGATTGATGCCAAATGGAGCAGTTTCATCAGAACCTGGCTCAAGATGACATTGTAGTACAAATTACAGTTCAGTATATATATAGTATAAGTATTATTTTATTCTTTCATTTATTTTTATTTCAATTATTTTAGTTAAGAATAAGTTATGATGCCATCCTTTGTTACCACGACCTCACCACAACTGTTAGTTTCAACATCTTCAACATTACAACTGCACACACTCACAAGCTTCACAACGAAAGGGATTAAATGTCATTCAGTAGACCACAATTGGGTCTCCTAAAGCAGAAGTTAATACATAAGCCATTATACATTGTAAAGATTGGAATTAATCTCTGTCGACATTAGGGATGTTCCAGCACACAAATATTTCAGGTCTTCTGCCATTTCAGGTCATGATTCATTGCTACACCTTACTGACACCATACACACAAAATTTCCAGTATGTCAGTTTTACAACAATGGTGAGAACAGCCCACTATCTAAATAATATGTAGTCAAAAGTGTTGTGGTGATGAAAGAAAAGCTGAAATTAGCATAGAAATATAGTAGACCTAAAAGTAAGAAAAGAGTCTGCAACTGTATCAAAAATACACTCTTCACAGGCATTGACAATGTGTTGTGATCTAAGGGGTTGTATAGGTAAGTTGAGCAATCAGTTCACTAGTTTGTGATGTGGTTAAAGCCTCAACTACAGAAGCAGAAAAATGTAGTATGTACTTATATATGATAATACAATTTAGATTAACTAATTATTACATTAATAATTTAAGGTGTCATCATATCTTATCAAAGCAGAGAATTTGTGAATCTTTTCAAGTGGCAAGTGAGAGACAGTAAAATTATTGGTTTCTTAAAAATTAACAATCAGTATACAATTTTGTGCTGTTCAAGATGGAAATAAAGAAATATGCATCCAATTTACTGCAGTGGGCTAATATATTAAGTGCATTTGGTTTTAGTAAGATTTCAATGCATTTACTGAATAATTATAATGAATAATGATAAACTGAACAGGCAGCTTTTATCCTCCCTGTTTTATGACTCATTTCCTTTTCATCTGGGAAATTACACTGGCACATACTTGGAAAAAGGCCAGCTGTATCACACCCTGATACACTTTCTAATTTTTTGCCTGCTTTGTCTCGATGACTCATCTTTTGGTGTTACATAAGGTAATCAGTTAAAGTCAATTTATGCCCCTAAATTTACCTTTCACCAGAAGCAGTATTCTGCCACACAAGTGTAACCAAGGCATCTTACTTTTGAGAGCAAAGTTGAGAGCAAGGCCATAGCATGTGACAAGTGAGGAATAATGTTCAGAGAGGCCTTATTTTTCATTGCCTCAGGCTTGGCACACAATATAGTAGTTCAAACTATATTGTTATACTATCTAATCAGTGGTGGTTAAAGAACTGGTCCCAGGATCAGAATATCGTGGGTTCGAATCCAAAACCGGAAGGTTGCCCTGGGGTACCCTTGAGCCATGTACAGCCCACATCACTGCTCCCCGGGAGCTTTCAACAGCTGCCCCCTGCTGCACGTGTTTGTGTGTGGGTTAAATTTAGAGGTGTATTTTAATTGTGGTTCACTGTGTGTTGTGCCGTGTACTCACAATGACAAGAATGGTTACTTTCATTTTCACTTTAAAATACATTCACTGCCAGATAAGCAGAGCATTCACAAAGTAAAAAAAAACAGCAATTGAAAATGACAAGTAAAGGTAGAGTTTTTAAAGAGTAAAATGGATATTTCAATATACAATTGAGGTCAAAATTATTAGCCCCCCTTATGAAATTAGACAACACTCTTGATTTCTCCATGAAAATGACCATTAACAACAAGTGTTTGTTATTTTGGAAACAAACACACTATAAAAAAACAATGTCCATTAAGTTTTAAGTATATTTTATTGATACACCGAGTTGAAACAAGAAAGGGCAAAAATTAGACATCCAAAATTATTAGCCCCCTAGCCATTAATAGTCAATAGTGTACCCTTTCTGAGCCACAACTGACAACAATCTCTTAGAGTAGTTCTTTAATACAACCTTTTTCTTTCTTTACAACCTTTTAGGTTGAGAGAGGTCTCCAGAGGGATTTTGGCCCATTCTTCCATTGCAAATTGTTCTAGCTGGTCCAAATTGCATGGTTTCCAAGCATGGACATTCACTTTGAGCACCCACCACAGATTCTCAATAGGACTGAGGTCTGGGCTCTGTGCGGGTCACTCCAGGAACTTGGTTTTGGTATCCTTGAGGAACTGTTGGACTAATTTTGATGTATACTTTGGGTCATTGTCTTGTTGGAAGACCTAGCAACGACCTAAGCCCAGACTATGAGCAGATTTCTGCATATTCTCCCTCAAAATGTCAAGATAATTTTCTTTTTTCATGATGTCATGCACCCGAACAGGGCTCCCTGTGCCTGAGGCTGCAAAACAGCCCCACAGCATGATGCTCCCACCACCATGTTTAACCGTGGGAACTGTGTTCCTAGAGTTGAAGGCCTCTCCCTTTCTTCGCCAAACATAAGCAACAAACAGTTCCAGTGCCCAAATAGGGGTTCTTCTGGGACAATGGCCCTGAAGCCCACCACAATGAAGAGCCTTCACAACTGTTTTCCTTGAAACATCAACTCCAGAAGAGGCCAGGTCAGCAACAATCATCTTGGCAGACACTGTGAATCGCTTGGAAATGGCAGTGTAGCCTTCCCCCTTATCATGAGCCTCTACTATCTTCTTTCTGAGCTCCAGACTGATTTCCTTTGTCTTTGGCATGGTACAGTGCCCTGTTCCTTGGAGTATTTTTATGCTGATTGAATGTTGTTCGGAAGCCAGTTGACTGCAGGTGTTGTTAGGAAGCCAACTGACTGCACAGGTGCGATTTCAAAGCTGATTGGTGAATTACTGTAGCAAACATTCACATGGGGCTAATATTTTGACTACCCCATTTTTTACTTTATTTGATATAAAGCAAGCCTAAAAAAGTATTTTATATTACAAAATGTACCAAAAGTTACTAAATAGCACTGGTGAATGTTTGCTCATATCAAGTTTCATCAATGCTGTAAACATTGGGAAGATGTTTAGAAAAATGTTCCATAATTCCTGGGGGCTAATAATTTTGGCCTCAACTGTATTTGCTATCATAACCCTTGGTTCTCAAAATATTTTTATAAGGAAGGCCAATATGCTGAGTTTTTTACATGACTGTTTACATTTTGAAAATTGAATTTTGCTGGATTTTTTGTGGAAGACCTCTTACCATCTTAACTGTATTAAAAAAAGATAGCTCTATTACCAAAATAGTCAGTTAATTCAAATCTAGAATAAAAGAAAATGATAACTCTGATGGTAAGCTTTTGTATCTAATCCTTTAGAATCCTAATAGTTTAGGGTACTAAAGATTGTTTTCCTCATCCACATTTTGTGACCTTTGCTGATGGTTATTTGGGCATGGCCTAAAGCTTAAAAATGCAACCTCACACACACTTTCAGAGTCTTGCACCCAAACATTTTCTCTGTTTAACACTCTTTTTCTTTCTCTGGCTCTTAATGCTCTCATTCTCAGAAAAAAGGGTCTTTCCAAAGATAGAAAACATACACCTGTGAATATCATAGTAACAGAGCCTCCTGAAGAGGTAGAGCTCACCCAAATCAAAACTCATATTGCCTTCGCAATCAGGTGGGTGTTTGGCAATGCCAGAGAAGAAAGAACAGTTATCAGGGAAAAAAAGTGCTTAAACTGCATCTTTGTATTTGGAGTAAGGCCATCGAAGGCCTATAACAGCTGTCTCAGAAATCTGAAATAATCCTTTTTTTAAACCTAAATTAAGAAATAAATAAGGAAAGAAATAGAGGCAAATAGTTGTGCAGCATTTTACTCTTGTATACCTGATGCACAAACAGCCTTTAATAAGTTTCTCTCAAAAACTTCACTTAATATTTTATTATACAGATTTAAGAGTTTAGCAGATTATACATGGTAGATTATACATGAATAATATACTGATCTCAAGAGTTGCTTGAGATAGCTGTTTGCTTTGAAAACTGAGCACAGTCAGTGAGCTGACGGAAATTAATTAGGCCTTGAAAGTGGCAATATGGTTAACTCACCATATTTACTTGTAGTGGTCCAGAACCAGGCCTGAGCAGTTTTTTCTGACTGGCCCCGGTGTTTCCATTCCGCAGCTGGACAGTGGCTGACTGTGGGACACATCCACCTGTGGAGCAGAAGAACATGAAAGATAAGTATAAGTATTGAATCTCTGGCTTATGATGGGGCTGAAGTCTATCCCAGTTCTCACAGGTCGAAAGGCAGAGAAACACTGGACAGGTCGCCAGTCTATCGCAGGCAGATACACAGACAAACACTCAAACACAGACTCATACCTAGGGGGGCAATTTAGCATCTACAATCCACCTGAAGTGGACGTCTTTGGAGTGCAGGAGGAAACCATAGTACCTGGAAGAAAACCATGCATACACAAAGAGAACAAAACCTCACACAGAGACCCAGTCTTCACAAACTTCACAGACACCCTGGACCTTCTCCCTGTGAGGAGACAGCGGTGCCCACTGTGTCACTGTGCCACCTACAAAGTGTTAAATTACATATAATATTGTTAATTGGTATACCAAACACTTATCAAATGTGAATGAAATGTCAAATCTTTTAAATATTTTCAAGAATTTCTAAATTATTTAATGAAAAAATGCAAGTTTCACGTCTTTGACACAGTCTGTCGTGCCTGTGGTTTGCCTGTGGTCATGCCGAGTGGGCACGACAGATGGTGCTCTGTTCTGACTGAGCACACCTGGGCTCATGGAGAAACAGGTGTGCTTCATTGGGGCTGCTATTTAAGCCCCAATGAGTCAGAACAGAGCGCGGTTCATTAACGAGGCAAAGCCTTACAGTTAATGGTGGCATATTTGGTTCTGTATTTTAGTTTATGTTTAGTTACATTCCGGAATACTGGATCTGCACTGACGTCCTTCCCACACCCGCCACCGTTACAGCAATGAACCGCCGGTACCTGGACATCGCGAGCCTTGAAAGCTGGTGTGAGGAGCAAGAGCGGACACTTGGAGCCATGGTGGCAGGCCTCAGGGCTAAGCATGGCGTGCTGCGTGTTCGCTGGAGCTCCGTGAGCAGAGCGCAGGCGCGCAGAGCGCAACCACCATGGAGCTCTCACGATGGCTGGACCTGCTGGTGCGCTCAATCCGGCTCGCTCCCTCGCTGGATACCAACGAGTGGCTGGAGGAGTACGACCAGATTAAGCAAGCACTGCTGGCCGTAGTAGCCGTGATGGGGCGGAAGGAGGAACCTTCATCTGTTTCCCCCCCCCACACTGCTCGTAGATCCTCACCAGCTACAATGTGTGATTCACAGCGGGAAAATGGCAGAGAAAGCACCATGCGTGAATCACAGCAGGAAAATGGCGGAAAATACGCCATGCGTGAATCACAGCGAGAAAATGGCAGAGAAAGCCCCATGCGTAAATTACAGCGGGAAGATGGCGGAGAAAGCACCATGCATGAATCACGTGTCTTTTTCTGCCTGCATCATGGTAGGCGGGGGTTCGGTGACGGTTGGCGTCATGCAACGTGGAAGGACAGCGGAGAATGCCATCCGCGTCATTCAAAGTGGGACGCTGGTAGTGAGAGCCCCCTGTGCCGTTCCACACAGGATGTTGGCGGTAAACGCCCCCTGCGCCATTCAACACGGGAAGACGGTTAAGAAGGCCGCCCACGACAGGGAAAGCAGGAAGTTGGCAAAGAAGGCTGCCCGTGACACGGAGAGCGGGAAGTCGGCAGAAAATGCTCTAAAATGCTCCCTGCGCCGTGCAACATGGGAGGTCGACCCAGAAGGCCCTCCGCATGGAAAGCGGCATCAAGGAGTCGACCCTCAAACCCAGCACCACTAACCCAACTGTCAGGAAGGAGGCAGCGAAGGAGCAGCTCCAGGTTAGTGGAAATGATGTGAGAATCAGTGAACTGACATTGCAAATCCAAAGATTGGAACAAACGCTTTAGGAATCTGAGAAGGTATGGCTGTCTGTTCTGGGTGAAGAAAGACAGGCCAAGATTCTTTTTGCCGAGCAGCTCCAGGAAATGGAGGCTGAGCTCACCGCCAAGGATCAGGAAATCTGTGCACAGAACCTGGATCTTGAGGTTTTGAATGTAAAGTTAAGGGATGCTACACAGTCCAATTATCAAGTCTCAGAGAAGCTCCAGGAGATTTTGACCAGCACTCAAGTCATGGAAAAGGAGAATAGTGAACTGAGACACATTTTACATGAACTGGAGGCGAAGTGTAAAAGATTGGAAGATGACAGTGTCTCCCTACATGTCATGAATCACCAGCTGCAGGAGAGCAACCAGTCAGAGGTATGTTCCCTTCAGGAGGAGTTAACGGGGAAGTTAAAGTTAATAGGGAACTAGAGGAAAAGCAGGCTGGTTATCTGGAATATGAAAAGGACTGTGAAGACCAGAGAGAACAGACCATGTGGTTAACTGAGAGTTTGAACAGTACCCAGGAGAAACTAAGGAATGGATCAGAAAAGCTCAGACAGGCCAATATAGACCATAAGGCACTTCTCATGGACATTCACCAGAGAGATGAACAGATCAGCTACATGACCATTCAGATCACTCAACAAGAGGAGTTGCTGACAAAGCTCAACCAGCAGCTAACAGAGAGAAGCCTCTATGTTTAGATGACCATTGTCACAAATATGTTTAAATTTAATTGAAAAAATTTAATTGAAAAAATAAGAATATTAATTCTAAAGTTCACAATTCTAAAGTTCAAATTTCTATAGTTTTAATGGAAAAAATGCCAAGAAAATCCCAGATTGTGGTCTAAGACTTTTGGTCACCTCTTTATCATTTCACTGCCTATGTCTTAGAATTTATACAAGTGAAATAATATGTATGATGTATATATGTAACATGCATTAAAACAACTTTGTTTCACTGGATTTAACTAAAACATTATAGCTACTCCTAAAGCAAATATAGAAAGTTAATAGACATTCCCAACAGCAAAACCTCCACAGTGTCCATGATCAAATACTACAAACAAAACCCACAATTTCTGTGCTGTTTTCCTGTTTGTTTAATACAGTAATAACATACCAATAACAAGTATAAAAGATAAAGACCCAATGTAGCATACATATTTTTCAAATATATAGAGTGTTTTTTTGTAATATACTTATAAAATTTTGGCATCTGAATAGAGTAATCAGCAAACCTCTCCCCCTTCCTTTTTAGGTTTGTTCCAATGGGATGGAACACTGCACTCCTCTGTTGCTTTTGCCATGTCAGTTTGACCACTTGTTAGGCCTTGAAGGCTGTTATTTTTTAGGTAATTATTTTTGGTTTTCCAGAGGCTTAGATGCTGAAAGTTTGTTCCACATTGAAGGCCACTGCTGAGGTGATAAGTCCATGCTGTGCCCACCAGAGGGGACTTGGCAGATTCACACACATTCCACAAATTTTTCTCCAAGCCCATCCATGGTGACTGATATTGTCTAATTATCTTCTACTTCATGGGGCCATTCATGATCTAACAAGTATGTTTAAGAATTAACTTTCTAAACCATTCCAATACCTTGTAATGGAGGTCTACAAAGTAGGATGACAACAGTGCATTCCTTAACACTCTCCAACAGAAATCCTGTTGGCCAGTTCAGCAGTTCAGCATTTCAAGTTGTGTATTTCAAATAAACAATGCTTCTGTTAGATAACAATAGCATAGCACAGGGTGGTGGTGGTCTAGTGGTAGGGTGCTTGCCTATGGACCTATGGCTCAAGAGGTCCCAGGTTTGAATCCCACCTCTAGCACTACCACCACTGGGTCCCTGAGCAAGACCCTTAACCCAAAGTTGCTCCAGGGCGACTGTCCCTGTAATTAGGATATGGAAGTCACTCTGGATAAGAGCGTCTGCTAAATGCCGTAAATGTAAATGTATTGTTAGTATAATAGTGTCAACATTGGCAGCATAAAGACAGCAAACATGAAAAGGCATCCAAATCAAGCTCTAAGCATGGGAATAACATAAACATAAAATGGATTTGCCAAGAGAGAAAATCTGAGAAAGTTCCCACAAGAATATAATTTATAATAAAATATAATATAGAATTTAAAAGTTTTAGTTTCTGTTGCATATTCTAGCTTTTAAATGTGACTGCTGACACATTTTCAGGATTTGAGCCAGCAAATAACTATTTAACATTTCTGATCATATTACATTTTTACTGCCAGTTTTATCAGTGAGTGTTTTTACACTACAGAAGTGCCAAACCACTCATTGTCACCGTGACCACTGAACCCCGGCCATGGCTACGGTCCCACTCCCCGGAGTTTTGAACTGGAGCTTCTACCTTACCCGCACCAATCACACCTAATCCCCCGCACCTGGCACCAGGCATTTAAGGCTTGCCAGCCCAACGCAGTATCGCCTTGTTCACTGTTGTGTGTCTTTTTGCCTAGTTTCTTGAGACAGTTGTTTTGATCAGATTAAAGAACCCTGAAGTCTGCCACGCGCTTGTGCCTCTCTTTCCTTGTAAAGATGACACTCATACTCTGAAGTAATTTGGTTTTGGCATTTTGTTTTTCTCTGCTTCTGCCAAATGTACTATAAAATTGAAAAGCAATTCTGTTGAAGATGCATGTATAAAATTATATTTTGGTACTACTTCTTTCAACACTATAGGTTTAATAAAAAATTTTAAGATGCTTTAAAAATGCTATATTTCTACAGAACATGTACAAATTCTTTAAAAAATGAGAAAGCTGCATGACATGACAATGTATAACATTGAGGATGAATTTAAAATAAAATTAACATTGGGAATGTTGTGTATTTAAAAATCATGACCAAAATCCAATAAATAGAGGTTATCTATAATTTAATAACTTTTAATATATAATTTAAATAATTACACTGTACTTTTTATTTTTTCCAATATTTTTAAGTATTCTAACAGCATACCTGCTGAGGCTAGCAGCTCTGGCAGGCCGGCTGCCTCCAGTCTGGTTAAGGAACTCTGGGGAAGAGGCAGTGAACGGCATCTCTGGAGCACCACCTTAAAAGGAGGGTCTTGGGGAGACATGCCAAGGGGACGAGAAAGGGCCTGAAATGCACTTGATAAAATTAGACACCAAGCACCATGAGGCTCCCATAAAACTACAAAATATCAGTTTGGTATTGAGTCAAATGGTAAAACAAATAATTTATATTTATTTTATCTTCAGGTGAGTAGATGAATCAAAGCAGGGAATGACTTAAGGTGATGTAAGTGGAATTGGCAGTGAGAGTGGACAAGCGAAAAAAACAATGAAAAAATTGATGCAAAAATATTACACAATTGCATGCTTATTGTTGGGAGGGCATTCTGAGCTGGTATGAGGTTTACAATAAGAAAATGCAAGCAGGCAGATGTTATATCTCCAAGCTGTTAGTGATATGTTTGTGAGGGTGTTCAGATTAATCCTCGCCAGTGATACACTTTTTAAGCAGGGTATTCACATATTCTTAGCGCACAAAATAAAAAGTTGCATAATGGAAACACATTTATGATTTTCTGTAAGTGGTCTCACTTTAACTGAGGTCAAGCTAAGGTACCTAAGTAGAGAATTCTATTCAGGTGTTCATCCTTATCAATGCTGCTTGGGAATGTTTTTTGACATTTTAAGGATTTAGGAAGCATTTTTTGTAGAACAGGTCAACATAGCATGAAAATGTTAAAGGCCAAAAATTTTTAATTAATTGACCTGGTAATTTGGTCTATAAAATAATAGATAAAAAGAACCCAATTAAACAGTCAAGTCTGAGTGGGCATCTTGTTTTATTAAAAAGAGAATCATTCAGGAATCAGGAAACATTCCAAGTTTGATCTTTGCAGCACACGTTTATGGAAGCCCATTATTGCATGAACAAAGGAGATTTCTGACGACTTTTGTTGGTCGAAGCAAATTTCTAAAATGTTTGGATTCTATCAATAAATTGTGTACAAATGTAAGAATTCAAGACCACAAAGAACGGTAGAGCAACACAGATCACTCCAAGACTGTGTGTAGAAATGCTTAACAATTACCAAAACTGTTTTACTACATTTACTGCAGCACAAAAGTATGACATAAATACTAAAACTACTTCACAAACTTTTGCAGCTATTAGATATGTAACATCAGCTCATTTTCTCCACAAATAAATGGCCAGCTATAATATGTTTTACCTTGTTTGTTTAACTGGGACATTTATATGAAATTTTGGAACAAAATCTAAATCTAATGTATATAGAAAAAGTTTTTTTTAATGACTTTTTGTTTTTAGACAGTAATATACCAAGTGAAATTACAGTTATACATTGATTTTATTTCAGAAGTGATTACTAACTCTTCTTGAGAAATTAAAAGATAAATTTGTTTTGTCAACGTAGCTGTAGGCTGAATGAAGCTGGAGGGTTACAAACAGAAATAACATGATAGCTATTCAGTTTTAGTTGATTCATGTAAACTGTAATGACACAATTTTGTTATCAATCATTAAAATGATAAAATGATAAACTGATATTTTAGTGAATATGGTTTTGTTTGGCTAAGATATATATGAATTATAAATGCTTATGAATTTTTATGAATTACAAATGTAAGAAAAAACTAACTGAAATGTTTTTTAAATATAACTGAAGCCTGAAGACTGTCATGGAGCAATTTTCTTTAAAACCAAGTACAAATTAAAATGCTAACAATCGTTCTGTTCTCATAAACTGCCTGAGAAGATCTATGGCTTACTGGTTGTGGTTGCACTGGATTCAGTTGTACAAGTGCCCATCCCTCTATGACAGACTGCGGCCTTCTGAGAGAACGGGGCCTCCTGGGAAACAGCGGCTGAGGCATGCTGGAGCACCCTTGCCAGCCCCATAGTTGGGAATGCTCCTTCTCACCAGAAGAAGGAACCCCCTCCATAATGCTGGGAAACTGCACACTCGGCCCAGCCACACACATCGACACAGGCCTCAGTCGGGGTCTTTTTGGAGGGGGTACCCTCATTGCTCCAGAATTTCTATAACGTCCTGGACTTCCCTTGCAAAAGCCACCTGCTGAGGCCTATTTTTATGCATGTGGTTATGGGGGAAAGAAGAATTTGAGTGATCTGACTAAAGATGCAGGCAACAGTAGTTTCAACAAAAGTCTGCATTGTCAGCATTGTGGGGAGGAAAAAAATCTTAAACCTTTAAAGCTAATCATGCTTGAGCACTTCAACTTATTTAATGAGGGTAACAAGCATGAACAAAACTTCAAATAGTAACCCAGTTCAAGTTCAAAAGTAAAAAGGCTGCTGAACAAACTTACCTTAAAATGACCATGACTCATACCCATTAAAAGCCCAAGAGTGATTACAAATAACAAAATTCTCAGGTTGCTGACTTCTAGTTAAAAAGGGCTTTTGCCTTTTGTTTTCTGCAGTCCCTTTAATTGCTCTACCTCTGTTGTCCAATAGATGGAGCTCCAAGAAAATCCATTATGCTTAAAAAGTGGGCGTCATCTTTCTTCTTTATCCAAATATTATTGTTTTGTTGAAATCAAAACAGGAGTGATATACAAATTTGAAATGGTTAGTTGTGGAATGAAAAGCAATGAAATTGTTATATGAAATATGAATAATGGAGGCCATAAAAAAAATTCAGTTGAACAAACTAAAATCACACTGCAGATATTTTTAGTGAACAGTTGCAAGTCCTGTTTACAGCAAATATAGTTATAGAACATCATTCTAAACATCAGTAGTCATACTGAAAGAAACAAAAACAAGCAAAATAAAAACAAATCTTACCTTAAATATTTCATCTGGGCAGTCTGAAACTATCTCATTATTGCTACAACTATTTCTTTTTTCACCATTTCTTTGGCTAACCAGCTGTTTGATTTTGCCTGTGATCATAGAAGCCTCAGATCCAGCTTCACTCTGCATGTGAGGCCTTTCATCCTGTGCCAGCAGGTCAAACTGGAGCTCAGGCTCAGACAGTGAACTCTCCTCTGGTCCATCACTTCTCTGGTGATTTTCAATTGTGGCCAGAGAGGTGTGAATAGAGGTATGTTGGGATTCCGTCCCATCAGAGACACTTCCCTGGAATTCATTCGCACTTGATGAGTCTGGACACTCTTTCCAGGATTTTAGCACCACACGAGGGGATGTACTCACAGTTTCGGTAGGGGAAACCATCTCAGATGAAACAGTTGACTTAGCTAAAGCCGAGGCCTCAGCCTTGTCTTCACTTTTTAATGTCATAGATACAGTGTGAAATTCTCCAATCCGTTGTGTTCTTGGCGAGCCAGTCGAGGAACTCTCCCCTTCAGGAGGTGAGAAGGACCGGGATGAGTTTCTCCATTTCCGAGCAGTCTCAGCTACACTGTTGAAGAATCTGAAAAGGCCTCCAAAATGGCCACTCTTCACATCCGGGCCTGTTTGTTTAGGTGTGCGATTAAAGTCTTTCATATATTCTAAGTCAGCAGAGCCATAATCAGAGTCAATTGTCTTGTCCAGTGTATACATGGAGTCAAAGCTTTTTTCCAAAAAAGTCGAACTTCCCTTTCCTACAAAGGAAATTCTCCTTAGGTAATTCCAAACATCTCCCCCCTTTGAGCGTCTTCCTCCTAGAGGTACCTTGGGGCTATCTTTCACATGATGTTCCTCATGAATTGTCACAGAAGAATTGTTGCAGTTGGAAAAATTGGAATGAGTTTTCTTTATGTATGTTACTCTTTCTACAGGCTTATAACCATTCTGATGGCTAGGTAACTGCTGGTCATTGTCAAGAGTGGCAGAAAGGTCTATATCCTCAAAAGAGCAGTCAAACTCTGTGGTGTAGCCTGCGTATGAATGTCTCTTGCCTTTGTTCCTGAGTGTGTTCCTCTGTGAGTGCAGCAAAGCAGGAGAATCCCTGCTTTCTTCATTTGTCTCATCTTTAAGTCCACTGTGAAACTTGGCCGCAGAAAGCTTGCCAACTTTCCCTCGGAAGACAGAGGGAGACTTTAACTTTTTGAAGCCCCTTACCTTGTCAGCAAATGACAACTTGGGGATGGGCACTTCCCCTGGAAGGATCATGGAGTGTGGCCGCCTCTCATTGTCAGAGGCTACCCTCCGGCGGTTAAGAATCCTCCAGATGCCAGCACTCTTGGGCCCTCGGCTAGGCTCTTGCTTCACTCTGATGGGCCTCTGACAGGCAACAGAATCTTCAAGCTTGGATTCACAGATTTGCACAATCCCTGTTTCGTTCTCCATGTCCAAGGACACGTTAAAGACTTTGTTGACGTAGCCATTGGATTCACTACATTCAGTCATGGAGCCGGTTATGTTGTCCATTCTCTCACATTGTTAGATATAATGTCAGCTTTTGACTTTAGTTAGCACCATTGTGATCCAAATGAATATCTAAGAAAAAAATTTTTAAATATAAGAAAACTTTGAAATGGAAATGTTGGTTTTCTGGGGCTTTAGTAAGCAATACATCTTTTTTGATCTTAAAGTCAATGTCATGGAAAAAACTGCTTTCCAAATTGAACAGATTATCTATTTATTAAAAGGTTAATAAGATCATCTGACATGACAATAATGACAATAAAACAGGGAAAGGGCATCACCATGCAGATTAAAGAACCCAAGAGGTCGCACGTTCGAATCCCACCTCCAGCACTACCACCATTGGGTTCCTGAGCAAGACCCTTATCCCCAAGTTGCTCCAGGGGGAAATATAAATGTATATTACAAACTACTGAGCAATTATCACAGTATTTGTCCCCTCTGGTTTGTCATAAGTTTTCTGTAGAAAGCAAGCAAATCCACCTGCTGCCCAATATTACATTACCAGTACAGAACCCAGTGGTAGCATTTATTCTTGTGCAACATTATTTAGGTGGAGTCTGAATTTTTATAGTAAGTGATCTTCCTCTATTCCTCTTCCACCCATTCATTCATACAAGCAGATCAGTGTCTCATGTGAAGAGGTGATGAAATTGTTGATATTTATAGTTATATTCTATGTAACCTGGCAATCTTTCAAACCTTTTAAACCTTTCAACTTGCTGTAATGCTGTAAACAAAGAATGCTCTCAAAAATGGAAGTGTTAATCATTTATTTTTATCAATCAACAAAATGCAGTGAATGAACAAAAGAGAAATCTAAACACCTGTCTAGGTCTAAAAACATTAGTTAAGCAGACTAATTCATATCAAAAGCTTACCTTACCTCTCCCGTTGGAATATCAAATGCTTAGTCCTGATCATGGATAGGAGAACGATCAGAAACTCTGGCCCTTAAAATCTAAATCCCCATTTTAGCGCTGATGGTCGTTTCTGGATTATCGTCTCTGGAAGACTTTTGGTGTTTAAAAAGCTCGGAGATTCCCCGCATTCCCCTTGCCCTAAACTCTTGCCCTAAAGAGACTGAACAGACACCGACACTGAGATATGCGACAGGCGCGAGAGCGCGCACACCCATTTACGCATACGCGCAGTTTTTTTTTCCTGCCTTTGAGGGGAGTCATGCATTACTGCTGAAAGCAGTCATAACCAAGTGAAGGCCAACCTCAAGCGACCTCAACACGAGCAATAACATATATTTAATACAAATAATAAATACTATAATTATAAAAAACAATTCAATACGTACCCCTCGAAGCCCGCCGTCGTCAAAACGTTCGCTTTGTAATATCCCTTTGTCGTCTCGTTCCCACAACGAGGTAAAAACATAATAAAAAAAACACACCAGTCTGACACGTTGCCAAAGTCAGCAGGCCAGTCCTGGTTATTTTTGCTACCGTTCTACTGTTCAGTACCTAATAGATCGCTAAACATTTGGACAAATAAAACAGTTTGCTGATCTTTTAAGAGAACATTCATAAACTTTCCATTTCACTATTTGTGCTACCAACATTTTAATCATATCTCAGACATGTTCTTTTTTTGCGCACAAATGAAATCCTTATGTTGTGCTCAGATACAAAATGCATGGGCCTACATGTATTTAAATCTCCTTTTTGTCCTGTTTTTGGTACTATTGTAATCACATAGCATCCCCTCTACACAGGAAAGAGTGGATCTTACATCAATGGGTGAAAAAATGCTTTCAGTCCGACAAAGACAGGAAGCCTGACTGACTGTATGTAAATATCTCTTCCATACACGCTTTCCCCTCTGTCTGTGTGTGATCACTAAGGCAATTGTGTTTCTGTCTCTCCACATACCCATGTTTGTCATCATCATATAGCCACAATAGCCTTTTCATGACACAAAACTGTGGGTGACTATATCAGTATCTTCCAAATAAATATGCACAGAGAAATGAAAGGTCGAGAGGTGGTCATGAAGGTAAATTAACCACTATGGCAGTGACAGCAGCCAAACACTAGATATGAACATGACTGCTATTACATTTCTAGAGAAATTGCTGGGAATTTCAATGATTTTTAGAAACATCCACACAGTTGTTATAATATAAACAAAACTCAGACAGGAATGCATTTCACATCACCCGATTGGCTTTGTTTGCATCTGAATATCTGAATTAAGCAGCATTGTTGAAGCATTAGCAGATTTATGATTTTACCCCTTGAAACCCTCCTGAAAAAAAAATCAATTAGATGCTGTTTACTAAATATGATAAATGATAAAATAAAATCATTTTTATAAATTAGTATAGATGTGGAAGCTGTGTAATTGTTATGTCACATTATATATAGTATTATAAGTTACATAATCAGTATATTATTTTAAAGGTAATTATATGTAAAACTGAATAGAACTGGGAGGCCCACTTCCCAAGCACTTTGAATTCAGCCCACTTCCTTAGTACGGTCAGGCAGCTTTCCTGCTGTCCATTCTTGACACAATGCACATCCTGAACAGCTGAACCCTCCTGACTTTCAGTCTTTTTCAGTCTCTGAAAATCAAAGTCAAGACATAAAATTTATTTCAAGTGGGATAAAAGAAGCAATTGGAAATTGCATTTCCCATAAGGAGATGCTACACAGAGAACTGAGAAAGGAGAAGTTAAAAGAGAATAGGAGGGATGAACATAAAAGTATGATTATGCTGAAAAAACTGCTGAAGAAGTTTAATTTTGCAGAAAAAAATTTATTATTATAATTGGTTTCTTAATAAGACCGAGGCTTGTTCAACTGTTTTAACATTATCTTAAAAATGTTAGAAAAATAAAGATGATGTAATCACTTTTTTATTTTTTTTCGTTTTTTGGAACAATTGCTTCCATAGCTTCCTGTGACACAGCCCCAACTGTACACTTTGATAGCACATCGTGAAACAAAACAGTTCAGTTTTAAGCCCCAGCCATAATTGTTTCAACAGTAATTGTGAAGAGAGCCCAAAAATAGAAGCAAGCATGATGTGAAAACATGATATATCCCCTAAAGCCTAGAAATGTACATAGTATAGAGCAGGACTTCAAATGCACAGTATCTTCAGCTTAGCTGTATTGAAATCATACTGTGTTCACTGCCACCTCACTCCATGACTTGTCCTTTGAAATCTCCGCTTCACCCATGACATTGCATTCACTAATGCCATGGCAGACAACGAAACACAGCCTGGATGGTCTGGAGTAGAATTATTCCTACATAGGCCAATCCTACTTGACTTGACTTGACTTGACTTGATGTCTTCAAATGATGGACATACAGGTAATCACCAGCAGCGGGAGGGATTTAGATAAAATTACACAGACATTCTTGGCATTCTCCTTAATAGCGAAGCACATTCTTCTCATAGTCCACTGTTTTCCACACCACCTTCCCAACTCAACTCCAGTCTAATTGTAGGCAGCTTTCTGATGGATTATCCTTTACACTATTTTTATTTAGGGCTGTTTTCAAGGGCTTTTTGTACAGTAGGTTTCGGGCATGCTAAGATTTGCCAAGATGAATAAAGGAAAAATGCTCAGCGGTAAAGTCAAGATATCACCAGATTAGAAAAATTTAACCTTTAACATAAAGCAAGCTCTCATTGAACAACTCTTGAAGATCAGTGGATGCCTTAAGGGTAAATGGATTCACTAACAAGAACCTTATCTCCAACTTATGCTTGATGTAAGGCACCACGACCTGAAATAAAATGCTTATTGGCATGATCTAAGCATATAGAATCCAGACATAAAACTAAGAAACTGCCCCGATTCACAGTTCAGTTCAAGACACTATATCTTCAGAAAGATTCTGCCATCTTTGGACACTCATAGGCTTCAGTCACAGGGTATCAGGCAAAATCTGAAAACAGGAAAACAGGCTACAATAAACATGGTTATGCTTCCTCTTTCAGGGCTGCGAAGGAAGTGAGGCATTTTTTAGGAATTCTAATCAAGAGAGACTACCTCAGAAAGGACAATGAAATGTAACATTCTGTCCTTGTTGTTGACATGTGGCATATGTTAAGTTTACTCAAGTTTAATTTACTTCCTTTATATGTACTCTGTATAACAACCAAAGGCCTAGTTAGAGTATTTGAGTAAATGCCATTGGCGGGGTTCTGGGTCACTTATGGCAAAAGAGCTCCTGCTGTCTGAAAAAAAAACGTGTTTTAAAGCTGCCTTCCCTTCATGCATTTCCTGGGCTGCAAATGGAGCCTTTTTATATCAAATGCCACTCATCAATGTGGCAAACCGTTAAGATTTACCTTTTGGGTCAATGAACATTTGGCTTTGCCAACATTTAAAAAATGCAATGAAGTCCTTAAAACAGCAGATGTTTAGCAGAACTCAGAGGCTCAAATAAATGCTGCAGAATTATAAAACTTTAAGTTCCAAATACACTAGCAGTGATCAAATATGTAGGAATTTGACCAAAGGCCCCTGCCTCTAAATTGCCCTGTTTATTGTTGCAGTGGGCGTTGGTGCAGGGTTATTACGCCTATCAATTACATCCCTCCCCTTTACTGCTCTGGGGTATTTCCCCTCCCTTTCTCTTTTCATATCTCTCTCACTCTCTTTCTCGCTCTCTCTCTCTCTCTCTCTCTCTCTCTCTCTCTCTCTCTCTCTCTCTCTCTCTCTCTCTTTTTTCCATTTCACCACTTAACATCTCCATCCCTTAAAACTCCTTTCTCTTAGCCTCACAGCCCAAAGCAGGACGTTTAATTTTTTCTATGTTAAGGGGGCATGTTCCTGAGAAAAGTGTCCTTCAAGCATGTTATCCCTTTTCCAAGTCAGAGAAAACAAGAATGCAGCAAAGACAGTCCACAGGGAGAGAAAAAAATAGATTATTAACTAATTCGACAGAAACAATGTAAAGCCGTGCACAAAAAGTTTCTACAGTGAGTCTCAGAACCCCATAATTACAGATGTAGTAGTATATTATCCATACAGCAATCAGAGTACAGAGACTTGGAGGTATGCTTTTGAGGTATTGATTATCTAATTATCTGAAATATCTGCTTTCACAAAGCCTTTATTCCACTGGAGCTTGTGTCACTGTTCAATCTGCTGCTGTTTCCCTGCTTAATTTTGAACATAACCCACTGTTTTTTTCTTTGAACATAATCCTAAGCATTTTTACCCAAAATAAATGGCATACATAGAGCCAGAAAGAAATGCAGCAAAAAATAAAAGCACAAAGACAAAAATACCTTAAAACAGAACTGCAGGGACATTGATGTAATAAAATAACCAAAAGCAAAATTAATAATACATGAAATAAAGTTGTACAGTTAGTAGTGGTTAGTAGTACCACCAGAAATAGTCTCAAATAGTCATTGCAGATATAATTGTATATTTAATTATATCATAAAAATTTATGTTTCTGTTTATATATATATATATATAAAAGAAATTTTAAAAATGTAATATACAATTTTATCTGCAATGATGGGTTTATGCACTGCAGATCTAGATTTAAAGATTTAAAATATTTAAAACATTTTTTATAAGATTACAAATTTACTAAATGTATTCTTTTGATTACAATTTCTAATCCTATTCCCTGAATTCTTATATAACACAAAGAGTGTTCTCATAATTTTATTAAGCTTTAAAACCATCATTGTTATTTCATACGGCCTGAACTCTTAGAAAGGATTATTGTAATTTCTTTAAATAGCCTTCAAAAATAGTTCTGCAGGCTTATTCAGGGACATCCCCAAGCTGGCTTTGATATGCTTAAATGACTCATACTTAGATAAATCTGTGGACAGTTGTCCACTTTTACTTGGTACCATACATTTACAATTCTGTAATATGTTGCTTTGTATTTGATGCAAGTGCCCACTTCTATTTTATGTTAGTGGGAGTAGACTTCCTCAACTGAAAACTCATAAATTAAAACTTTGGTGTCTGAGGCTAACAGACAAAAGTGGAAACATAATTTCTATATTTCCTTATACACATACATCAAGCTTGATAAATAGACAGTAATATATTTTAAGATGAAAGCAGGACAATCAAATTCTTGTTGGAACAATGTTTATATTTGTTATTTATGAATATTTGGTTGTAAATATATACACTCAGTCAAGCAAAGTTTGAGAAATCTTTCACAGTTCTAGCTCTAGATCTAGCTCTCTGTGGAGCATTTCTCTTATTATAAAGTGCCACCATGTGGCAATGAGAGTTCGCACCATTCAGCAGTAACAACAATGTTCAACGAAGGATACAACGCTTTACATTTCCTTTAGGGGGGTAATACAGGAGTGGAGGAAAGAGTACTGAGGAAGCATAAAAAAACCTCGCTTCATGCGATAGGGCTCAAGACTTTATCACTTTTTTTTGAATATCAGAAGTGCATATACACTGTTCAGTTTTCTAAATGTACCATTATCTCCCTGGTCAATACAGTCAATATATGTAAATGCAGCTGAAAAAACAGTTACAT
Organism: Hepsetus odoe; assembly: GCA_017165825.1. Classification (NCBI taxonomy): domain Eukaryota; kingdom Metazoa; phylum Chordata; class Actinopteri; order Characiformes; family Hepsetidae; genus Hepsetus; species Hepsetus odoe. The sequence goes on from CM029376.1 coordinate 10,957,194, forward strand.
TTACACATATTCCATCTGTTGACCCTATAGCTTCTAAGCTCAGCCTCCACATGAAGCATCAGTGCAAGAACATTGTAGCATATGACACCATTAACTAACTTTGATCAAGAATCACAATGAAAAGTGAGGGAGGCCACAGTTTTGTAATTAAATCATGTAATATGCTTTAAATAATTCTTCAGCATTTGGGGAATATCCAGGCTATCAATACAGCATAATTTGTCTGCCGTGGTAAGATATTTCCATATTGCAAGCCTTGTCTGAGACATCAGTGTTTTGGGGGACACTGCAAAGAGAAGGAAAACATTTTGTCAGAATCAAATATTTCAATGACTACAGTAATGTGTCAATTTTTTATGGAAACATATAGAAGAATAGTAACCTAAAACATATTTGGGTTTATACCAGACACTGATAAACTGATTACTGATCAACTGTAAACTGGTAAACTGTAATTGGAACAACCTCAGTGAAAGAAACCACAGGTTTGATTATTTAAGCAAACACACCAGAAGAATGTGCCACAAAGGAAAAGCTCAGTATCCAGCAGATCTTAAGAAGAGTTTAGCAACATTCCTACACATTGTCACCTCCAAATTTTTCTTTAGCCTGCAATTACCACATTTACAACTTCTCTCTGAGATGATACAGTCTTGTAAGTGTGGCTTACCATGATTGGATAATAGGATTGGAAAGAATATATGCTGGATGAGATATATGTTGCTTGAATTAAGATTTTCTGCCAAAACACTGACTCTACATCAGCACTGATACCATTAAGACATTTTGGGAAAACCTTAGAACTGCATATTGATGCTGCATGTTGACAATTCTATGATATCTGAATGTAGAGCTGGGTGTGGTTTCAACACATTAAGAGAAGTTTTTAGGAAATGAACTGAGTAACTAATGACTAGTGTCTGTCCAATGTTATCCTTGAAGGCTTTGTTCTTGACATAATTTAAGTTTCTTTTGCGGTCAAGCTTACCTCTTTCTCTGAGCAACATCATCACTGCCTCATTCTGCTGGGTTGTTTTGTCTGTGATTAGTGAAGGAAGGTAGACATTGGCACCAAAGTCTAGAAGGAGTTGAATGTATTCAACCCCACAGCCGTACCTGAGGCACATCTCCAAGACTGTCTTTGGCTGCTTGATCCTAGCCAGCATTTTCTCCTCTGTACAGTTGTAATCAGGATTGGCTCCATGCAGGAGCAGCAACTTGAAACAGTCCATGTGGCCGTAAATGGCAGACATGTAAAGAGGTCCACGGCAGGCCGTGGCATTGGAGGCCCAGTCCGGAACCTTTGCCCTGACATCCACTTCAGCTCCATACCTCAGCAGCTCCCTCAGAATGTCCACATCGCCCTCCCTGGCTGCAGTTAGAACAGGGGAACTGTTGTTATACTGACTGCCATTGGGATCAGCCCCAGCTTTGAGCAAAGCAATCACACAATCTAAATTTCTGGCACTAACAGCAGTGAAAAGGGGTGTTTGGGCCTTAACGTCCAGGCTGTCGACCTCAGCCCCATTAGCTAACAGCACTTCCAGACAACGGAGGTGGCCCTGGGCAGCTGCCATTCGCAGCGGCGTGCCCGGCACCCCCCAACCACTCCTGCTGTTAATGCACCTCTGGTACTGTTCCTGGGCCAGAAGTTCAGCCAGGAGCTTGTCGTCGCCATCAGAGATGGCCTGATTTAGCCGTTGGCAGCCATCTTCTTCATCCTCTTTGGGTTGGAGGAGGGAGAATATCTTGGAAATGTCCATTAAACTCATCTTGGCAGAGTGAAGCAGAACCATTCTTTGAGGAACTTCTCAGGATTTAATTTGATATTAAGCTGTTCTTTGGAGGAGAAATTTGTTAGTATGTTTACTAATTCTTTATACTATTAAATAATTATAGAATCTTAAAGGACCCTAAGGCCCCCTTTGAGGATGATAACAACTTTACCTTCCATCCTAACTAGCTCCCACACCAGAAGCTTGACTGTTTTTTCATTGCAAACTGTATCATGCAAGATATTTAAAATGTTCTATGAGATTACAAAATACTCATTAAATGGGTACTAAATGGCACCCTTAATGCCCTTATGCAGTGCCCCAGGGGGGTGCAGTCCCCATTTTGACATCCACTCAGGTAAACAACATTCATATTATACAGGCATAAACTTTAAGACTCCTTTCAATTAAATAGTGGAGTAACTGCACAGGACAATTTTGAAAAAATCAAGAGGAGTAAACAGAATATTCCCAGGACCACAGGTCAAGTGGATGAGTCAGTTTGTCTAAAGACCTGTAAGTAACGAATTTAAAAAAGAAAAAGATCAAAAGAGGAAACAAACTTCCATCAAACCATTAGTGCCCAGAGGGTGCCTGTGCAATTTATTTGCACATTAAGACTGAAGACACTAAGAGAGTACATCAGGACAGGACACTGATCTTGATAAAGTTTACAGTGCTGTGCAGCCACAGAATTCTTATCTCACCATAGAATACTATTGCGATTCATTTTGTATTTTACTATTGTCAGACAGTACAGCAAAACCAAAAGAGCACTTGATGCAGTGAAACCTCAAATATAGTTATAACACCTTAAAAGTGATGCTCCACTTACCTCTAAACAAGACGAATCACTGTGCAAATCAGAAAGTTATGCTAGTGGACCTGTCAGCTTTCATTCTGAATCTACAGGGGAATCTAGTTGTATCCAGAGAGGCCAAACAAAGCTGAAGCAGAAAGTCAGTCAGACACAGCTCCAGGAGGCCTAGTCACCGAGAGGGGCTAATTTTAGTCCACAGATGGATCTGGCTAAACTTCCATTCTTGGGAGGTTGCAGAAGAGGGTTATAATTAGAAAGGTGATAGAGTTCTGACATGGGTGATAGGTTTTGTTGCTGGAATTACAATTTCTTAGTGTTCCTGTTTTGCTGTAGGTTTCTAATGTTCTGTACTTCATACAGTTGTTAAAACTAAAAAGCAACAAGAAATAGGTCAACTACACAATGGCACAAAATATAACAACATAAGTTAATTACAGGAATGCCTCCTTGCCTAACACCAAATCTGCTAACAGAGTAAGGCTCGCAGCTGTTCGACTCTCAAGAGCAATGACAATCAGCTGTTGATGCACCAGCATGTCACACATTGGGGGTGAGGGTGGGGGTGGGATGCCTTTTTTCTGTTTTCTTCTGGCTTGATTGTATGGTTAAAAATCTTTGCCTTCTATTATACATGTGGGTGGAAAAAAGGTAGTATGGTATAGTGTTGTATAGTAGCTATAGTGCTCTTAAATAATCTGTCATTAAAATTATTCAGAAGGTATTATTCAAAAGAGGTATTCAAATATATTAGATATTGTATAATAAAGATAATGTTTAAGCACAATGTAAAAATAATCTTTCCACTAATAATTATTTTATACATTAAGAACAAAACAATAAAAATGTATTGCATTGGTTTGCAAAGTTTTGTCCTTTAGGTTATGTTTGGAAATAATTTGTGTTAATTTTATATACTTGTATTCATTTAGAAACTATGCACATTCAATTCAGTTAATTTACAGTAATATATTTGTACAGGATTATTAATGAAGTAGTAATATAGGACAGTTTATAATAGTGATTCTACTGAAAACTGCTATTAAAGATTTGACAAGGCTGAATTGTTATATGGAAGCAAAAGTAAATTGCAGGAAGTATTTAATAGTGTATGACATACAAGAGTATTATACAGAATAAGAGAAGTCTGATATTCATAGATAGATAGATAGATAGACAGACAGACAGACAGACAGACAGACAGACAGACAGAAGGATGGATGGATGGAAAATGGTTCAAATCACACACAGGTGAAGCACATCAGGTGCACATGAATAGAACATCGTTACTCTTCATTTTGAAGGAGGCTTGCCCTATTTAAACTTCAAAGATTTTGTTTTTGTGCTCCTGACTGTTGAGGTGAGAGTGAACACCATGGTGAGATCAAAAAAGCTTTCTGAGGCCTTCAGAAAGAAGATTGTAGCAGCTTATAAGTCTGCTAAGGGATTTTTAAAAATCTCAAAAGAATTTGCAATCAGCCATTCCACTGTCCGGAAAATAGTTTACAAGTGGAGGACTTCCAAAACAACTGTCAACATGCCCAGGTCTGGCCGTCCACAAGATGCTAAAAGAAGCCTCCAAAAACCCTAAAATGTCATCATGGGACTTATAGCAGGCTCTTGCTACTGTTGAAGTCTCTACATGCCTCTACAATCAGAAAGAGATTGCACAACTTTAACTTGCATGGGAGGTGTGCAAGGAGGAAATCGTTGCGCTTTAAGAGAAACATCAAGGCCAGACTGAAGTTTGACAGAGAGAATCTAGATAAAGACCAGGACTTCTAGAATAAACCAAATGCAGCATTCCAGGAAAAGAACCTCATACCAACTGTCAAGTATGGAGGTGGAAGTGTCATGGTTTGGAGATGCTTTGCTGCAGCAGGACCTGGCCAGTTCACCATCATAGAATCCATCGAGAATTCTATTGTGTATCAGAGGGTGCTTGAGGAACATGTGAGACCATCTGTAAGAACATTAAAGCTGAAGCTGAACTGGACCCTGCAACATATGACCCAACAATGACCCAAAAGCTACCAGTAAATCCACCAAGGACTGGCTGAAAACTAAGAAATGGAGAGTCCTGGAGTGGCAAAGCCCAGATCTTAATCGCATTGAGATGCTGTGGGGTGACTTGAAATGGGCTGTACATGCAAGAAACTCCTCGAACATCTCACAGCTTAAAGAAGTTTGCATTGAGGAATGGATCATACTTTTCTCAGACCAATGTCAGAGACTTGTAGATGGTTACAAAAAGTCTCATTGCGGTTATTTCAGCCAAAGGGGGTAACATGGTAACTATTAGGGGGTAGGGTGTCCTAATTTTTTCCTCAGTTAGAATGCAGATTTTTGTTGATATCTTTTGTTTAATGAATAAATTAAAGGGTTTTTTTTGTTTACCTGCAATTAAATCACTTTCTTTTCTAGAAATAAATACAAACAAGATTAGACATTGATATGTGAACATTTTTTAATAAAGAACTGAATAATTAATGGAGTGTCCTAATTTTTTCAAATGACTGCAGATAAATACGTTCATATATAAGGACTACATTATATTATCATGCCATGCCTAGCCTACAATACATGATATTTACTTTTATCTTTATCTCCTTTGGAAAGCTAACCCAGCCACAAGCCAGTGTATTTCCATGGCCAAGTCAGTACAAATGGTGAGAGTTACATCAGGAAGGGCATCCAGTCTAAAACATTTGTTAAAGGAAAAAAACATATCAGTCAAGGCCTGGGTTAACAGTGACAGCTACCAGTCCTATTAGCAAACAAGGTGCAGTGTAAATTTATCTACTGTTGCCCAAAGGAGAAAACGACAAAAAGAAGCAGAGAAGACTGGAAGTAAGGGAAGTGTAACTTTGAATTTTGGCAGTATGACTGCAAAAGGGAGAGATGTAACTGATTTAACAGAGAAAAGGAAGGTTGATATTTTGTGTGTAATATTAAATGGAAGGAAATTAGTGCCACGTACTTTGGATGTGGATGGGAGGAGAAATGGGGGTAGTTGTTACACTGAATAAAGAGTATTTCAAGAGTGTTTTGGAGGTGAAAAAATGGTCAGGTAGAGTGATAAGTATGAAGCTGGAAAACAAGGGTTCAACAATGAATTATGTTAGTGCATGTACAGTACTGTGCAAACGTTTTAGGCAGATGTGGAAAAAATGCTGTAAACAAAGAATGCTTTCAGAAATATAAATAATGATTGTTTATTTTTATCAATTTACAAAAGGCAAAGTGAACGAACAAAAGATAAATCTAAATCAAATTAATAGTTGGTGTTACTAGCTTTTGCCTTCAAACCAGCCTCAATTCTTATGGCCCGCACAGAGCCCTGATCTCAACATCATCAGGTGTGTCTGGGATTACATGAAGAGACAGAAGGATGTGAGGAAGCTTACATCCACAGAAGATCTGTGGTTAGTTCTCCAAGATGTTTGGAACAACCTACCAGTTGAGTTCCTTCAAAAACTGTGTGCAAGTATACCTAGAAGAATTGATGCTGTTTTGAAGGCAAAGGGTGGTCACACCAAATATTGATTTGATTTAGATTTCTCTTTTGTTCATTCACTGCATTTTATTGATTGATGAAAATAAATGATTTACACTTCCATTTTTGAAAGCATTCTTTGTTTACAGCATTTTTTCCACACCTGCCTAAAACTTTTGCACAGTACTGCACACTGCAAGTTGGTTGTGAGAGGGAGGAGAACGAAGAATTTTGGAGCAATTTAAATGAAGTAGTAAAGAGTGTAAACAAGGGGATTAGAATGGTAATAAGTAGTCTTGATGGTGAAGGGAACAGAGGTGGTGAGGAGGTTATGGGTAAGCATGGTGTCTAGGGGAAGAATGCAGAAGATCAGATAGTAATGGATTTGCTAAAAGGATGAAAATGGCTGTAGTGAATGCATTTTTAAAGGGAGGAGCACAGGGTGACAAAAAATGAGGAAAGATTCACACATGTTCTATAAATTCTTTGCAGGATGGTCAGGAGATTGGAGTCCTGCTTGACAAAACATTGACAAGAGTGGAGCTAAGTACCATAGGATGGGGTTCTGAAGGATAACCTTGGAGGTCAAAAAGAGGGGGAAGGTTTGGGCAGAGTCAAGGATGGTAGAAGGAATTCAGGCAAGAGTTAATACGGGCACTGGGGGGCAGTGAAAAGTAACATTTGCTAGGCAACTACTGAGGTGGTAAGGGATATATTGGTGTGACATAGACAGAGGAAGGAGGGCAAGGAAACCAGTGGAAGAACGAGTTCATAGTTCAAGTTAAGTAGTGTAAACAGAGGAAGAAGTGAGATTCTACCATGACGATGCACAGGATTAGGAATGAGTTTGTTAAAGGAACCGCTCAGGTTGAACAGTTTGGAGACAAACTAAGAGAAGTGAGGTTGCCTTGGTTTGGACATCTACAGTGGAGAGATAAGGAATAAACTGGAAGTTGAGGGTCATGGTGCCAGGAAGAAAAGATAAGAAAAATAGCAAATAAGATTTCCGTTTGAAAATTCTAAACGCGTTCTTGCTCGACAACAGTAGGTGGCAGTAATGAGTAATTGGTAATCTGGAGTATCGTTAAAGAAGAGAATATAAACATTGAAGGTTAATTTACTGACGTTATATCTATCTTATTGGGTAAACAAAATATGTAAACATTACTATTTAATTGTTTTTTAAGCGTGTGCGCTTAAGTACTGCATGCTATTATTATTTTAAAATATGTATATGTGATTTAGAATGCGAATGTACGCTGCATAGAAACACAATGGCAGGTAAACAACACACCTAAGTATTTTTATGTATTGTATATGTTCCATGTATGTATAATATTAAATGATAGTGATGAAGCAAAAGCTTATAGTATGTAGTCTTGTCAGCATGTGTTCACTTCCAGTACTTTTCAATATTACAAACTCAACTCCTAGATACCTTGTCAGCAAAATTCATTTTTATTTTTGTGAAACTGTTTGTTAATTTAAACATAGGTGTATGTTTGTACTGTGTTTGAAGAAAAACGTGAGATCTTTATTTTTGCTTTTTTGCTTTGACTTTTATAGTGTTAGGTGTCACCTCTAAATTAAGTGGAATATTGTCAGAACAACAAAAATATTCCGTTTTTTTTTTTCCCCAGGAACCAAAGGTCAGCAAGTGAATACAGCAGCTGCTCTAAAGACTTACTGCCAGAAGCACATAGAGCATATTAAAGAACAAAAGGATGCACATAAAGAAAAACATCAGAAGAGGAAATGCATAACCATCACACCAGTCAGCCCTATTAGTGGTGAGAGTGTGCCTGTGCAGATTTTTTCCACATTAAGGCTGAAAACTGTTAGAGAGGAGATGAGGAAGGTAAGACATCTTTATTATTGATCAAGTTGTAGTGCTTACCAAAATATATACTGTTATTGAAATATTACACCTGCTATGATTCAGTTTTTCAGAGTAAGCCTAAATGTATGAACCACTATGAGCACTGGCTCTTAGTCAAAGACTAGGCATAATATGTGTTTGCTTAATATGTTTTACTTTTGTATATTCCTTTTTGTGCAATGAAACTGGAACTGATTAAAGAAACCTTTTGGCTTTTTCTTATTAATTCAGTGTGCAGAGCAGGACTTCCATGAACCTTCCAACTGCAAAGCCTGCATGGCTAAACAGGCTGACTTAGCCATGAATTTGTTTATAAGAACAAAAAGGAATCAGCTTCAGGCTCAGCAGCTAGAGAGAATCCATTCACATACCTACAATCAGGTAACGGTAATTTATTAACAGTACATCTTTTTTTTTTTTCCAAGTAAACATGGATCACCTCAGTGATATTCAACTGTGTTTCAGGACACCGTTTGCCTGCTTGGTGAGCTGTTGAAGGACATGCCCAAAGCTTCACACAACCCTTGTGAAATTTGGCAAAGACTGCTTTCAGCTGAACAGAAGGACATTACATGACAATAAATGAAAGGCCTCATATTGTCATTAGCATTTCAGTTTTACTCCACAAATCAGTTTGTCAGTTCTTCAATACACACTTTACATCACATAACAAAAAGATAAAAGTATCTGTGGCACAAAACATGAGTCACACAATAGATTTTTACTAAAACATGAAAGACAATAAACATGCAATGAAGAAAAATAAGGCTAACATTACGAAAATTTTTTTTTTTAAGTTTCACTTTAATAAGCATTTTTTTATATTTGTGCTATCAGTAAAAGGTAAGTTTTAATGTTTAATGACAAATTATGTAATTATTACCTGCTGCTACCATGCAGTAATACATGCTGAAGGAAAAAGTATAAAAATGTATTTTCATTATGTAATGCATGTGAACAACTTTTCCATTTCCAATTAACATTATTCAGACAGGAACTTTTAAGATGTCAATCGTTATTATTGCATTGATGAGCTTGTGTAATTGTGTAACTTAATATGAAATTTAAAACAAGTACAATTACTGTGGCACAAGACAAAAAGCTTTTGGGAACACAGTTGTTTACAGTAAACACACGAGTTGAAAAACAGGAAAAAATGGCAAATTCCAGGTAATTTATTCATCTGGCTTCCTCTTGGGTTTTTTGGGGTTTCTAGAGCGGCTTTTTGCCTTACAGAGAGGACAGATGGGTGCATTGCGATGGATTTGCTGGTGACAAGACAGGCATGCCTGCAGAGACAAAATATACATTATAGGATGTAAATGATTCAGTAAGGACCAATGTTTAAAATAATAACGTGAACCTTTATTGTATGTGTTTTTCATACATAAAATGTATCTCAAAGTGCTTTATTACAGGGATTTAACCTAATACAAATATAAAAACAAAACATGGATAAAATAATGTCTGTAAGTACAACAAAAATGTCAAAGTCTAAAACAAAAAATGTTTATATTTTTCAATTTTTGATAGTTCTATTCAGTCAGTTTAGCATATAAAGCTCAATATTTACCTTCAGAACTACCTAGATCTTAGTAGATTACTGATATGTTTGATAGTAACAGCACTAGATTTAAAAGCTGACCTTCATAGGTGGAGGCTGCTGTCTAAAGGTGGCTGGCTGCCGGGCATCTTGTTTCCTTGCGACCTGAAGCTGCTGGGCAGCAGCTGCAGCTGCTGCTAACGATTCTGGAATGATGGGCTCATGTGGCTCCTTCTGCCATTCAGCCTTCTGCTTTTCAAAGTAACTGAGAAAACAAAAGCAGACTGTATGCTTGAGGTCCCTTATATCTAAAACATATGCAGCAAAGTTGACTTTGGCCAACAATATAAAGATGCGTGATTGAGTTTGAAAAATGACTCATTCTGTTTGACAAATGACTCACTCTAATGAGAGCCTCTCCTCCTCTTCATTAAGGTTGGGCAGCCTGTTTAGGCCAAGAGTCATCCTTAGTGCATCAACATGTTCCTTCAGGGGCTTGTACTCATCATGCAGGCGGCGTGTGGTCTCCAACAGCTTGTTTAGATCATTTTCTGACTGTTTGATGGTGCTCTCCATCTGGTGGTCAAAAAATAAAAATGGCTTTACTCATAAAAATAGCACTCACACATCAAATGGCAAATTCCAAATTACATTAACAAGCTAGCAAAGTTGGGCCCACTTAAGTATTACTATTGCTGCAAGGTTCTCTGCATAGCAAATATGACCTTAGCATACATCCAAACCCCAAAATAAGACCTGATTAACTGAATGAAAATTCTATCACCTGTTTACATAAAGGCCACTTGCAGCCTCATTTACACTCCTAAGACCTGCCTGTTGGAGTCAGGCTTCACAATGCTTGAATGTAATCCACAATGAATGGTATTTTTGTTGTACTCATAATCTCCGGACAGGGCCAACGGGTAAAAGGGTCCATGGGAAATAACAAAAGTATAAACATTTAAGTGAAAGTTAAAATGCACCAGAAGTGGTCCTGCTGCTCAACCAGATAAAACAATTACCAATTTTGTGTGAACATAGCAGTATTGAATACAAAGTTGCTACATTTTCTTTGGCTACTTTAACTTATAAGTGATTTTTAAATAAAATGGACAAGACTATTACAATGAGTAACACAGTTAAAGTAAGTACCAATTACTTTACTATACTAAACTATACTTTATAGTTCTATCATTTCCTAATCCTGGTCATTTTGTATAACTGCTTGAACAAAGTATGTATTTCTTTGTTAACAATGGGTTGTTTCTGATGAGAAAATACAAAAATGTGCACTTCAGAGTACTTATGGACTAGTGTCGGGGAAACAAGTTTGCATGTCCTGTAAACAGCATGAAGCAACTCTTCTTAACATAACCACTCAAATTTTATTATCAAATCAGCAACTTTGCCTCTATGGTTCCATAATGTATTACTAGATATCATTAATGCACAGAGCATTAAGTCAGCAGGCTACTTCAGCAAACCTAAAAAAATTTAAAATGGCTCCAAAGTTTTGACACAGTAGAACAGTTGTCTGATGGGTACATTTTTTTGCCAAGTATTCATAAAGGCTTGAGGTTGGCATTGCAGGGTTCTTTATACATATATTCTCAATGTGTACGAGTTCAAATAAATGAAGAAATTCTGTCCACCCACCACATTGATGTCAGCATGAATGAGGCGCAGCTCCTCCACATGGGCCATCTTCTCCTGCAGAAGCAGGTCCATCTCCTGCTTGTACTCTCGCAGGTGTTTCTCCTCACACTCCAGGGCTTCAAACTCACTTTTCAGGCGAGATTTGATCTTCTGCATCTGGAGAGTTTTATTTCTGAAAGTTTGAACATGGCTGTCAGACCATGCACATACACATATGACAAGCACATATGGTTTCAGACAGCTGGAATTCTGCTTCCCTACTTTGCCTGAACGTCAAAAAATGAAAACTCTTTGAAACAGAACTCCCAACAGGTTAAATTGCTATACACTAAATAAATACTTTTTTTGCATTTTTTGCACAACCATGCAAATCCAAACCCATCTAATGATCCTTGGCTTTGCTGATTTTGTCAATGTGGATTTTACCAAGTGATGCTGTTTGTCTGAATATGAATAAATGTTTTGTTAAATGTGACATCATAAACATGAATGATTGTAATGTATACATGTGATCTCACTGCTTAAGAAGAGTGTGTTTATAAGGTTTTGATTATGTATTTTACGTGTGTAAGCAGCGCCCATCTCCAGCTGTAAACCCTTCAAAAATTGTAAAACAATCATTCCTTGAGTTGAGGTGAGCAGCTCCATGGAACACTCTGATTTTGTCTAAAATGATCCCACGTTACCTGAATACTCTTTTAAACCGAAAATTCTGTGGCGGAATACAAGTGCCATGGTACTCAGGTGAACCACTATTAGGTAACGTTAGCAACAATGGCTAGCTCCTTTGTTTGCCAGACCAATATCTAACGTTAGCAGACTGTAAAAATCAAGAAACAACAAATGAACAGTCATTCGAGAGCTCCCGGGGTCGAGGCTGGACAAAATAAGCAGTCCGGGGCACTAAAATCATAGTATTGACAACGACCGCACAGTTTTCTTACGTGATATGCATATTTAACCCAACCCGCAATTCAGTGAGCCAACTAGGTGCATTAGCCATCCAGCAGCTAGTCAGCTAAACCTCTGGCTACCACTGAATGACCACAGAAGGAGACACCGTTACCTTATTTCCAGAATATTTTCTAATTTGCACATTATTTCTTGCTCGTCTGCCATGGTCTCTAGAAGTTCAAGCGTCAATCCCTATTTCGTCGGCTTTCTCAATGAACCCCAAACCAACCTGTACTTAAAAATAATAAACTTATCGTTAAGAACGATGTCAGACTGTACATGTCTGCGCATGCGTCACGCAGCACCCTAAAGGCCAAATTACAGAGTTTAAAAGAAAACGTCACTGAATAGAAACATGTGAACTGTTTCGGATTAAAAAGTAAATGAATGAGAGGTAAATGTATTTACGAATGTTGGTCATCTGCTCAGAAAAGCGTAAAATGTTAAAACCTGAATCACTTTGTCTCTTTTTCATGATTTTGATGATTGATTGGTAAAATGATGGCACTGTCACAAGAGGGACTAAATAGTTGTTGTTGTTTTTTGTATACTGTGAAAATCATAATAAATAAACTACATAATGTTAATGATGAATATCATCAGAACTGGTCATAATCTGTGTGAGATTCCAGAGCTGCCATTGGATTAAAGGGATGAAAAGGCCATTTAACAGCACAAAGGACTGGTTTAATTAAGAGTAATCCCTGTAAATATTGCAAGTCCTTTCATATGACTTGGGAGCAGGCTAGCACAAGGGAACACGTTTAGAACAACAGTGGGGAATTCAAAAATAAAAGAAAATGTCTGTAAGTACTGCACTAGTTTATTTTTTTAAAGGTGATGATTCATGAGCTGCATATTAATGCAGTTAAAATATACTTTTTTATTTGGATTGAAATGTATTTGCATAGCTAAGGTGACAGTGTCACATTGTGCCATTTCATTTATTTCTGCTTGATATTGATTATTCTAACCTTTTCAAAGAAAACATGCACATTAATAAATTAACATCTACATTTTCTAGGCTGTATATGTTGCGTACTGTTGCATACTGCAGAATAGAAAATAAGAGTTTAGAGCAATAGTCATTTGAAGACAATTACATGGTATGAAAAGGTTTCAGTGTTGATTTAACTATTCATAAAAGTAGTTTCATAAATGTTTCATGAAAGTACCTGCTTTGTAAAGTAAATTTCCCTTTTTAATAAAATTTTTCGATTTTCAGATTCTTTGAGTTGAAAAAGTGGTAACAGCCCAGTAGAGTGATTTTTAATGATGATTTTTAATGAACTGGTGAAACACTATCTACCAATGTCTGGTAACATGTTTATTACTGTTAGGCTTGTTGTTGGTTTTTGTTCAGGTAGTGGCTGGTGTTTACTGTGAAAGGTGTGAATTACTGTTTGATTTGTCAGGTTGAAACTGGATTTACAGACACTCTTTCACAATGCAGCATTTTCCGGGATTTATTCAATCAGGACATTTTTTTGGTCTTTGGACATTATTCATAATCAGCCACGTAACCAAGTGGGGTGGTGGTGGTCTACTGGTAAGATACTTATCTATGGCCCTATGACTCAAGAAGTCCCAGGTTCAAATCCCACCTCTAGCACCACCACCATTGGGTCCCTGAGCAAGACCCTTAACCCTAAATTGCTCCAGGGGGACTGTCCCTGTAATTAGGACATGGAAGTCACTCTGGATAAGAGCGTCTGCTAAATGTAAATAACCATAATTATGGTGCATGTGACCAAACAAATCAATTAATGAAAGTAAACACAAGGCAGTGTTTTATGCAGCTGTATTTTAATCCACAGATAAATGTGCGAGTTACGACGATGGATGCTGAGCTGGAGTTTGCCATCCAGCCCAGCACAAATGGAAAACAACTTTTTGATCAAGTATGTATGTGAGATAGAAAAAACATGGAGGGGACTTTAGACATTTGTCACAGGCTAGCACACTAAACAGCAATGCATTGATCAAAATGTAAGCCTAAAGTCAGAGATCTTCTTCTTTCTTCATTCGGTGAAGATGCCACAGCGGATCAACTTTCTCCATTTCTTCCTGTCCTCTGCATCTTCCTCCTTCAAACCATATGCCTGCATGTCCTGTCTCACAACATAAACCTTTTGAACTTTTTGCTCTCTTCTTTGAAGATAGTAAAGACGATTGGACTTAGGGAGATATGGTTCTTTGGGCTGCAGTACCAAGACAGCAAGGGTTTCTCCACATGGCTGAAACTTAATAAGAGGGTGAGTCTTACACATGCCATTTATGATTACTGAATTGCTTGATTTCTTCACATAGTGCATCCTGGTGCCATCTGTTCCCCAGTGACTGCACACACATTCAGCCATCCACATGATAAAAGAAAACATGATTCATCACACTAGGCCACCTTCATTTCCTACATGATCATGTCAAGTGAAAGTAGCTATGCTTGTCCTTGTTAAACACATGCACAACACACAGCGAAATTACCCCTGCATTTTACCCATATACACAAACACATGCAGCAGAGGGCAGCTATTGAAAGTGCCCGGGGACAGGGGGTGGTACCTTGCTTGAGGGTACTTCAGGGCAACCTACTGGTCTGGGATTTGAACCCATGACCTTCTGGCCACCGATGCTCAAGTACCTATTGTAGATGATTTTGGCAGTAGAAAGATGGCAAGATTGACAGGTCACTATGACAGGTCTGCAACTACACCACTCCATGTGTACCAGACTTCGATGCACTTAAAGAGTGATGATATCATCATAGCAAGAATTACACATTTTTCAACATTTTGTGCTACATTAGATCTTATGTGGGATTTAAAAATACCGTCTATAATACTCTCCTCATGTTCATGACTGAAACATTTGCACTCAAGACTAGTTAACCAGCTATTCTTCTTTGAATCATTTTTAGTTGGCACACAACACTGCATACATGGTATACCTTATACCCATGAGATGGCAAGTCAGCCAAACATCAAAACCCTTGTCAAAGTAACTCAGATCTCTGCTTCAATTATATAACTTTGTTCAAGAACAAATAGCTCCCTTGCTGCCTAACATACAGTACTGTGCAAAAGTTTTTGGCAGGTGTGAAAAAATGCTGTAAACAAAGAATGCTTTCAAAAATGGAAGTGTCACCACCTCTGTTCCCTTCACCATCATACTTAGTAAAGACAGTACTTATTACCATTCTAACTCCCTTGGTTACACTCTTTACTACTTCATTTAAATTACTCCAGAATTCTTCGTTCTCCTCCCTATCACAACCAACTTGCAGTGTACAGTACTGTGCAAAAGTTTTAGGCAGGTGTGGAAAAAATGCTGTAAACAAAGAATGCTTTCAAAAATGGAAGTTTTAATCATTTATTTTCATCAATCAACAAAATGCAGTGAATGAACAAAAGAGAAATCTAAATCAAATCAATATTTGGTGTTACTACCTTCAAAACAGCATCAATTCTTATAGGTATACTTGCACACAGTTTTTAAAGGGACTCAGTGTCACGGGTGAGGTGTGTTTTGGGCACGGTAGAGGGCGCTTTGTTCTGACTGAGCACACCTGAGCTCATAAAGGCACAGGTGTGCTTCATTGGGGCTGACTATTTAAGCCCCGATGAGTCAGAACAGAGCGTGGCTCATTCATTAGGCTAAGCCTACGTGGAATGGTGGTTTTGTTAACACTTGGTAATTTGGTATCTTGGTTTAGGCTGCAGTTCCTTGGTTTTAGTTAGAACTGCAGTCCTTGGATCTTGTTTTGTAAATATAAATAATAAAGTTATGTTCCGAACTCCTGGCTCTGCATTGCCGTCCTTCCTGCACCCCGCCACCGTTACACTCGGCTGGTAGATTGTTCCAAACATTACTGTGTTTCAACCTACGTGTGACATTGATGATCATGAGCACCTGTTTGGTAAAATTGGTTGATCATACACCTGATTTATAATCCGTATAATCATTTATAATATTAAATCCCTGACTTTGTGCAAGTCTGCCTATAAGAATTGATGCTGGTTTGAAGGCAAAAGGTAGTAACACCAAATATTGATTTGATTTAGATTTTTCTTTTGTTCGCTCACTTAGCATTTTGTAAATTGATAAAAAAAATAAACAGTCATGATTTATATTTCTGAAAGTATTCTTTGTTTACAGCATTTTTTCACACCTGCCTAAAACTTACAGTACTGTATATCCCACCCTTTGACAGGTGGCATTCTTACAAGATAGTGATAGGCTCTACACTTAGTAATGATTATAATGTTGTGGCTAAACGAGTTGGTATATCTAATAAACTTTGTTGATATGGGCATATATATGTTTTAACTCAAAGTTTTATACTTGTTTAAATGGTCACATTAGGTCACTGCACAAGATATAAGGAAGGAAAACCCGCTGCTGATAAAATTCCGAGCGAAGTTCTACCCAGAAGATGTAACTGAGGAGCTGATCCAAGAAGCCACGCAGAGACTCTTCTTTTTGCAGGTCAAGGAGGGAATCTTGAATGATGACATTTACTGTCCTCCCGAGACCGCCGTGTTGCTGGCCTCTTATGCTGTGCAGACTAAACATGGAGACTACAACAAGGATTACCATGTGCCTGGATATCTTTGCCATGACAAATTACTGCCCCAGAGGTGCTAGCTATATCTTCAGGCTCTCTTATGTTGCTGACATCTGTTCTGATGGGATTTGTAAGATTCTAATTTTATATGTATATGTGTGATGTTTAATGTTATATTTTATATTTGGCCAGAGTCTTGGAGCAGCATAAACTGACTAAAGAGCAATGGGAGGAGAAGATTTGTGCATTGCATGAAAAACATAAGGGGTTGCCCAGGTATTATGCAATAAATGCATATAATAACACACAATTCCTGCTTTTCAATTCATTGTAGATATACAGGCCTCTAAATCAGGGTTGTCCAGTCCTGCAAAAAGCTGGTATGGCTGCAGGTGTTCATCAAAAATAGTACACTTACTTCTATTTTTGTCAGTTAAATGCAAACCTCCAGTTAAGCCTCCATTCCAGGTTTGTGCTGGTCTCCAGTCATCATTATTTTGATATACTGCTGCTAATTCAATGTCACTTTTAAACATTCTTGGAGGAGAACATTAACTGCCAGATCTGTTATACACATAAAAAATGCCCATGTTAGCTAGCATCACGCTGACTGATCAGGTGAGCCACCTTTTCCTTTGAGATGCCAATGGTGTTTTTTTTTTTGTCTGTCCAGCCATAGACGGCTATGGCATTTGCTGTGGAATTAACTCACCATCTCTGAATGATAGGTTCAATACTTTTCCTAACAGGAAATGAGTGTTCAAATCTAGTACCAAGTCACAAGACAAAATGTAAAGAAACTATAGCTATTATTACTTACAACAGTACTTTTTTACACTATAGTGCTCTTATCCTGTAGGACCTCTGTTTTTCAGAGAGGAGGCTATAGTTGAGTATCTGAAGATTGCACAAGATCTGGATATGTATGGGGTAAATTATTTCAGCATCAAGAATAAAAAAGGTTCTGAGTTGTGGCTGGGCGTCGACGCTTTGGGACTCAACATATATGAACGTTCAGACAAGTATAGCTACCCTAACACTATGCATATTGTATTCTGATTTTTTCCTAGCTTTGCTGGTAATGTGACCAAGGTTTTTTCCAACAGGTTAACACCCAAGATTGGATTCCCATGGAGTGAGATTCGCAACATTTCTTTCAATGACAAGAAGTTTGTCATTAAACCAATTGACAAAAAATCCCCAGTACGTAAATATGGCAGTATGAAAATGTAATAGAATATTTGGGCTTGCAGTACTTGTACAAAAAGGTATTGGTTAATATTAATAAGGCAGAGACTTTAAACGGGAGCAGCCAAAAGAAGACACTTTATGTAGTATCTGCAACTACTTGATACAATGCTATATTTTTCAGATCTTGCTGAGAGTAACTGAGTTTAATTAGTTTAATGAGTTTAACTTAACTGAGTTAAGTTTAATTAGTAGATGGTATCTTCCCTCCAAACACAGGACTTTATATTTTATGCACCTCG
Source organism: Hepsetus odoe (assembly GCA_017165825.1). NCBI lineage: Eukaryota > Metazoa > Chordata > Actinopteri > Characiformes > Hepsetidae > Hepsetus > Hepsetus odoe. Next base: position 10,975,368 of record CM029376.1, read on the forward strand.
ACTGCGTATTAACAAGCGCATCCTGGCTCTCTGCATGGGAAACCATGACCTTTATATGCGCCGCCGCAAGCCTGACACCATTGAGGTTCAGCAGATGAAAGCCCAAGCCAGAGAGGAAAAGAACAAGAGGCAGCAAGAGAGGTGAGCAGAATAACAGAATAGCTTTATGATTCACTTACACAAAGTGTCAGAAATAGGTCACAATTCTGAGTTAATTTTCTCTATACTTTATGATCATAAAGCAGCAATGGATGTTTTTTACAACATTTTACAATTTCATTTGCTGTTTTCTGATATTAAAAATAGTAATGAGACTAAAGCTGCTCATCCTGTCGCTTTGGTTTAGGGCGCTGCTGGAAAATGAGAAAAAGAAGCGAGAAAATGCTGAGAGGGAGACAGAAAAGATTGCCAAGGAGACCATGGAACTCATGGAAAGACTGAGACAAATTGAGGAGCAGACCAAAAAGGCTCAAGAGGGTTAGAAATTAGAACAGCAATACGCCACCCACTACAAACCTCAATTAGTTCCAACTAACTGAGGTGAAAGTGACTATTTATCATTGTGAATACACAGCACACCCCACAGTGAACCGCAATGGAATACTGCATTAATGCATTTTACCCAAACATACTGTAAAGAAAGGGGCAGCCACATGTGGCACCTGCAAAGGAGTAATAGGGACAGTACCTTGCTCAATGGTAACCTACTGGTTTGGGACTCAGATCCACAGCCTTCCATTCATGGGGCCTAGTACCTGACCTCTGGGCCACCACTATCACAATGCTGATTGGCATTAAATAAATAACATGTGAATTAATTTTATTGTCAATGAAAAATGGCCTTTTGTATTCAAAATCATTTGTACTTCACTTGCTAAAGCAGAACTTGAAGAGCAGACTAAGCGTGCACTGGAGCTGGAGAAAGAAAGGAAGTATGCCCAGGAGGAGGCAGAGAGGCTGGAGAAGGACCGCAAGCTGGCAGAGGAGGCTAAGGCTGCACTTTTGCAGCAGTCTGAGAACCAAATGAAAAACCAAGAGAATCTGGTATTTAAGAAAACTGATTAACATTAACACAATTTCAGACAATGTCAGTAAATATATTTGTGATAAAATACAAGGGTCACATATTAAAACATTTTATCTGAATCATTTTCTTTTCATTATCAAAGGCCACAGAGTTAGCAGTACTAACATCCAAGATCTCCCTGTTGGAAGATGCCAAGAACAAGAAGGAGGAAGAGGCTAGAAAGTGGCAGAAAAGGGTGAGGGCAGTTGCTCAGCATCTCCATGTTCAAAATCTCTCAATAATTACCATGTTTTTCTGCATTTAAAACTTAAAGGCATGTTCACGCTAAGAGGAGGTTTATCATAAAAAGCATAATAATAATAAAGTTTTATTAATGTATTTTGGACATCTTCTGGAGGTGGGAATTTGTAGAGGTCCAGCACTACAATATTAAAATAAATTAATATTATACATGCTATAATAATATTTACAGTCATCATTTCATTAAAATATTTAGTATATTTATCTGAAGTTTAAAAAGGGGGATTGTTCTGGTTTCATGTAATTTGCCCGTGGAAAGAGTAACACTATAAAAAACTATGGTAAAGGCCAATTGATAAAACTGGTTTCTACATCTACAATTAGTACAAAAAAATTACAGAAGTGTCCCTCATTAGCCCTAAAAGCCTGCTAAACAAATAGCATGTTAAATAAGTTTATTTTAAAAAGTGATTTTTTTTTAAAAATAAGATTTTCTGCTCGCCTACATCCATTTTGATTGTATTCCAATAAATCAGCTAGCTTTAACTTGGCAGTATGATCACAATGTCCCATAACGCTATTCCTAACTCAAAGGTAACTTTAGGTTTTCTTAATTCATGGTCAGGTTTAACAAAGCTATTTTTGTATTAAGGAAGCAGGTTGTTGGTATTATAAGAAGAGTGATATGAATCTACTATGAGAAACAGCCTGGAGTCCCCATGGACTATGATGTTTGCAATCATTGTGATTTGTAGTGAGAGTAGGAGCAGCTTGAGGAGACCCTGGAGAGATGGAGCTATGCTTTAGAGAGGGGAGGGAAGAAAGTCAGTTGAACCAAGACAGAATACATGAGTGTGAGTGAAAAAGAGGACAGCAGAATGGTAAGGATGCAGGAATTAGTTGTGGCATAGGTGGAGGTGATTAAAAATGGTTTAGAGCAACACGTTCAGAGCAACAAGGATTGTGAAAGAGTGGTGAAGGAGAGAGTGCAGGCAGGTTGGAATGGATGGAGTGGTAGGATTGATATGTGTATTATTGATATGTGTGGTGAGGGAGCATATGCAGGCAGTTGTTTGGAAGGAGGAAAATGCAGAGGGGAAAAAGTAGAGATGGATGATCTGCTGTGGTGACCCCTGACAGGAGCAGCTGAAAAAAGAAGAAAGGTAAAACATTGTTAAAAATGGAAAACCAACATCAAGAACAGATAGCTGAGAAAAGATAAAAAATCAGAGGTATTTCAAATGGCCAGCGTAACTACTGAGAGAAACGTTTTGCAGAGAGAAACTGCAAAACAACAACTGAAAGATGCTGGAGTAAAACCCTGTAAGAACAAAGCCTAAAAAGAAATAAATGTGAAAAACCAGGAGGTCAGATACATAATGCGCTATATCTTATGTGACTTAACATATCTAGATATAAATACAAAGAAAAAATGCTGAAAATCTCATAAATGTATATAAATGCATATAATATAATACATCAATTATAGTGATTTAATTTTATTGCCAATATTTGACCACCCTAATAAAATTATTACTTTATTATTGAACAGGCTTTTATGGTTGAGGGGGACCTAGAGAAAACAAAAGAAGTATTGAAGGCTAAATTAGTGGGTGTCCACATCCAGGCAGCATCCCATCCAGAGAATGATCATGACGAGAATGATGAAAGCAGTGCTGAGGCTAGTGCAGAGCTCATGTCTGCAGGAACATACCAGGATCGCAGTGAGGAGCAGCGCATGACAGAGACAGAGAAGAATGAGCGGCTGCAGAAACGTCTAATGGTCAGTATGGCGACAGTGTCTGCTTGCACCCAAGAAAGCAAAACAGATGGTATAAGTGTTTTATACTGTTAAGACAATAGGGCAGCGTTTTTCAAATGGTTTGAACAATGAACTGGCAAATGAAGTTTTCAATAACAACATGTAAATGTCCTTTTAAAGATGATGTGGATGAAAAAAGGTGAAAAATCTAAGAAATTGATGTGAAGAATATAAATGTTGTATACTACAACCTGAGTTAACATCTGAATTTTAACATTTTAAAAATGCTAGACTGCATCAAAAAGGAATTACAGCAGTGAATATTGACTGTGATATTAAAAGAAAGACATTTTATAAATCTAATTGAGATTTAGCTCTTGAGAATGCAGAATGAGGAAACCATATATAAATAAATGTGACAAATTATTGCTTACTTAAAAACCTTAAGAAATTGTAAAAGAAAATTGTATTCTAATTTTATTCCTTCATACGTGTTAATAGCCTTGTTTTCTTTGTGCCTGATTTTTGGCATCATAACTAAAACAAGCTGTCTGAATAACAAGTTTTAAGGCCTCACATTAAATTGCCCTTGTGTATTTGTGTAATGTGTATTTCTTGTTTTCCTAGGCTCTGAGTTCAGAACTGGCTGATGCTCGTGATGACAGCAAGAAGACAGAGAATGACCTTATTCATGCAGAAAATGTGCGGTTAGGAAGAGATAAATACAAGACCTTGCGTCAAATCCGGCAAGGAAATACAAAGCAGCGCATTGATGAGTTTGAATCCATGTGATTTTTTTTTTTTTTAATGAAAGTGTGCAGTGCATCACTCTGTCCTTTTGTGTAGATAATAATTAAAAGTACAGAAGAGGTCAAATTAAGATGTTTCTTCAACTGTATAACATAGAGCTCTGCTAATGTGCTTCACTGCAGGTACTCACTTCAGTGAGGGAACAGTGAAAAAATTATTAAGATAAATACATATAAGGGCTACAGTTGTAAGGGTTGCCATCCTGTTATAGATTAAACCTTTCCCTGGATTGTCACCTTAAAATATGGAATATGAAAATGCTCTAATAGCCAGGGTAAGGCCTAATCCATGACCAAGGAAACTGCCCAATCAATGAAGTATAAGCTGATACTAGCAAAATGTGAATGTTTTATGTCAAGACTATTAGATGCAACAAACTGAAAATAAACCAAATCAAGTTTAAGGATCCATACTAAGATTGCAGAATGAGCAAAAGCATAATCACCTAATGTTAGCCAAATAAAAAATGTTTGAAGAATATTTGATTTCTGAGTGTTTTTATTTCAAGACACAGACCCTTTAAATTATTTAAATTGCAATCATATCACAGCTCACTGGGATTGAGAACTGGCCAGTCTTCACTCCAGTGTTTTTGCAAGTACAGAAATTTAATTTAATTTCACCTTCAGCAGTGTCCTTCTTTGGATCACTTTGGGTATGTATTAACCCCTGCATACTGGAAACACCTCAGAAGATCTGTCATTTTGGAAATGCTTCAACTTACTCATCTAACCATAAGGCCTTGTGAAAGTTGCTCTGATCTTTACACTTGTTCAATTTTCCTGCATCCAGCATATCAACTTGAAGAACTGTCAGTTAATTTTCTACCTAAAAGATCTCACCCCTTGACAGGTGCAACTGTCGTGAAAATTATCAATTTTATTCACTTGATGAATCAATGGTTTTAATGTAGCTAATAATTCATATTTTTGCTATATTTATATTTTGCTACTTGTTATTTATATGTATAATTCATTCAAAACTTATTACCGTGTATATTACTCTGTAGATATGTATATGTATATATATATATAGATATATATAGATAGATAATTTATTATTTATTTATAGCTCCTCTACTTTTCTCCTGTACTTGTTCCTGTTCTCTCTCTATATCTTTATATATTTTTTCCTTTCTTTCTGTACACCTGTCTTTTTTATAAGAGCCCTGTAACGCCCAAATTTCCCATTCGTGGGATAATAAAAGATCACTCTACTCTACTCTACTCTACTCTAATTGTTGGTGAACTTTACAGTTTACAATTACAGCTTCCAGTCCATCTGTTTCTCTGGATCATTCATCAGCTGCCTTTAGCCTTTGCATTAATACTTTGGATTCGTAAAATAAGCAGATATTATTAGGGTGCCAGATTATTCTCAGCACAATAGTGTCACTGATATGGTAGTGACATGGTAATGACATCAGTGCTGTAAGAGTTTTTAAATCCCTCACTGTTACTACAGTGCTGACATGATAAGGCATGACTGTAGGGGTAGTGAACATTGATTAACAGAATGAGTGTGGCTAACAAACAATGGCAAGAAACAAAGTATTACAATCCTACTAGTTGCACCTATATGGAAAATGGTGCTGGTAAAATGGGCAATGAATGAAAACATGGGTGTACATAATCAAGAGGCTCATTTGAGAATATGCTCTGTTTTGTTTGACAGGTTGTACAAATGAGCAATTTGGCCCAAGGATCATGTATGACAGCCATGTATGATGTAAGATCACAATAAGAGTGTTTTGCTTTTATCATTGTCACTTGCTGCCTTGCAAGTGGTAAGATGGGTTGGTCATGCCACGCTTTGATGTAGGTTCCCTATCTATTCATTTTTCAGAGAACAGGCTACAGTTGAATATCAAGAGATTGCCCAAGATCTGGATATGTATGGGGTAAACTATTTCATCCCCAAGAACAAAAAAGGGATCTGAATAGATGTGGCAGGGAATTGACGGTATGGGATTCAAGAGAGCTTTTCCGACTGCTCTAACTCACATTCATAAATGACAGGCATCTTTTTACATTTTAATTAATTAATTTAATGAATTAAAGTTTAAGTTATAGGTGGGAGATGTTTGACTTTAAAAAGTTATATCACAGGAAACCTTTTTTTTTTTCATTTTGGCTGCAATCTTGCCTCTCTGACTTTGTCCTCATTCCTAATCTTGTCCATCCTCATCATTCCCAATGCGAATCTCAATATTTTTTCAGTATAAATCTGCCACCTCTAGCTCCACCACCTGTTTTTGTGAGCAGCAACCCATATAACATAGCTGGTTCATTCTGTAAACCTTCCCTTTCTTCCCTTTCTCTTGCTGGTATCCAACTGTCACAGATAACTCCTGCCATTCTTCTCCATCCATTCCAACCTTCCAACATTCTCTTCTTCTTCACTCTTCCACACTCCCTGTTACTGTGAACTGTTGACCCCAAGTATTTAAACATCTCCATCTATGCCACCTTTCATTTGCATTCTAACTATTCTGCTGTCCTTACTTTTGTTCAAACTCATGTATTCTGTCTTAGTCCAACTGACTCCCCCTGACTTCTCCTCTTTAGACCATACTTCCACCTCTCCAGTGTATCATCTGTTGTGAAATATGTAGTTAGCTGCAGTGAGAACTAACTCAGCCAAGAGCAAGCTGGCTTACCTGCCTACCAAGACTGAATATCATGTAATCTCTCTTTTATGATTTTATTTAGTCGGTAAGTTAGAAATGTAAAAAGTTTGTACTGTGATGCTGGTAACCTTTTAAAGCTATATTAATGATCACCTCTTTAGTGATCAACACACTCAGAGAAGTTGCTCTTTTGGCTTCTGAAGCAAAATTACATGTACATGTTTATGGGAAAGAATTAAGACCAACACATTTCTCCTTCAGGTGATTTGTGTGTTTGCTCACTTTCCCACTTTCCTATGCTGAAGGATGGATTAGAGAATTTGACCTCTGTGTCACAGCTTAGAAGCTCCTACATACGTCTACAAAAAAAAACAAAAAAAAAAAACTCCCTAATACTGGAGGAAACAAGTCTCAAAAGGGGAATCCATCCTTGTCTGTTCAACTCTGGATAAAGTTCAAGCTTCCTAAAGTTGAAACTTGAAATCTACAATATCCACTAATCTATGAAGTTTATTATCTACAGTATCCTTTTAATTCAGTAACATTAGTTTCCCAGGCCCTGAAGTAGCAAAGCATCCTCACCCCATTATACTAGCACCAACATGTTTAACTATGGGCAAAGTATTCTTATTGTGAAAAGTATCTTTGCTTTATGCTAGGTGGCATGGGACCCAAGTCTTTCAAGAAATTAGAATTTTTATTCATTAGTCCATTAAACATTATACCAAAGGATTTGAGGATAATCAAAGTGTAACCAAAGTGTGATTTTTCCTTTGCTGGAATCATGAACACTGGCATTAACTAAGGTGAGAGAAGCCTACATCTAGCCTAAAATGTTCTCCTGGGTTCTTCTGTGACTTCTCAAATAAGTATTCTGTGTGTTTTTGGAGTCATTTTGATAAATTGGCTCTTCACTGTTATATGAACTTTTCATTTTATCTCTTTGGAGATGATGGCACTCATGGTGAAGTCCCAAAGTTTAAGAGTTTTAATACTTTACTTACTGATAAATTTCAGTAACTTTTAGGTCTTCAGGAAGAATTTTTCTTCTGGAAGTATAGTGTGCTGATTGTTTAGAACACTTTGGTAACTTTACTGGAAAGGCTGTATTTAATTAATCTTGCGTAGGGGCCAGTGTAATTTTACTCTTTATCAAATCAATTGAATTCATTTATTCATTGTCCATCAGTAAGTCACCAGTTACTTGAAACCTGCTGATTGTATTTACTCAATTTGTAATCAATTTGTATGTTATGTTGTACTAGTGCTTGTCAGTGTGTCTGTCCTGCAATGGTCTGGTGACCTGTCCAGGGTATTTTCCTGCCCTGTGAGTGAGTGAGAGACTTATAACTATACTATTTTTTGGAGTTCAGAAACAATTTAGTGTTATAAATAAAAAAAGGAATTTAGGGGTAAGGATAAAATACTTTTTAATAGCATTGCATATATACAGACACATTACACAGAAGATGTAGGCCTCCATGTTTCCTGCTAAGATTACCAAAAGTGTAAAAATGTTATCATCCATGTTAGATAAAAATGTTTGGATTTTGTAGGTTATTTATAACACTTCATAAAATGTTACTAGGTATAACATAACACTGCTGTTTCAGATACATAACTTGATCTGACGAGGAGTTGAAAGAGTTGAACTGGAATTAGACATCTGACCTACTTAATGTAACCCTCTCAGCTAAGTCTTACAAGTATCAGATTTCCAGTTACCAACTCTACCTGACTCTATAATTATCCTGTCATTTGTGAAAAACAAGAAACATCAGGCTGACAAGACAAATCATAGTTTTGTAGTTCATCTGTTCCTCTGCATCATTAGCCCAGTTTAACTTGTTCAGGACCACCAGTGAGAAGGTATTATAAGAAGGGTGAATTATTCTCAGCACAAGTTAGTATGTTATTAAGTTATCATGTGTTTGCGCAGATTGGATCACACACCTCATGCTGCTGGATTGTCACTGCAGAGCTCAGGTCCACTCAGATCAGAACCAAAAATTCCCAACCAAATCTGTTCTGTGGGGAACTGGGCAAAGACTAAAGGATGACCAACAATTAATGAATTAAGCTGAAAAGTGACTAGCCTGTCATTGTTCCCTACAAAGTACACCTGTATGGTAAGTGGAGCTTGTAAAATGGACAGTGAGTGTAGATACAAAGTATGTGTCCCTAATGAAGTGTCTTATTGGTGTATATGCTCTGTTCTGCTTCACAGGCTGTAAAAATGCATATTTTGGCACAAGAAACTTGTATGATAGCCATGTAAGTTGGCTAGTATTTATTAAAGCTTCAGCAGGCCTTTTCACAGAAAGTGCTTCCTTGGTCTGAGCGAACGGTGGCTAAGGTGCCAGATATACAGCAGAGAAGGACAACTCAGCATGGCTCTTTGTATTCTCTGGGCTTAACACTCAAGTGGTGTGTGTACGTGTGCATGGTAAAAACATCTCTGACGCCCTGAATTGTGACTAGTCGGACTTCATTAATACATAGCACAATAATAATATATAGCATATATTATTATTGTATAATATAATATATAATATAATATATAATAATATATAGCACAACCATATATATGTGATAAGGTGTCAGGAATATAGAGCGGGTACACCGAGTGAAGTATGGAGTCTGTCATCACTAACGTTGCTATCAGTCATAGTCAGAGAGAGAGAGAGAGAGAGAGAGAGAGAGAGAGAGAGAGAGAGAGATTCGCCCCCCAACGGTTACGTGAACATAAGTGAGAAGGGACGTGTCTTCGGGATAAACTAAGAGCTTCTACGCTGACTCAACGCTGTGTTGCATCCGCTCATACTACAGCGGTGTGTCTGTACGACAGGGCGTGATGTATGTGGCGAATCGCGGTAACGAGTTCATGGACGTGTTAAGCGTGAAGGCGACGGCTGATCTAGCACTGGACTGGAAGAACACGGAGCGGTTTGAGACCGCCAACAAGTGCCAGAACCAATTCGTCATGAATTCACGGTCAACCTTGGATGTCCTGAACGAGCCAAGAATTCCTAACGAAAGTGGAAACAATGAGAAACCACCCAAACTGCGCTTGGTGCAGCACAACTTCAGCATCAAAACAGAAGCGAGCGACAAGGAGCAGGGAGTACATGTCCAAGCAAGCGAGAGCGAAGTGTTATACGACCAATTTGCCCCATACTGTGCAATTCCATACTACGCAGAGCACCACGACGCCTTCCCTTTGGAGACTGTTCGCGGATATGAGCTACCTGGAGCTCCCTCTTTGCGGGACATTACACCAGAGCATGTAAACCCAGGCGGAAAATGCACCAGACTACCTGCGGACATATCTTCGGCAGGTCATCTGCTAGGCTCTGAATATAGGTAGGCCAAGAGGTTGGAAGTGAATTTAATCCAGTCTTTAATGCCCGTGCTCTTTTAAGGGCTGTGGTTCTAAAAGCATTTCTCAGGATCCCTTTAACTTTCCACAGGTTTGCTCCAAGCCAAATAGCAGGAAAAATCAGGCCCATTAATGATTGCTACAAGTACCCATTAAAAAACCAATGAAGAGAGATGGATAGATAGATAGATAGATAGATAGATAGATAGATAGATAGATAGATAGATAGATAGATAGATAGATAGATAGATAGATAGATAGATAGAAAGGTTTGGCCTGTCACCATCTTGGATGGGGATCTGTAGTGCAGATATAAGTAAATGTGCTCAGAGCAAGTCTGAAGTTTAAGGTGTTCTATTTTCCACTGCTACATTTAGACATCAAGTGATAGAGACTGATATGGCCAATATGATGTATCTTCATGTTCAACAGAACTGCAGACATGTAACATGAGGACAAACAACAAGGTTGTTAATGTTTGCCAAATGCTGTTGATTCAGTCTTCGCACTCAGCCAGTCAATTCAAGCACACTCTTGGGTAATGATTTATGTGATGGGGCAAAGTAAGCCCTCTCTTAGGTTTAACACTGGAGACGTGCAGTTTTTGGGTGATAAGTGGCCTCTCCACTTAACCCATGTATATTTACAATGAAAGATGTGTAAACCATTAGCACAGAACAGTTCCATTTCCCCTGCAACTGACTCATATCATCAGGTAATTACCAGAATTGTCATAGCAGCACAACACAAAACTGGCATTTCAGCTGTCATAGTGCAGAACACTATGGCAGTGCATTACAGCAGATGTTACTGCTTTGATAGATTGACCCATAACTTATTTTAGGTAGTTTGTAAGAGGCTTAATATGCCAGCTTCACATAAGGTCCCTTTGGGGCAGTGGTGGCCTAGGAGTTAGGGACTAGACCTCAGGATCGGAAGACAGTGGGTTCAAATCCCAGATAAGTAGGTTGCCCTGAGATACCGTCCCCATCACTGCTCCTTGAGCGCAAAATATAGCTGTCCCCAGCTGTAAATGTGTGAAAAGCAAAGGTTCAATTTTGTTGAGTTTTACAATGATATGATACAATGATTTTTTTTTTAAAAAGTACATTAAAAATTTGTTTGCTTTTAACAAAAGCTTTTAAACTTCAACCATGGTGAACTACATAAGTAGGTAATGAGTGTAAAGGCCAATAAACAACATAAACTTTATGATCTATGAGTATAAATTATTAATCCTAAAACTTATTATTCAGTCACCACAATGAAAATATGTGACTTAAGTAGTTAGGAATTGAAGTGCGGGCTCACAGATTTTAAATTGCTTAACAACCATTCCTAGTTTTTAAAGATAATTAATCATTCAGGAAATTAATACATTTCTATTAAAATGTGATATTTTAACATATTTATAAAATAGCAAAAGCAAGTGCCATGTTATTTTACCAAGAAGTTAATCTAGTATATCATGAGGGTTAATTTTTATTTTTGTGCCTGTGGGCTCAGTACAGACTGATCCATTTTGGACACAGCTCTATGTGAACTACTTCATTTTATTAACATATACAGGACTAATAATTCATATTCATTGTGGATTACATCTCAAGTGTTATAATTTTTAAAATAATGAAGAGTATTGAAACAGCAAGACAAATTCATTTATTCAATTAAATCCTGCTGCTGAATGTGTATTGCTTCTTGTTTGGTAAGTTGAGAGTGTGTTTGAAAGTTTTGAGTATGCTGCTCTGATGAGAGATCAGATTTTCAGTCCTGAAAGGCCTGAAACCCATGACTTTTCGATCCTTGGGCAAACTCGCTAACCACAAAGCCAACGCTGCCCAGTGCTTTTTGCATCATGAATAGGCCTTTCTTGGGGAAAAAATTTCTCTTTGTCTCATCAGTTCATAGAACCTTTGTTCCACAAACATCTTGTCTTATTTCTGTACTTATTTTACAAATTCCAATTAGATTTTTTAGATTCTTACTGCTGATGAGTGATATTTTTTTGGTGCTATGAATCTATGTTTCTGCCATTTAATGGACCTTGTTCCAATACTTCTAAAGGGTACTGTATTTGCAACGGAAACACTTCATGTGAGCTGACCATTTAAAAGCATTCTCAAAACGTAAAAACACACTATCTATACAAGAAGCAATACACATCCAGCAACAGTTATTTTCAGAAACTGCGATTTTTATCCCCATAAGATCACTTATATTGCAAATATATCTAAAATTAGACTCTGTAATTTTAATATAATACTTAGCTAGCTACCTGTTCTTATGTTATCACACAAACTACTTTGCTGTGCATGATGTTGAGCTTCAAACTACCTGTGAAGTTTCTGAAGCATTGCCGGCTGCCAGTCTTGGGAAGTGTGTGTTGATCAGAATTTTTGATAATTTTAACAGAATGTTAAAATAATTACAGTATATGTTTTTGTATATGTTTCCAGTCTGGATGATATAAAACTCCTGTTTCCTGCCAAACGCATTTGCCAGGTCTGTGGAGAGCAGGCCTCAGGGTGTCACTATGGAGCACTTACATGTGGGAGCTGCAAAGTGTTTTTTAAAAGAGCAGCTATGGGTGAGTCTCACAGAGTTCGTGCTGCCTCTTCGAATCAGAAAAAAATCAGGCCTTCTTTGTCTCTTTAAGTCAGCTAAATGTTGCTTCAGATCTGCTTGTATGTAGTAATATTTTATGCCCTATTTTTCAGGAATTTCACAACTAAATGAAGTATTAGAAGTAATGTTTCTTTGTTTCTAGGCAAGCAGAAATATCTGTGTGCCAGCAGGAATGACTGCACCATTGATAAACTTAGGAGACGAAACTGCCCATCTTGTCGACTTAAAAGATGCTTTGAATCAGGGATGAGTCTTGGAGGTAACTGCTAACTGTTACATTAAGGCTTCTTCATAATACCACCTTTCCTTTTCTAATATGGGTAATATAACCAAAACCCTGTTAAGCATGCCTTCAGGGGTCTTGAGCAGTCAATGCCACATCTGGTTAGAGCTGTTTTGGCAGGGTGAGGGAGACCTACACAATATTTGGCCTGTGATATAATGTTATGGCTTATCAGTGAATGCATTGATTTTTGCATCAATTTAATATTTTTAAATGAAAAAAAAAAAACTGCACACATTCATAAAATACTGACAATGTTTCCATGCCCTAAATTGAAATTTAAATAGAATCTTATTGAGAAAAAAATTTCCTGGAAGTAAAGACAGCTAGTGTGAAAATTATGTATTTCAGAACACCTATGTTGGGTATTTAATTTCTCTTTTCTCTCTTTACTAACCAAACATTTTTCTGCTGACGTCATACCAATACAAAGTATCAAACAAGTGCCAGCCTTTATAAAGACCATGAACATTTTTAAAGAAAGACCAACATTTCCTGTGACCATGATATATGCATGAAGATGTCATAAGTATAATACTTTATGCCAGTGAATGGTACTTTGTGCTGTGAATTGTTTTATTACATTAATACAGTATGTCATGGGCATCAAGGGGAAGAGGTTCTCTATTTCCACAAAATAAATTTGTTGCCACTTAAAAATGACACTTGCATTTTTGCTTCATTCTCAAGGCCAAAAGCTGAAAAGAATTGAACAGGCTGGCTCTGCAAAGAATGAACCTGCTCTGATGCCTGCCTTAGCCATAAAGCTTATTTCTCCAAAGCCTGCTCTCCATACTCAGCATGGGTTGCTGAACCTTCTGGAGCACATTGAGCCTGCAGTGGTGAATGCTGGGCATGACCAGACTCAGCCGGACTCAGCAGACTCATTGCTGACTAGCCTTAATGAACTGGGGGAGCGACAACTTGCCACAATTGTCAAATGGGCAAAGGGAGTGCCAGGTAACCAACTGCTGCATGGATTAAAATCATTTATCTGTCATATTTAAGCAGACTGAGTTTTCATGGTATTATTTTGTTGTTTCTTTTATTGTTATTATTATTAATACTAATATATTATCATGGGTCCTAGTAGTAAGTGCAGTTTTTGAGCTAGTCATCAGTGTAAACTGTGGGAGCATTTGTTTATCTAAAACTCATTTTTGCACTGTGTGACTATGTCAGGGATTTTTAGTGCATTATTCCACTCTAATAATCTTCAATCGTATTCCCAGAAGCTAAAATAAAATTATATTTTTCTTTCGTTTTAACAACAGATGCCTTTTGTTAAATTAAAAAACAAGATTGTTTCAGTTTAAACATGTAATACTTGGTCAGTTTTTCATGTTGAATAAGCCTGGGAATCAGAATATGATTTAAAGGAACCCATAAATAATTGTAATGCTGGGGCCTGCTTTCATAAATGGCTACTTGTATTTATTATAATGATTAATGATCTTCTTGTATTTGTTAATATAGCATAATATATGATTATTTATAGGTGGCAAAAAAATAAACATAAATGAAACTTTAGTTCTACCATATTAATTTCAAGATCATTTTAATCACTTAAATTTAAATAAAAATTTCTAGAATACCTGTTTTTTCAAAAATTGGTTATTTTTTCTTTTGTACATGTGAGTATTGTTCTGTCTTTGTCACGTACATTTCGATTTCAGGTTTCCAGGAGCTGCATCTGGAGGACCAGCTGGCAATCATTCAGTACTCTTGGATGGGAATCATGGTGTTCGCCTTGGGCTGGAGGTCCTTCAAGAACGTCAAGGCCAGAATGCTTTACTTTGCCCCTGATCTTGTGTTCAATGAGTAAGCAAATGTTAAAAGGGTTACTTAAGACCAAATAAGCTAACTGTTAATGAAAGCTAGTAGTGACCCATTTATATGTCTTCACTTGCTTGGTACAAACAGATCTTTCTGTACTCTGGCTGATGATTGTTGTTTTAGCTTTTTATTGCTGATTATATTGTTTCCAAGAACATAGAATTCAAAGTGAACACAGCTCACTATAGTCAAGATTCGTAGGCAGCATTTACATACATTAGTTTGCCCAGCTGCATCAGCATACATGTGGCATACCTCTAAACACTTACTAACTCTAAACACTTACTTTAAATAATGCATGTAATGTAAATATTTCATTAAGGATCTAATGTACAGATATGGCTTTACTCATTTGTCTCTCATAGTAAATATGTGGTTTTGTCTTGACAAAGCCATGTGGAAGAAAAAGTTCATGGTGGCATACAAATGGACCGGTTATCTGCAGCCTGGGGTGAAATTTCACACCACGTTCGCTTTGGGGACGGGGCAGCAGTTAATGCTGGGCTAGGGTAATGGAGAAGATTGTCCTTGGGCCTGACCTCTCCCTTCTCCTCCTTTTCTCTTTCACTCTCCCACCCACCAGCCAGAGGATGCAGGCCTCCAGCATGTATGAGCACTGTGTCCGCATGCGTCGCCTATCAGAGAGCCTGGGTAACCTTCGGGTTACAGAAGAGGAATTCCTCTGCATGAAAGCTCTGCTTCTTTTCAGCATCAGTGAGTCCAGTCACATTACATAGGCTCCTCACTGGTGGTTCCCTGCTCCCTGCCATGCATTCAGAATATTGTCCCCTAAGTGATCATATTAATGTTTGGGGAGAAACCCAATGATAAGCATGTCGTTTCTCTTTTACCTCCACATATTGCCATTTAACATACTATTCCAAAGCAACTTTTAATTAAATTGCATTACATTTGTTTGATCAAATGAATTAAATGAAAAATATATAACACTAACAAAATTGAGCAAATAAACTAAATAATAAAAAAAAAGATTACATTACGTTATGTAATGCATTTTTGATCATGTGAAAATGATGACACTATTTTTAATTTAAATGGCAGGGTTTGCAGACATAGCCAGTGCTAGGGGCTACTTTTTTCTGCTCTATATAGTTTTTCATATGCATTTAAAATCTACAGTACAAAATGTTTAACATGCAGTGAACCCAAGAAAAAACAATGCATTAAATTGAATTGATCTAAATTTGTACCTCCATTCCAAAATTCTAAAATGGTGTATTTAAAATGATTGTACCTAATCATTTGTTTCAGCATTGGATTATTGCTGACTGTAGCTTTAAATTTATCATTTGTCAGTTTGGTAAAACATAAAATATGCATGCTTTAGGAAGATAGACACAACTTTGTTAAAGTGAGCTTCACACAAGCACTGCACTGCATGTTACTCAAGGTAAACAATATTCAAAGAGTAGAGTAGAGTAGAGTAGAGTAATGTTTTATTATCCCACGAATGGGAAATTTGGGCGTTACAGGGCTCTTATAAAGATGACAGAAAGAATATAGAAAGATAGATGTACAGAAAAATAAGAAAAATATAGAAAAAATATAAAGAACGAGGAACAAGTACAAGAGCTATAAATAATAAATAATCTATATATATATATGTATATATACATATTTACATGAAGATTAGGGAAGGTGACCATATATACAGTAAACAGTAATAAATAAGTTATAAACAAATTATAAATAAACAAGTAACAAATGTAAATGTAATAATAATATATAATAATATACAATAATAATATATAATAATATAGTAATATATAATAATAAACCAGTAATATTCAATATGTAATGCTATGTTGGCAGCAGTGGCCTAGTGGTTAGGGCGTTGGCCGCATGATCCGAGGATCGGGGGTTCGAACCCCTTCCCGGTAGGTTGCCCTGAGGTACCCTTGAGCAAGGTGCCGTCCCCGTCTCGCTCCTCCCTGCGATGAGCTGGCGACCTGTCCAGGGTGCGTCCCCCGTCCTCGCCCTGTGTTCGCTGGGTTGGACTCCAGCACTCCCCCGCGACCCCGTTTGGGACACGCGGCAGAAAATGGATGGATGTAATGCTATGTTGTGGAATTGTGGAGTCTTATTGCTGCAGGTAAGAATGACCTGCGGTAGCGTTCCTTCTTACACTGCGGGTGTAAAAGTCTGCTGCTGAACGAGCTTTTCAGTGCTCGCACAGTCTCATGCAGGGGTTGGGAGGTGTTGTCCATGATGAATGTTAGTTTGGATAACATCCTCTCCTCTCCTACCTGCTTGATGGATTTGAGTGGGCAGTCCAGGACAGAGCTGGCCCTCTTGACCAGTTTGTTTAGTTTCCCTCTGTCCCTTTCTGCGATTCTTCCACACCAGCAGACCACAGCATAAAAAACAGCAGACGCTACCACAGTGTCATAGAAGGACCTCTATTTTCCAGTGATTATAAAACAAGTAATATTAAACAAGCTAGGCTAGAGCTCTGTAGTTGGAATCAGGTTGCATTATCTCTGTTACATTAATCCTTTCACTTTCTAGCCTGACTTTTGCTGGAATAAAAGCATGAACCTATATTAAAATTTTTTTCCTTTAAAAATTTCCAACTATGCTTCAGCTTGTCACAGTGTTTGTGTCAACATAATAGTCTGTCTCTCCTAATGAATATGCCCTGGAACATGTTACCCATCCTTAAAATGTCATTTATTTCAGTTCCAGCAGATGGGCTGAAAAATCAAAGCTGTTTTGACGAGTTGCGGACTGCCTACATCAAGGAGCTGGACCGCTTGGTTACCCAAACCTGCAATGGCAACCATGCTGAGCGGCTGTTCCGGCTCACACAGCTACTAGACTACCTGCACTCGGTGACATATCACAATCACATATTGGCACTCTGATACATTCACTGCAGTCTCATTCATCAAGACCGTTCCAGACAGCTTCAATAATTTCTTGGGATGTGAGATCACATATAGAACATAAAGGTTTCAGATCATATATCGAAGGGTATATCAACAAAACTAAAGTTTCTGTAAGTGAACAATAGCAAAAGAATCCAGGAAAAAAAAGAATGTTAATCACATATTTATGACATCATTAACTGATAATTCAGCATGAGTTGCTAAGCAGAGTGATACAGGAATTATCATTTGAAAACAAAAATTAATCATATTATAATCAAAATAAATCAACCCAAATATGTGTCTCTGAAATCAGAACTGTAATGTAATACTAAAGAAGTGCTTTATATATAAATGATATGTAACTTTAACATATTAATTCCGTTTCTCTGTTTTTAGATTGTGAAGAAGCTTCATCAGTTTACATATGACCTGTTTGTCCAGGCCCAGTCCCTTTCTGTGAAAGTTAATTTCCCTGACATGATATCCCACATCATATCTGTTCATGTACCAAGGATCCTCATGGGCATGGCCAGGCCAATCCTTTTTCACAAATAAGCCATCTACCTTAGCTGTGCCTATTGCATGCTGTATTTTGCCCCACCGTTGCTACAGATGGAACTGTTTTTTTCATACAAATTCTCATGGATTTTCTAGCCAGTAACCAAACAGGCAGCAAAACAAAAATTGCTAAAAAAGACATATTATTGCCAGTTTCTAATCAGAAGTTGTAATTTGCACATTTGCTTTTACAGTCATGTGAAAAAATTAGGACACCATATGAAAACCTGTGTGTTTTTGTAACATGCTTGGACATATGGATATTTAATCCAAATTTTAACAATACTGGGAGATTCAAGTAATATAACTAAACAATTTAAACCTTCTTCTGTAAAAATCTTCTGTAAAATGTATGATGAAGCACATCAGGTGCACATGATTAGAACATCTTTACTCAGCATTTTGAAGGAGGTTTGCCCTATTTAAACCTCAGACATTTAGTGTGGTGTGCTCCTGACTGTTGAGGTGATAGTGAACAACATAAGATCAAAAGAGCTGTCTGAAGTCTGGTAAGGGATTTAAAAAGATCTCAAAAGATTCTGCATTCAGCCATTTCACTGTCTAGAAAATAGTCTACAAGTGGAGGACTTTCAAAACAACTGCCAACATGCATAGGTCTGGCCGTCCAAGCAGGTTCACCCTGAGAGCAGACTGCAAGATGCTAAAAGAAGTCTACAAAAACCCTAAAATGTCATCGTGGGACCTTCAGCAGGCTCTTGCTACTGTTAATGTGAAAGTCTCTACAATCAGAAAGAGACTGCATAACTTGCATGGGAGGTGTGCAAGAAGGAAACCTTTGCTCTCTAAGAGAAACATCAAGGCCAGACTGAAGTTTGCCAAAGAGAAAGTAGACAAAGACCAGGACTTCTGGAAAAAGCCCAGATCTTTTGAAATGCTGTGGGGTGCACTGAAATGGGCTGTACATGCAATAAACCCCTCAAACATCTCACAGCTTAAAGAATTCTGCATTGAGGAGTAGGGCAAACTTCCCACAGACCGATGTCAGTGACTGGTAGATGGCTACAAGAAGCATTTCACTGTGGTTATTCAGACAAATGGGGTAACACCAACTATCAGGGTGTAGGGTGTCCTAACTTTTTCCTCAGAATACACATTTTTGTTGGTATCTTTTGTTTAATGAATTAATCAGATTAATTTTTGTCGTTTACCTGCAATTAAATCACTTTCTTTTCCAGAGATAACTAAAAACAAGATTAGACATTGAAATGTAAACAACTAATAAAGAACTGAATATTTAATGGGGTATCCTAATTTTTTCACATGACTAATTATTACAAGCGATTGTATCCACCACAGGACCTTTGGTAAGTTATAGTGATAAAGTAAATCTAACTATGAAAGAATTGACTAAAAATGTATAATCAGGGCCACTTGACAGTATTTAATCATTGCATTGCATTGTCTGTAATCCGTCTGTGGATAATCAGAGTTGCATGCTTGTGCAAAATGTTATTTAATGACCATATTTACGTTGTGCTACTGCAGCACAAAATGTGCAGGCAGTTTTTTTTCACCTGGTACCTATATTTTTAGGGAAATAAGTTGAAGGTGTCAAATAAATACAAAATTACTGGATAAATGGCAGAGCTGACAAAAGTAAAAAATGAAAATTTGCTACTTTAGTTCTGATTGTAGGTAAGTAAAACCATTTTTTACCTGCTGGCAGCTTGATTTTGTGTTTACTTTAAGCCATATGCACTAAACATTTAAACTGACCCAAGCAGTAGTTAATCAGTGATATAAAATTCAAAAACTGGTGTGGTTCCCTTTTAGATTTTTTTTTTTTTTTACCTTATTTTTCAGCTCTTAAAAGAGATGCTCTAAAGCATCAGCTCTAAAGGTAGAAGATCTAAAAGGAGTTACATGAGAGACTAAAAAGGCAATCTTTTAATATATAATTGCTGTTGTATTTTATTCTTATTGCTCTTTAGACAGATAAAAACTGGAAGAAAAAAAAATGCTGCCTTAATTTGTGCCAGAAGGCCATTAAAGCCCAAAAGGGGTTTGTTGACTCACCTACTTTATGAAATAAAATGGATTTTTTTAAAAATCTTGCTTAAGCAGAGAACCACAGGACATTATTTAAAAGGAATAGATTAATTGAAAGTTACACCTTGTTATTGCAAACTTTGCAGACCTTTTGAATAAAAGATGTTGGAATGGGAATATTAATAGAAAAAAGCACATATAAGCACAATAACTAAAAGCACAGTATGCAAATTTGGGATTATTTGGGATTGGGTGAATTTCCCCAGACAGAATTATATACTTAAGAGTGCAATGTATATTCAATTTCCTTCCTATGCTGTTCAGAGTATGTCTATGTATGAATGGTTTATTTACCTCTGGTATTACTGTAAATAATTAGTGTTAAAATATTACACATACTTTCACAAGTGAAGATGAAATATACCTTGTACATATGTAAATGTAGTAAATCTTTTCTTAATGTCCAATCAGTATCAGTAACTGTACATTTCAAGTTACTTTTATAATTTCCATTATTAGACCGTTACTTGGAACACTTCCATCATACATTTTTTGACAAGCGCTGTAGACCCCTCAAGTGGTCAGAAATAGAAATAGCATAGCCTCTGTCAGCAGCTGTAAAAGCGCTGGGAATATTTTGTATAAAGTATACAGCAAGCGTTTGTGCATCACACTGTATGTTGTACTTCATTGAAGATGGGATGTTTGGCATGTTATGGCTTTACCACATTTCTTGCCCTGTTACACAATTGTTGTCCTTTCTCTATCGGGAACGCTTTTGTATGACTGCCATAGCTTTCCATGCATTTTTTTTTTTTGCCACTGTGCTTTTCTTTTGGTAGACCTTATCTACCAGTTCCTTTTTAAACCTGTTTCATGAATTTATATGGATTCATTGAACCTTACAGAAATTGGCTATAACCTAAACAGTTTTGGCACTGCATCTTCAGGCCAAATTATATTTGCTTCCTCAAGAAATTTTTTCATCACCATTGTTTTATGCTAATCTGAATAAATCCCATACAGTGCATCTGGAAAGTATTCACAGTACTTTTTTCACATATTACTATGTTATAGCCTAAATTCCTCACACAATACCCCATAGTGATACAGAGAAAAGTTTGCTTGAAACTTTTAAAAAGAAAAAACAAAAAACATGAACATTCACAGCTTTTGTTCAAGCTTTGGCAGCAATTACAGCCTCAAGTTACCTGTTTTGGGCAGTTTCTCCCATTCTACTTTCCAGAACCTCTCAAGCTCCATCAGGTTGGATGGGGAGCATCGGTGCAGAGCCATTTTCAGATTGGTCCAGAGATGTTCAGTTGAGTTCAGGTCTGGGCTCTGGATGGGCCACTCAAGGACATTCACAGAGTTGTCCCAAAGGCACTCCTTTGTAATCTTAGTTTTGTACTTATAGTTGTCCTGTTGGAAGATAAACCTTCACCCCAATAAACAGTCCAGAGCAGTCTGGAGCAGGTTATCATTAAGGATGTCTCCATATATTGCAGCATTCATTCATTCATACAGACAATTCTTTGGACTTCATGGCTTTCTTTGTATTCTGAAATGCTCTGTCATCTATGGGACCTAATCAAGTTGTAAAAACCTCTGAAGAAAGATCAAGGGACACAGGATGCACTTGAGCTCAGTTTTGAGTGTCATGGCAAAGGCTGTGAATATTTATGTACATGTTTTATTTTTGTTTTTTATTTTTAATAAATTTGCAAAAGTTTCAAGCAAACACTTTTCATCATACCTTTATCATAGTGGATGGGTTTGTGGGTCCCTGTGAAAATGGGGGTGCTATGCTGTCTGGAGCATGTAGCCCCTGGCAAGTTCACCCAAGAGAGAGAGGTCTCAGGAAATGAGCCAGACAAATTGCGAATCATAGTGCCTTCATGTGGGAGGTGGTGGTTGGGTGTTGGTTTCAGTGTAGCCTCTTGCAGTCTTGACCATTGTGTGAAGTGGAGCATTACATACTAGATATGGTTGGGCTCATATGTGCACACAGCCCGGGCCATGGAGCCAAACTCCTAGATAGGGTCTTGACCTTGACCTAAAGATCACTCTACTCTACTTGACTCTTTTCTGGAGGTGCAAAGTGAGAGGTTGTGCGCAGGTGTGGGGTTAATGGGTAGTCCTTGACTGAGCAATGCTGTGTTGGAATATGTCCCGTTTAAAAGAAGGGTTGCCTCACTGCAACTTTGAGTTGAGTGGCGCAAGGCTCTGAGCATCGTGGCAGCATATATGCCAAACGACAGATCAGAGTATCAACTGAGGCACTGAAGAGTGTTCTAGAAAATGGACCATCTGGGGAATTCAACACTCACGTTAGCAATGATGGGGAAATTTGGAGGGATGATTGGGAGGAAAGGCCTACGTGATCTAAAGTGTAGTGGTGTTTTATTATTGGACTTCTGTACAAGGCATGGATTGTCCATAACTAACACCATGCTTGAGCATATGGGTCTCAAAACCAGAGGTACCAGAGCTCCTTAGCCCAATGGTTGATGATTGACTTTGTAGTCATTTCTGCAGACGTTCGGCCGTATGTTCCAGACAGTAGGGTAAAGAGAGGGGAAGGGCTGTCAACTGATCAGAGAGTGGAAGGAATTTTTAGGAACACAGGTGTCCTCACCCATTGCCCTTGAAGAGGTCACTGAGGCAGTCAGAAATCTCAGTGGCAAGGGCCGGGAGTAGATGAGATACGTCCTGAATTGTTGAAGATTTTGGAGATTGTTGGGCTTTCATGGCTAGCATGCCTCTTCATTTCAGCATGGGTATATGGGACAGGAGTGGCAGATGGGTTGGTGGTCCCCAGTGGCCCCCAGGAGGAGAATCTGGCCTGGCTGTATAACAATGGACCAGTACTTCACCCTTGCACAGACACAAGAAGGGTCATGGGAGTTTCCCATTGCAGTCTAAATGTGCTTTATCAACTTACAGATTGCTGTGTTCCCTGAGAGATTCTGTGGGGGCAGTATGGGGTACCAGAAGTGCTTTTTTTGCTATCCATTTCATCCTTGTGTGAATGTAATAAGAGCTGTGTATGTATTCTTTGCATTAAGTCAAGCCCTTTTTCAGTGGGTGTTTGACTCTGTCAGGGCTGGTCCTTGTCCCCAGTCCTGTTTGTGATTGTGACGGAAAGAATTTCAAGGTGCAGTCAAGGGATGGAGGGTGTCTGGGATGGGGCTTCAGGATTGCATTTTTGCTTTTTGCAGCTGATGTGGTTCTGTTGGCTTCATCAGTTTGTGACCTCCAACATAAACTGGGGTACTTTGCAGCTGAGTGGAGAATTTAGGGATTAAGTTAAAAAGTGAAAGTGACTATTCTTGTCACAATGAATTTCAACCTCTATGTTTCACCCATACAAACACATGCAGCAGGGGGCAGTTATTGAAAGTACCCAGGGAGTAGTGATGGGGTCGGTACCTTGCTCAAGGGTACCTCAGGGCAACCTACTGGTCTGCGATTCGAACCCATGACCTTCTGATCCTGGGGCCAACTCCCTAACCATTAGGCCATTGCTGATTAGGATCCGCACCTCCAAACACATGGCCATGGTCCTCCACCAGAAAAGGTGGCTTGCCCCATCAGAGTGGGGAACTATCTCAGGATTGTGACTGAGAGTAAATTGGAACAAGAGATCAATAGAAAGATTGGGGCAAAGGGAGAAACGAAAAGCAAAGCTCTCAATTTAACAGTCATTGCACCAACCCTCACCTATGATCATGAGGTTTGGGTAAAAATAAGATCGCAGGTGGTTGGGCACACACTTGGAGGTAGGGTGAAGAGCTCAGAGAAGTGCTGCTGCTGCATGTTGAAAGGAACTTCCTCTGTGGACATCTGGTTAGGATGCCTCCCAGGCACCTCTCAATGAAGGTGTTCCTGGCACAACCAACTCGGAGGATACCACAGCACAGACCCAGGAACACTGGGGCAATTATATATCTTACATGCCCTGGGAGCACCTCAGGATACCCCAGAAGGACCTAGAGGAAGTGGAAAGGATTGTCTGAGCTAACCACCAGCTACCACTGCAACCTGGTAATGGATAAGCAGCTTGGAAAAATAAATGAATGTATTTTTTTTTTATATTTATGTTAAAGTTTTAAAGACTTTAAAAAAAAAAAGTCAATGCTAGTTATTCTGGTTTTGATGGATAACATTTGAAAAAGTACTTTGCCTCTAAAAGCACTCTATTTTTTATCTTTGACTGCAAAAGGCAACTTTCAAAAGCCTTCTGCATGAAATGCCTATTTTGAAAAGCCTATTTTGAAATCCATTCTTTTCATCAGCTCAGCACATGTGGTCCACATTAAAAGGGAAAAAAGAGAAAACATAGAATTGAGCTAATAAAAATTGTATTTAGTACACAGTTGAACCAAATTCATTTGCTTTTGCTTGTTTTTATCAAATCTATTTTGGAAATCAACTTTGCATTCTGCAGCTAACAAATTACTACAAGATTTAACTAAAAAATCTTTTTACCTTAATGATTCTGGCCATTTCTAAAGCATATTTACTCCCATCAGAATAAAAAAATATATAGTACATCTAGAAGGTGGTGTTTCAGTTACATTAGAGTGCTGTCATGCTTTTGGAATCTGGTTAAACCCATCACACTCAAATCTTTGCACCTTTCAAATCTCACTCACTGCAATGGTAACCCCCACCCACACCTCACACACCTAAAAAGAGGAAACACTATTATCTATGGCTTGTCATGGAAGGAACACAAATGTACAGCTAATGGAAGCATTATAATCTATGTCCATTAGCAAACAATTAACTCCTAATTAATATTTTACCAGACAAGTGCTCATCTCTTCGTGTTTTTCCTCCCCTCCCCACGCTTGCTAAGTATTTCAACATGCTCTTCTTTTAAGAAGAACATAAAGAGCTGCAGTGTAATGGGCTGGAAGTGGTAATGCAACCTGATAGCTACTTCAGCTCCCTCCAGCTACTTAGGCCTTGGCCAGCTGCAAAAAGAGCCAGTGCAGATAGAAGCAGCACGCAGGAGCATTTCAAACCAAAAAAGCCCTCCATTATGTAGGCACTCTACAAAATGTGTGCATTTGTCCTCACTCTCAATTGTCATCCTTTTTTCTTACCTACTACCACCAACACCACCACCACCACCACCAACCTCTTTATTTTTTTTTTGTATTTGTGGCTATACTATTTTTTGTGTTTTTGTTGCTTTTTTGTATCACTCTCTAAAGTATATTGATAACAGAGAAATTAAAGCAATATTTTTTTTCTGCAAATGTCCTTTTTTACTACCTCCAAATCTTTAATTGATGGTGGAGGGATGGGGCGAAGAACAGAAAAGATCAATGTACTACAGGTCAAATCTGCAGTATAGCTAATCTATCAAAATTTAATTCTACTTCAGTGAATGTTTGCAAATGCCTTAATTCTGTAAGTAATACAGCATGGTGTGGAGCCAGTAAGAAGTTTAATAATGGCCCCTTTGTTGCACATCGATTTTACACTTTCCACTAACAACCAGAATATCATGCATTAACAGAAGTTTAAATGGGTTGACATTGGAGTAGCTGTGTCAGGCTTCCTCCACTTGGGGTAGCCATGGTCCAAACTTCTATGCTGAACGTGGGGCAGCGCTATCTTATAAATCAAAAAGGAATTGTGTTGCCTTTAAATTCTCCAAACAACATGCTCTCCCTTTCACTTGATATTAAATACATATAAATCATTATGCAATAGACAATGGATCATTTAAATATATGCATTAATTTTTATGTTCATAAGACCTGTTTATTAATGCCAAATACAGGAAAAACAAACCTGACCTTTTGAAGCCCACTGAAATTTTTCTTTGCAAAATCATGAATAATCCACAATGTAGTGATCAAATATGCTCCTTAGGTTTTTCTCAGCATACTAATAAGTAGTCCCTTTAATGCCAATGTACACTGCTGTTTATTTGTATACATAATTTATAAAGGTTTTTCTTTTTCTGTTTCAAAACAAATAAAGATTTCCATTTCCTGTGTATTTTGTCTGACCGGGATTGAGCAAAATATATGCACAGGAAACTGATTTTCATTGAAAACGGGCCAACCTTTCATTGAAAATGGGCCTGCTTTGATTACTCAAAAACATAAGTAATTAATTGAAAATGTGCATGTTGATAATACATAGTTAAAGTTCTACTGGTCTGTCTTACAATAAAAAAAAACATTCCTCCTTGGTTACCTTAAGATGCTAACAGTTTCCATAAATTTTCGTCCAGGCAGGTTCAGTACAGCTCCAGTTGCACTAGTTACTTTTATTAGCAGTGGATATGAGCATTTTAAAGGCATTTTAAGTTGGACTCTGTGTAACCTGATATTTTTGCCCAATTAAATAAAAAATCATAGGTTCTGTGTTAGTGATTGACTTAGGGAGACTTTAAATAAGGTGAAATATGAAGGGCAGTATGCTTCTGTATTTTGTTCACAGGAATGTGAAGAGGACCCAATAATTGGGGTATTATTTGGTTAGTTTCTTATGTCCCATCAATGCCTTTTCTAGAGTCAGAGTTGTTTTGTCTCTAGGAAGCTGCCAACAGTGAAAGAGAAAGACAGAGATGGATGAAGAGAGAAGTGTTGCTTCTTTCCCACTTGTGTTTGCAAGCTACACAGACAGTGGCCCATTGATGACACTGAGGTCAAATGCTGACCTTCACTTTCAGAGTTTCTGGCAGGGTAACAAACACAGACCACACAGAGGCTTCTTTTACTTACTGACTGTCTACAAACACTGATAAAGCAATCAAAAACGTAAAACAACCAAGGCCAACCATGGCTACCCCAGTCTCAGAATAACAGTCATGGACTTATTAAATACACGCCTCTTAGTTTTAGTAAATGCTATGCATCTAATTAATTTACATGGAACAAAGGCGAATCCCGGTTGTTCCATAAGAAATGACTTTTTCCTCAGAAGCATCGTGTAAATTAAAAGCTTGGTATTACATTCAATCATAGCCTAATTACTCCCATGCAAAGCTCAAAAACAATGACCAGTGCACTGGGTGCTCCTGTGAAATCTTGTGCTCAGCTGTTGATCCCATGGTGGGCATCTGCCCAGAAGAATAGCTTGCGTTTCACAAGTTCATTATCCTCAGAGTCAATGAAGCCTTTCGCCACTTCCCCAAATTGAATGTGATTACCTCACCTTAATTTTTTCTTTAAACACTTCACCACCATCAGAACGTTACTACTTGTTTACTGTTTACCCTTTTAATGAAGAGGAAAAAAAGTACCAATTTATGATTTTTCTGCTATTGTCTGTTAATAGAATAATTTCAAGAGCTGTTTGTACTGGTATATAAAGCAGATTAACTAACAAAGTGAGAAATGAACGTCAACATCTCAAGTAAATAAAGGAAATTTGAGGAAGTGCACAAAAAAGTAAAAACAATATATATGTGTGTGTGTGTGTGTGTGTGTGTGAGTGAGTGTGAGTGTGAGTGAGTGAGTGTGAGTGAGAGAGCGAGCGAGCGACAGAGAGACCAGGTGAACTGAGTGAAAGGGACAAATGTGTGTATTTTAAGAATACAAAAGTACTGAACATGTTTGTGGAGTTAATGCTGTTTCTTTAAGAGCTGTTTAGGGAATCACGAGATTAAAGAATTCTCGCGTGAGCTCGTGAGGCTGTGCAACGGTTTTGGTCAAGAGATGAGCTGCTGGAACATGTCAAGAAAGATAATGGGCTAAATATCTTCATAGACGTTAATAAAGTTCCAAAATGGCCATTAGTATTAATTGATGGGAGTGTAACATAGCACAGGGAGTAAGTTTAGCTGTGGATGACTTGTAAAAATGCTGATTTCAGTAGATATTGAGAGCGTATTCAACCCCCATACTTTGTTGAGAAATAAAATCAGCGAGCCAGTGCGAGTAGGAATAAAGCATTAAGAGAAGAGCTTTATTTAGTTCTGTTTAGGGGTAAAGACGAGAGCTTAGCTTTGCTCAGATACTAACATAGCTAGTGCTAGAGGTAAGCTAACTGGGTTCTGTTAACCAAAATACTTTGGAGGCCTTAGGGTGGAACGACAGTAGTTTCTCCTACAGTAAGCTTAGGGGGAACTAAAGCAGTGTAGTACAACTTGTGTACGAAAACTGACAAGCTCACAAGCTAAGTACAGGTGTTAGGCCTCTATTCATTCCAAGGGGAGCTTGAATGATGTGGGCGTGTCCAGAGGGGCAGTGTAAGTTCAGTTTTAATGGTCTATATACAAGAGGCTGAAAAGCTTGTAAAGTGTATTTAGTTTACAATATATGTTTATTATGGAAATTATATATTTCTTAACTGAAAGTGGCTTTAGCAATGTGTTTTTGTATGGAATGTATGTTTTTCTGTTCAGTATAATCCACTACTGTTGGTGTACACTAAAAGAAAAGGGAATCAGCCATGCAGAAGAAGTGTATAGGAAACAGCGCTGGTTAATCAGTGTCAATTTTGAGAAGTTAATTTTCCCCATAAGAAATCACTGAAATGTAAATAATTCATTCCCAGTCCCATTGCTCAGCACTCGTCAGAACATTTTTCAATAAATCAGAGTGAAGGCTCTTAGCCTTCTTGAATTTTTTTTTTGTGACAACCCTTGTCATTGCGAGGTCAAAGCACAGCAGACAATGAACCACAACGAAATTGGACCTCTGCATTTAACCCATGCACACTCAAACACCGTGCAGCAGTGGGCAGCTATTGAAAGCGCCTGGGGAGCAGTGACAGGGACGGCACCTTGCTCAAGGGTACCTCAGGGCAACCTATTGGGAAGGGGTTCGAACCCCTGATCCTCCGATCATGCAGCTAACACCCTAACCACTAGGCAACCGCTGCCCCATATCATTGTCTTGGATATGCGGTCTCCATCGAGTTGCTTCTGATTTATCCAAATCAATAGTAATTTCTCTATATCTTCCATTGTCTGGGTTCTTTGTTAAAGATTTCACCCCTTTGGCTACATCAGCTGCTTTAATGGCTTCCTTGCTCTTCAGAAATTATTGATATTGTCCACTTGGATATTGATTTATAGATATTGTCCACTTGGCCATGTTGTACTCTATAGCCAAATCAGACACTTGGGGACCTGATTCATACTTTGCTGTAATTTCTTTCTTCAATTCTATCATTGTTCTCACAGTTTTCCTCTTCGCTTTGCTGCTGCTATCACTGTCCTTCTTTGTTGCCATGGGGATGATATTTATCACAAGAAAAGCAGAAATCCCAACGACAAATAATGCACAACACGAGGAGACGTTATCTAGTAAACTGAAGCATCTTTCCTTTGTGTACCCCTCTTTTACGTGGAGAAACAGGTCTGATTAATTCAGACCCGTACAGTTTTTTCAAGCTTGTCTGTCAGGTGTATATATATTAGATATATATAACATTTAAATTAACAACCTACAGAGGACTTAATTCAAAGTCACCAAGACATTTAAATGGAAAAACTGATGCAGCAGGCTAGTCAAATTTGCTTAAATGTCACTGCAGCAACTCAAAATGGTACTCAGTAGTTTGTATTGTCTCCACGTGCTTGTGTGCATGCCTGACAACATAAAGAGGATGGATGGTGCCCTGAGTTATCTCCTCCCAAATCCTGAACAGGGCATGGCATCGGATGGACCTAAACATGATGTCCCAGAGATGTCATATTAGATTTAGGTCACGCGAGCGTGGAGGCCAGTCAGTGGTATCAATTCCTTCATCCTCCAGGATCTGCCTGCATACTCTTGCCACATGAGGCCGGGCAGTATCATGCACCAGGAGGAACCCAGGACCCAGTGCACCAGCGAAGGGTTTAACAATGGATCTAAGGAGTTCATCCCGATACCAAATGGCAGTCAGGGTGCCCTCATTTATCCTGTACAGGTCTGTCCCTTTCACGTCTGTCACATGAGATCAGAGTGAACCTGCTCTCATCTGTGAAAAGCACAGGGTGCTAGTCACGCACCTGCCAATTCTGGTATTCTCTGGTAAATGCCAGTCGAGCTCCACGGTGCCAGGCAGTGAACACAGGGCCCACTAGAGGACACTGTGTCCTCAGGCCACCCTAATGATGTCTGTTTCTAATAGTTTTGGTCAGAGGCATTCACACCAGTGGCCCACTGAAGGTCACTTTATAGGGCTCTGGCAGTACTCATCCTGTTCTTTCTTGCACAAAGGAGCAGATACCGGTCCTGCTGATGGGTTAAGGACCTCCTGCCTGTCTCCTGGAATCTTCTCCATGCTCTTTAGACTGTGCTGGAACACACAGCAAACCTACTGGCAATGTGCCATCCTGGTGGAGTTAGACTACCTATGCAACCTCATGCTACCAGTAGTGACACTGACCCTAGTTAAATGCAAAACTACTGAAAAGCATGAGGAGGGAAAAAATGTCTGGCCTAAACCTGCAAAACCATTCCTGTTTTTGGCG
Organism: Hepsetus odoe; assembly: GCA_017165825.1. Taxonomy (NCBI): domain Eukaryota; kingdom Metazoa; phylum Chordata; class Actinopteri; order Characiformes; family Hepsetidae; genus Hepsetus; species Hepsetus odoe. Next base: position 11,005,856 of record CM029376.1, read on the forward strand.
TCGTCTCATTGTTGCCCCTTTACTGCACCTGTTAATTTTAATAACAGCTGACACTAATTAACAACCCCCTCTCTACTTAACTGACAATATCAATATCCCAGAAGCTTAACTGACTTGATACTATACTCTGGTTAAAAAGTGTTTGTTTAATTTTTTTGAGCAGTTTATATACATACATATTCCATTATTCCATAGCCTGAACTTTCTTAGAGAAGTAATTATTGAAATTTTTTCTAATTATTTCTTCAGGATTAGTTCTTCAAGCACATGGTTTTTTTTTTTTGGTTTTTTTTAAGTTGGCCAACTATTCCTTGGTGGAACTCTTAAGCACCTAAGAAAAATCTATTTAAAAGTCATGCTAGTCATTAACGTTTTTTTTTCTTATTTTCTTCCTCAAAATTTGAATTAATACAATTAATATTATTAAACTAGATTGTAATTTAATACACGTCAGTTTGTTTGCTCAACCATTTCTATACCTTTTCTGAAAACCAGTATAATAGTGGGTTTTGCCTATCAATTCTTCGTTTAATCAATTCAGGTATGCCGCTCATATAATTTCCTACATCCATACAATGGCTGGAGTTCAATATGAAACCAAGTTTGTGTTCTTTCAACCACCTTACAAAATTTTCAGCTACTTTTTTGAAACAACAAAAAAAGTTTTTTTTCTTTTTATTATCTTGTTTGTTTCCATTTTATTATAATGTTAATTTGGATTAAAGTAAATGAGTTTACTGCAGAGATAAAAGGCTTTGAACTGATTGCACAGGTACCTCTACACAGTACTGTTTGTAAATGTATATAAACAGTGCATAAATTGTGAAGCTTCCTGGAGCTCAATTAGACTAATAACTAAGCATATGTATAACTATATGTATAACTAAGCATATGAATAAGTTAAGCTGAATCATGCAAACCTTTACCTAAATGATTCTTTGCTTGGATGTATGAGTCTTGGAAAAAGTCATTACTGGTATAGAAACATTACATTACTTGGAGGTCCTTTTAATTTAAAATTAATTCTCATGCCATTCATAAAAATTGAATCATCCATCTTTTTTATTAAAAAGCAAAAACTGAAAGGTTCATGGAATCAAACATTGAAGCTCAATGGAATAGCTCCAAATAACCATTTTTGGCACCTCGAACATTAAGACAGTATGTAGAATATTAATTAATTAATTATGGAGGACAACTTGACAAGATGAGGCTCATGAGTGGTGCAGGCATTCAATTGAGCACAATGTTTTATTTGTGTCCGTGTGACCACAGCTTTGTCACTCAATAGGTGTTTCATTTTTGTGCTTCATTGTTCCTTGTTAAGGGTGGGAGAGGTGCTCTGCAGTCCAAGGTTCAGTCAGAGCATTGACCCATGCAACTCATGGTTATCTATTGACATACTGTCCAATGGAAAGGCAAAGAGGGGTTATGCGGCCTGATTTGTGTGCCGATTACTGATATGATTTATTTTCTCAGTTCATTTTTATTGTTAGCTTTTTCCTCCTTGTCCTTTTAAAATGGAGGAGGACAATTGGCAGCAGAGCTGTGGCTCACAGCCAAGCTTTCTTGAGCAAGAAAGGAGGATATTGTCCTCAGTCAGCAGGAAGTTCCCATGAGAGGAAGGGAGATTCTGAACTTTTGCCTATGTGTGTTTGTGAAGCGTGGTTGTTTTTTTTTTTGTATATTTTGAAGACAAAAAAATTATTTTAAAAATCCATAGAAAAAACAAAAACTGTTGTTATCTTTACAATATCTGCTATTTTAAAATGGCAGAATTAGAATGTTTTTACATATGATTACGTTATTACATATGATTACTATGTAAGATTCTTTATCTTGATATTGTATAAACAGTAAGTTTGTGTGTGCACAAGTATGTGGGTGGTTGGGGGAATGTAAGTGTTAGTCCAGACAGGTCCCAGCTGGAACATAGTGAAGCACGAAAGCCAAAGAAAGGCTGCAACCTCAGTCTCATTAAATAAGGGCGATTCCTCCAAATAGAGTGTCACTTAAAGTAGCCACGCTTATTTTAATTGAAGTCCTGGGAAATTTTAAGATCTTTTGAAAATAACTTGGTTTGCTTAGGCCCATTGGCAAGCCAAGTGAGGTCATAGGCAAGCTTGTTTGATAAAACGTATCTTTGACAGCTCTCAGAGGATGAGATTGTTTTACGGGAAAGTGTGTCATGGGTCATATTACTGAATTATTAATGGATCTGCAATATAACAATTGGCCTTCCTCCACAGTAAATCAAATTTGATACTGGCATCTTGAAATACAATCAAATACTGCTATTTTAGGAGACACACCAAGGAATAAATCGCTGACATATATGGTGGAAGGGATTTTTTCTTCATAATGACCTTTTTAACTTTGGCAGAAGAGTATTATCAGCAAATTTCTTCCAGTCCTGTCGAACGAAGTGAAATAGGGCATGAACTTTAAAAATTGAATCCACAGGCCTCACAATAAGGATTTGACATTTGGTTTGACTACCTGTGGGACTACCATTCACCTGCCTTGAAAATCATGATGGGCATATTTTTATTATCATAAAATTAGTGTTTATATTAAAACCAAATCAGCGACAGTTGTCTTCATAAGCTCTTAAAGAGGAGGCTCTTGTTCGTAAGATTTTCACCATAAAATAACATTACAACTCTCAATAGAGCCTTCATCAGAACCTTATGAAAGGGATCTTTTGTTGTTTTTGGATAACTCAGATTAATCTTGTCAATTGACACGATAAGCATGAAACCAGCAATGGATCTTTTTTGCAAGTAAACACAGAATCCTGAAATCGACTATTCACTCAACAGCCCCACAACTCTTTATGCCCAGTTTCCCATAGAAAGCAGAATATAAATGTGTGTTTTTACAATTGCTTGATGATGGATTGTTGAACCCAGCTCCTGATGAAGTTGCACTCAGCTTGAAAAGAACCATGTAATGACACCTCCTGACCTTCTAAGTTCTCAAACATTTGGTTAAATGTTTTCTGTGTCATAGTGCCAGAATACACAACTTTTGAAATTTCACAAACATACCAAGCAGCACACTTGGCTAATGGTTTCTCTGAGGACGTTCAAATTAAACAACCCTGTTAATACAGCTGTTGAAAAGGCCTGTCCATGGGGGAACATTTGTTCCTTCTTCCACTGTTATTCTTCCATCTGTACATGCCTCATAATTCTTTCATTTTACTTTCAAAAGGAGGAGAGCCGGAAAAAATTGCAGAGGAAGTTACAATTAAGGCAGATTTGCTCAACTGTAACTTTGCTGAAATGGATTTCCTTGAATAGCATAAACAAAGACATATATTGTAAAAGTCTGCTACTGTGCTGACATACAAAAACCTCTAATGGACGATGTTTATGTTGTCCTTGATTTTACATCATCCCTAAGGTTTATTTCCAGGCTGCAAGCATCTTTCTAATCTCATACCATGGGTGAGTTTGGTTAAGTGAATGTAGAAATAAATAAAGGAAGACCTATTTTACTATTTGCTTAATTTTTAATTAGCCTTTTACGTAATTATGTTCTGGAATGCGGAAGGGGCCCAATCCAATTAGACAATTGTCATCATTTAGCAATTCTTAAATAAACACATCTGGCAGGACACAGTTCCGGTTTCTGCAAATTGCTTATTGCAATTTACTCCCTACTATCAAAGTCATGTATATCATGCATCAAGAAATTTTGCACAAAGCAGTTTATGAAAGTCTATTAGTTTATTTAACTTAATGCAATTAGCAAGAAATCTATAAGATCCTGCTTGTGATCCTTGTTTGCTAGATTTTTGTTGATTGTGCTATAAACTACAGACCAAATGTCTAGCAGAAAGGAATGAATTTCAGGGTTTAGTTTACTCAAGGGTAATTTTAATTAAGGATTATAGAGCTCTTCAACCAAATGTTAAGGTATGGCATTGTTTTTACAGAAATAAATCCATGATCACACAATTTTATTTATTTATTTATCGAAATGATCAATGGCATAGCCAAATACCTGTGCTACCATTTGAAACCCTTCTGGCCAGGCAACCAAGGATACTAAATTACAATATATTAGTGGAATTGGAATTGATGTAGACTTTTAGTGACTACTGAGCTGAATCTTCATTTTGTTTTAAAAATGATTTATTCTGTTGTTTAACTGAAATGCTACTTTGTATAGACTGCATATTTCATTGTTCTGTGTTCAAATGCTCTGCTGGTGTCAGGGTTTGGAGGGTTTTGTTGTTTTTGTTCATGGTAGAGGGCGCTCTGCTACACTGAGGCTGACTACTTAAGCCTCAATGAGTCAGAACAGAGTGCGGCTCATTCAATAGGCGAAGCCTTAGGTTACAGGTGGTTTGTTTGGTTCTGATTTGTTTCAGTTTCGTGTCTGGATTCATGTTTATGTTAAATAAAAGTATGTCAGGAATCTCTGGCTCAGCACTGACGTCCCTCCCGCACCCCGCCACCGTGACAGTAATGAGCCGCCAAACTCGGGACGTTGCGAGCCTTGATAAGTGGTGTGAGGAGCACGAGTGGGCACTTGGAGCCATGATTGAGGACCTCAGAGCAGTGCTGCCATTGTGGTAGGCTGCGGGTTCGCCAGAGCGGCGTGAGCAGAGTGGAGGAGTACGGCCGGACTGAGAAGGCTGTGCTTGCCGTAATGGAGGTAATGTTAATGGGGCGGTCCCTTGAGGAAGAGGCTTTGTTCGTGCCCCTTTCCTTACCGTCTCCTGCTCCCCACCAACCACAATGCTGGATATCGGTAGAACCCGCCTCATGCGCCAATCACCGCGGCCCGCCAGCGGCGACAGCGCCATGCACCAATCACGGCGAAGAAAGGGCGGAGAACCCACCCTACGTGAAACACTGTGAAAAAAATGGTGGATAACGCGCCCTATTTGAAAAACAGCAAGAAAATGGCAAAGAAAGCCGACCTGTAACATGAAAAGCAGGAAGCAAGCGCCCTGCGCCATGCCTTGAGGTGAGTCGACCCCCAAACATAGCTCCACTAACCCATCTGCCAGGCAGAGGGTAAAAGAGGAGCTGTTCCAGGTTAGTGAAATTACTTCAAGAATTCAGGAATTGGAACAGGAGCTACAGGAATTTGAGAAGGCATGGCAGGCTGTTCTGGGTGCAGAAAGACAGACCAAACTAGCTCCAGGAAATGGAGGCTGAGCTCACTGCAAAGGATCAGGAAATTTGTACACGTAACCAGAATCTCGAGGTCTTGAACGCAAAGTGTAAGAGATTGGAGGATGAAAACACCTCTCTTCAGGCCATGAATCACCAGCTAGAGATGAACAATCAGTTTAAGGTACATTCCCTTCAGGAGGAACTAGTTAAAGTAAATGGGGAACTTGAGGAAATGCAGGCTGGGTACCTAGAGCGTGAGAAAGTCTGTGAACCTCAGTGAACAGATAGTTTGGTTAACCGAAAGCTTGAACAGTACCCAGGAGAGCCTAAGGCTGAGTCAGAAAGACTCAGACAGGCCTATAGGAAGCACAGTGCACTTCTCACAGACATTCACCAACGAGATGAGCAGATTCTGCTTCATTAGGATAGCAGGTAGTAATGTACGATTTGGAAAACTACAGGGCAACGTTAGAAAAACGCTACACACGATTACAGCGGACCCACCCAGAGAGTATGGTCAAGGAGGGCAGGTAATGCACAGTTTTGTATGTTTGATTATGGACAAAAAACTGTGTTTATGAGAACCTGGACTCCGTGAGATTCACCCTGCAGGTACATAGAGCATAGTGTCACAGGGCCAAGAAGGACTCTTCTATGAACCATAAAGATTCTTCTATTTTTAGCTCTTTTTCAGACTCTTTCAGGCAAAGGCTTTCCAGTGAGTCGGACCATTCCTCATGGGACCCCAGTGGTGAGTCAGGGAGAACAACAAGGAAATTCCATACAACCAGTCGGTTGGCTGAGGTACCCATAACAATTAGGTCTCTTCTGAAATCACTTGCATTGGTTACTGATTCGGAACACGGGCAGAGAAAGCCTCTGGTGGAGATCCTGTCCACAGATATTTCAGGTGAGAATATAAACATGTATTGGAACAGAGAGGACCAAGAAATTAAGTTTCAGGCTTATTTCCCCTCCACATTCCCAGTATCGAGGAGGGAGGCTAGGACTATTCAGAACCCCCTGACCTCTGCTGAAACATATTGGCCAACTAGACGAAAGCTTCTCAGTGAACCTGTTCAGAACATGCCCGTACATATTGCTGGAACCGACACAGTATGTGTTCCTTGTCTCCAGTAAATAAAGTTGCATAACCAGGCAACCGCATCAAGGAATTTGACTCCCAGTCAGGTTCATCATAAGCCACTTCCATCTGTTTCCTCAGGCATCACCTCTGGAATAGACTGTCCTTCACAGATCTCTTCCCGTTTTAGTGGATCCAGTAAGTGAAGTCACAGAAATTGAGTCTAGTTCCTCAGAGGTACTCAATTCCCTTGAACTTAGCCTTTCAGAGAGTGATCCAGAAGAGGAGTGCTCCAGAATCTTTGTGCAAGCTAACAGTGATGACAATCCAACAGCCCAATCTGATGTGCCAGTGGAGGACCCACAGATGCCAGAGGCTAAGGAATTAATCAAACCCCCTCCTGCTCAGAAGAGAGGAGTAACCCATGTTGCCAAGTGTGAGGTCAGTAAGAGCAAAGCACAAGTTATCATGCCTCTCAGAGATGGAAGCAAACAGTTACCCAGGCCTCCCAAAGGCCAGCAGTGCCAGAGGAGAGCAACAGCATTTACAGCAGCAGTGGAAGGATACCTTTCCTTTATTGCAGCCAGTACACCCAAAAGAGCCAGCCAGCTGTTCTTCCTCCGAACCTCATGCTAAATGCCCGTGTGAATATCATTCCAGTTGGCACAACACTACAACTAAGCTCCAATCAGCACCTGATTGTTCCAGAGGGGAATTGCGTTTTGCCTGTTACGCTACTTCCCGATACTGTGCCCATAACACGTCCACTTTATCAGTCTCCTCAGAACTTGCAGCTTGTACATTTGTACGAAAGAGACGAAAGATTCCACACCTCGGATTATGAAACGGTAGTCATGGAGAGCGAGGAGGACTGGAGAGAGAACTGAGGAAGAGCACGCACGGGGTAAAGAACTCTTCCTTTTCTAACCATAGAGAATCTCATGTGTTCAGCTCCTTTTCAGACGCCCGATCAGCTGGAGAGCCTTGTCCGTTCGAGTCCTCCAGAGGCCCCAATACAGAGTCGGAGAGACGGGCGACAGAGGAGACTACAAGAGAGATACAAGAACTTGTTTTAGAGATTATGAACTGAAGCTCTGGGGTACCTCTCGCCACCCCCAACAGCCCAAGACATGACTGTGTCCCCCTTCCTGTATATTTGTTTGTTAATTTGAAAATATGGACCTGACCATGTACCCCATTAAAGGGGCTATGTTTTCGTTGTTCCGGCTTGTCTCCCCTCCAGGTTCTGGCACTGGAGAAGCGCCTCCGGAATTGCGCCCTTGAGAGGGGGGGTGATGTCAGGGTTTGGAGGGTTTTGTTGTTTTTGTTCACGGTAGAGGATGGTCTGTTCTGACTGAGGACACCTGAGCTCATGAGGCACAGGTGTGCTACATTGAGGCTGACTACTTAAGCCTCAATGAGTCAGAACAGAGCGCGGCTCATTCAATAGGCGAAGCCTTAGGTTACGGGTGGTTTGTTTGATTCTGATTTGTTCCAGTTTCGTGTCTGGATTCATGTTTATGTTAAATAAAAGTATGTCAGGAATCTCTGGCTCAGCACTGAAGTCCTTCCCGCACCCCGCCACCGTGACAGCTGGTTTCACATTTTAGTTATAGCTCACTTCAATCTGCCAAGTGAAAATGCAGACCAGCAGTCTTATGATGCTTCTGTAATCTCTTGGCAACTCCAAAAAAGCTAAGTTGCCTCCCCAAAAGCAGGCAACTTAATATGTCAGTATGTCTACTGCTCTACATTTCTCTAACAATCATATTTCAGATTTTTCTTTCAGACCTCCTCATCAGCTGCTTTCAAATCTGTCTCCATCATAGTTATAAAGAACCCGCTGGATGCTGCACTACAGACCTGTATCTCATCTCTGCTTCCTTTCCAGTCCTGCAAATAGCTGTTAATAACCAACTTAAAGTAGTTATGTCCCAAAATAGAATCCATGATCTCTACCAGTCTTGGTTCAAACTAGTACTGTCTACTAGACTGCTATATTAATAGTCACCAAAGAACACATTTAGCTAGATCAAAGATTGATCAAAGTCTTGTTCAGATCTTCCTGATCACTTTCTCAGACCTAGTAATCATCCTACCTCAATGACCGAGAATAACATTTTGTCCCACAAATACTGGCAACTTGTATTCCTTAAAGTTGTGTCTTTGGGATCCTTGTCTTTATATTTTTTATACACTGGCTCTCTAGAGGTGTCATTGTCATTGTCTCACATGGCTTCTATCAGAGTTTTAATTAGCCTTTTACGTAATTATGTTTAGCAAAGCCTGCTGCCCTAACCAGGACAAGCAGCTAAGAAAATGAGTAAGAGATATTGTATGAAGAATCCATTATTATCTGATGAAAAATAACAAACCTTGTGAAATGGGCTTTGCATATATAAGCAATGTGGTAGACTATGTCTGCTTTGTCCATGACTAACCCAGCTTGTGGTAACGCTTTAAAGAACGAATGGTTTATTTTCTCTGTATTGCTGGATACATGTACCTGGCATCAAGAGGTAGGAGCAGATCCATAGGTCCTCCATGGATGGGAATGCTTTGTCCTACAAATCCCACAGATGCTTGATTGGACTGATATCTGGGAAATATGGAGACCAGGTACGTGAAATGTGTCAAAGTGTAATCTACATGAATGGCAGACTCCACCGGTTTGCCTTCTGTATTATCTCTTTAGAGTTGAACAAGATAGGCTAGCCATCACTCCCCTCACATATTATTGAACCTTTGGCACCCAAGTCTCACTGGTTTACTGCTTGAACTCTGAAGATCTTTAAGATTGTTTGACCAGGTTTTCTATGATTCACTATCTGGCCCTTGTCAAAGTTACTCAGATCCTTGTGCCTGCTAATTTATTCCTGCTTTTAACACATGAAGAACTGATTAATCATTTAATGCTTAATATAACCTTACCCCTTGACAGGAGATGCTGTAAAGATAATAAATGTTAATCAATTAATTCGTCAGTGGTTTGCTGCTGATCAGTGTATCTTGGATGCCTGCAAAAAGAAATAGTAACCTGTTCTAAAAAAAAAAAAAAAAAAGATTTACTGGGTCTTTAATAAACACTTTTATACTTTATTTTTTTGAGTACTTTTTTAGTACTACATGCTAAGTCAATATTCTAATCTAGCCAGTGTTACAGATTATATTGATGGCTGATGATCATCTCCAGCCCATGGAGTTTAGGATAATGTTGTCAAAACTACCTTTTATCACTAAATCTTCTTTGTATCAGTTATGCAGAGATGCTAGTTCATGCTCTAATTTATTCTACAAAATTACAGTATTTCCTATCCTACACTATATGACCTACCTTCTAAAACCTTTGCTATCATTTTTAAGGCTCAGCATGGCCTCACTCTTCATTATCTCTGTGAACTGATGTCTCTAGGTTACATATATAAACTATATCTTAAATCCTTTGATCGTCTTAAACAGATCACTTCACTGTCCCAAAATTTTAGATGGCCACCATAGGGGCAAGATTATTTAATGTGGCTCCTAACCTCTGGAATGCATCATTACATTAACGGCATTTAGCAGACACTCTTATCCAGAGCGACTTACATGTCCTAATTACAGGGACAGTCCCCCTGGAGCAACTCTGGGTTAAGGTTCTTGCTCAGGGACCCAGTGACAGTCTGCACAACTCCTGAAAAGGAAACAGTCCAGCCCCCTTCCAGAGCCCAGGCTGTGCATGGAAGTGAGCCCAACTATAACTAGTCTGTAATGCTCCTCCCCCCAAGGAGTGTCAAAAGCCTGTTTCTGTACTGAGGGCCTAGTCTGCATGGGCCTACATCTCAACCAGCCACTCCTGTGGCAGTGCACCCTGTTTACATTGTTCCTCTTGTAGGTGTTTTACATTTACATTTACGGCGTTTAGCAGACGCTCTTATCCAGAGCGACTTCCATGTCCTAATTACAGGGACAGTCCCCCTGGAGCAACTCTGGGTTAAGGGTCTTGCTCAGGGACCCAGTGATAGTAGTGCCAGAGGTAGGATTCAAACCTGGGACCTCTTGAGCCATAGGTCCATAGGCAAGTACCCTACCACTAGACCACCTCCACCCATATCAACAGATCCACTATTTAAATCAATACTGAAAACTATTTTTTCTTGGATTATGAAAGCCTACTCCACACTGATAGAACCTAATAAAATCCTAGATTTCTATCTGACACATCAAATAGAAATCTTTGACATGTCTAAACAATATCTTATAAAGAACCAGAGAGGATCTGAAAGTCAGATACCTACAATGTACTATAAGAAAAACCATGGACCTTTTCAGTAGTAAGACTGAAACCATAGGTAACAAATTCAAAACATATTACCAAACCAAACCCACCACATATATATATATACAGTTGAAGCCAAAATTATTAGACAACACTTGAATTGAAATTAGAAAACACTCTTGATTCTTGAAAATTATTAGCCCCCCAGGAATTATGGAACATTTTTCTAAACTTCTTCCCAATGTTTGCAGCATTGATGAAACTTGATATAAGCAAACATTCACCAGTGCCATTTAGTAGCTTTTGGTACATTTTGTAATAGAAAATACATTTTAGGCTTGCTTTATATCAAATATAGTAAAAAATGGGTTGGTCATGTGAATGTTTGCTTTCAAAACACACCTACAGTAATTAGCCAGTCAGCTTTGAAACTACACCTGTGCAGTCAATTGGCTTCCTAACAACACCTGCAGTCAACTGGCTTCCTACAAACATTGAATCAGCATAAAAAGACTCCAAGGAACAGGACACTTAAACACATGAGAGGGACTACTGTTACTCACTATGCCAAAGACAAAGGAAATCAGTCTGGAGCTCAGAAAGGAGACAGTAGAGGCACATGATAAGGGGGAAGGCTACATTGCCATTTCCAAATGATTCACAGTGTCTAGAACTGCTGTACATTGCATCATTGCCAAGTACAAGGAGACAAATTCTGTAAGAAACAAACCTGGCCGTGGCCAGGTTTCAAGAACTCTGGAGAGGAAAATAGTCAGAAATGTCAGCAAGGAGCCTTGGACATCTGCCAAGATGATTGCTGCTGACCTGGCCTCTTCTGGAGTTTCAAGGAACACAGTTGTGAGGGCTCTTCATCATGGTGGGCTTCAGGGCCATCGTCCCAGAAGAACCCCTTTACTCAAAGAGCAGCACATCACAGCCCGACTGAGGTTTGCCCGTGAACATTTGAAAGGTAAAGATGAGTTTTGGAAGTCTGTGCTTTGGTCTGATGAGACTAAACTGGAACTGTTTGGGAACATGGATGTTGCTTATGTTTGGTGAAGAAAGGGAAAGGCCTTCAACCCTAGGAACACAGTTCCCACAGTTAAACATGGTGGTGGGAGCATCATGCTGTGGGGCTGTTTTGCAGCCTTAGGCACAGGGAGCCTTGTTTGGGTGCATGGCATCATGAAAAAAGAAAGTTATCTTGATATTTTGAGGCAGAATTTTCAGAAATCTGCTCGTAGTCTAGGCTTAGGTCATCGCTGGGTCTTCCTACAAGACAATGACCCAAAGCATACATCAAAATTAGTCCAACAGTTCCTCAAGGATACCAAAACCAAGATCCTGGAGTGGCCCGCACAGAGCCCAGACCTCAATCCTATTGAGAATCTGTGGCGGGTGCTCAAAGTGAATGTCCATGCTCAGAAAACCATGCAATTTGGACCAGCTAGAACAATTTGCAATGGAAGAATGGGCCAAAATCCCTCAGGAGACCTGTGCCAACCTATTAAAGAACTGCTCTAAGAGATTGTTGTCAGTTGTGGCTCAGAAAGGTTACTATGATCCAAGATGGCGGCGCGGTAACACGCAGTGGCTGCTCCGGGGTCCAAACTTTGGTGCTAAAGTCTGTTAAAAGTCCTTCATCCAACTACCTTGATCAGAAGACTTGCACATGAGCATCACAACTTCGGATGCTCTAACATACAACCGGCAAACACTGCTGGAGCTCAGGAATCAGCCAGGATACAGTCTTCCAGCGACTCTCCGAACAACGCTATGTGAGCTCGCCGTGCTGCGAAGACCAGGCCTTCAGTCCCCGAGATCGCCTGTTGTACCTGGCCGACTGAGAGGACATCGGAAGCTGTACGAGAGGAGACAGAAACGCGGCAAGCATGCAGTTTTTATCACAGCGGTCTACATTCCACCCAGCGTTAGCGCTAACAGCACTAATGCTAACAGCGCGCTGGCTGAACTTTATGGAGTGATCAGCGAGCTCCAAAACTCTCACCCGGACGGACTGTTCATAATCAACGGAGATTTCAACTATGCAAATCTCAAGTCAGTTCTCCCTAAATTTCATCAACATTTCATCACAGTACCAATCATAAAAACAAATAAAACACAGCGTCTGACTAAAATCAAATGTTCACTGCTAAATGTTCGCTCCTTAGGAAAGATAGGGCCAACTTCATTTCGCATATCCGGGATGCAGGGTTGAAGTTTTCAGTTAGTACTCTGGCACGGAACCTGGGTGTAATTTTTTATTCAAATCTTTCATTTAACCCCCATGTTAATGCAATTGCGAAGACATGCTTCTTGCAACTTCGGAACATTGCAAAACTACGTTTTTTTCTGTCATTGGAAGACACAGCGAAAGTAGTACATGCAGTTGTATACGGTAGATTAGATTACTGTAATGCCCTACTTTCTGGAAGCACTCAGGGCACATTAAGCACCCTACAGCGCATTCAGAACACAGCTGCTAGGATTGTTAGCAGGAGCAGGAAGTATGATCACATACTCTCCTCGCTTCACTGGCTTCCTGTTAGGTACAGGGCTGACTTCAAGGTCCTCCTCTTAACCTACAAGGCACTTAAAGGTCTTGCCCCAATATACCTAATTGAACTGCTTAATACCTACACACCTAATCGCCCACTTAGATCCCAGAATAAAGATCTTCTAATTGTTCCTCGCATAAATAAATGTATTGGTGCACAAACTTTTAGTTACAGGGCCCCTAGATTATGGAATAGCTCGCCTGCTTACGTACGGGATGCCAAATCAGTCTCAGTCTTTAAATCACAGCTGAAGACTTACTTTTTTAGTTTAGCTTACCCGCACCAATCACCATAGTGCACCATTACTAATGTCGCTGGTGCTGCTGTACATGCCATTGCACTGTATTGCTTCCTTTCTGTGTCTGTCACTACTGGATCCTGCTCATTACTGACCATCCTCTTTCCATTTCTTTCCCCACATGTCCGGGGGGGCCCGCTGTGGTCATCGCCTGAGTCCAATAACAAACTACCAACTGGTCTGTGTGGTGCATCCGATGTGATCCTCGTCAAGGGATCCTGGCGGCTCACCGGTACCTGGGGCTGCGCTCGACTTGCTGAGCCTGGGAAGCAGCTTAGGATCTGTGCTGATCCTGGGGTTAAACCCGAACTAACTTTGTACTGCTAGTATACCCAAGGGGGTTGGGTAGCCAGTCAACCTTGGACCCTCAGAGGTTTTTTTCTCCACACAGTGGAGTTTTTGGTTCCTCTCGTCCGTAGTCGCCTGGCTTTAACTTCTAGGACTATAACCGATGTCTACTATCTATGTAAAGTGCCTTGGGGCAACTCTGTTGTGAAAAGCGCTATACAAGAATAAATTGAATTGAACTGAATTGAATTGAACATGTGGACTTTGCAACGAGGGGGGAAAACATGCTGGACTGTGTTTACACAAACATGGCCAGCGTGTACAGAGCGGAGCCCCACCCCCCACCTCGGACACTCAGACCACATCTCTGTTCTGCTGATCCCAGCGTACAGACCCATGGTCAGGTTTGTGAGACCCACCCTGAAGCAGGTGAAGACCTGGCCCACAGGAGCCATCTCTGCTCTTCAGGACTGCTTTGACTAGGACATGTTTAGGGAGGCTGCAACCTATGGTGACTCCATCAACCTGGAGGAGTACACAGCTTCAGTGACTGGCTACATCAGCAAGTGCATTGAGGATGTTACTGTCTCCAAGTCCATCATCACACGACCCAATCAGAAGCCATGGATGACTGCGGAGGTGCACAGACTCCTGAGGACCCAGGACAAGGCCTTCAAGTCAGGGGACAAGGCTGCCCTAAGAACAGCAAGAGCGAACCTGTCACGGGCTATCAGAGCAGCAAAGCGAGCTCACGCACAGAGAATCCATGGCCACTTCAAAAACACCGGTGACAAACGGCGCTTGTGGCAGGGCATCCAGGCCCTCAGCAACTGCAGGACATGTGCCTGTGACGGTGACTCCTCCCTCCCAGATGCGCTGAACCGCTTCTACGCACGGGTTAATGTGGCGAACAACACGGAAATGAAGAAGACCATCCCTCCTCCTAACGACCAGATTCTCTCTGACCACGGCCGAGGTGAGAAGATCTCTACTGAGAGTCAACCAACGGAAAGCTGCTGGTCCAGACAGCATTCAAGGTCGTGTGCTCAGAGAATGTGCAGAACAGCTGGCAGATGTTCTCACTGACATTTTCAACATCTTCCTGAGCACCACTGTTGTTCCCAAGTGCTTCAAGACCACCAGCATCATCCCAGTGCCAAAGAAATTATCTGTCTCCTGCCTCAACGACTATCATCCTGTTGCACTCACACCTATCATCATGAAGTGCATAGTCATGACGCACATCAAGTCTCAGATCCCTTCCTCACTGGACCCCCTGCAGTTTGCGTATTGTCCCAATCACTCAACGGACGATGCTATCTCCACCACCCTCTATCTGGCCTTTTCTCATCTGAACAGAAAGGACAGTTACGTTAGAATGCTGTTCATTGACTACAGTTCAGCATTCAGCACCATCATCCCTCAGCTGAGGCTGCTGGGCCTGAACGCCTCCTTCTGTAACTAAATCCTGGACTTCCTGACTTGGAGACCCCAGTCTGTCAGGATCAGTAGCAGCACCTCCAACACCATCACGCTGAGCACAGGAGCCCCTCAGGGCTGTGTGCTCAGCCCACTGCTGTTCACATTGATGACCCACGACTGTGCAGTGGTGTTGAGGCGGCATACAGAGAGGAGATAGAACAGCTGACGGACTGGTGTAGAACCAACAACCTGTCTCTGAACGTCGACAAGACTAAAGAGATGGTTGTTGACTTCAGGAGACCATGTCGGGACCACGCTCCACTGAGCATCAACACCAAACTTGGTCCAGAGCACCAAGTTTCTCTGTGTTCACATAACCGACAACCTCACGTGGACCCTCAACACCAACTCCATCACTAAGAAAGCCCAGCAGCGTCTCTACTTCCTGCACAGACTGAGGAAGCCCATCTCCCACCTTCCATTCTCACCTTCTTTTACAGAGGAACCATCAAGAGCATCCTGAGCAGCTGCATTACTACCTGGTACGGGAATTGCAACATCTTAGACCACAAGTCCCTACAACGGGTAGTGAGAACAGCTGAGAAGATCATCGGGGTCTTTCTGCTCTCTGTACAGGAAATTTTCACCACTCACTGCATCCACAAAGCAACCAGCATTGTGGATGATCCCTCCCACCCATCCCACACTCTCTTCTCCCTCCGGCCATCTGGAAAAAGGTTCTGCAGCATACGGGCCTCCACTACCAGGATGGGAAATAGCTTCTTCCCCCTGGCTATCAGACTTTTAAACTGACAATATCCTCACAATTATTACTCTTCCATCCATATATCAACTATTTATTTTTTACTTTATTACACATTGCACTTTACTGTACTGATAACGCTGCTTCGCTTGTTGTCATATGTATAGCACAAGGGTCCTAGAGGAATGTTATTTCGTTTCACTATGTACTGTGTATATGGCTGAAATGACAATAAAATCCTACTTGACTTGACTTGACTTGACTATTGACTATTAATGGCCAGGGGGCTAATAATTTTGGATGTCTCATTTTTGCCCTTTCTTGTTTCAACTTGGTGTATCAATAAAATATCCTAATTATACTTAGTGGACATTG